>CM044398.1:56837500-57501250 GCA_024322285.1 Musa beccarii
GTATCTATAGTCTCTTATCCATCCAATATTCCAGAGACCCTATACCAGGCATGGTGTTGTCAGGCCCACACGATCTCTCCTCGAGTCTTTCTCTTGTCGGATTCTCCTAGAGAACTCTTTCTCTCTCAATTTGAATAACCTTGGCCAAGGATTTGTTTGAGCAAGAACACATAGGATATTCCTCTTATGATACCGAGAGCGGATGATCCCCTATTGACACTCAATAGCCCTCGTAAGGTTGGCTACCACTCCCAATAACCGGCTATACTAGATCTGGAACTTTCCAAACCTATAAGTCCGGTATCAAAGAGTGGAGTACTTATAGAGGACATCCTTGGTATCTCAAGTCTAAGGACCAGATACACTACTGGGACTATAGAATCGCTGTTTGACGTGAGGTATCAATAACCATCCAGCATTCCATAGAAGGATCAATCAGTGAACTCATTTCTCAATGAGCACCTACACTATACCCTTAGTGTCCCCACACGAGTAGCTATGAGACCAGCTACCTCCATCATATGGATGGGTATATAGCACACCAGTATATCCGGTTATCTCGATGTCCATCTCGAGTAACCTATGACCAGGATAATTCAGGGTTTGCGTTTAAAGGTGAATCGGTCTTATTATCGTGATCTCATCATGATCCGATTCCCATTGCACAGATCCAAGGACATCATAATATATGCAACATGTAAGATAAAGTGATAAAACGCCTAATAATAAGCAAAGAGAAAAAGTGCATATCAAGTCACAAGTGCCATCACTCATGTGATTGGCTTGCAGGGCACATATGACTAGCATGAGTCAGAAGGAGTTCTGATAGGTATGACTCATGGCCAGCTCGATATTGGGCCTAGAGAGTCACACACATATGGTAGGTGTTGCAAAGAGTAGAGGTTCAGATATGAGATATCCGCTAGAGCCCCTATCCTATTGGATATCCAATAAGCCCCGATATTATTGGATCCCATGAATGAGATCCAATAAGAGCTAGATTATTATGTAGAGACCCATTGATTTAAGAGGCTTGGGTAATTGGATAGGGATCCAATACCTAATATGGCTAGATCCATTAGGGTTGACAGGAGGCCTCTATAAATATAAGGGTACCAAATGCTCATAGGCTGGAGTTTTCTTAGTAGCCACCTTCTATTCTCCTCTCCCTAGAGAGGAGCATCATTGTAGTCTTAGCCATGTGGATACCGCTAGAGAGGTGGATGCTTGACCTCCTTCATCCTCCTTCATGGATCTAAAAAACTCAGGGATATATGATCTCCCTAGGTACTATCATTCTTTTCATATGCGTAGTTTTCGGATTTACGTATTTGTTTTGACGTATCGATCTTCGTATGACGACGGAACCTTTTACAGAAATCTAGGGTGTTTTATTTTCTGTTCTTCTATTGTGCATGAGATGTCGCCCCTTAGATTTTCCAATAAATCGTCGATTGGGCAATAGGCCACAAGAGAGGATGATGCATCGAAGAAGCGGACAAAGTGCCAACCAATGACGTGTCGGGCAATAGAATATTAATTCACATTGTAATAACTAACTAGATAGAAGTAGAGTTAAGTTTTGTGTGTAGGATTAACTACGATAATGATGAAGACGTAAAGCGAAAGAAAGGCCGAAGTCAAGTACGATGGAATCATTGGGAGTTCGAGAGTTCGACGGAAGTCCAAAAATTTGTCGGGAGTGCTGCTGGAACTGGCCGAGAACAAGTAGGGAGCTTACTGAAGGGTTTTCGAAAGTTTGCTGGAAGGTTCATCGGAAGTTCACGAAGCTCACCGAGAAAGGTTAGAACATGCCAAAGAAGCTCGCCGGAACTCGCCAAGATCAATCGAGAAGTCCAAGAGCTTGCTAGGAGTCCACAGAATGGTGTTTGAGGGTTCATTGGATGACCGCCGAAAGTTCACCGGAAGCTCGCCGGAGAAAGAAGTCTTGACTTGTAGACTTTGTATTAGCTTAGGAAATATCTTTAATTTTATAGTTCGCACATAATTAGAGTTATGATTAGGTGTTAATCCTTTGACCCTGTTAGGGGCCAACTAGGCCCGGTATTGGATCGGTTTGGGTCGAATTTAAAGCCAAACCAGGAGTGCTAGACATTGTCTAGCGGTGGCACCATCAGATTGGGGTGGTGGCACTGCCCAGGCCCAGCTTTCCAGGTAGTCTGGGGCGGTGGTACCACTAAGATTAGGCGATGTGATAGAACCCTAGAGGAATTCTATGGAGATTGATCTTTGAGGGGGATCAACCCTTGGAATGCTATAGGGGTTCCACCCTCCAAGTAGCCTGGTGGCTATAATTGTAGATTGATCTTTCTTATTCCAAAGAGGTGAAGGCTACAAGCTTATATAGAGCTCCAAACCCTAGCCCTAGAGGCTGCTTCCTAAGTGAACTACCCAATTTACCCTCAACCTTAGCAGGCCGGCCCAGTAACAAGGGGGGCGGTGGCTAAGAAGCCCAAAGACCCAAATATAAACCCTAGCCTCTCTTCTTTATAGGATAGAAGCGGCTAGGTGGGGTTTATTATATTCTCACAAGGTTTTTATTAGCTGCTACATGGTTGAGTAGGACCTAACCCTGCTAGGGTCCTATCAAGCCCGCCCTCTTCAAATCAGCCTTGTCCTCAAGGCTGGGGTTCCATGAACTCAGGGAACCGGGACTTCAGCTCCTCATATGATTCCCATGTGGCATCTTCGAGTGGTAAATTAGTCCAATGTACTAGTACTTCAGTAGAGGGACGTCGACGACGTATCACGACTCTGTGGTCGAGGATGGCTTGTGGTTGGGCTTGAATATTTCCATCATCAGTGGTGTTGGGCAGTTGGATTTGGGGTGTCTCGTGTTCTCCCAACTTGGGCTTCAAGCATGACACGTGGAAGACAGGGTGAATTTTGGCATCTTCAAGTAATTTAAGTCTGTACGCCACAGCTCCAATACGCTCTATGATCTGATAGGGCCCATAAAAACATGGAGATAGTTTCATGGAGGCTCGTGTGTTGATAGATAGTTGCTTGTATGGTTATAGGTGAAGATAAACCCAATCTCCTACTAAAAATTCTCTTTCACTTCTTCGTGTATCAGTTTGCTGCTTCATTCTAGCTTGAGCAGTAGAGAGATTATCCTTTAGCAGCTGTAGGAGTTTGTCCCTGTCAATTAAATCTTAGTCGACCTGATCTACCTTAACCGAGCCAATTACATACTTTGGAATCACAGGAGCCGGCCGACCATATAATGCTTCATATGGGGTACATTTTGTAGATGAATGATATGTAGTATTGTACCACCATTCGGCCCAGGGGAGCCATTTCGTCCACTCCTTTGGTCGATCACTAGTGAAACACCGAAGGTATGTCTCTAAACATCTGTTCACCACTTCTGTTTGACCGTCAGTTTGTGGATGGTATGCAGTGCTCATCTTGAGTTTGGTGCCCTGTAACTGAAATAACTCGGTCCAAAATTTACTAGTGAAGATCCTGTCACGATCACTTACAATGGACCTTAGCATCCCATGCAGTTTAACAATATTTTCTATGAAAATCTAAGCAATACAAACAGCAGTGTAGGGATTGCGCACAGCACAAAAATGAGCATATTTCGTAAGTCGATCAACCACCACAAGGATTGTGCTTTTACCTTTGGAAGGTGGCAGCCCTTCGATGAAGTCAATGGAGATGTCAGTCCACACCGAGTCTGGTATGGGTAGTGGTTGTAGTTTCCCTAGACTCGCCACTGTTTCACCTTTTTGTTGTTGACATACATCACATTGTGCTACGTATTCAGAAATAATTTTTTTCATCCCTTTCCAATAAAAGTTTTGCTTCACTCTTTTGTAGGTTCTTAGAAATCCGGAGTGCCCTGCTGAAGGTGTGGAGTGCATTTCGTGCAGAATGACTTTGATGCAAGGGGAGTTTGGTATAAGCACAATACGACCTTTATAGCGTAGATCCCTCGAATCCCAAGTATAGTGAGCTATTGCACTTGGATCCTCCTCCAATTTTTTGATGATGTTGCTAGTTTCTGGATCCTTCTTCCATTCCTCCCTAATGCCCTCGAGGAAGCCGGTGGCAGGAAGAGAGATAGCTGAAAATTCAGCTTGCTGAGGGAGCCGTGAGAGTGCATCTGCAACAACGTTTTCTTTCCCCTTTTTGTAAATAATTTCATAATCAAATCCTAGAAGTTTGGTTACCCATTTTTGCTGCTCCGGGGATGATATCTTCTGCTCCAAAAAGTACTTAAGGCTTCTATGGTCGGTTTTAATCTGAAATCGTCGGCCAATCAGGTAGGGTCTCCACTTTGTTACTGCGTGCACAATGGCGAGCATCTCCTTATCATAGATAGACATTTTTTGATGGGAGGGAGACAATGCCTTGCTAGTGTATGCGAGTGGTCGACCATCTTGCATGAGAACAGCTCCAATTCTAACTCCAGATGCATCGGCCTCAATGATGAAGGGTCGACTGAAATCTGGTAGTGCTAGCACCGGTGTTGTCGTCATGGCTGCCTTAAGTCTATCGAAGGCAACGGAGGCTTTGTTCGACCATAGGAAGGCATCTTTTTTCAGTAGAGAAGTGAGGGGGGCACTAATCTTCCCATAGTCCTTCACGAATTTTCGGTAGTAGCCTGTTAGTCCAAGGAACCCACGCAGTAATTTCACATTTGTAGGTTTCGGCCAGCCTTGCATTGCTTCGATTTTTGTTGGGTCTACGGCCACTCCTCCTTCTGATATTATATGCCCAAGGTACTCTACTTTTTGCTGGAGAAAGTTGCACTTTGATAGCTTAACAAAAAGAGTATTCTCTCGATGGATCGTTAGAATAATTCGCAAGTGCTAAAAGTGAGTCTCAAGAAAAGGGCTGTAAATGAGAATATCATCAAAAAATACCAGCACAAATTTGTGAAGAAAGCTCCGAAAAATATCGTTCATGAGACTTTGGAAGGTTGAAGGAGCATTAGTAAGTCCAAAGGGCATTACCAAGAATTCATAATGCCCGTTGTGAGTGCGGAAAGCAGTTTTTGGGATGTCGCCTTCACATACCCAAATTTGATGATAACCGGATCGAAGGTCCAACTTCGTGAAGACTTGAGCTCCTTTTAATTCATCAAGAAGTTCATCCACCATTGGTATGGGGTACTTATCCTTGACGGTGATGTCATTTAGAGCTCGGTAGTCGACGCACATCCGCCAAGTTCCGTCTTTCTTGTGCACAAGTAGCACCGGTGAGGAGTAGGGGCTGCAGCTTGGTCGAATCACCCCTGTTTCGAGCATTTCCTTCACGATTTTCTCAATTTCATCCTTCTGGACATGAGGATAGTAGTAAGGCCGAGTGTTTTCTAGTGGTCTGCCCGAAAGGATTGGAATCTGGTGGTCATGTTGCCGAGTAGGAGGAAGACCGCGCGGTTCAGCAAAAACATCATCAAATTCAACAAGCAGTTGGGTGATATTTTGATTTTTAATTTCTGTTTTCTCCCCCTTTGGTTGCTCCAGGAGATGCATAAGAAAGCCACTATTTATCTTATGTAAAACTTTCTCCATTCGTTGGGTTGAAACGGTGGCTACGTTGCTTCCGCGCTTCCCGCGTAGGGTGACCTGTTTACCTTTGCAATAGAATTTCATAATCAATTTGGAAAAGTTTCAAGAAACATCACCTAGTGTCGTTAGCCATTCTATGCCCAGCACAGCCTCATAATCATCAATTGGTAGGAGGAAGAAGTCAGCAATAATTTCTTGGTCCTGTAGTAATAGTTTCACCTGCGGGCATCTTTGGTCGTATTTTAGGATTCGGCCATCGGCGACCTTTACGTCAAACTTGCTGCAACCTTCAATGTGGAGCGCCATCCGAGCAGCAACTTTACTATTTAGAAAGTTATTAGTGCTGCCTGTATCGATGAGAACGGTGATTGATTGTTGTTTGAGTAGGCCTCCAACTTTCATCGTTTGCGGATTTGAGTAGCCGGCTAGCGCATGTACCATAAAGTCGACCGATTATGGCTCTTCTTCCACATCTTCATCCTTATGTTCAATACTTTCTTCTAGCTGTTCACTGATCTCTTCTTCCACTGGTTCAATCACAAGAAGTCTCCCCTTTTTACAGCAATGCTCGCGGCTCCATGACTCGTCACAATGCCAACATAACCCCTTGGCAGATCGGTCTCGAAGCTCTTCTCTTGTCAACCTTTTTGGTGCAGGAGCTCGGATGACAGTAGGAGGGGCTGAGGGCCTCAATATTGCTGGTCTGGGAGCGACCCTAGTCCTCTGGGCTTCGTGGTTTAATCGCTCCTCCTGAAGTCGTGCGAAAGAGATGGCTGCCATAAGCGTGTATGGTTGTCGTGCTTTAACCTCTCCCCGGATCTCTGACTTCAAGCCCTCAATAAATGTCCCCAATAACTATTTTTCAGACCAATCATGAGTTTGATTAGATAATCTTTCAAACCTGGTTTGATACTCCTGGATGGTGGAGGTTTGTCGGATCTTTGCTAGTTGTCCGTCGATGTTCTCGTAATCTGTTGGTCCGAAGCGGATCAACAGTCCTTCTTTGAATTGTCGCCATGAGAGGACTCCATGAGTGTGTTCAAACCAATCAAACCATTGTATGGCATCCCCTTCAAGATGTATAGCTGCAATTTCCACCATAGATGCGTCTGCGGTTTTGTGATACCAAAAATATCGCTCCGCGCGCGAGATCCAACCAATCGGGTCTCCTTCTTCCCATCTAGGGAAGTCCACCCTCATGCAAGGATAGTAGGGATCAGTCATAGAGCCTCCCCTCTCCTGGAGGTCATCTCTTCGATTAGAGCTCTCCCCTTGATGTGATTTCTTTGGGCTCGGTGGTCGACCCAAACTAAGTTCGGCAAAGAGAGTCCGAATCTTCTCCTCTATTCGTGTCTCGAAGCTTCGAATTTAGCATCAATTGCCTCCTCGGATGCCATAGCATATGTCTCCAAATCTGTAATATTAAGATCTCTTTTTTGCTGTCGAGTTAAAGGCATGTATTGGTTGAGAGAAGTGGTGGTTGAAAGGGTTGGTGGATTGGTGAATGTAGGCTGCGGTTTAGGCTTGTTTTGTAGCTGTTTTGGGTGCTGTTTAGGGCTGCGATTTGATGGAGTTTTGGGTTGAGATGGTAGTGGATGAAGGTTAGGGAAGAGGGTTTTAGATCTGTGGTAGCTCGCAGCAAAGATTTGACAAAAATCAGTAGAAATTGCTACCTATATGCGCTGTCTCGTAAGAGCAGAATTATCGTCGAAGAAATAGCGGTTTCTTGACGAAATTTCCAGCGAAAACTCAGGGGTTTGAGGAGGGGGTTTGATGGTAGAATCTTAGTTTAGATAGCAACAAGGATAACAAATTGGATCAAGAAATTTTGGCAGCAAAGCAGTAAAGAAATCGGTGCAATTTGCGATAGCAGAATTCTCGTTAAAAAATTTCAGCAGTCTGTGACGAGAGATTGCAGCAACACACGAATTTGTTTTTGTGATGAATTCCACAATAGATCGATTATGGATGGGAGCCAAGATGATCTATGAGGTGCACAAAAAATTTTGTTCAAAAAGGATAACAATTAGATCAGTTAAAGGCAGCAACACACGGCTGAAATTTTTTGCAGCAATCCTACGTTCGCAAAGATGGTAACTTTTGCGACACAAAGAATTCGCAGCAAGGGATCAATAGAAAAACTTCTTTTTGATATTTTAGATGAAAAATTACAGCAGCAAAAGGTATTGGTGGTAGAAAAATACCAAATCTCTGATGCAATTAGAGGTGGCGACAGTAGATTGATTTGATCTATGTCAGGGGATGACGGTGGAGATGATGACATCAAGAGCAATTGTGGGAATTGCTTGGCTGATGGTGGGTGGCAGGGATGGCAGCAAAAGCAGCAAGATCGCTACTCTGATACCAGATGATAGAACCCCAGAGGAATTCTATGGAGATTGATCTTTGAGGGGGATCAACCCTTGGAACGCTATAGGGGTTTTACCCTCCAAGTAGCCTGGTGGCTGCAATTGTAGATTGATCTTTCTTATTCCAAAGAGGTGGAGGCTACAAGTTTATATAGAGCTCCAAACCCTAGCCCTAGGGGCTGCTTCCTAAGTGAACTACCCAATTTACCCTCAACCTTAGCGGCCGGCCCAAGATAACAAGGGGCGGCAGCTAAGAAGCCCAAAGACCCAAATATAAACCCTAGCCTCTCTTCTTTATAGGATAGAGGCGGCTAGGTGGGGTTTATTATATTCTCACAGGGTTTTTATTAGCTGCTACATGGTTGAGTAGGACCTAACCCTGCTAGGGTCCTATCACGATGGTACTGCCCTAGGGCAGAGTGCCTGGGCGATGGCCTCGCTGGCTGGCAGTGGTACCGCCCAGGACAATTACCATGTTAGTGTGTCAAGCGGTAGTACCGCTAGGCTAGGTGGTGGTACCGCCCAATACACTAATAGAACTAGAGTGTACTAGTGGTGGTACCACCAGTGTCAAGCGATGGTACCTCCAACACTTGGAAATCTAGGATGATTCAAATTTAGGCTCCAAATTTGATTCACATTGAGGCCTATAAATACCCCTCTGATCCATGGTTGAAATACACATTAGAATTAAGAAAGAAGAAGGAAAACGCTACTGTAATAGTGTCAAATTCCTCCCTCTAATTCTAAAGTGTGATCTAGACTTAGAGAGGGTTGAGAGGTCTTGTAAGGATTACCTCCTAATCCCTTCAAAAGGAGAGAGCTGTAAAGGAGTTAGTCTTCGCCCGTTAGAAGGAAGACAACTAGTTGAAAAGCTGATGGCCTCATGAGAAGAGGAATCGGGAGTGGACATAGGTCGGATGACCGAACCACTATAAAACTCAGTCTGTATTTATATTCTTGCATTTACCTTTCTACAAACCTTTACTTTGCTTGTTCACTACCCTTCATCTGCTATAAACATTCTCAAGTTTAAGTTAAAACTTTTCCGGCACCGTTTTAGTCGAAATAAAGTTTTCAACGTTCAAAGATTCTAAATTCATTTTAAATCGCAGAAAATTATCATACTTAACCACTGTACTAATTCACCCCCCTCCCCTCTTAGTACCGCTTTAGATCCCAACACCTCCTTTCAAAGAACAGGAAGGATATGGCTTTATGAACACAAGAAGACCACTTGAAAAAATCTTCAAGTGATGAGGACCTTGATGATGAACTTGCACTCTTAACTTAGAAATTCAAAAATTTTATAAGAAGAATAAATTTAAAAATGATACTAAAAATAAACTTGAACATAAAAGAGAACAAGTGATATGTTACGAATGCAAGAAGTCGGAGCACTTCACAAGTGAATGCCCCTAAGCTAAAAAGAAGCAACCAAGGAGGAAGAAGACTCTAAAGGTAACATGGGATGACTCAAGTGGCTCTGAAGATGAAGAAGCAAATAACAAGGAGGAGGCCAACTTCGCATTGATGGCTTTCAGAAAGAGGTATATGAGTTATTTAATGAAGATTTAACTTTTGACGAACTTTCAATTGCTTTTCATGAATTATTTGATAAGTGTAGAGCTATTAGTAAAAAGTTTAATTTATTAAAAAAGGAGCATGCTATCTTACTAGATAAATTTGAAAGTCTTGATACTCTCTCTTTACCTCCATGCTCTAAGTGCGAACACTTAGAGGTAATAAAAAAGGAAAACTTGCTACTTAAAGAGATCCTAAATAAGTTTAAGGTCGATAGCAAGGGTTTGGACTTGATCCTTGCAAACAAGGGTCATGTCAGAAAAAAAAATGGAATTGGATTTGTGAGTGGATCTCACCGTACTCCAATCACCATCATTAAAGGACCCACACTACATGTTTTATCTTATTTGAAATGCAACTTTTATTGTAAGCCCATACATGTTGTTTATAAATGTCCGTATAAAAAACTTAACCTACATAAGTTGATATGGGTTCCTAAAGGAATGATAAGGAACTCAATGAACAATGACAAGATTAGTAGATCAATATTTGACGCACCCAAGTTCAAATGGGTACCCAAAAACCATCCTCTTTTGTAGATATATTCACCCATACAAGCTAGAAGCAAGAGATGGTACTTTGATAGTGGATGCTCAAGGCACATGACCAGAGATCCATTTTAATTCTCAAAGCTCACTAGCCAAGACGAAAGGTATGTCACCTTCGGAGATAAAAACAAGGGTAAAATCATTAGCAAGGGAACTATAGATAAAAAATCAAGGTTTTCAATTGATGATGTGTTATTGGTAGATGGTTTAAAGTATAATCTTTTAAGCATTAGTAAATAACGTGATAAGGGATTTATTATGAAATTTGAATCTAATGCTTGCATTATTGAAAAACCACACAACAACATATCTATGATTGTACTAAAACAAAATAATATCTACACCATAAACATTGATGATCTTAGCAATAAAACATGTTTTTCAATTTTGAATGATAATGCTTGGCTTTGACATAGGAGATTAGGTCATGCTAACATGAAACTAATCTCTCAGATCACATCTAAACAACTTATAAGAGGCATTCCCAATGTTAAGTTCATTAAAGATAAAATATATAATGCTTATCAACTAGGAAAACAAATAAAAAGTAGCTTCAAACCAGAGAATCAAATAAGTACCTTTAGACCATTGTAATTAATCCATATGGATTTATTTGGACCAATTGACACAATGAGCCTAGGAGGTAGCAAATATGTATTTGTAATTGTAGATGACTATATTAGATATACTTGAACTTATTTCTTGGCTCACAGATGTGATTGCTTTAAATGTTTATCTAAATTTTGTAAACTTGCTCAAAACGAAAAGGGTTTCATGATTTCATCGATTCGGAGTAATCATGGTGAAATTTTAAAATCGTGACTTCCAAAATTTTTGTGAATCTAATGGATATAACCACAACTTCTCGACTCCGAGAAATCCTCAACAAAATGGAGTAGTATAAAGAAAAAAATAAGAATTTACAAGAAATGACAAGAACTATGTTAAATGAACATAGTTTACCCAAATATTTTTGGGCCGAATCCATTAATATGGCTTGCTATATCATGAATAGGGTTCAAATAAGATCATCTCTATCCAAAACTCCTTATGAATTATAGAATAACAAAAAACCAAACATTTCTTATTTTAAAGTTTTTGGTTGCAAATACTTTATCTTGAATGAAAAGGATGCCTTATGAAAGTTCGATGCAAAATCCAATGAAGGCATCTTTCTTGGTTACTCTTCCCTGTCTAAAACTTTTTGTGTGTTTAACAAAAGAACCTTGGTTATGGAAGAGTCTATTTATGTAGTTTTCAATGAAGTTTTTAAATTTAAGAAAAATAATTTTGATGGTGATTTTGGTTTTGATAGTTTGAATTTGAATGAACACTCTCCTCAAAATAGCAACTTGGATGCATCTTCTTCCCTAATTTGCTTATCTAAGGAATGAAAGTATGTAGATGCCCATCCTAAGGAGCTAATTATAGGAGACACATCAAAAGGAGTTCAAACTCATTTCTCTTTTAAGAATTTTTGTACTAATGCTGCTTTTCTTTCTCAAATTGAACCTAAATACATTGACGAAGCCTTGAAAGATGATTCTTTGGTTATCGTAATACAAGAGGAATTGAACTAATTTGAGAAGAATGAGGTGTGGAAACTTGTTCTTGGACCTTGTGACCATTTAGTTATAGGTGCTAAATAGGTTTTTAGAAATAAGCAAGATGAATTTGGTATCGTGGTTAGAAACAAGACTAGATTAATGGCCAAGGGTTTCAACCAAGAAGAAAGTATTGATTATGAAGAGACCTTTGCTCCTATTGTAAGATTAGAAGCCATTAGGATGCTCCTTGCCTATGCTAGTAGTAATAATTTTAAGTTGTTTCAAATAGATATCAAAAATACTTTCTTAAATGGTTTTATTTTCGAAGAAGTGTTTGTTGAACAACCACCCAGTTTTGAAAACTCTCCTTTTCCTAATCATGTATTTAAATTGACTAAAGCTCTCTATAGGTTAAAACAAGCCCCAAGGGCTTGGTATTAGAGACTTAGCTCATTTCTAATTTTGAATAAGTTTACTAAAGGCAAGGTTGATACTATATTGTTTGTTAAATATTTTAAAAATAATTTTTTTATTATTCAAATTAATCTTGATGACATTATCTTTGGTTCTACTAACGAATCACCATATGAATCATTTGCTAAGTGTATGAGTCATGAATTTGAAATGAGTCTAATGGGTGAACTAACTTTCTTTTTAGGATTATAAATTAAACAACTTAGTGATGGTATATTTCTTAACCAATCTAAATATATATTAGAATTGTTAAAATGATTTAATATAGATGGTTCAAAAGCCATCAACACTCCTATGAGTACTTCCACTAAGTTAGACATAGATAAAAATGGAGAAAATTTTGATCAAAAAATATATAGGGGAATGATAGGTAGTTTACTTTACCTCACCACAACTAGACCAGATATCATATTTAGTGTAGGACTTTGTGCAAGATTTCAAGCTAATCCTAAGTTATCTCATCTTAAAGTCATTAAAAGAATCCTTAGATATCTTAAAAGAACTCCTAATCTAGGATTATGATATCCAAAATTCGATGACTTTGATTTAAAAGCCTATGCGGATGCGGATTTTGGAGGATATAGAATAGATAGAAAAAGCACATCTAGAATATGTCAATTTTTAGAACATGCACTTGTTTCTTGGACTTACAAGAAACAAAACTTGGTTGCACTATCTTTGGCCGAAGCCGAGTACATAGTCGCAAGTGCATATTGTGCACAAATTGTTTGGATGAAAAATACTTTAGAAGACTATGAAATTCAATTAAAGAATATTTCTATAAAATATGATAAAACAAGTGCTATTTGTTTAACCAAAAATCTCATTCAATACTCTAGAACTAAGCATATTGACATTAGGCATCACTTTATATGAGATCATGTCAATAATAATGATGTTATTCTAGAATTTATTGATACAAAATATCAATTAGTGGACATCTTCACAAAAACTTTAAATGAAGAATAATTTGACTTCATTAGAAGAGAATTAGGCATGCTAAATTGTCATAATACATGAGGTTGTTGTATGTTTCTTTTTCAAAGTTTTTCAACTTCCGTTTTCATGAACTCATCTTGATATTATTTTTTCAGATCTCAGATGACATCTTTACAATATCGTATTTTTGAACAGAAGTCTTATTTTTATCCTTCTCCGATCTTGCATTGATACTCCTCTTTCATCAGTTAATGTTAATGATTTCTAAATTAAAATCATGCCCTCTTAATGACTTGGTAAAATTGGTTTTATACTCCCTCTACCTCTATTGGGATGAATAAATGGTTTTCTTGATTTATTTTATCCACTCTTATATATTGTTTAAATTTTGATGATTTTGACTTCTTGACGCATGCAACTATACATACATCAATATCTTGATCTTTGTATAAAGAAGAAGCTCTTAAGTTTTTATACTCTCTTCAGACTTTATTCATGCAAATTTAACAAACTCTTGTGTTAATTTCTACGTCTTGAGCCTTTATAACTTGATTGTTTATCTTCCATATCATGAGTTCTAATGAGAATGCCAAGTTGAATCTTTTATGAAATTTTTATGATAATGTACTTCACTTCATAAATTTGTAATGGAAATACCAAGTTGAACTTTTAAAGTATGAAAACTTCATCATGACTCTTTCATGACATTATGATAATGTATTAGCTTTAATGATGTATCTTTTTCACTTTATGATTTTTTAGCTTGGCTCTTGAACCATTCATTTCAATCCTTCTTGAATAAACTCTTATAGTTCTTATTATGAGTTTTATTGATTTCATCTCTTTTCTAGTTTCATTTGGTAGAAACAATTCTTGAATAAATTTTTATTGACTTGCATAATTCAATTCAAGAATCATTATGCTAAATTAACTCTTCATGAGATCTTAGAAAATTTTTTCATGAGATCTTAGAAAATTTTATGAACTTTGGCTTTAATGATCTATTTAATGATTTCATTGGCAACAATTTTCAAAAAATGATCGAATTACTCTTTGGTATTCTTTTCTTTTTGCCATTTTTATCAAGGCCTATTCCCTTTTTTGTTGATGACAAAGGGGGAGAAGAATATGGCAAGATAAATTGATGACTTGATTGATGGAATAATAAATGCCTTGTATGATGTATCATGTATCGTAATGTATTGAAATGCCTTGTATGTATAATATAGAATGATGTATCATGTATCTCAATGTATTGCAATTGCGTTGTATCAAAAATTGATTGATATCCTTAAAAGCATCGCGATATATCCCAATATGAGGCGTATCACAATTAGAATGTATTACATACATCACAAATGATTCATACATGCTTTACATGTTAATTTTGTAAAATAGTTATCATATCATGTTTAAATTTGATATCTTTCATTGATATGATAAATTTTTATCTCATTCGATGATGTATCGTAAAATGATATCATGCCTTGCTTTTGTGTAATTTTATTTTGATATCATTTGATCATTATTTCACTTTAAAATTAAAATTGGTATCATTTGTCGAAGTGATAAATGTCTATCATCATTGAACTTGAAAAATGGGTGTCTTGTCTTGATATTGTGAAAATTATGAAGTTTCATATTTATGGATAGAAAGATCATACTTGCTAAGCATGATGATAAGTTCAACGAATGCAACTTATCGGTTTTGGCTTGAATTCAAGGAGATTGAATTCAAATATTTCCCTTCTCATAATATGGCATATAGATAGGGGGAGTTAAGGTTAACTCTATCATCAATTAATTGTCATCATCAAAAAGGGAGAGATTATTGAATCTCGGATTTTGATGATGAAGTCAATTGATAGGTTATTTGATCTATTCCATATTATTGAGATACTGTTAGGACTCTAGCTAGGAGAGTCCTAACCTGTTGGGACTCTTGCTAAGAGAGTCCTATTAAGTTTCATTGACAAGGGCATTCATATAAATCCTATCTAGCCAATCCTTAATAAAGAGGTGAAGAGGGCGGCTAGGATTAGGATTAGTTGGGAGGTTACTTCTTAGAGAAGCAATTAAGAGTTTATTAGAAGTAGGAGTCTTGAGTATGAGAGTTTATTAAAAATAGGAGTCTTGAGTAAGAGTCCTAACAATAAAGAACTCTAGCTATACTAGGAGTCTTGAGTTATAGTCCTATATAAGCATGTAGCCTCTACCTCTTTGGAATAAGAAAAAAAAGATTCATCTACAGTTGTAGCCACCAGGCCGACTACTTGGAGGGTGGAACCCCTATAGCGTTCCAAGGGTTGATCCCCCTCAAAGATCAAATCTACATAGAATTCCTCTGGGGTTCTATCATCTGGTATCAGAGCTGCGATCTTTGTGCTTTTGCTGCCCACCATCAACCAAGCAATTCCCACAATTGCTCTTGACGTCACCGTCTCCACCATCATCTTCTACCATAGATCAAATCAATCTAGTGCTGCCACCTCCAATTGCATCAGAGATTTGGTATTTTTCTATCACCAATGCCTTTTGCTGCTGCAATTCTCCATCCAAAATACCAAAAAGAAGTATTGCTATCTATCTTTTGCTGCGAATTCCTTTCATCGCAAAAGTTATCATCTTTGCGACCGAAGGATTGCTGCAAAAATTTCAACCGCATATTACTATTTTAAAACCAATCTATTTGCTATCCTTTCTGAACAAAATTTCTTGAACACTTCATAGATCATCTTGACTTTCATCTATGATAAATCTATCATGGAATTCATCTCTGAAACATTCTTGTGTTGCTACAAGTTTTCATCACAAATCGTTGAAATTTTTCGATAAGAATTCTACTATTACAACTTGCACCAATTTCTTTACTATTATGCTACCGAAATTTTCTTAATCCAATTTATCATCCTTGCTGTTATCTAAACTGAGATTCTACTATCAAATCCCCTCCTCAAGTTTCCAGGTTTTCGCTGGAAATTTCATCGAGAAACCACTGTTTCATTGACGATAATTCTGCTCTTACGAGACAGCGCATGTCGGCAGTGTCTTACACTGAATTCTATCAAATCTCTACTGCCATCTACCACTGATCTAAAACTCTCTTCCCTAACCTTCATCCACTACCATCATGGCCTAAAACTCCATCAAACTACACTCCCAAATCGCACCCAAAATAGCCATAAAACAAGCCTAAACCGTAGCCTACATCCACCAATCCACTAACCCTTTCGGCCACCACTTCTTTCAACCAATACATGCCTTTAACCTAGCAATAAAAGAGAGATCTTAATATTACAGATCTGGAGGCATATACTATGGCATCCGAGGAGGTGATCAATGCTAAATTTGAAGCCTTCGAGATGCGAATGGAGGATAAGATTCGAGCTCTCTTTGTCGAACCCAGTTTGGGTTGATCACCGATGATAGGACCCTAGCAGGGTTAGGTCCTATTCAACCATGTAGCAGCTAATAAAAACCCTATGAGAATGTAATAAACCCCACCTAGCCGCCTCTATTCTATAAAGAAGAGAGGCTAGGGTTTATATTTGGGTCTTTGGGCTTCTTAGCCGCCGCCCCCTTGTTACTGGGGCCCACTAAAGTTGAGGGCAAATTGGGTAGTTCACTTAGGAAGCAGCCCCTAGGGCTAGGGTTTGGAGCTCTATATAAGCTTGTAGCCTCCACCTCTTTGGAATAAGAAAGATCAATCTACAATTGCAGCCACCAGGCTACTTGGAGGGTGGAACCCCTATAGCGTTCCAAGGGTTGATTGTTGAATCTCGGATTTTGATGATGAAACTAATTGAGTGTGATTTGTGGTCTAACTGCGTGTTGAGTTACGCAGGTCTACTTTCGATCAGGATTAGACAGTTGACACTGGAGGAATTGACGTTGCGCCGGAGGTGATCACATCAGGATATTGGATGTCGAGCCGGAGGTTCGGTCGACTATCGGCAGGAGGCTTCGTACGTCGGGCATCGGGCCAAGAAGTGCGAAGTTGCGCCATGGATATCGAGGTTGCGGAGGTCAAACGTCGATTGGACAACAAGCCGCTAGAGAGGGCGATGTGCCGAAGGATCGGACGAAGCGCCGACCAATGATGTGCCGGGCAACTGAATGTTAATTCGCGTTGTAATAACTGTCTAGATCGAAGTAGAGTTTTTGGTGTTTGTTTGTGTAGGAGTGACTACGATAGGGATGAAGACGTAAAGCGAAACAAAGGGCCGAAGACAAGTGTGATGAATCGTTGGGAGTTCGAGTGTTCAACGGAAGTCCGAAGATTCGTTGGGAGCGTTGCCGGAACCGGCCGAGAACGAATAGGGAGCTTACCGAAGGGTTTTCGGAAGTTCGCCAGGAGGTTCGTCGAAAGTTCGCGGAGCTTGCCAAGAAAGATCGGAGCTTGCCAAAGAAGCTCGGGGGAACTCGCCAAGATCATCGTGAACTCGCCAAGATCATTGTCGGAAGACCGTCGAAAGTTGACCGGAAGCTCGCCGGAAGAAGTTGTCATGTGGACTTTGTAATAGCTTAGGAAACGTCTTTAATTTCGTAGTTAGCACATTAATTTGGGTTAGGATTAGGGGTTAATCCTTTAACCCGAAGTATGGGCCATTGGGCCTTAGTTTAGGCCAAAGTTTTTGGCCTAAACAGCACCAACGCATGCTACGTGCATGCATCGTAGCATGGCATCAGAGTGCATCGTAGCTTGCATCGTAGCTGGCTCTTGCAGAGCATGAGCGGTAGCACCGCCGCCTAGGGCGAGTATACCGCCCCGACTCTGTATGCCAGCTGGCGGTAGTAGCGCCGGGTCTGGAAGCGATAGTACCGCTGGTGCGTGGAAAGCCAGCGGTAGCACCTTTGGCCGGGTCGGGCGGTAGCACCGCCGGGTCAAGTAGAACCGCCTGGGTGTGTCAGTCTGCCAAGACTGACAGCACCGAAAAACTCAAAAGATTCAAATTTTTGGCTCCATGTTTAGGCTCCAAATTTGAATCACTTTGAGGCTTATAAATACCCCTTCCTTTTCAGCTGAAAAATACAACCCTTAGAGAGTTAGATTTTGAAAATAAGTCTTGGGAAAGTCTTATTCTTCATTTGCTTAAGTGTTCACCTCATTCTTCTTATGAAATCTTGTAAGAGTGTGAACCACTTGTAAAGGGTTGTAAGAGGGGTATTTGATCCTTCCCCTTCAAAGGATTTGGTAGTGGAAGAAGGGAGTCTCATCGGAGAAGGCTTCGGAAGTGGATGTAGGTCACTTTGACCGAACCACTATACATCGCTGCGTCTTGATTGTGTGAGTGTTTAAATTTCTGTTTTACTTTGCTGCAAGCCTTTACTTTACTTGCTCCACTTCCTTTTTATCTTCGTACGCATGCTTTAAAGTTAGAACGCAATCAAATCGGTTTTAAACGAAATATTGCTTTCATCGTACGAAGTTTCCGAAGCTTGATTTAAATTGCTGAAAAATCTATCATTTTATCCGCTGCACTAATTCACCCCCCCTCTTAGTGCCGCTCGATCCCTAACATTGATCCCCCTCAAAGATCAATCTCTATAGAATTCCTCTGGGGTACTATCATCTGGTATCAGAGCAGCGATCTTGCTGCTTTTGCTGCTATCCCTGCTACCCACCATTAGCCAAGCAATTCCCACAATTGCTCTTGACGTCGTCGTCTCCACCATCATCTCTTGATGTAGATCAAATCAATCTACAGTCGCCACCTCTAATTGCATCAGAGATCTGGTATTTTTCTACCACCAATACCTTTTGCTGCTATAATTTTTCATCTAAAATATCAAAAAGAAGTTTTTCTATCGATCCCTTGCTGTGAATTCCTTGCGTCGCAAAAGTTACCATCTTTGCGAACGAAGGATTGCTGCAGAAAATTTCAGCCGTGTGTTGCTGCCTTTAACCAATCTAATCGTTATCCTTTTGAACGAAATTTTTTGTGCACCTCAAAGATCATCTTGGCTCCCATCTGTGATTGATCTATTGTGAAATTCATCACAAAAACAAATTCGTGTGTTGCTGCAATCTCTCGTCACAAACTGCTGAAATTTTTTGACGAGAATTCTGCTATCGCAACTTGCACCGATTTCTTTACTGCTTTGCTATCGAAATTTCTTGATCCAATTTGTTATCCTTGTTGCTATCTAAACTAAGATTCTACCATCAAACCCCCTCCTCAAACCCCTGAGTTTTCGCTAGAAATTTTGTCGAGAAATCGCTATTTCTTCGACGACAATTCTGCTCTTACGAGACAGCGCATATAGGCAGCAATTTCTACTGATTTTTGTCAAATCTTTGCTGCGAGAACCACAGATCTAAAACCCTCTTCCCAAACCTTCATCCACTACCATCTCAGCCCAAAACTCCATCAAATCGCAGCCCCAAACAGCACCCAAAACAGCCACAAAACAAGCCTAAACCGCAGCCTACATTCACCAATCTACCAACCCTTTCAACCACCACTTCTCTCAACCAATACATGCCTTTAACTCGATAGCAAAAAAGAGATCTTAATATTACAGATTTGGAGACATATGCTATGGCATCCGAGGAGGCAATTGATGCTAAATTCGAAGCCTTCGAGACACGAATGGATGAGAAGATTCGGACTCTCTTTGCCGAACTTAGTTTGGGTCGACCACCGAGCCCAAAGAAATCACATCAAGGGGAGAGCTCTAATCGAAGAGATGACCTCCAGGAGAGGGGAGGCTCTATGACCAATCCCCACTATCCACGCATGATGGTGGACTTCCCTAGATGGGAAGAAGAAGACCCGATTGGTTGGATGTCGCGCGCGGAGCGATATTTTCGGTACCACAAAATCGCAGATGCATCTATGATAGAAATTGCAGCTATACATCTTGAAGGAGATGCCATACAATGGTTTGATTGGTTTGAACATACTAATGGAGTCCTCTCATGGCGACAATTCAAAGAAGGACTGCTGATCCGTTTCGGACCAACCGATTACGAGAACATCGACGGACAACTAGCAAAGATCCGACAAACCTCCACCATCCAGGAGTATCAAACCAAGTTTGAAAGGTTATCTAATCAAACTCGTGATTGGTTTGAAAAACAGTTATTAGGGACATTTATTGAGGGCTTGAAGCCAGAGATCCGGGGAGAAGTTAAAGCACGACAACCGTACACGCTTATGGCAGCCATCTCTTTCGCACGACTTCAGGAGGAGCGATTGAACCATGAAGCTCGGAGGACTAGGGTCGCTCCCCGACCAGCAATATTGAAGCCCTCAGCCCCCACTACTATCAGTCGAGCTCCTGCACCAAAAAGGTTGACAAGAGAAGAGCTTCGAGACCGATCTGCCAAGGGGTTATGTTGGCATTGTGACGAGCCGTGGAGCCGCGAGCATCGCTGTAAAAAGGGGAGACTTCTTGTGATTGAACTAGTGGAAGAAGAGATCAGTGAACAGCCAGAAGAGAGTCTTGAACATGAGGATGAAGATATAGAAGAAGAGCCACAATCGGTCGACTTTATGGTACATGCGCTAGCCGGCTACTCAAATCCGCAAACGATGAAAGTTGGAGGCCTGCTCAAACAACAACCGATCATCGTTCTCATCGATACAGGCAGCACTAATAACTTTCTAAACAGTAAGGTTGCTGCTCGGATGGTGCTCCATATCGAAGGTTGCAGCAAGTTCGACGTAAAGGTCACCGACCGCCGAATCCTAAAATGCGACCAAAGATGCCCGCAGGTGAAACTATTACTACAGGACCAAGAAATTGTTGCTGACTTCTTCCTCCTACCAATTGATGATTATGAGGCTGTGCTGGGCATAGAATGGCTGACGACACTAGGTGATGTCTCTTGGAACTTTTCCAAATTGATTATGAAATTCTATTGCAAAGGTAAACAGGTCACCCTACGCGGGAAGCGCGGAAGCAACGTAACCACTATTTCAACTCAACGAATGGAGAAAGTTTTACACAAGATAAATGGTGGCTTTCTTATGCATCTCCAGCAGCAACCAGAGGGGGAGAAAACAGAAATTAAAAATCAAAAGATCACCCAACTGCTTATTGAATTTGATGATGTTTTTGCCAAACCGTGCGGTCTTCCTCCTACTCGGCAACATGACCACCGGATTTCAATCCTTCCGGGCAAACCACCAGCAAACACTCGGCCTTATCACTATCCTCACCTCCAGAAAGATGAAATTAAGAAAATCGTGAAGAAAATGCTCGAAACAGGGGTGATTCGACCAAGCTGCAGCCCCTACTCCTCACCGGTGCTACTTGTGCGCAAGAAAGACGGAACCTGACGGATGTGCATCGACTACCGAGCTCTAAATGACATCACCATCAAGGATAAGTACCCCATTCCAGTGGTGGATGAACTTCTTGATGAATTAAAAGGAGCTCGAGTCTTTACGAAGTTGGACCTTCGATCCGGTTACCACCAAATTCAGGTATGTGAAGGTGACATCCCAAAAACTGCTTTCCGCACTCATAATGGCCATTATGAATTCTTGGTAATGTGATAGGACCCTAGCAGGGTTAGGTCCTACTCAACCATGTAACAGCTAATAAAAACCCTGTGAGAATGTAATAAACCCCACCTAGTTGCCTCTATTCTATAAAGAAGAGAGGCTAGGGTTTATATTTGGGTCTTTGGGCTTCTTAGCCGCCGCCCCCCTTGTTATTGGGCCGGCCCGCTAAGGTTGAGGGAAAATTGGGTAGTTCACTTAGGAAGCAACCCCTAGGGTTAGGGTTTGGTGCTCTATATAAGCTTGTAGCCTCCACCTCTTTGGAATAAGAAAGATCAATCTACAATTGCAGCCACAAGGCTACTTGGAGGGTGGAACCCCTATAGCATTCCAAGGGTTGATCCCCCTCAAAGATCAATCTCTATAGAATTCCTCTGGGGTTCTATCATCTGGTATCAGAGCAGCGATCTTGCTGCTTTTGCTGCCATCCCTGCCGCCGACCATTAGCCAAGCAATTCCCACAATTGCTCTTGACGTCGTCGTCTCCACCGTCATCTCTTGACGTAGATCAAATCAATATACAGTCGCCACCTCCAATTGCATCAGAGATCTGGTATTTTTCTACCACCAATACCTTTTGCTGCTGCAATTTTTCATCTAAAATATCAAAAAGAAGTTTTTCTATCGATCCCTTGCTGCGAATTCCTTGCATCGTAAAAGTTACCATCTTTGCGAACGAAGGATTGCTGCAGAAAATTTCAGCCGCGTGTTGCTGCCTTTAACCGATCTAATTGTTATCCTTTTTGAACGAAATTTTTTGTGCACCTCATAGATCATCTTGGCTCCCATCCATGATTGATCTATTGTGGAATTCATCACAAAAACAAATTCGTGTGTTGCTGCAATCTCTCATCACAAACTGCTGAAATTTTTTGACGAGAATTCTGCTATCGCAACTTGCACCGATTTCTTACTGCTTTGCTGCCGAAATTTCTTGATCCAATTTGTTATCCTTGTTGCTATCTAAACTAAGATTCTACCATCAAACCCCCTCCTCAAACCCCTGAGTTTTTGCTGGAAATTTCGTCGAGAAACCGATATTTCTTCGACGACAATTCTGCTCTTACGAGACAGTGCACATAGGCAGCAATTTCTATTGATTTTTGTCAAATCTTTGCTGTGAGCTACCACAGATCTAAAACCTTCTTCCCTAACCTTCATCCACTACCATCTCAGCCCAAAACTCCATCAAATCGCGGCCCCAAACAGCACCCAAAACAGCCATAAAACAAGCCTAAACCGCAGCCTACATCCACCAATCCACAAACCATTTCGGCCACCACTTCCCTCAAATAATTCATGCCTTTAACCCGGCAACAAAAGAGAGATCTTAATATTACAGATTTGGAGACATATGCTATGGCATCCGAGGAGGCAATTGATGCTAAATTCGAAGCCTTCGAGACACGAATGGAGGAGAAGATTCGGACTCTCTTTGCCGAACTTAGTTTGGGTCGACCACCGAGCCCAAAGAAATCACATCAAGGGGAGAGCTCTAATCGAAGAGATGACCTTCAAGAGAGGGGAGGCTCTATGACCGATCCTCACTATCCACGCATGAGGGTGGACTTCCCTAGATGGGAAGAAGGAGACCCGATTGGTTGGATCTCGCGCGCGGAGCGATATTTTTGGTACCACAAAACCGCAGATGCATCTATGGTAGAAATTGCAGCTATACATCTTGAAGGAGATGCCATACAATGGTTTGATTGGTTTGAACATACTCATGGAGTCCTCTCATGGCGACAATTCAAAGAAGGACTGCTGATCCGTTTCGGACCAACCGATTACGAGAACATCGACGGACAACTAGCAAAGATCCGACAAACCTCCACCATCCAGGAGTATCAAACCAGGTTTGAAAGGTTATCTAATCAAACTCATGATTGGTCTGAAAAACAGTTATTGGGGACATTTATTGAGGGCTTGAAGCCGGAGATCCGGGGAGAAGTTAAAGCGCGACAACCGTATACGCTTATGGCAGCCATCTCTTTCGCTCGACTTTAGGAGGAGCGATTGAACCATGAAGCCCGGAGGACTAGGGTCGCTCCCTGACCAGAAATATTAAAGCCCTCAGTCTCGCCTACTATCAGCCGAGCTCCTGCACTAAAAAGGTTGACAAGAGAAGAGCTTCGAGACCAATCTGCTAAGGGGTTATGTTGGCATTGTGACGAGCCGTGGAGCCGCGAGCATCATTGTAAAAAGGGAAGACTTCTTGTGATTGAACCAGTGGAAGAAAAGATCAGTGAACAGCCAGAAGAGAGTCTTGAACATGAGGATGAAGATGTGGAAGAAGAGCCACGATCAACCAACTTTATGGTACATGCGCTAGCCGGCTACTCAAATCCGCAAACGATGAAAGTTGGAGGCCTGCTCAAACAACAACCAATCACTGTTCTCATCGATACAGGCAGTACTAATAATTTTCTAAATAGTAAGGTTGCTGCTCGGATGGCGCTCTATATTGAAGGTTGCAGCAAGTTCGACGTAAAGGTTGCCGACGGCCGAATCCTAAAATGCGACCAAAGATGCCCATAGGTGAAACTATTACTGCAGGGCCAAGAAATTGTTCTTCGACTTCTTCCTCCTACCAATTAATGATTATGAGGCTGTGCTGGGCATAGAATGGTTGACGACACTAGGTGATGTCTCTTGGAACTTTTCCAAATTGATTATGAAATTCTATTGCAAAGGTAAACAGGTCACCCTACGCGGGAAGCGTGGAAGCAACGTAACCACCGTTTCAACCCAACGAATGGAGAAAGTTTTACACAAGATAAATGGTAGCTTTCTTATGCATCTCCAGCACCAACCAGAGGGGGAGGAATGGAAGAAGGATCCAGAAACCAGCAACATCATTAAAAAATTAGAGGAGGATCCAAGCGCAATAGCTCACTATACTTGGGATTCGAGGGATCTATGCTATAAAGGGCACTCCGGATTTCTAAGAACCTACAAAAGAGTGAAGCAAAACTTTTATTGGAAAGGGATGAAAAAAATTATTTCTGAATATGTAGCATAATGTGATGTATGTCAACAGCAAAAAGGGAAACTACAACCACTACCTATACCAAACTCGGTATGGACTGACATCTCCATGGACTTCATCGAAGGGTTGCCACCTTCCAAAGGTAAAAGCACAATCCTTGTGGTGGTTGATCGACTTACGAAATATGCTCATTTTTGTGCTGTGCGAAATTCCTCCACTGCTATTAGTATTGCTCAGATTTTCATAGAAAATATTGTTAAACTACATGGGATGCCAAGGTCCATCGTAAGTGATCGTGACAGGGTCTTCACTAGTAAATTTTGGACCGAGTTATTTCGATTCTGAGGCACCAAACTCAAGATGAGCACTGCATATCATCCACAAACTGACGGCTAAACAGAAGTGGTGAACAGATGTTTAGAGACATACCTTCGGTGTTTCGCTAGTGATCGACCAAAGGAGTGGACGAAATAGCTCCCCTGGGCCGAATGGTGGTATAATACTACATATCATTCATCTACAAAATGTACCCCATATGAAGCATTATATGGTCGGCCGGCTCTTGTGATTCCAAAGTATGTAATTGGCTCAGCTAAGGTAGATCAGGTCGACCAAGATTTAATTGACATGGACAAACTCCTACAACTGCTAAAGAATAATCTCTCTACCGCTCAAGCTAGAATGAAGCAGCAAGCTGACACACGAAGAAGTGAAAGAGAATTTTTAGTAGGAGACTGGGTTTATCTTCGCCTACAACCATACAAGCAACTATCCATCAACATACGAGCCTCCATGAAGCTATCTCCACGTTTTTATGGGCCCTATCAGATCATAGAGCGTATTGGAGCTGTGGCGTACAGACTTAAATTACCTAAAGATGCCAAAATTCACCGTCTTCTACGTGTCATGCTTGAAGCCCAAGTTGGGAGAACACGAGGCATCCCAGATCCAACTGCCCAACACCACTAATGATGGAAATATTCAAGCCCAACCACAAGCCATCCTTGATCGCAGAGTCGTGATGCGTCGTCGACGTCCCTCTACTGAAGTACTAGTACATTGGACTAATTTACCACTTGAAGATGCCACATGGGAATCATATGAGAGTGAAGTCCCGGTTCCTCGAGTTCATGGAACCCCCACCTTGAGGACAAGGTGATTTGAAGAGGGCGGGCTTGATAGGACCCTAGCAGGGTTAGGTCCTACTCAACCATGTAATAGCTAATAAAAACCCTGTGAGAATGTAATAAACCCCACCTAGCCGCCTCTATCCTATAAAGAAGAGAGGCTAGGGTTTATATTTGGGTCTTTGGGCTTCTTAGCCACCGCCCCCCTTGTTACTGGGCCGGCCCGCTAAGGTTGAGGGCAAATTGGGTAGTTCACTTAGGAGGCAACCCCTAGGGTTAGGGTTTGGAGCTCTATATAAGCTTGTAGCCTCCACCTCTTTGGAATAAGAAAGATCAATCTACAATTGCAGCCACGAGGCTACTTGGAGGGTGGAACCCCTATAGCGTTCCAAGGGTTGATCCCCCTCAAAGATCAATCTCTATAGAATTCCTCTGGGGTTCTATCATAATGCCCTTTGGACTCACTAATGCTCCTTCAACCTTCCAAAGTCTCATGAACGATATTTTTTGGAGCTTTCTTCATAAATTTGTGCTGGTATTTTTCGATGATATTCTCATTTACAGCCCTTCTCTTGAGACTCACTTTCAGCACTTGTGAATTATTCTAACGATCCTTTAGGAGAATACTCTTTTCGTTAAGCTATCAAAGTGCAGCTTTCTCCAGCAAAAAGTAGAGTACCTTAGGCATATAATATTAAAAGAAGGAGTGGCCGTAGATCCAACAAAAATCGAAGCAATACAAGGCTGGCCGAAACCTACAAATGTGAAATTGCTGCGTGGGTTCCTTGGACTAACGGGCTACTACCAAAAATTTGTGAAGGACTATGGGAAGATTAGTGCCCCCCTCACTTCTCTACTGAAAAAAGATGCCTTCCTATGGTCGAACAAAGCCTTCGCTGCCTTCGATAGACTTAAGACAGCCATGACGACAACACCGGTGCTAGCACTACCAGATTTCAGCCGACCCTTCATCATTGAGGCCGATGCATCTGGAGTTGGAATTGGAGCTGTTCTCATGCAAGATGGTCGACCACTCACATACACTAGCAAGGCGTTGTCTCCCTCCCATTAAAAAATGTCTATCTATGATAAGGAGATGCTCGCCATTGTGCACGCAGTAACAAAGTGGAGACCCTACCTGATTGGCCGACGATTTCAGATTAAAACCGACCATAGAAGCCTTAAGTACTTTTTTGGAGCAGAAGATATTATCCCCGGAACAGCAAAAATGGGTAACCAAACTTCTAGGATTTGATTATGAAATTATTTACAAAAAGGGGAAAGAAAACGTTGTTGCAGATGCACTCTCACGGCTCTCTCAGCAAGCTGAATTTTTAGCTATCTCTCTTCCTACCACCGGCTTTCTCGAGGGCATTAGGGAGGAATGGAAGAAGGATCCAGAAACCAGCAACATCATCAAAAAATTGGAGGATCCAAGCGCAATAGCTCACTATACTTGGGATTCGAGGGATCTACGCTATAAAGGTCGTATTGTGCTTATACCAAACTCCCTTGCATCAAAGTCATTCTCACACTAAATGCACTCCACACCTTCAAAGCAGGCACTCCGGATTTCTAAGAACCTACAAAAGAGTGAAGCAAAACTTTTATTGGAAAGGGATGAAAAAAATTATTTCTGAATACATAGCACAATGTGATGTATGTCAACAAGAAAAAGGTGAAAAAAGAGCGAGTCCAGGGAAACTACAACCACTACCCATACTGGACTCGGTGGGTGACATCTCCATGGACTTCATCGAAGGGCTGCCACCTTCCAAAGGTAAAAGCATAATCCTTGTGGTGGTTGATCGACTTACGAAATATGCTCATTTTTGTGCTGTGCGAAATCCCTACACTACTGTTAGTATTGCTCAGATTTTCATAGAAAATATTATTAAATTGCATGGGATGCCAAGGTCCATCGTAAGTGATCGTGATAGGGTCTTCACTAGTAAATTTTGGACTGAGTTATTTCAGTTACAGGGCACCAAACTCAAGATGAGCACTGCATATCATCCACAAATTGATGGCCAAATAGAAGTGGTGAACAGATGTTTAGAGACATACCTTCGATGTTTCGCTAGTGATCGACCAAAGGAGTGGACGAAATGGCTCCCCTAGGGCAAATGGTGGTACAATACTACATATCATTCATCTACAAAATGTACCTCATATGAAGCATTATATAGTCGGCCGGCCCCTGTGATTCTAAAGTATGTAATTGGCTCGGCTAAGGTAGATCAGGTCGACCAAGATTTAATTGACAGGGATAAACTCCCACAATTTGCTAAAGGATAATCTCTCTCGCTCAAGCTAGAATGAAGCGACAGGCGACACACGAAGAAGTGAAAGAGAATTTTTAGTAAGAGACTGGGTTTATCTTCGCTTACAACCATACAAGCAACTATCCATCAACACACGAGCCTCCATGAAGCTATCTCCACGTTTTTATGGGCCCTATCAGATCACAGAGCGTATTGGAGCTGTGGCGTACAGACTTAAATTACCTGAAGATGCCAAAATTCACCCTGTCTTCCACGTGTCATGCTTGAAGCCCAAGTTGGGAGAACACGAGACACCCTAGATCCAACTGCCCAACACCACTGATGATGGAAATATTCAAGCCCAACCACAAGCCATCCTCGATCGTAGAGTCGTGATGCGTCGTCGACGTCCCTCTACTGAAGTACTAGTATATTAGACTAATTTACCACTCGAAGATGCCACATGGGAAATCATATGAGGAGCTGAAGTCTCGGTTCCTTGAGTTCATGGAACCCCAGCCATGAGGACAAGGCTGATTTGAAGAGGGCGGGCTTTATAGGACCCAACAGGGTTAGGTCCTATTCAACCATGTAGCAGCTAATAAAAACCCTATGAGAATGTAATAAACCCCACCTAGCTGCCTCTATCCTATAAAGAAGAGAGGCTAGGGTTTATATTTGGGTCTTTGAGCTTCTTAGCCGCCGCCCCCCTTGTTACTGGGCCGGCCCACTAAAGTTGAGGACAAATTGGGTAGTTCACTTAGGAAGCAGCCCCTAGGGCTAGGGTTTGGAGCTCTATATAAGCTTGTAGCCTCCACCTCTTTGGAATAAGAAAGATCAATCTACAATTGCAGCCACGAGGCTACTTAGAGGGTGGAACCCCTATAGCGTTCCAAGGGTTGATCCCCCTCAAAGATCAATCTCTGTAGAATTCCTCTAGGGTTCTATCAACCGAGCCCGAAGAAATCTCATCAAAGAGAGAGCTCTGATCGATGAGATGACTTCCAAGAGAGGGGAGGCTCTATGACCTATCCCTACTATCCACGCATGAGGGTGGACTTCCCTAGATGGGAAGAAGGAGACCCGATTGGTTAGATCTCACGCGTAGAGCGATATTTTCGATACCACAAAACCGCGGACACATCTATAGTGGAAATTGTAGCTATACATCTTGAAGGGGATGCTATACAATAGTTTGATTGGTTTGAACACACTCATGGAGTCCTCTCATGGTGATAATTTAAAGGACTATTGATCCACTTCGGACCAACCGACTATGAGAACATTAATGGACAACTAGCAAAGATCCGACAAACCTTCACCATTCAAGAGTATCAAACCAGGTTTGAAAGGTTATCTAATCAAACTCATGATTGGTCTAAGAAATAGCTATTGGGGACATTTATTGAGGGCTTGAAGCCAGAGATCCCGGGAGAAGTTAAAGCGCGACAACCGTACACGCTTATGGCAACCATCTCTTTCGCACGACTTCAAGAGGAGCGATTGAACTACGAAGCCCGGAGGACTAGGGTCGCTCCCCAACCAGCAATATTGAAGCTCTCAGCCCCCCCTACTATTAGCCGACCTCCTGCACCAAAAAAGTTGACAAGAGAAGAGCTTCGGGAGCGATCTACAAAGGGGCTATATTGGCATTGCGACGAGCCGCGAGCATCACTATAAAAAAGGAAAAATTCTTATGATCAAACCAATGGAAGAAGAGGTCAGTGAACAGCCAGAAGAGAGCCTTGAACATGAGGAAGAAGATGCGAAAGAAGAGCCATAATCGACTGATTTTATGGTACACGCGCTAGTCAGCTACTCAAATCCGCAAACGATGAAAGTTGGAGGCCTGCTCAAACAACAACTGATCACCGTTCTCATCGACACGGGCAGCACTAATAACTTCTTAAACAATAAGGTTGCTGCTTGGATGGTGCTCCACATCGAAGGTTGTAACAAGTTTGACGTAAAGGTCATCGACGGTCGAATCCTAAAGTGCAACCAAAGATGCCCGCAGGTGAAACTATTACTGCAAGACTAAGAAATTGTTGCTGACTTCTTCCTCCTACTAATTGATGATTATGAGGTTGTGCTGGGCATAGAATGGCTAACGATACTAGGTGATGTCTCCTGAAACTTTTCTAAGTTAATTATGAAATTCTATTATAAAGGTAAACAGGTCATCCTACGCGGGAAGCACGGAAGCAATGTAACCACCATTTCAACCCAACGAATGGAGAAAGTTTTGCATAAGATAAATGGTGGCTTTTTGATGCATCTCCAGTAGCAACTAGAGAGGAAGAAAATAGAAATTGAATATCAAAATCTCACCCAATTGCTTGCTGAATTTGATGATGTTTTTGCTGAACCGCGCGGTCTTCCTCCTACTCGGCAACATGACCATCGAATTCTAATTCTTTCAGGTAACCCACCAACAAACACTTGGCTATACTACTATCCTTACCTCCAGAAGGATGAAATTGAGAAGATTACAAAGGAGATGCTTGAAACAGGGGTGATTCGGCCAAGCTACAGCCCCTATTTCTCACCAGTGCTACTTGTACACAAGAAGGATGGAACTTGGCGGATGTGCATTGACTACCAAGCTCTAAATGACATCACCGTCAAGGATAAGTACTCAATACCAGTGGTGGATGACCTTCTTAATGAGTTAAAAGAAGCTCGAGTCTTTACGAAGTTTGACCTCTTATCCAATTACCACCAAATTCGGGTATGTGAAGATGACATTTGAAAAACTGCTTTCCGCACACATAACGGCCATGATGAATTCTTGGTAATGCCTTTTGGACTCACTAATACTCCTTCAACTTTCCAAAGTCTCATGAATAATATTTTTTAGAGCTTTCTTCGTAAATTTGTGCTGGTATTTTTTGATGATATTCTTATTTACAGCCCTTCTCTTAAGACTCATTTTCAGCACTTATAGTTTATTCTGACGATACTTTGGACAAATAATTTTTTTGTTAAACTATCAAAGTATAACTTTATCCAACAACAAGTAGAGTACCTTGGGCACCTAATATTAGGAGTGGTAGTAGACCCAACAAAAATCGAAGCCATGCAAGGCTGGCCAAAACCTACAAATGTGAAATTGCTACGTTGGTTCCTTGGACTAACAGGCTACTATCAAAAATTTATGAAGGACTCTTGGAAGATCAGTTCACCCCTCACTTTTCTACTGAAAAAAGATGCCTTCCAATGGTCAGATGCAGCCTCCGCTACCTTCGATAAACTTAAGATAGCCATGACGACGATGCCCGTGATAGCACTACTAGATTTCAGTTGACCCTTCATCATTGAGGCCGACGCATCTGGAGTTAGAATTGGAGCCATTCTCATGCAAGACGGTCGACCACTTGCATACACCAGTAAGGCGCTATCTCCCTCTTATAAAAAAATATCAATCTATGATAAGGAGATGCTCGCCATTGTGCATGTAGTAACGAAGTGGAGAACCTACTTGATCGGCCAACGATTTCAAATTAAAACCGACCATAGAAGCCTTAAGTACTTTTTGGAGCAAAAGATATTATCCCTAGAGTAGCAAAAATGGGTAACCAAACTTCTAGGATTTGATTATGAAATTATTTACAAAAAGGGGAAAGAAAATGTTATTGTAGATGCACTCTCACGACTACCGGAGCAAACTGAATCTTTAGCCATCTCTCTTCTCACCATCAGCTTCCTCAAGGACATTAGGGAGGAATGGAAGAAGAACCTAGAGACCAGCAATATCATTAAAAAATTGGAGAAGGATCCAAGTGCAATAGCTCACTATACTTGGGATTCGAAGGATCTACGCTACAAAGGCCGTATTATACTTATACCTGACACCCCTTGCATCAAAATCATTCTACACGAGTCACCCCAGATTCAACTATCCAACATAACTGATGATAGAGATATTCAAGCCCAACCACAAGCTATCCCCGACTATAGAATTGTGATGCATCACCGATGTCCCTCTTTTGAAGTACTAGTGCATTAGAATAATTTACCACTCAAAGATGTCACTTGGGAGAACTGTGACCACTTGAAGATCAAATTTTTAGAATTCATTGAGCGTCAGCCTTGAGGACAAGACTGATTTGAAAAGGGCAAGTCTGTTAGGACTATAGCTAGGAGAGTCCTAACCTGTTGGGACTCTAGCTAGGAGAGTCCTAATAGAGTTTCATTGACAAGAGCATTCATGTAAATCCTATCTAGCCAACCCTTAATAAAGGGGTGAGGAGGGCGACTAGGATTAGGATTAGTTGGGAGGTTGCTTCTTAGAGAAGCATTAAGAGTTTATTAGAAGTAGGAGTCTTGAGTAGGAGAGTTTATTAAAAGTAGGAGTCTTGAGTAGGAGAGTATATTAAAAGTAGGAGTCTTAAGTAAGAGTCCTAACAATAGAGAACTCTAGTTATACTAGGGGTCTTGAGTTGGAGTCCTATATAAGCATGTAGCCTCTACCTCTTTAGAATAAGAAAAAGAAGATTCATCTACAGTTGCAACCACCAGGCCGACTACTTGGAGGGTGGAACCCCTATAACGTTCCAAGCGTTGATCCCCCTCAAAGATCAAATCTATATAGAATTCCTCTTGGGTTCTATCAGATACTTGTGCAGGATTGACTACGATAGTAATGAAGACATAAAGCAAATTACTGAAGTCAAGTATGTTAGGAGTTCGAGAGTCCACCGGAAGTTCGAAGTATCATCGAAAGTGCTGCCTGAACTAGCCGAGAATGAATCAGGGACTCGCCGAAGGTTTCAGAAGTTCATCGGAAAGATCATCGAAGGTTCACGGAGCTCACTAAAAAGGTTCAGAAGGAGGCCAAAAGATTCATCGAACCCACCATAAAGTCCGGGAGGCTGTTGGAAGTCCGTCAGAAGATATCCGAGGGTGTGTCGGAAGTCCATCGGAAGCTCACCGGAAAGCTCACCGAAAGAAGACTCGATATTGTCAATTTTTAATTTGCTTAGAATATATTTTTAATTTAGTAATTAGCATGTAATTAGGGTTAAGATTATGTGATAATCCTAATTAACCCTAGTAGGGGCCAACTAGGCCTTAATTGAACTGAATTCGGCCAAATTCATGGCCCATTCGCTAGTGCTGACCATGTCTGGCGGTGGCATCGACATGACTTGGCAATGGCACCACCCGAGGAACTAGTTCTCGGGTGGTTTGTGTGGTGGTACTACCCTAGGTCAGTGATAGTACCGTTGATAGTTATTACCTGTTAGTGGTGGTACCGCCTGACAGGCAGTGGTACCACCAATACACAGAGTCCGAGGACCCTGTCAAGTGGTAGTACCGTCAGACTAGGTAGTGGTACCGCTTAGTACACTGACAAAATAGGGTCAACTTGTAGTGGTACCACCAGTGCCAAGTAGTGGTACCGCTAGTACCTGAAAATCCGGGATGTGATTCTTTTTGGCTCTAATTCTGAAGCCAATTGAGTCTATAAAGACCACTCTCTTCTCAGCTGGCTAAGTATAATTGAGAAGTGAAAAATAACTAAGCCAAAGCTATAGCAAATTGCATTTGATAAGTTTGAGTGTTCACCTCCTAATTTTTACTTTGTAAAAATTTTGTAAGAGTATGAACCACTTCTAAAAGTTTGTAAGAAAGGTGCTTGGTCCTTCCCCTTCAAGAAGAGTTGATAATGGAAGTTGGGAACCTCATCGGAGGAGGTTTCGGAAGTGGACGTAGGTCATTTGACTGAATCACTATACATCGTTGTGTACTTCTCTTGATGTGTGAGTTTTTAACTTACTGCATTTCAATCTTTACTTAGCTACGATCTCTCAATCTCCTCCTCTCTACTTTCTATAGCATTCACTTAAATCACCTTGCTGAAATCACTTTCGTCGGATCAAAATTTCTTGACGAACAACTTTTTTCGAAATTGCTTTGTATTTTTAATTTTTATCCACGGCACTAATTCACAGCCCCCCCTTCTTAGTGTCGCTCATATCCTAACAAGAAATGACTCTTTTTGGATTTTAAGAGGGTTATTCTATTGTTCATCTTTCCATGTTCAATGGGATGGACTACACCTATTAGAAAACTCGAATGAAAATTTTCTTACTTTCTTTAAATTTAGATTTATGAAATATTATTGAAAATAATTTTTAAACACCCTCTAAACCTATAATTGAATGGACGGATTTTGAGAAAAAATCATTTTCATTAAATGAAAAGGCTATGAATGCCTTATTTTGTGCCTTGACAAAAACGAGTTTAATCAGATTTTTATTTACGAAACAGCTTTTGACATTTGGTACACTCTTAAAGTTATACACAAAGGCACTAGTAGAGTTAAGGATTCTAAGATAAATCTTTTGATGCCTGATTTTGAATTTTTTCGAATGGCACTAAGCAAAACTATTGGTGACATATACACCCATTTTATGAATATCATTAATAGTTTAAAAGCTCTTGGTTTTGAGTTTTAAACTTGTAAACAAGATTTTAAGATCCCTTCCAAAAGTTTGGGATCCAAAAGTAATAACTATTCAAGAAGCAAAAAATTTAAACAATTTTTCATTGGAAAAACTCATTGTTGAGTCTCAGATTTTGATAATGAAACTAATTGATAGTGTTTTATGATCTAACTGTGTTTTAAGTGACATAGGTCTACTATCGATCAGGGTTAGATAGTTGACATAGGATGAATCAGCGTTGTGCCAAAGAAAATCACCTTAGAATATTGGACATCGAGCCGGAGGTCCGGTTGACAATCAGCAGAAGGCTTTAGACATCAGGCATCAGGCCAAGAAGAGTGGTGTTACTCCAAGGACATTGAGGTTATAGTGGTCAACCGTCAAATTGGCAACAGGCTACAAGAGATGATGGTGCACTGAAGAACTGGACAAAACACCGACCAAATGACATGCCAGGCAATAGGATGTTGATTCATGTAATAATTGTCTAGATCGAAGTAGGGTTAAGATTTACTTAGTGTGTCAGATTAACTACGATAATGATGAAGACATAAATTGAAACAAAGTGCCGGAGTCAAGTGCGATGGAATCATTGGGAGTTCAAGAGTTCGATGAAAATTCAAAGATTCATCGGGAGTACTATCAGAACTCACCGAGAATGAGTAGGGAGCTTGCTAGAGGGTTTTCGAAAGTTTACCAAAAAGATTCGTTGGAAGTTCATGGAGCTCACCGAGAAAGATCGGAGCTTGCTGAAGACGTTCGTCTGAACTCTCTAAGATCAATCGAGAAGTTCACGAGCTTGCTAGGAGTCTGCAGAATGGTGTCCGAGGATTTCTCAAAAGATCGTTGGAAGTTCACCGGAAGCTCGCTAGAGGAAGACTTGATGTGCCAAACTTTGTATTAGCTTAGGAAATATCTTTAATTTTATATTTAGCACATAATTAGGGTTATAATTAAGTGCTAATCCTATAACTATGGTAGGGGCCAATTAGGCCAGGTATTAGACTGGTTTGGGCTGAGTTTAAGGCCCAACTAAAAGTGCTAGAACTTGTCTGGTGGTGGCACCGCCCAGGTCCAACTCCCCAGGTTATACTAGGTAGTGGTATTACCCAGTGACAGAGTACTTGGGTGGTGGTACCGCCCAGTACACTTACCATGTCAGTGTGTCAAGCGGTAGTACCGCTAGACTAACGGTAGTACCGCTAGTGTCAGGGTCAAACTAGTGATGGTACTGCCAGTGACAAGCGGTGGTACTGTCAGTACTTAGTAAACTCGAGATTGGAAGGTTTTTGGCTCTAAGTTTGAATCAGATTAGAGCCTATAAAAAGCTCCCCCATCCCTGGGTTAAAGAAACAAGCATACAAACTTTAAAAGGAAGAAAATGCTCTGAAAATCCCTTTAAAATCCCTCCTCTAGCTTTCCTCCATTTTCAGCAAAAAGAGAGGAGTGTGTGAGTGCTTGTAAGGGTTATTTCTTGAGCCCATCAAAATGAGAAGACGCTGTAAGGGAGTCAGTCCTCACCCATTGGAAGGAGGATAGGTAGTGAAAAGTCGATGACCTCAAGTGAAGAGGAATCGGGAGTGGATGTAGGTCGTATGACCGAACCGCTATAAATCAATTTGCATTTATATTCTTACAATTTAGTTTACTACAAACCATCTTCACTTTGATGCTCTACCTCCTCATCTTCTTCTTATGAATCACTTCAAGTTTAAAGCATCCTTCGTTACGGATTTAATCGAAACAAAATATCTTTTTATTCGTATGAAGTTTTTCAAAGTTTCTTAAATCACTGAAATTTATCATTCTTAACTGTTGCACTAATTCAACCCCCCCCCTCGTAGTGCTGCTCTAGATCCCAACAATTGGTATCAAAGCCTCGTTGTTTCTATTTCGGATTTACACCCGCGAGAAATGGCTCCTCACGGCTTTCAAGAGGGTCTCGATTGTTTATCCTCCATTCTTTAACGGATTGAACTATACATATTGGAAAACTCGAATGAGAGTTTTCTTGATTTTTCTAGATTTAAACTTATAGAATGTCATTGAAAATGGCTTTTAACTTCCCTCTAAACTAACGAACGAATGATCGGATTTGGAGAGAAATTTTTTTCATTAAATACAAAGGCTATGAATGTCTTATTTTGCACTCTAGATAAAACTGAGTTTAATCGGATTTCTACATGTGAAACGGCTTTCGATATTTGGCACATACTTGAAGTCACACACGAAGGAACGAGTATAGTTAAAGACTCAAAAGTTAACATTTTGATGCACAATGTTGAGCTTTTTTGAATGAAACTAAGCGAGATATCGGTGACATGTACACCCATTTCACGAATGTCATTAATAGTTTAAAAAGTCTTGGTAAATCTTTTTCAAGTTTTGATCTCATTAATAAGATTTTAAGATCCCTTCCAAAGAGTTGGGATCCAAAAATAACGGCTATTCAAGAGTCTAAAGACTTGACGTTTATTCAGTTGAAGAACTAATCGGGTCTTTAATGACCTATGAAATGACTCTTGAACTTAATGAACATGAGAACCACCTTCCAAGAATAAGAAGGATTTGACACTTCAAACAAGAGAATGCCACTTGAGTGATGACTCAAGTGATGAGGACAATGTTGAGAACTTTAAACTTTTGATATTAAAATTTAAAAGTTCATTAAAAAAAATTAAAAAATACCAACTCTTGCTATGAACACAAGAAACTGGAACGCTCCAAATATGAGTACACAAAAATGAAGAAGAGGGAAGCACACAAAAAAGATGAAGACGCAAACTACACTTTAACAGTTTTCGACAATAAGGTAAGAAACTCACCCAAAATGTTTGTACATTGTTATGAAATTACTTGATATTTTTTTATGAATTGCTTAACTTAGTTAGTAGGAAATAAATAATAGTTTTTTTAAAAAAAATATATCATGCTTTTCTTTCTAGTATTTTTTAAAAGTAAAAATTAAAATGATACTTGCATGATTTGTGATAATGCTTAGGATTAATCCATGCATGTGTATCTTGATGTTTTATATTGGTTTTCATTTCTAAACATGATGCTTGATGATTTTATATTATACATGAGTTTTTGAAGTAATGTTAATTTGAAAACTTCCATCTTGGATTAATAGGTCTTAATTGTTTTCATGATGAAATTTATAAAATGATGCAAGATTTTAGTAAAAATTTGAACATTGATCATCTTGTTATAAGTAATGAAAGAAAGAATTAAAATAATTTTGATGATGCTTTCATTTTTAAATATGATGCATGACATTTTCATATAAAAAATTTGAACATTTTTATGAAAGATCAAATCACTTAAATTGAAATGCATAAAAATGAGAAAATGCACTATCATGATGTTTTATGTGTGATGCATTTGATCTTAATGGGTTTAATAACAAAACTTATATTTTGAATTTATACAATAATGGCTTTCGTATGAAATATTTGAACATACTCGTATAAGATCAATCACATGAAATAAAACACATAAAAATGAAAAATGTGCTATCATGATGTTTTTATGTTTTATGTGTTTGTTCTGGATGGCTTTGATGAAATCACCTTTTCGATATTAAACTTAATACACAACTTTAGATAAAGAGGACTTGAGAATGCTTACATGTAATTAATCTATATTGTTCTAAATAAAACTTTCGAATGAAAGATTTTGACAATAATATCCAATTTCTATGATGATACATGGCTTTTGAATAAAAATCTTGGTCATACCTTTTGAAATCATACTTGATGATGAATATCTCGATATTAAAAGGATGTTATCATGCTTGAAAGTTATGGAATCATGCTTGATGAATTGTTTTATGAAATTTGCCTTTTCAGTCTTGAATATTGATACTTGTTTTTCTTCTAAAGGTAAAGAAGGCATGATTATAGGATAAAACACATAAAAAGAGATTACATTTTTTATCCTATTGAGGTTAATGAATTCATTTTATGAATCTTATGAATCCCTTGAAGATAATCATGATAAATGTTTTGAAAACAAATGTGTGTATCATGTTTTTGGTCTTAGTGATTTCTCTTGAAACTTGAATTTGAATTTATATGATAATACATATTATGATTTGTTTTACAAAATTTTGCCTTTACGTCTTGAACTTTCATGATTGTCTCAATTTGGCATTAAAAAACAAAGGCATGCTTATATGAAGTAACTCATAAAAAGAGAAATGCATATTTCTTGAACATCTCCCTTTCTCTAAAGTTTCTAATTTTTCAATAAAGGACAAGTGATAAATTCATTTATGATATCCTATGAATCATTGAATTATGATCTTGATACCTCCTAAAAGGAACATTTATGAACCACGAATGATATCTTTTGATCCTTGTTGATCTTTCATATTGATATCTTTCATGACATGCTTTGATTGAATTATTGATTTATTCTTTCTATCATGGCTTAAAAATACATGTAAAGAAAATATGTTAGCATTGGTATCACTTGAATTTGATTGAAACATTGCATGCTTAAATCGATTTTTCTCCTATATTTCAATATTTCTTTGTATGCTTCATGACTTGATAATTGAAATATTGATGTACACTTGATGATTAATGCAAATTGCTAGCATTTTGAATCTTGAAAATGATTTTGATTTGATTATGGGTTTCAAGTTGTCAAATTGGTTTGAATGAGATTTTTGTTTCAAGCGAATCATGAACTCTCTAATGAATTCTTAACTTGAGATATTTTTTTTATGCAAATTGAAATACTTTCCTCTATGATTACTTCTTTTTCACTTACTAAGGAGGAAAACAATCCAAGTCTTGATATATCAATAATTGATACTTAAAATTATTTTTATGATTCATGATGAATTTAGTTCTATCATGCATAAATCAAGTTGTTCCATTTATTACCAAATGAATCATGACTTGATCTTTGATATTAATATTTCTATTATCATGATCCTTGGTTGTATAATTCTTTTGCTTTATTAAAAATATTTTTTAAATGAATCATGTCCTTCTTGATTTTTCTTGATATCATGACATGATTTCTTTATATGGCTTGTATAATGATTGAAATTTTTAGTCATTGAGTCCTCCTTTCTTTTCGATAATAACAAAGGGGGAGTTAGCTTGCTAGCTTGTGCATCACTTAAAGAGTACCTTAATTGTTTGCTTGAATGATAAATTGATCTTCATAACTTGATTTTGATGATAGAATTCATAACTTGGTTTTCATAAATTGATTTTGAATCATGAATGTAAACTTTTAATACCCCATGAATGTTTATCTTTGTTAATTATCATAATTTCAAAATTCATGTAAAGGGGAAGAAAATTTCATAATTTCAAAGAATTGTACTCTTCCCTTCTTTTTGACAAAAATAAAGGGGGAGAAAATTTATTGCTAGCTTGCGACTTCAATGAAAAATTTGCTAGCTCGATCATTGAAATGAAGGAACTTCCTATCTTGAACATCAAAAATTATCGCCTTGCAATTTCAAAAGAAGCAAGTGTTGAATTGCCATGATTACACATCCTTAAAAACTTGCTATATTTAAATGTTATAAATCTAGCTAATATGTTGACATGCATAAATAGCTATGATGCAACTTCTCCATTTTATTGATGACAAAGGAGCAGAAGTAGATTCATGAACTCATGCAATATAATTGAATATTTTAAATATTTGCATGATGTTTTTGTTAATGTGATTTTGATACATGTTGCTTGGATTTGGGATAATCCAAGTGTTATATCAATGGCATATTGATATGAGGAGTTTGTTTAAACTCTGGGGAGTTAAGGTTTACTTCGTCATCAATTAGTTGTTATCATCAAAAAGGGGGAGACTATTGAGTCTCGAATTTTGATGATGAAACTAATGATAGTGTTTTATTGTTTAATTACGTTTTGAGTGACATAGGTCTACTATCGATCAAGGTTAGATAGTTGACACAGGATAAATAAGCGTTGCGCTAGAGAAAATCACATCAGGATATTGGACGTCAAGCCGAAGGTCCGGTTGGCAATCGACAGAAGGCTACGAACATCGGGTATCAGGCCAAGTAGAGTGGTGTTGCGCCAAGGACATCGGGATTACGGAGATCAACTATCGAATGGGCAACAGGCCGCAAGAGAGGATGGTGCGCCGAAGAACTGGATGAAGTGTCGACCAATGATGTACCGGGTAACAGGATGTTGATTCACATAATAATTGTCTAGATCGAAATAGGGTTAAGATTTACTTAGTGTGTAGGATTAACTACAATAACAATGAAGATATAAAGTAAAACAAAGTATCATAGTCAAGTGCGATGGAATCATTGGGAGTTCGAGAGTTCGACGTAAGTCTGAAGATTCATCAGGAGTGTTGCCAGAATTGGCTGAGAATGAGTAGGGAGCTTGCTGGAGAGTTTTCAAAAGTTCACTAGAAAGATTCGTTGGAAGTTTGTAGAGCTCACCGAGAAAGATCGGAGCTTGCCAAAGAAGTTCATCAGAACTCGCCAAGATCAATCGAGAAGTCCATGAGCTTGTTGGGAGTTCGTAGAATGGTGTCCGAGAATTCATCAAAAGACCACCATAATGTCACGGACAAAATTGTAAACGGCTTGTTCGGTATAATGCTTATGCTTGTCCATGTCCCTTTTGGTTGGTTGTCACTTGTAAAGCTTTTAAAGGGCTTGCCAAAGGCAAAATGCCCCGTTTGAGCGAGTTTGTAAGCCATTATAGGCTTGTACATAAAGCTTGCGTCGAGTGCATACTTGTACTAGAATTCGGTCTGTAGTGGACCAATTTTATACCTTTGTTGTGCAACTGTTCTGAGCTTGTAATATCTATGGTTGGAATATGCATCGGCTATAAAGTGTTTGCTAAAAGAGTGGCTTGCGGATCCCGTGTGAAGCACTTTCTCTGTCCCGTCTTCTCTTTCGTTGGTCCTAAGGGATTGTAGGAGATTTCGGGGAGGCTGACCTTTGCGGTGATACGCATTGGTGCCGCACGGCTTAGGCAAAACCAGCTAAGTCCGTGACAGTCCATGGTTGGAATGTGCATCGGCTATAAAGTGTTTGCTAAAAGAGTGGCTTGCGGATCCCGTGTGAAGTGCTTTCTCTATCCCGTCTTCTCTTTCGTTGGTCCTAAGGGATTGTAGGAGATTTCGGGGAGGCTGACCTTTGCGGTGATACACATTGGTGCCGCACGGCTTAGGCAAAACCAGCTAAGTCCATGACAGTTGGTATCAGAGCGGGACAAGCCCACTTACAAACACTTAGCATGCAAACGTGGGGGACCTAGCGAGGCACCACGAGTACAACAAGCTAAGAAGAATTGCGGAGCGCACAAAGGTCGGGATGGCCGAGTTCGAGCAGTGGCTCGACGTTAGCACCCAACCTTGATGGTGCTCGAGGCAAGCGGAGTGCTTGGCAAAGGATGAGACCGTGCAAGGTGGAGTGGGTTGTTCAACGATCGAAAGAGTTGTAAACTCAAGGAATTCGATACTCATGCATGGCCTTACATGCGGACGATGGATTGTTCGCGGCCATCCCAAGGCGACCGAAGGTCGGCGCCATGGAGCATTAAAACTTTCTCTTCGGCATGTGCAGGATACTTTCGTAAGAGGCTGAAGTGTGCAGCAGGTTCAGCATTTTGCTAGACCCAGAGGGGTGCAGTGCGAGCTGTATTGGTGAAGTGTCACAATCTAGCAAGTGCAGTTGCAAAGGCAGACTTGGGCACAGTTTGTTCAGCAGAGGCGAAGTAGTCCAAGAGGATGGTGGTCTCCTAAACTTCCAAAGGGAAGGATGCAAAGAGAGAAGTTGCTCCAACGGGGCAGATACCCAGGAGGGATAAGTCTCGGTTCTACAGAGGTAGAATCATGTGCAATGAACCGCACTAGTTGAGGAGTACCTCAAGATGAAGCTCGATGGATCGAGTGAGCGGTAAGGAGTCATTACATGATCTCGCAAGTGGTGATGCATTGATGGACGCATAGCGAGATCAAGTGGGAGAGCAACCCAGGCAACACAAAGTGAAGGCACACTTGGAGCCGATAGCGAGATCGGGCTCAACAGAGGGCTAACCCGTGGAATGGTTGGCGTGAGGGCCACCATTAACGCAATGCAAATCGAGAAGCGGAACAACTTGGGGGTAACTTGTTGATGTACCCAAACCGCATGAAGGGAGTTGGCAAAGAAGATAGAACGTGGAGCGGAGGCGTGGAGCTTTCCTTAGACAGAAGTCAAGGACATGGACTCTTGCAGAGACAAAAGTAGGATCATGTCGTTCCTTGAGTTCTCTATTCTGATGGAGCAGACTCATCTTGTATGGTGCCAAAGACGAAGGGAACTTCGGGGCATATGCACCTCATCTCGGTGAAGCATTTGACAGAGGAACTAAGGCGATACAACTTACAGTGGCGAAGTTGGTGTTAGAAGGCCTTGGCACGGGGCAAGAGGATGCAGAGGCAGATACTCTTGAAGAATATGCCATAGTGTTGCTATTCAAGTTACCATGAGGAAAGCGGTGCGCAGCGAAGATTGTGCTGGTAGGGGCAGAGTCCCAGGATCCAGACAAATGTGCACCTATTTCAGCGAAGTCAGGGGACTTCAGAGGAGCTGCTAGGTGATGGACTATCCTAGAGCTAGGCTTCGTCCGAGTGTGACCCGAGAGTGGGTGGACAAAGGTTGATTGCCAAAGGAGCGAATATAATCGAAGCTGGCGAAGGCCCTGTGACGTGTTAGCGGAGTCCACACATGGAGATATCACAGTTCGAGCTCATACCATAGGGATCAGAATGCAAGGAGATGTCATCAGGCGATGACATGATGCAGCGGATCGTGGTGGAATGGTTCGTGGCAAGTCGACACACACGGTGAGTCCCATGGGGGGACTAGATCATGCAGAAGTATGATCGGGAGCGCGACTAGGAGCTCCAAGTCGGTGAATAACACGACGGCAAGAAGAGCTATGGATTCAAGCAGTGAATGCCATGGTACCGCAGAGGTAGGTCTTCCGTGCGTGCACCGAATGTTGCATTGAATGGAAGCCTTGGACATCAGCTTATGGGGGCTGTGCCCTATCGAGGAAGAAGTTTAGATGCAAGTACTAGGGAGTCCCATAGGGGGACTGGATCATACAGAGGTATGATCAGAGTTGCTGAAGAGTAGAACTACTTCAGAGCTCACATTCGCTTAAGGGAGCCCGGCAAGTCAGAGGACAAGGCCGAGTAAGCGAACATTGCAGCCAATGAAGCTAAGGAGAACAGAAATGGTGCAAGTCCTGCAACATGAGTGGTGGTGGCCATGCATGGGAGTTACAGTCTGTCTTTCTAGCGACCAAGTGGAACTGTCCAGAGAACACATAGGTGTCGAAACAGGTGGTCGAAATATGGCGAGGAAGCAATGACGAGTCCAAGAGGGACTCAGCTACCCAAGATCAATCATCGGTTAGATTGAAGGTGAACTCAGAGGAGTGTCACAATGCCGCAGAGGCGGATCTACCGATCACGAAGAAGGGATGCAGATGCGAGACAACGGATAGTAGTGCCATGGGCGTCGCAGTGCCATGGTATCGCTGAGGTGGGACTTCCGGGGAGTCATCAATCCCTTGCTCTCTTAGAGGGAGAGCACTTGGTCGTGATATGGGCCGTGGAGGAGGAGAATGCTTTGGCAAACTCCATGTACCAAGACAAGGCTGAAGGGCAGATGCCAGAGAATTTCGTAAGACCAGTGTCAACAGACTTTCCATCAAGATAGCCGTGAGTGAAGGACTTCGGGTCGATGCAAGAGTGCATGACCAAGGATCGGAGCAAGCAGTAAGCAGTGCTGTACCTTTGCTACTCAAAGGAGTCGGCGACAGAAATGATGGAGAAGGCGGTACAATCCCAAAGGCGACCAAATTTATCAAAGACTTACTCCAAGTTGGAGTGATAACTTCTTGCATTCCAGAAGTTCAAGGGCAATGAGAAGGCGAATCATAGTAGCTAACTCAGCGCAAGGATTGCAAACACTTCAAGTGCTTCGGAAGTGTGAGCTAAGAGCAGGCGAAGTCTAGTAACCAGCTTGATGCACGAAGTACAACCTCGAGGAGGCGGGCAAAGTCAAGTAACCTTTGCCTTCTCAACTCTCAAGAGAATGGGCGAAATCGAGTACCCCAGCTCTCTTAGTTATCTGGCAGAGGAGCTCTGCACAAATTTGAAGACCCTTCGAAGTAACTAATGGAAGATAATAGTTGTCAAGCCCTCACCAGCGGTGATGATGCACACGAGAGTAGATGCCCGCTTCATTTACCAACCGAATACCAATCGAAAACGGAAGTGATGCGAGCCTACTTGGGCAAGACAACTAAGTGGAAGGAGATTCGATGGGCAAATTTTGCGGAGGAAGGACCTGAAAACTTGAAAGGTTGTGAGGTGATGCTCGTTAAAGCTCCAACAAGCATCTATCCAGTTCAGGAGACAAGAAGAATTTGAAGACTAGCGCATATCAAAGATGGTCTTTTCTCTTCATTAGATCAATCCGCAAGAACCAACAAGGATCAGCATAACTCTGCCAACCCCACAACAGAGTCAGAGTCATTGGCGAGTTGAAGCAGCATGGCGGATTAAAGTTCGACGACTCAACAACAACAAGCGGTGAATAATTGGGAGTCAAAGGGGCGCATCGTAGTAGGAGCAGAAGATCGAAGATCCAACAAAGAAAAGAAGTTACAGTGTCAGCAAAGGCTTCAACGAGGACGTCGAAGGAATAAGTGGGGGAGAATGTCACGGACAAAATTGTAAACGGCTTGTTCGGTGTAATGCTTATGCTTGTCCGTGTCCCTTTTGGTTGGTTGTCACTTGTAAAGCTTTTAAAGGGCTTGCCAAAGGTAAAATGCCCCATTTGAGCGAGTTTGTAAGCCATTGTAGGCTTGTACATAAAGCTTGCGTCGAGTGCATACTTGTACTAGAATTCAGTCTATAGTGGACCAATTTTATACCTTTGTTGTGCAACTGTTCTGAGCTTGTAATATCCATGATTGGAATGTGCATCGGCTATAAAGTGTTTGCTAAAAGAATGGCTTGCGGATCCCGTGTGAAGCGCTTTCTCTATCCCGTCTTCTCTTTCGTTGGTCCTAAGGGATTGTAGGAGATTTCGGGGAGGCTGACCTTTGCGGTGATACGCATTGGTGCCACACGGCTTAGGCAAAACCAGCTAAGTCCGTGACAATAAGTTCACTAGAAGCTCGCCGGAGGAAGACTTGATGTGTCGGACTTTGTATTAGCTTAGGAAATATCTTTAATTTTGTAGTTAGTATGTAATTAGGGTTAGAATTAAGTGTTCATCCTATAACCATGGTAGGGGCCAATAGGGCCCGGTATTGCACTGGTTTGGGCCGAGTTTAAGGCTCAACAGAAGTGCTAGACCTTGTTTGGCGGTGGCATCACTAGACTGGGGCGGTGGCACCGCCTAAGTCTAGCTCCCCAGGTTGTACTAGGCGGTAGTACCACCCAGTGATAGAGTACCTAGGAGGTGGTACCACCTAGTACACTGACCATGTCAGTGTGTCAGGCTGTGGTACTACCTGTGTCAGGGTCAAACAAGCAGTGGTACTGTCAGTGATAAGCGGTGGTACCACTAATACTTAGTAAACCTAGGATAGGAAGGTTTTTGGCTCCAAGTTTAATCAGATTGGAGCCTATAAAAACCCCTCCCATCCCTGCGTTAAAGAAACAAGCACACAAACTTTAAAATGAAGAAATCACTGTAAAAATCCCTTTAGAATCCCTCCTCTAGCTTTCATCCATTTTCAGCAAAAAGAGAGGAGTGTGTGTGCTTGTAAGGGTTATCTCCTGAGTCCATCAAAAGGAGAAGGCATTGTAAGGGAGTCAGTCCTCCTCCATTGGAAGGAGGATAGATAGTGGAAAGTCGATGGCCTCAAGTGAAGAGGAATCGGGAGTGGATGTATGTCATATGACCGAACCACTATAAATCGATTTATGTTTATATTCTTGCAATTTACTTAACTGCAAACCATCTTCACTTTAATGCTCTACCTCCTAATCTTCTTCTTACGAATCACTTCAAGTTTAAAGCATCCTTCATGATGGATTTAATTGAAACGAAATATCTTTCTTTTCGTATGAAGTTTTTCGAAGTTTCTTAAATCGTTAAAATTTATCGTTCTTAACTGCTGCATTAATTCAACCACCCCCCCCCCCCTTAGTGCCGCTCTAGATTCCAACACTCATCAGGTCTTTAATGACCTATGAAATGACACTTATCATATTAGGATCAAGAGCAGCACTAAGTGAGGGGTTGAATTAGTGCAGTGGTAAGATTACGACAAATTTGGTGATTTAAACGATTTTGAGAAACTTTGTATGATAAAAATAATCGTTTCGATTAAAATCAATTTCGATTGAAGCATATCGAAAAGATGTTAAACTCGAAGGCTTTTGCAAGTGAGAGAAGCAAAGGAAGTAAGGAGGTTTATAGAAAGATAAATTGCAAAACGATAAATGCAAACCCAATTTTTATATTAGTTCAGTCATATGACCTACGTCTACTCCCATTATCTCTTCACTTGAGGCCACCAAATTTCACTTGTTGTCCTCCTTCCAATGACGAGGACTGACTCCCTTACAGCGCCTTCCCCTTTTGACAGGCTTAGGAGATAACCCTTACAAGCACTCACACACTCCTCTCTTTTTGTTGAAAACAAATGAAAGTTAGAGAAGGGATTTCTAAAGGGATTTTTATAGCATTTTCTTCCTTTTTAAGTTTGTGTGCTTGTATATTTAACCCAGGGATGGGAGGGATATTTATAGGCTCCAATTGGATTCAAACTTGGAGCCAAAAACCATCCCATCCTGGGGCTACCATGTTCTGGCGGTACCACTACCTGTCACTAGTGGTACCACCACTAGTGCACTCTAGTTCTATCAGTGTATTGGGTGGTACCACCGCCTAGTCTGGTGGTACCATTACCCAGACACACTATCAGTGGGTGGTACCACTGCCTAGTCTAGATGGTACCATCGTCGAGACTCAATCTTGAAAACTGAGCCTTCAAGCAGTTCCACCACTAGATTAGCACTTGAGCATTGTTTGGGCCTTTCATCCGGCCCAACACAGTCCTGATTCGGGCCTAGTTGGCCCCTAATAGGGTTAAAGGGATTATCTCCCATTCTTAATCCTAATTATGTGTTAACTACGAAATGAAAGATATTTCCCAAGCAAAACAAAATCTGGCAAGTCAAGTCTTTTTCCAGGGAGCTTCCAGTGAATATCCGATGGTCTTCCGACAACCCTCAAACACCTTCTTGCAGACTCTCGACAAGCTCTGAGGCTTTACGATGATCTTAGCAAGTTCTAATGAGCTTCTTTGGCAAGCTCCAATCTTTCTCGGTGAGCTCCGTGAACTTTTGATGAATCTTTTCGATGATCTTCCGATAAATCATCGACAAGGCTCCCGACTCATTCTCGGCCAATTCCGATAGCACTCCGATGAATCTTCGGACTTTCATCGAACTCTCGAACTCCCAATGATTTGATTGCACTTGACTTCAACACTTTGTTTTGCTTTATGCCTTCATCGCTATCATAGTTAATCCTACACACTAATTAAGTCTTAACCCTACTTTGATCTAAACAATTACAATATGAATCAACATCCTGTTGCCCAGCATGTCATTGGTTGGCATTTCGTCCGGTTCTTCAGTGTATCGTTCTCTCTTGTAATTTATTGCCCAATCGATAGTTGACCTTCGCAACCCCAATCTCCTTGGTGCAACACCACTCTTCTTTGCCCGATGCTCGATATCTTTTGTCCGAAGCCTTCTACCGATTGTCGATCGGACCTCCGGCTCGACATCCATTCTCCTAATGTGATTTCCTCTAACACAATGCTGATTCATCCTATGTCAACTGTCTAATTCTGATCGAAAGTAGACCTGTGTGATTCAAAACGTAGTTAGGTAAATAAAACATGATTAATTGGTTTCATCATCAAAATCTGAGATTCAATAATCTCTCCCTTTTTGATGATGATGACAACTAATTTACGACGGAGTTAACCTTAACTCCCCAAAGTTTAAACAAACTCCCCCTATCAATATGCCATATTGATAGAGCACTTGAATTATGCCAAATTCAAGCAACATGTTATGAAAAACATCAAACCATCATGCAAATATATAAAATATTCAATACTTCATTCATTGCATGAGAGATCATCAATCTACTTCTCTCCCTTTGACATCAACAAAAAGAAGAAGTTGCATCTTAGCTAGATTAAGAATATGCAAATTTTACAATTAAACTAGCAAGATTTACATCAAGCATATTGCAAATTTTTAAGGATGTGCAAGTATTACATCACTTGTTTCTTTGTACAAGTTTGCACTTTGCTTCTCTTGAGATTGCAAGGTAGCAATTTGTGATAGTGTTCATGATAACAAGTTCTTTTCCTCTTTTGTAGGCTAGCAATTTATTTTCTTTGTGATATGCCAAGCTAGCTCCCTTTCAGTTCTTCTCTTTTGCAACTAAGTTTTGCCTTTGCAAGTTATAGCTAGTTATGTTTGCCACTTTCTCTTGTGATACACAAACTAGCAAGCTAACTCCCCCTTTGTCATTGTCGAAAAGAAGGGAGGAGTACAAATAGTCTTTTACATGATACTCTAATCATGACAAAAAAATAATCATGAATTTTCATCATATCACAATCAAGGCATAAATTCAAAGGAATCATAAATAAATCATGATATGAGGGAAATTGATGATAAGCAAGCTAGCATACTTTACGATATGCAACCTAGCCATTTTTTATGAAGTTTAGCAAAATTTTTGCTTCTTTTGAGATATCAACTTGCTTCTCTTTGTGATGTTTAAGATAACAACTTTTGAAATGTGCAAGCTACCAATCTTTGCTTTATTTTGTGAAGTGCACGATAGCAAACTATCTCTCCCTTTATCATTGTCAAAAAGAAGGGAGGGAATACAAAGTTTTCTTTACATCCACTTTCAAGTACATTTGCATCAAAATATACATCAGTTATCACATGATGCATACAAGGTAAAAATGTAAAGAAATCATGTCATAAAGGGTATCAATATGAAAAATCAATAAAGATCAATACCAAAGAATGTCATTCATGGTTCATAAGTATTCTTTTTAGCAAGATCAAGATCAAGACATGATTCATTTTATCTCATTCATGAAATAATCATATGAGAATATGATTCTTGCATCAAGTCATCAAGATCAAAGAAAAATTTTGAGTATCAAATAAAAATCATCGATTCATGCATTCAAACCAAATAAGTCATGATTCCAACAAAATAAAGTTGTGATTCCGAAAGTTTAAAAATAGAAGTCATGAATCAACAAGAAGTCATCAAGAAATCAAGTGACATATCAAGTCATCAAGATCACAAAAAAAATTTTCAATTATATAGTTCCGAGAAATCAAGAGACAAGTCATATTTGATTTGGAAAATTTTCTTTTGATGAATGAAATAATCATGGTATACGATCTTGATTTATAAAAGTTTCAAGTTATAATTATTAAGATCATGAATCGTAAATATTTTCTTTAGCAAAGAATCACATGAGCACTTGATTATTACATAAGAATTCTCATTGCATCATGATTTATAAATTCTTTCTCTACAACATGAATCATAGGAGGTATAATAGCAATGATATCAATCATTATTCATTTGGTAGCAAATAGCAAAGAGAACAATTTGTTTCATGCATCTCGATTCACAAAAGTCAAGTTATGATTCCAAGAGATTAAGAGAAGAGTCAAGAATCATTAAAAAAATCATTCAAATTCAACTTGATAACTCCATACTCATTATTAAAATCATTTTTAAGATTCAAGAGATTTACATAAACATAATATACATGGATTCATCATTTGTCTTTTATCAAAAAATCGAAAAACTCTAGAGATAGAAAGATTTCAAGAAATATGTATTTTCTTTTTATTTCATATAAGCATGCCTTTATCTTTTAATGTCAAATAGAGACAAGCATGAAAGTTTAAGACGTAAAGGCAAAATCAGTCATCAAGATTTTTAAAGTTGAAAAGTGATACGAAAATCATCAAGATTCATGGATTCATCATAAACATACACTTTCGTTTTTATGTGTTTCATTTTAAGTTGTTTGTTTCATATAAGTGTGCTCGAGTATCATGTTTAAAACCAAAACATAGGTTTCATCATCAAAATATAACACCTTGAAATCCTCATGCATGAAACAATAAAGTCATTAAAGCATGATAACAAACTTTTAACATTTTTATTTCATCATTATCAAGGATAATTCCATAAAGTATATTCAAATATTTATATGAAAGCCATTATCGTATAAATTCGAAATACAAGTTTTGTTATTAAAGCCATTAAGATCAAATGCATTAAACATAAAACATTATGATAGTGCTTTTTTTTTGTGTTTCAATTTAAGTGATTTGATCATTTATAGGAATGTTCAAATTTTTCATATGAACACTAAGTGTCATCATTTAAATCTGAAAAACGAGTTTCGTCATCACAAAATAACACCTTATAAGATCATTACTTCAAAAAACTCATGCCTGATATAAAATCAGCAAGCATCATGAATAGAACTGAAACATCAAGATACACATGCATGAATTATCCTATTTATCACAAATCATGCAAGTATCATTTTAATTTTCAAAAACACTTGAAGGAAAAACATGATATAGTTTTTGAAAACAATTTTTTTATTTCCTACACACTAAGTTAAGCAATTCATGAAAAACTTCAAGTAATTTTATAAAGCAAGGGGGTTTTGGTTTAGTTGCTTACCTTGTAGTTGAAGGCCATCAAAGTGCATTTCGCCTCTTCGTTACTTGATTCTTCTTTGCTTGCTTTCCTCTTCTTCACTTTAGTGCACTCATCTTTGGAGCGTTCCGGTTTCTTGCATTCATAGCAAGAGTTGGTGTTCTTTTTAGGTTCATTTGTGTTTTTTAATTTTTGTTTTATGAATCTTTTAAATTTCAATGTCAAAAGTTCAAGGTCCTCAATATTGTCCTCATCACTTGAGTCATCACTCAAGTGACATTCTCTTGTTCAAAGTGCCAAATCCTTCTTGTTCTTTGAAAGATGGTTCATGTGTTCATCGAGTTCCAAAAAGCTCATTTCATACGTCATCAATTAGCCAATTAGTTCTTCCAATGAAAATATATTTAGATCTTTAGTTTAAATCATCATTACTTTAGGATTCTACCTTTTTTAAGGGATCTTAAGATTTTATTAGTGAGTTCAAAATTTAAAAAATATTTACTAAGACTTTTCAAACTATTGACGACATCTGTGAAACAAGTGTACATGTCGTCGATAGTCTCACTTGGTGCCATTTAGAAAAGCTCAAAATCATGCATTAAGAGGTTTACTTTCGAGTCTTTAACTCTACTAGTGCCCTCGTGCGTAATTTTAAGTGTGTGCCAAATATCAAAGGCTGATTTGCAAGAAGAAATTTGATTGAATTTGGTTTTATCTAAGGCACAAAATAAGGCATTCATAGCCTTTGCATTTAATGAAAAAGATTTTTTCTCTAAATCCGACCATTCATTCATCGATATAGAAGGAGTTTAAAAATATTTTTCAATAATATTCCATAAATCCAAGTTCAAAGAAAGTAAAAAAAACTCTCATTCGAGTTTTCCAAGAAGTGTAGTCCGTCCTATTAAACAACAGAGAACAAATGATTGAAAGACCCTCTTGAAATCCGAGAAGAGTCATTTCTCTTGGGTGTAAATCCAAATGAGAAATAACGGGCTCTTATACCAACTGCTAGGATTAAGAGTAGCATTAAGAGGGGGGGTGAATTAGTGTAGTGATAAGATTATGATAAATTTGGCGATTTAAATGATTTTAGAAAACTTCGTACGATAAAAATAATCTTTTTGATTAAAATCAATTTCGATTGAAGCATATCAAAAAGATGTTAAACTCAAAGGCTTTTGCAAGTGAGAGAAGCAAAGGAAGTAAGGAGGTTTGCAGTGTTAGGGATCGAGTGGCACTAAAAGGGCGAGGGGGGGGGTGAATTAGTGCAACGGTTAAGAACGATAAATTTCTGTGATTTAAAACAAGTTCAAAAACTTCGTACGATAGAAATCACGTTTTTGACTAAAATCGATTTCGATTAAGGCATAATGGAAAGTGCTTAAAGTAGGGAGTGTCTAGAGAGAAAGAAGATAGTGATGAGTAAGTTGAGCAGCGAAGAAAAGGCAGTTTGTAGAAAGGTAAATGCAAGAACATAAATGCAAATCGTTTTTATAGTGGTTCGGTCATCCGACCTACATCCACTCCCAATTCCTCTTCGCTTGAGGCCATCGACTTTCTACTAGCTATCCTCCTTCTAACGGGCAAGGATCAACTCTCGTACAGCTCTCTCCTTTTGATGGGTTTAGGAGATAACCCTTATAAGGCCTCTCACCCCTCTCTTGGACTAGAACATACTTAAAGCTTAGAGGGAAGATTTTGACAAGAGTTTTCCCTTTTTCTTTCTCAGTTCTAGACCCCCTTTCAATCATGAATGAGAGGGGTATTTATAGGCCTCAAGAGGATTCAAATTTAGAGCCCAAATTTGAATCACTTTCATTTTTCCCGGTGCTGGCGGTGCCATCGCCTGTTAGTGTCAAACACTGACAGTGTACTGGGTGGTGCCACCGCCCAGCCAGTGGTGCCACTGCCTAGGCTAGCTGCCTAGCGACGGTACCACTATCGAGACCGATGGTGCCACCACCTGGGCTCTCGGCCATTGGGCGGTGCCACCGCTTGGGCTCTCGGCCACTGGACGGTGCCACCGCCTGGCTCATTCCAGCTCACTGGTTGGGTTGCACTGCCTGGCTCATTCCAGCTCACTAGTTGGGCCTTAAACTTGGCCCAAACCAGTCCGAAACAAGGCCCATGTGGCCCCTACTTGGTTTATAGGATTAACACCTAATCCTAAACCAAATTACATGCTAACTATAAATTTTAAAGACATTTCCTAAGCTATTACAAAGTCCACAAGTCAAGACTTCATCCGACGAGCTTCCGGCGACCTTCCGACGGTCTTCTGATGAACCCCCGGAAACCATTCTACGGACTCCTGGTAAGCTTCTGCACTTCACGATGATCTTGGCGAGTTCCAACAAGCTTCTTTGGCAAGCTCTGATCTTTCTTGGCAAGCTTCGTGAACTTCTGACGAACTTTTCAATGAACTTTCAAAAATCCTTCGACAAGCTCCCTACTCATTCTCGGCTAGTTTCGGCAGCACTCCCAAAGAATCTTCGGACTTCCGTCAAACTCTCAAACTCCCAACGATCCATCACACTTGTCTTCCGACACTTTGTTTCACTTTATATCTTCATCGTTATCATAGTTAATCCTACACACACAAACCAAAACTTTACTTCAATCTAGATAATTATTACAACGCGAATTGATATTTTGTTGCCTAGCATGTCATTAATCGGTGCTTCATCCAATTTTTAGGCACATCGTCCTCTCTTGTGTTTTGTTACCCAATCGATAATTGACCTCTGCAACCCTGATATCCTTAGCACAACTTTGCTCTTCTTGGCCTGATGCCCGACTTCCAAAGCCTTCTACTGATTGTCAACCGAACCTCCGGCTCGACCTCCAATATCCTGACGTGACCACCTGGCACAACATCAATTCCTCCAACGTCAACTGTCTAATCCTGATCGATAGTAGACCTACGCAACTAAAAATGCAGTTAGATAATAAAACATAATCAATTAGTTTCATCATCAAAATCCGAGATTCAACAATCTCCCCCTTTTTGATGATGACTAATGGATTTAACCATAACTCCCCGGAGTTTAACCAAACTCCCCTATCAATATGCCATTGATAGAACACTTGGATTATCCCAAATACAAGCAACATTCATCACATGTTATGAGAATACAACAAACCATCATACAAATATATAAAATATTCAATTCAATGCATGAAGTCATCAATCTACTTCTCCCCTTATGTCATCAACAAAAAGGAGAAGTTGCATTTAGCTATTTTTCAAGGATATGCAAATTTTACAATCATACTAGCTATCAATCAAGATATTCAACATACATCACTTTAAAACATTCAATTATAGCAAGTTTTCGAATTCTTTCTCTCCCTGTCTCCTTTGAGAAGTGCAAGCAAATTATATTCAAAGATGTGCAAGTTACATTTTCTTTGCTTCCTTTGCGATATGCAATCAATTTGTGTAAGCATTTCATCACTTTAAATATGTAAGCAAAACATCACAACATACAAGCATAGAAGCATAGCAAGTGTAGGAATGCAAATTTTCGAAGTTTTGCATTTTCTCTTCTTGAGATAGGCAAGATAGTAATATTACATTCTTTGAGATAGCAATCCTTAGCTTCTTATGAAATTGCAAGGTAGCAATTTTTCGATATTCAAGTTCTTTTCCTCTTTTGTAGGCTAGCAAGATAGCAAGTTTTCACTTTGATTTCTTTGTGATATGCCAAGCTAGCAATTTTCTTTCCCCCTTTATCATTCTCAAAAAGAAGGGAAGATGCAATGTTGTAATTGATTTCCCTTTTCATCAAAGTGGCAAATGAGATATTAGAAACAAATATTGACATAAGTGTTTCTATCATCAAAATTTAAGTCATGAGTATGAATTCAACATTCAAGCCAACATTCAAGCCAACTAGCTCCCCCTTGGTTATTATTAAAATGAAGTGGAGGACTCGATGGCTAAAAAATTCCAAGCCATAATCAAAAGATATCAATCATTTAGCAAATTTCTTTTACATCAATTTTCAATCATCACAACTGATATTCAAACGTTTGCATCAATATTTCAATCAAGTATTGAAATGTAGGAGAAAAATTAAAATAATGCATGCAAAGTTTCAATCATCAAAGCATATTTTCTCAAGTTGAGTATCGAAAAGTTAAGAGAAAACAATTTGTATTTTTCTTCATATAACATTGGAGAATCATAAGAGAGTATAGAGTAAGAGATAAAAACTCAAGTTATCAAGATCATGATTTCATAAATGTAATTCAAGAATATAGTTCCGAGAAACAAGAGACAAGTCATATTTCATTTGGAAAATTCTCTTTTGATAAATGAAATAATCATGGTATGCGATCTTGATTTATAAAAGTTTCAAGTTCTAATTATCAAGATCAAGATTTCAATAAATATTTTCTTTAGAAAAGAATCACATAAGCACTTCATTATTGTATAAAAAATCTCATTGCATCATGATTTATAAATTCTTTCTCTACACATGAATCATAGGAGATATAACAGCAATGATATCGATCATGATTCGTTTGGTAGCAAATAGCAAGAAAAATAATTTGTTTCATGCATAAGAAATTTTGTCAAGAAATCAAAAGAAGGTTCATGATTCTTTTGAAACAAATGATTTCATTCAAATCAATTTGTCAACTCGACAATCCATCATTAAAATTTTATTCATAGGATATTCACAAAACATACTAAATGAATTCATCACTTGTCTTTCATGAAAAATAAAAAATTCAAGAATCATGCATTTCCCCTTTTTATGATTAATTTCATTTGAATATGCCTTTCTCGTTTAATGTCAAATAGAGATAAACATAAAAGTTCAAGACGTAAAGGGAAATTTTATAACATAACTCATCAAGTATGATTCTAACCATTCATTTTCAAGACATGACAAAAAGAGTAAATCAAGAAATCAATCATATCATGTCATGAATTTGAAAAGGAATTTTAAGTTATCATAATTTCATAAAAATTCAAATATATAGTTTCAAAAAAATCAACATCATGACTATGATAAAGCTCATTCAAGTTTGAACCAACAAAATCATTTTCGTGATGCAAAACATAATATGCATGAATTCATCATTTGTCTTCTATTGAAAAATCGAAAAACTCTAGAAATAGAAAGATTTCAAGAAACATGCATTTCCACTTTATGATTCATTTCATATGAGCATGCCTTTGTCTTTTATTATAAGATAAAATAGAAATATCAATATTCAACACTGAAAGACAACCTTCATCACAAAATTCGTCAAGACAAAAATAAAACATATTATTTCAAAACATAAGATTCAAATCATCATAATGTGTTTTATATTATAATCAAGCCTTTTCCTTTAATAAAAACAAGTATTAACATTCAAGAGTGAAAAGGCAAATTTTGCCATAAAGATCATTAAGAGCCAAAAATATAGCACATTACACATAAGGATCTTCCAATTAAAAATTGATTCAACATGATAATGTGTTTCATTTTAAGTTGTTTGTTTCATATAAGTGAGCTCATGTTCTAAAGGATGAGTATCATATTTAGAACCAAAACATGAGTATTGTCATCAAGATATAACACCTTCAAATCCTCATGCATGATATCATGAAAATAAACTTTTTATATTTTTATTTCATCATTATCAATGATGATTTCATAAGATATGTTCTAATATTTATATGAAAGCTATCATCGTATAAATTTGAAATACAAGTTTTGTCATTAAAGCCATTAAGATCAAATGCATCATACATAAAATATCATGATAGTGCATTTTCTCAATTTTTTTATATGTTTCAATTTAAGTGATTTGATCCTTCAGATGAGTATGCTCATGTTTTTTATATAGATCCGAAAAGCAAGTTTCAAGAGAAATCGTTAAGACCCAAAACATGAGACACATTCATCATGATTATTTTCAAGAAATTCACAAGATTCATAAAATGAATTCATTTATCTCAATAGAATGGAAAATACATTTTCATTTTATGCAATTTGACTACACATAGGAATGTTCAAAATTTTATATGAAAGCCAAGTATTAACACATATATTTGTGCAAGACACAAGATTTACTCAATCATGCAAATATGTAAAGTCATCAAGATAAATTTTCATTAATTTTAGGTGTACATGATGCATGAGACACCATACATCAAGATTAAAATCGAAGACCGATATGAAATTCATAAACATGCATGGAATTGTTATTTCAAAAGCATACATGAAGTTGATCTTGTATTAGCACAAGTTAAGCAATCATCATTTATAATTTTTACTTTTCAAAAATACTAGAAAGAAAAGTATAATATAATTTTTGAAAATAATTTTTTATTTCCTACTAACTAAATTAAGCATTCATGAAAGACATCATATAATTTCATAATAAGGTAAAAACAACTTGGGTGAGTTTCTTATCTCATTGTCGAAACCTGTCAAAGCCCAATTTGCCGTTTCACCTTTGGAAGTTCTTGATTCGTCCTTGGATGCCTTCCTCTTCTTTGGCCTCATTCTTGGTTCAAGTTCATTTTTATTTTTAGATTTTTGTTTAATGAACTTATTAAGATTCATTAAAAGTTCAATGTCCTCTTCATTGTCCTTATCACTTGAGTCATCACTCAAGTGACATTTTATAGTCCAGAGTTCCAAATCCTTCCTATTCTTTGGAAGATAGTTTATATATTCATCATGTTCAACATGTTCCAAGAAACTCATTTCATATGTCATTAAGGATCCAATGAGTTCTTTAATAGAATAATTATTTAAATATTTAGTTTCTTGTATCACTATTATTTTAGGATCCCACTTTTTTGGAAGGGATCTTAAGATCTTATTAGTAAGTTTAAAATTTAAAAAATATTTACCAAGAGCTTTTAGACTATTGACAACATCCGTAAAACGAGTGTATATGTCGCCGATAGTCTCGCTTGGTTTCATTTGGAAAAGCTCAAAATCATGCAATAAGAGGTTTACTTTCGAGTCTTTGACTCTACTAGTTCCCTCGTGCATGATTTCAAGTGTTCGCCAAATGTCAAAAGCCGTTTCGCACATAGAAATCTGATTGAACTCATTTTTGTCTAAAGCGTAAAATAAGGCATTCATAGCCTTTGCATTTAAAGAAAAAGATTTTTTTCTCTAAGTCTGACCATTCATTCATCGGTTTAGAGGAAGGTTGAAAGCCGTTTTCAATAATATTCCATAAGTTTAAATCTTGAGAAATCAAGAAAACTCTCATTCGAGTTGTCCAATATGTGTAGTCTAAACCGTTAAAGAACGATGGACGAACAATAAAAAAACCCTCTTGAAAGACATTAAGAGTCATTTCTCACAGGTGTGAATCCGAAACAGATATAACGATGCTCTGATACCAATTGTTAGGGATTGAGTGGCACTAAGAGGGGGTGAATTAGTGCAGTGGTTAAGAACAATAAATTTTTATAATTTAAAACAAGTTCAGAAACTTCGTATGATAGAAATCATGTTTTTGACTAAAACCGATTTCAATTAAAGTATAATGGAAATTGCTTAAAGTCAGGAGTGTTTAGAGAGGAAGAAGGCAGAGATGAGTAAGTTGAGCAGCAAAGAAAAGGTGGTTTGTAGAAAGGTAAATGCAAGAACATAAACGCAAACTATTTTTATAGTGGTTCGGTCATCTGACCTACATCCACTCCCGATTCCTCTTCGCTTGAGGCCACCGACTTTTCACTAGCTATCCTCCTTCCAACGGAAGAGGATCAACTCCCTTATAGCTCTCTCCTTTTGACGGGCTTAGGAAGTAACCCTTACAGGGCCTCTCACCCCTCTCTTGGACTAGAACATACTTAAAGCTTAGAGGGAAGATTTTGATAAGAGTTTTCCCTTTTTCTTTCTTAGTTCTAGACCCCCTTTCAACCATGAATGAGAGGGGTATTTATAGGTCTCAAGAGGATTCAAATTTAGAGCCCAAATTTGAATCACTTTTATTTTTTTCGGTGCTGGCAATGCCACCGCCTGTTAGTGGTGGTGGAACCACCTATCAGTGTCAGACACTGACAGTATACTGGGCGATGCCATCGCCCAGCCAGTGGTGCCACTGCCTGGGCTTGCTGCCTAGCGACGGTACCACCGCCTAGCCCGACGGTGCCATTACCTGGGCTCTCGGCCATTGGGCGGTGCCACCTCCTCAGCCTGGCAGTGCCACCGCCCGGGCTCTCGGCCACTGGGTGGTGCCACTGCCCGGCTCATTCCAGCTCACTAGTTGGGCCTTAAACTCGACCCAAACTAGTCCGAAACAAGGCCTATGTGGCCCATACTTGGTTTATAGGATTAACACCTAATCCTAAACCAATTACGTGCTAACTATGAATTTTAAAGATATTTCCTAAGCTATTACAAAGTCCACAAGTCAAGACTTCTTCCAAAAAGCTTTCGGCAAACTTCCGACGGTCTTCCGATGAACCCCTGGAAACCATTCGATGGACTCCTAGTAAGCTCCTGGACTTCACGATAATCTTGGCGAGTTCCAATGAGCTTCTTTGGCAAGCTCCGATCTTTCTTAGCAAGCTCCGTAAACTTCTAATGAACCTTCTAACGAACTTTTGAAAATCCTTCAGTAAGCTTCCTACTCGTTCTCGGCCAGTTTCGACAACACTTCCAATGAATCTACGGACTTCCGTCGAACTCTTGAACTCCCAACGATCCATCACACTTGTCTTCCGACACTTTGTTTTGCTTTACCTCTTCATCATTATCATAGTTAATCCTATACACAAACCAAAACTCTACTTCGATCTAGACAATTATTACAATGCGAATTGACATTCTATTGCCCGGCATGTCATTGGTCGGCGCTTCGTCCGATTCTTCGGCATATCATCCTCTCTTGCGTTTTGTTGCCCAATCGATGGTTGACCTCCGCAACCCCGATATCCTTGGTGCAACTCCGCTCTTCTTGGCCCGATGCTTGACGTCCAAAGCCTTCTACTGATTGTCAACCGAACCTCTGGCTCGACATCCAATATCCTGACATGATCACCCGGCACAACGTCAATTCCTCCAGCGTCAATTGTCTAATCCTGATCGATAGTAGACTTGTGTAACTCAAAATATAGTTAGACAATAAAATACAATCAATTAGTTTCATCATCAAAATCCGAGATTCAACATGTAGAAAGTTAAATTGCAAGAAGATAAATACAAACCTAATTTCTATAGTGGTTTGGTCATACGACCTACGAACATTCCCAATACCTCTTCCCTTGAGGCCACCGGCTTTCCACTAGTTGTCCTCCTTCTAATGGGCGAGGACTGAATCTCTTATAGCACCTTTTCCTTTTGATAAGCTTAGGAGATAACCATTACAAGCACTCACACACTCCTCTCTTTTTGCTAAAAATAAATAAAAGCTAGATGAGGGATTTCTAAAAGGATTTTTACAGCATTTTCTTCCTTTTAAAGTTTGTGTGTTTGTAAATTCTGTTGGGAAATCTATGACAACATCATATGCAATAGAAGAATAGAAACAAAAATCATATATTTTTCATAGAAAAAGTGGTTGTTATCATCGTGCAAAAGTTAGTACACAAAAACCTGCAAAACCAAAAAACTACACGTAAGAAAATTACATAGGGAGATCGTATATCCCTGAATTCCTACAGATCTATAGGACTGGATGATGGAGTTTAAATATCCTCCTCTCTTGCAATAATCCACATGGCAGGGGCTACGATGATGCTCATCAAATTGTTACCCAAATCTCCTCGCAATGCGCACTCACGATCAAGAAGGGGTCGGCCCTTCTTACTATCCACATGCCCCAATCTACGGCTACTGGTTGAGGAGGAGAAGAGAGAGGAGAATAGGAGATGGCTGCCAAAAAACCTTAGCCTATGGGCCTTTGGTTCCCTCCTATTTATAGAGGTTCCCTATCAACTTAACCCTAATGAATCTTACCCTGTTGGGTATTGGATCTCCATCCAATTACCCAAGCCTCATGGATTAGTGGGTCTCTACTCAATAATCTCTTATTAGCTCTTATTGGATCTCATCTTAGGATCCAATAATTTAGGGGTTTAACGGATATCTAATAAGATAGGAGCTTTAGTGGATATCTCATATCCGAACCTCTACTCGTCATGACACCTAACATATGTGTGTGATACTCTAGGCCCAATATCAAGCTGGCCGTAAGTCATACTTGTCAGAACTCCTTCTAATACAATGAATTATTATCTCTATAATAATTCACTTGACTCATCAACTGCGGATGTACTAAGCTACTATGCCGTAGTCCCCAAACGATACAGGGGAATCAGATCTTTTGGACCTATCCATCCTTAGTTATCATGTACCTGTAGTCCCTCATCTATCTAATATCCCAGAGACCCTATACTGAGTATGGTGATGTCAAGCCCATACCGTCTCTCCTCGAGTCTCGCTTTAATTGGATTCTCCCGGAGAACTCTTTCTCTCTCAATCCGAACAACCTTGGCCAAGGATTTATTTGAGCAAGAATACATAGGATATTTCTCTCATGATACCGAGAGTGGATGATCTTTATTAACACTCAATAGCCCTCGTAAGGTTGGCTACCACTCCCAATGACTAGTTTTACTAGATCTGGAGCTTCCAAACCTATAAGTTCGGTATCAAAGAGTAGAGTACTCATACAGGACATCCTTGGTATCTCAATTCTAAGGACCATATACACTACTAGGACTACGAAGTTGCTTTCTGATAATAGGGTATCATCAACCATCCAGTATTCCATAGGCGAATCAGTGAACTCATTCTCCAATGAGCACCTATACTATATCATTAGTATCCCTACACGAGCAGCTATGAAACCAGCCACCTCTATCATATGGACGGGTATATAGTACACTAGTTTATCCAGTTATCTCGATGTCTTTCTCGAGAAACCTATGATTGAAATTATTTAGGATTCATGTTTAAAGGTAAATTGATCTTATTATCATGATCTCATCATGATTTGACTCCCATTGCATAGATCTATGGACATCATAATATATGCAACATGCAAGATAAAATGATAAAATATCAAATAATAATAAGTAAAAAGAGTGCACGTAAAGTCACACGTGCTATCACTCATGTGATTGGCTTGTAGGGCACATATGACTAGCATATTCAATCCAGGGATGGGAGGGGTATTTATAGGCTCCAATTGGATTCAAACTTGGAGCCAAAAAATATCCCATCTTGGGTTTATCAGGTTCTGGTGGTACCACTGCCTGTCACTGGTAGTACTATTGCTAGTGCACTTTGGTTCTATCAGTGTACTAGGCGGTACTACCACCCAATCTAGCGGTACCACCACTCAGTCTAGTGGTACCACCACCTAGACATACTATTAGTGGGTGATACCACCACCCAGACTTAGTCTTGAAGATTGAGCCTTCAAGTAGTTCCACCGCCCAACTGGCGGTGCCACCACTTGACATGGCACTTGGGAACTATTTAGGCCTTTCATTCGGTCAAACATAGCCCTAATTCAGGCCCAGTTGGCTCCTAATAGGGTTAAAAGAATTATCTTCCATTCTTAACCCTAATTACGTGCTAACTACGAAATTAAAGATATTTCCTCAGTAAAACAAAATTTGGTAAGTCAAGTCTTCTTCCGGCGAGCTTCCGACGAACCCTCGGACACCTTCCTGTAGACTCCCGACAATCTCCTAGATTTCATGACGATCTTGGCGAGTTTCAACGAGATTCTTTAGCAAGCTCCGATCTTTCTCGGTGAGCTTCGTGAACTTTCGATGAATCTTTCCAGTGATCTTCTGACAAACCATCGGCAAGGCTCCTTGACTCATTCTCGGCCAATTCCGACAACACTCTAACGAATCTTCAGACTTTCGTCGAACTCCCAATGATACAATCGCACTTGACTCTGGTAGTTCGTTTCACTTTATGCCTTCATCGCTATCGTAGTTAATCCAACAGACTAATTAAGTCTTATCCCTATTTCGATCTAGACAACTACAATACGAATCAACATCTTGTTGCCTGGCACATCATTGCTTGGCACTTTATCCGGTTCTTCGGCGTATCATCCTCTCTTGCAGCATGTTGCCCAATCGGTGATTGACTTCGCAACCCCGATCTCCTTAGTGCAACACCACTCTTCTTGGCCTGATGCCCGATATCTTTTATCTGAAGTCTTCTGTCGATTATTGACCGGACCTCCAACTCGACATCGAATCTCCTGATGTGATTTCCTCCTACACAACAGTGATTCATCCTATGTCAACTATCTAATTCTAATTGAAAGTAGACTTGCATGACTCAAAATGTAGTTAAATAAACAAAACACGATCAATTAGTTTCATCATCAAAATCCGAGATTCAACATATCGAACATGACGAACTTGAGAACTACCTTCCAAAGAATATGAAGGATTTGAAACTTTGAACTATAGAAGACCACTTGAGTGATAACTTAAGTGATGATGATAAGGACCTTGAACCTATCACTATAAAATTTAAAAAGTTTATTAAACAAGAATTAAAGAATAAAAATGAACATAAAACGAACATAACCTCTTGCTATGAATTTAAGAAGCCATGGTGCTACAAAGATGAGTATACAAAAGTGAAGAAGAAGAAAGCACGGAAAGAAAAATTGAGTACATCTGAAGACAAAGACGCGAACTACACTTTGATGGCTCACAACAACAAGGTAACTCACCCAAAATATTTTTATATTATTATGAAATTACTTGATCTTTTCATGAGTTGTTTAATTTAGTTTGTAGGAAATAAAAATTTTATAAAAAATATAACATGCTTTTCTTTCTAGTGATTTTTGAAAATTAGAAATTATGAATGATATGTGCATGATTTGTGATAATGCTTGTACACCTAATAGGATTAATCCATATATGTGTATCTTGATGATTTTGTATTGCTTTTTTATTTTAAAAATTATGCACGTCTTTTATACTAAAACTTAAGCATACCTATATGAGATTAACACATAAGATGAAACACATAAAAAAGGGGAAATGTATTATCATGATGAATCAAATCTTTAGCTTAAAGATGCTTTTTGTGTTTAGTCTTAATCATTTTTATGATGAATTTTTTTTGGATGACGTGTTATATTTATATTTTTGGCCTTGATGATCCTTATGATGAAGTTTACCTTTCACTCTTGAATGTTGATACTTGTTTTTATTTAGCATTAAAGGCAAAAGCATACTTATAAGAAACAAATCATATAAATAGAAACACATAAAAATGAAATGCAATCTCTATCTCAATCTTATCGATTTTTCAATAAGAAATTCATGAATCTATGTTTTTTATTTATGAATTTCTTGAATGTGATTTTCATGATATAATAATTTTATATTATGGTATCATGCATGAGGATTTAAGTAATGATGATTTTAAATCCTATGTTTTGGAATAGTGTGTTTTTGGCCTTGACGATTTTTATGATGAAATTTGTGTCTAGATTTTAAATATTGATACATGCTTTTAACTTGACATAAAAGACAAAGGCATGCTTATATAAAATAAATCACTTAAATTAGAACAACTAAAATGAGGAAAGCATCATTTGAAAATTTCTCAATCTCTACCTTTAAAAGTTTCAGTGATTTTTTGATAAGAAATTGATGAATCTAGTTATGTCGTTTTAAATCTCTTGAAAATAATTTTGATGATGTTAAAATCTGATGCATGGAATCATGGTTGTAAATGTTTGTATCATGCTTGAATGACTTGAGATTTCTTATGTAAAAATCGAGATCTTTTAAGTTTCTTTTCTCTAAAGAGAATATTTATAGATCATGATCTTGAATTCTTGATACTTAACACTTATGATTTTTTTTTCAAGATCTTTGATCTCCTAAGGTTTCTTTTCATTGTTTGCTAAAAAGGAGATTTGTCAAAATGATTTTTGGATTTATGTATTGGTATCCTAACAATGTATTGATGAAAGTTGGTGTCAAAAATGATTCGTGTCTTTTGGTATTCATGAATTGATCTTTATTGATATCTTTCATGACATGACACCCTTTTATTGATGATTGTATACCTTATGTGATGCTTGAAACATTAATTTTTCTTTCATGAATGATATATCTCATTAATAAATTGATTTTTCTTGATATCTTTTATGATGAATCATTGTTGTAAAAAGAAAAATTATCTCATTGTATTCCTCCCTTCTTTTTGACAATGACAAAGGGGGAGAAGATCTTATGCATCGCAAAGAAAATAAATTGCTAGCTCACAAAATGATATAAATCTTGCTAGTTTGAACATCGAGAAGTAAAAAGTTGCTATCTCAAGAGAGACAAATTTTGCTTAACTTCACTTTCTCAAAATTGCTAGCTTAAAAATAAAGGCAAAACTTGATTGCACTTCTCAAAAGAGAAAAAACAAAATTTGCTAGCACGAACACCGTAAAAAGAAGCAAAAAGTGCTTATCTCAAGAAGAAAATTTGCAATCTTACATAAATTTGGTGATCATAAATGTTGTAAAGTGATATAAATCTTACTAATATGGTGTAAAACTTGCATATCCTTAAAACTAGCTAGATATAACTTTTCCTTTTTGTTGATGACAAATGGGGAGAAGTATAATGATGATCATACACTGAATGATGTATTGAATATTTTGATTATTACATGATTTATTTAAATTTTTTGAAGTTTAAATTATTTATCAATATGGTATATTGATAGGGTGAGTCTGTCTAAACTCTGTCATCAATTAGTTGTCATCATAAAAAAGGGAGATATTGTTGAATCTCATATTTTGATAATGAAACTAATTGATTGTGATTTTGATCTAACTACGTTTCGAGTGACGTTGAACTACTTTGGACCAAGATTAGACAATTGAAGTAGGAAGAATCGATGTTGGGACACAAGACAATATGTAAGAAGATTGAACGTTGAGCCGGAGGATCGGTCGACGTATTGGCAGAAGGCTTCAAACAAAGAATTTGGGCATCAGGCTAAGAAGAGCGGAGTTGTGCCAAAAAGATCAAAGTTACGCAGGACAACTACCCATTGGGAAATATGTCACAAGAGAGGATGATGTGCCAAAGAATCGGACTAAGCGTCGATGGACCAATGACATGCAGGACAATGAATGGATTCAAAGCTTTGTAATAATTGTCTAAATCAAAGTAGGATTAGGTCTAATTGGATTAGAATTATGCCAATTCAATTAAGGGCCAACTAGGCCCAAATCAGAGCTGTGTTGGGCTAGAGGAAAGGCCCAAACAGTACCCTGGAGCCACATCAAGCGGTGGCACCGCTAGGGTTGGCAGTAGAACCACTTGAAGGCTCAACCTCCAAAGTTGAGTCTGGGCGGTGGTACCACCCAGTGTCAGGTAGCGTGGGTGGTGGTACCACCCAAGTCCAGTAGCAGAGACTTTGCCTAGGCGGTGGTACCGCCGAGTGTCAAAGTCAACTAATAGTGGTACCACCAGTACTGGCGATGGTACTATCAACACCTTGAAAATTAGGGTGATTCAAATTTTTGCTCCTTATTTGAATCACCTTGAGGCCTATAAATATCTCTCTCATCCATGGTTAGATAACATACTAATTGAGAAAGAAAAGAGGGAAAACTCTATTGTAATAGTGTGAAAAATCCTTCCCCTCAAGTTCACATTTGGTTAAGTCTAAGAGAGGGGTGAGTGGGGTTATAAGGGCTATAAAGGTCAACCCTTGAATTTATTAAAAGGAGAATTGAGTTATAAGGATAGTTAGTATTAGGATCTGAGTAGCACTAAGAGGGGAGGGGGGTGTGAATTAGTGTAGCGGATTAAAACTCGTTAACTTGAAACCAATTTCAGAGATGGTTCGTATAGAAAGTTCGATTTGACGAAAGAGGTTTTAGTTAAAATGATTTAAGTGAATGCAAATGAGAGTAGGGAGAAGAAGACTAAATGATTGCCAGCGAAGTAAACATAAGATGCAGAAATGTAAAAACTCACACATCCAAAGTACATAGCGATGTATAGTGGTTCGGTCAAATGACTTACGTCCACTTCTGAAGTCTCCTCCGATGAGGCTCCCAACTTTCACTATCAAACCTCTTTGAAGGGGAAGGACCAAACACCCTTCTTACAAACTTTTACAAGTGGTTCATACTCTTATAGATTTTTGATAAGGAAAAAGAGAGAGGTGAACACTCAAGCTATTGAAACAAGATTTTGTTAAAGCTTTGACTCAGTTTCCAACTTCTCAAAAGGTGCTTTACTAGTAAAGAAAAGAGGGGTATTTATAGACTTAATTGACTTTAAAAAATAGAGCAAAAAAGAGTCATATCTCAAATTTTCAAGTACTAGTGGTACCACCGCTTGGCACTGGTGGTACCACCACTTGTTCACTCTGCTCTGTCAGTGTACTAGGTGGTACTACCACCCAGACTAGTGGTACCACCACCTGACAAAGTCCTTAAGCTCTGTGGACTGATGGTACCATCGCTTGTTAGGCGGTACTACCGCTTGTCAGGCGGTACCACCGTTGGCAGGTAATAACTGCCAACAGTACCACCGCTAACTTGGGGCAGTACCACCACCTAGACCATATGGGAAGTTGTTCCTGAGGTGCTGCCACTGCCCCAGTTTGGTGGTGCCACCACCAGACCTAGTTCAGCACTACTGAATGGGCCCTGAATCCGACCTAATTCAGTCCACAAAAGGCCCAATTGTCCCCCACAAGGGTTAATAAGGATTATTACCTAATCCTTACCCTAATTACATGCTAACTATGAAATTGAAACATAATTTTAAGCAAATTAACAACCGACAACATTGAGTTTTCTTCCGACGAGCTTTTAGACGGACTTCCGACACACCATCAGGCTTCTTCTAACGGACTCACAGTAGGCTCTCGGACTTATGGCAAGTTCAACGAATCTTTGGCAAGCTTCTGAACCTTCTCGGTGAGCTTCGTGAACTTGTGACGATCTTTCCAGCGAACTTCTGAAATCTTCGGCAAGTCCCCGATTCTTTCTCGGTTGGTTCCGGCAGCACTTCCAACAATCCTTTGGACTTTCGGTGGACTCTCAAACTCCCAACAACTTGACTTTGGTAATTTACTTTATGTCTTCAAGCTATCATAGTTAATCTTGTACACTTATCTCAATAATATGGATTAGATCAAATAACCTATCAATTGACTTTATCATCAAAATCCGAGATTCAACAATCTTCCCCTTTTTTATGATGACAATCAATTGATGATGGAGTTAATCTTAACTCCCCCTATCTATATGCCATATTATGAGAAAGAAAACACTTGAATTTAATTTTCTTGAATTCAAGCCAAAACCGATAAGTTCCATCCGTTGAACTTATTATCATACTTAACAAGCATGAACTTTCATCCATAAATATAAAACTTCATATTTTACACAATGTCAAGGCATGACACTTATTTTCAAGTTGAATGATAGACATTTATCACTTCGACAAGAGATACCAATTATAATTTGAAATATAATATGGGTCAAATGATATCGATATAAAGTGCACAAATGCAAAGCATGATATCATTTTTGATACATCATCAAATCAGATGATATCTTATCATATCAATAAAGGATACCAAATTTTAAACATGATATGATAATAATTTTTCAAAAAGGTTAAGCATTTGCAATACATTGCGTTACATTGCGATGCGATACAAATTTTATTGTGATGCTTTTAAAGACATCAACCAATTTTTTATTATCAAGCATGACAATGGCAATCATATTGCAATTTAAAGCATATAAGACATTTTTCATTTCATCATATTATAATACACACCATATAAGTCATTGTGATTCGATACGATACACATAAGTCATTTATTTGTCATATTCTTCTCAATACGATGCATGCAAGATATTTTATCAAGTCATTTGCACATGTCATCAATTTATTTCCACATTCTTCTCCCCCTTTGTCATCAACAAAAAAGGAGGTGAAGTAGTCATCATAAGGTATCATATCACTTGAAAAAAATGTAAGAGTAGTCATTTATCAAGCATATCAAACACATATGATACATGAGGCTAATATTTGATTAGAAATTATAATGTAAAATATGTCACCCTCAACTGATAAATCCGAAAATGTTTTGATCATCATTTTAATTCATGTTCATGAAATCCGAAAAATGATTAATCATCATTTATCAAGCTATGAAAGATTCGCACATGAAAGAGAATGAAAGGCTTAAGATTGCAATTTGAAAATCCAAGAATAAAATTATAAAGTGGAAGGATAGATCATTAAAGCCATCAAACATCTCATATCAAACATCTCATATCCATGAGAAAGAGATGTCAAAATTCATAAAGCTTTAACTTTGCATTTACGAATTTATGAAGTGAAACATATCAACACCAAAAATTTCATAGAAAGATTCAACATTGGCATTCTTATAGAAAACATAAGGTAAAAGATATTAAGTCTTAAAAGCTCGAATTGTAGAGATTAGCACAAGAATAAAAATCCGAAATGAACATTTAAGTGCTTAATTTTTAAGCAAAATTCATAACATTAATTTATGCATATGTTAAGCTTCATATGAAATGCAAGTTATGAAATTTCTTTAATCATGCTTAAAGGATGTGGAGGGTGTATAAAATCAATTTTACTATACCATTAAGTTCTATCATTCAAAGAAGGAGGAGAACAACATCATGATGCCAAATCATCCAAAACATTACAACATCATGACGGCTTCATCAAGATTAAAAATATAACGATTGAAAATGATAGCTTTATTAAAATATTTACGATCTCAGGATAAAATTGAGAGCTTCATTAATAAATGATATAAAGATGTCATCAAAAATTTGAAAAGATAATATCAAGGTGAGACTATCAAAAGTCGAAGTTCTTCATGCATTAGGACAATTTAACATACCTAATTCTCTTCTAATGAAGTCAAATTATTCTTTATTTAGGGGTTTTGTGAAGATGTCCACTAATTGATGTTTTGTATCAATAAATTCTAGAATGACACCATTATTATTGACATGATCTCGTATAAAGTGATGCCTTATGTCAATATGCTTCATTCTAGAGTATTGAATGTGATTTTTAGTTAGGCAAATAGCACTTGTGTTGTCACATTTTATGGGAATATTTTTCAAATTATTTTTTATCCAAATAACTTATGTAGAACATGCACTCGCGACTATGTACTCGGCTTCGGCCATAGATAGTGCAACTGAGTTTTATTTCTTATAAGTCCAAGAAACAAGTGCATGTCCTAAAAATTGGAATGTTCCGAATGTGCTTATTCTATCTATTCTACAACTGCCAAAATTCACATCCGTATAGGCTTTTAAATCAAAGTCATTAGATTTTGGATACCATAGTCCTAGGTTAGGAGTTCCTTTAAGGTACTAAGGATTCTTTTAACGGCTTTAAGGTGAGACAACTTAGGGTAAGCTTGAAATCTTGCACAAAGTCCTACACTAAATATGATATCTGGTCTAGATGTGGTGAGGTAAAGTAAGCTATCTATCATTCCCCTATATATTTTTGATCAAAATTTTCTCCATTTTCATCCAAGTCTAACTTAGTGGAAGTACTCATAGGAGTGTTTATAGCTTTTGAACCATCCATGTTAAATCATTTTAACAATTTTAATATATATTTAAATTGATTAAGAAATATACCATCACTAAGTTGTTTAATTTACAATCCTAGAAAGAAGGTTAGTTCACTCATTAGACTCATTTCAAATTCATGACTCATATACTTGGCAAATGATTCACATAATGATTCATTAGTAGAACCAAAAATAATGTCATCAACATAAATTTGAACAATAAGAAAATTATTTTCAAAATATTTAACAAACAATGTAGTATCAACCTTGCCTTTAGTAAAATTATTTGAAATTAGAAATAAGCTAAGTCTCTCATACCAAGCACTTGGAGTTTGTTTTAACTCATAGAGAGCCTTAGTCAATTTAAACACATGATTAGAAAAAAAATATTTTTAAAACCTAGTGGTTGTTCAACAATCACTTCTTCGGAAATAAAACCATTTAAGAAAGCACTTTTGACATCCATTTGAAACAACTTAATATTATTACTACTAGCATTGGCAAGGAGCATTCTAATGGCTTCTAATATTGCCACAGGAGTGAAGCTCTTTTCGTAATCGATACCTTCTTCTTGGTTGAAATCTTTGGCCACTAATCTAGCCTTGTTTCTAACCACGATACCAAATTCATCTTGCTTGTTTCTAAAAACCCATTTAGTACCTATAAATAAATGGTCACTTGGTCTAGGAACAAGCTTCCACACATTATTCCTCTCAAATTGGTTCAATTCCTGTTGCATTGCGATAACCGAAGAATCATCTTTCAAGGCTTCGTCAATGCACTTATGTTCAATTTGAGAAAGAAAAGCGGCGTTGGCACAAAAATTCTTAAAGGAGGAACGAGTTTGAATCCCTTTTGATGTGTCTCTTATAATTAGCTCCTTTGGATGGGCATCTATATACTTCCATTCCTTAGGTAAGGAAATTTGGGAAGAAGATACATCCAAGTTGCTATTTTGAGGAGAGGGTTCATTTAAATTCAAACCATCAAAACCAAGATCATCATCAAAGTCTTTTTTCTTAAATTCAAAAACTTCATTAAAAACTACATGAATAGACTCTTCTATAATCAAGGTTCTTTTGTTAAAAATATGAAAAGCTTTAGAAATGGAAGAATAGCCAAGAAAGATGTCTTCATCCGATTTGGCATCAAATTTTCCTAAGGCATCCTTTTCATTCAAGATAAAGTATTTACAATCGAAAACTTTAAAATAAAAGATATTTGGTTTTTTGTTATTCCATAATTCATAAGGGGTTTTGGATAGAGATGGTTTTATTAGAACCCTATTCATGACATAGCAAGCCGTATTAACGGCTTCGGCCCAAAAGTATTTAGGTAAACTATGTTCATTTAACATGGTTCTTGTCATTTCTTGTAAATTTCTATTCGTTCTTTCTACTACTCCATTTTGTTGAGGATTTCTCAGAGTGGAGAAGTTGTGGCTATATCCATTAGATTCACAAAAATTTTGAAAGTCATGATTTTGGAATTCACCACCATGATCACTCTAAATTGATAAAATTATGAAACCCTTTTCATTTTGAGTAAGTTTATAAAATTTAAAAAAATATTTAAAGCAATCACTTTTGTGAGCCAAAAAATAGGTCCAAGTGTATCTACTATAGTCATCTACAATGACAAACATATATTTGCTACCTTTTAGACTCGTTGTATCAATCGGTCCAAATAAATCCATATGGATCAATTATAATGGTCTAGATGTGCTTATTTGATTTTTTGGTTTGAAGCTAGTTTTTATTTGTTTTCCTAGTTGCCATACATCATATACTTTGTCTTTAATAAACTTAACATTGGGAATACCTCTTACTAGTTCTTTAGATATGATTTGAGTGATTAGTTTCATGCTCGCATGACCTAATCTCCTATGCCAAAGCCAAGCATCATCATTGAAGACCGAAAAACATATTTCATTACTAAGATCATCAATGTTTATGGTGTAAACATTATTTTGTTTTAGTGCAATCATAGATGTGTTGTTGTGTGGTTTTTCAATGATGCAAGCATTAGATTCAAATTTCACAATATATCCATTATCACATAATTGACTGATACTCAAAAGATTATACCTTAAACCATCTATTAATAACATAATATCAATTGAAAATTTTAATTTGTTACCTATAGTTCCCTTGCCAATGATTTTACCTTTGTTGTTGTCCCCGAAGGTGATGTACCCTTCATCTTGGCTAATGAGCTTAAAGAATTGAGATGGATCTCTAGTCATGTGCCTTGAGTATCCACTATCAAGGTACTATCTCTTGCTCTTAGCTTGTGTGGGTGAATGTGTCTACAAAAGATGATGGTTTTTAGGTATCTATTTGAACTTGGGTGCCTCAAAAATTGACCTACCAAACTTGTCATTGATCATTGAGTTCCTAATCATTCCTTTAGGAACCTATATCAACCTATGTGGGCCATGTTTCTTATACAGAAATTTATAAGTAACATGTCTGGATTTATAATAAAAATTACATTTCAAATAAGATGATACATATAGTGTGGGTCCTTTATTAATGAAGGTGGTTCGAGTTCGGTGAGATCCACTCACAAATCCAATTCCACTTCTATTTTTAACGTGACCCTTATTTGAAAGGATCATGTCTAGGTTCTTGCTACTGACCTTAAACTTGTTTAGGATCTCTTTAAGTAACAAGTTTTCATTTTTAATTATCTCTAAGTGTTCACACTTAGAGCAAGGGGTAAAGAAGGAATATTATGTTCAAGACTTTTAAGTTTATCTAGTAAGAAAGCATGCTCCTTTTTTAATAAATTAAACTTTTTAGTAATAGTTCTACATTCATCAAACAATTCATGGAAAGCAATTGAAAGTTCATCGAAAAATAAATCTTTATTAAATAACTGACTTACCTTTTCTCCTAGAGCTATCAATGCGAAGTTGGCCTTCTCTTTGTTGCTTGCTTCTTCATCTTCGGAGCCACTTGAATCATCCCACGTTACCTTTAGAGCTTTCTTCTTTTTTGGTAGCTTCTTCTTGGCTTAGGGGCATTCACTTTTGAAGTGCCCTAGCTTCTTGCATTCGTAACATATGACTTGGTCCTTCTTTAGTTCAAGTTTGTTTATAGTATCATTTTTAAATTTATTTTTTCGTATAAAATTTTTGAATTTCCAAGTTAAAAGTGCAAGTTTATCATCAAGGTCCTCATCACTTGAAACTTCCTTCAAGTAGTCTTCTTGTATTCTCAATGCCATATCCTTCCTGTTCTTTGGAAGTGGGTTCTCTAGCTCATCATGAGCATGGCATGTTATTTCATAGGTCATCAAAGCCCCAATGAGTTCTTCAAGAGGAAAATTTTTAAGGTCCTTAGCCTCTTGAATGGCTGTATCTTTCAGATCCCAACTCTTTGGCAGGGATCTTAAAATTTTTGTTACAAGTTCAAAATTAGAAAAACCTTTACCAAGTGCTTTGAGTCCATTGACGACATCCGTGAAATGGGTATACATGTCTCCGATGGACTCACTTGGTTTCATTTGAAAAAGTTCATAAGTATGCATGAGAAGGTTAATTTTGGACTCTTTCACATGGCTAGTGCCTTCATGAGTGATTTCAAGAGTGTACCAAATGTTAAAAGTTGATTCACAAATCGAAACATGATTAAACTCATTTTTATCAAGTGCACCAAATAAGGCATTCATAGACTTTGCATTAAGTTCAAAAATCTTCTTCTCCTATTCATTCCATTCATTCATCGGAAGAGAAGATTTTTGAAATTCATTTTCTACGATATTCCAAAGCTCAAAATCAATGAAAATTAAAAAAATCCTCATACGAGTCTTCCAGTAGGTGTAATCTGACCCATTAAACATAGACGATTATGTAATGGAATGACCCTCTTGTATATCGAAATAAGTCATCTCTCTTGGATTTTAAACCAGATGAGAGTGACCAAGCTCTGATACTAATTGTTAGGATCTGAGCGGCACTAAGAGGGGGGAGGGGGGGCGAGGGGGGTGAATTAGTGCAGCGGATTAAAACTCATAAACTTGAAATTGTTGGGAAATCCACATAGGGGAGCGACATCACATGCGCAGCGGAAGAACAGAAAAACAAAACCCCAGATTTCCCGTAAAAAGTTTCTGCCCACGGGCGCAGTGTCCGCAGGTGGCGCCGACCCTTGCGGGTAGGCCGTAGTAAGCGGGCATCGCCTGCCCCTTACAGGCACGCTGCAGGTCGCTAGCGAGGCGACTGCAGTCTTTGCACGCTATGCTCGACCAGCCCGGCCGGTGGCATTGGCATTGCAAAGGAAGGCTTTGTGCAAGAGCAGCAAGGGCGGCAATAGTTGCTGCCCTTCCTCACCTTTTGCGCCAACGATTTTGGTGACAAAACCTGTTCTAAATCACAATCCATATAGTTTAAGATCCGATCTTCGCACGAACAACCTGGCTCTGATACCACTGTTGAGAAATCTATAAGGGGAGCGATAACACATGCGCAGTGGAAGAACAGGAAACAAAATACCCCAGATTTCTCGTAGAAAGTTTTTATCGTCGTGCGAAGATCAGTGCGTCAAAAACAAATCCGCAAAACTGCACATGTAAAGAAGATACCTAGGGAGATTGTATATCCCTAAATTCCTGCAGATCTATGGGAGAGGATGAAGGAAGTCAAGTGTTCTCCTCTCTAGCGGTATCCACACAGCAGGGATTACGATGATGCACCTCTCTCTCTGGGGAGAGGCAAATAGGAGGTGGCTACCAAAAGAAACCTTCAGCCTATAGAGCTTTGGTCCCCTCCTATTTATAGAGACCCCATTGAAAAACCCTAATGGATCTTTTGCCCTATTGGGTATTGGATCTCCATCCAATTACCCTAGCCTCTTGGATTAGTGGGCCTCTACCCAATAATCTCTTATTAGCAATTATTGGATCTCATCTCAGGATCCAATAATTTAGGGGCTTAATGGATATCCAATAAAATAGGGGGTTCAGTGGATATCTCATATCCGAACCTCTACTCGTCACAATACCTACCATATGTGTGTGACCCTCTAGGCCCAATATCAAGCTGGCCGTGAGTCATACTTGTTAGAACTCCTTCTGACTTAGTGAATTATTATCTCTATAATAATTCACCTAACTCATCGACTACGGATGTACCAGGCCACTACGCCGCGGCCCCCAGACGATACAGGGGAATCCAATCCTTTGGACCTATCTGTCCTTAGTTACCATGTATCTATAATCTCTCATCCATCTAATATCCTAGAGACCCTATATCGGGCATGGTGCTGTCAGGCCCATACGGTCTCTCCTCGAGTCTTGCTCTTGTCGGATTCTCCCAGAGAACTCTTTCTCTCTCAATCCGAATAACCTTGGCCAAGGATTTGTTCGAGCAAGAACACATGTGATATTCCTCTCATGATATCGAGAGTGGATGATCCTCTATTGACACTCAATAGCCCTCATAAGGTTGGCTACCACTTCCAATGACCGGCTGTACTAGATATAGAGCTTTCCAAACCTATAAGTTCGGTATCAAAGAGTGGAGTACTCATACAGGACATCCTTGGTGTCTCAAGTCTAAGGAACATATACACTACTGGGACTACAGAATCGCTGTCTGATATGAGGTATCAATAACCATCCAGTATTCCGTAGGCGGATCAATCAGTGAACTCATTCTCCAATGAGCACTTGCATTGTACCCTTAGTGTCCCCACACGAGTAGCTATGAGACCAGCTACCTCCATCATATGAACGGGTATACAGTACACTAGTTTATCCGGTTATCTCGATGTCCTTCTCGAGTAACCTATGACCAGGATAATTTATGGTCTGTGTTTAAAGGTGAATCGATCTCATTCTCATGATCTCATCACGATCCGATTCCTATTGCATAGATCCAGGGACATCGCAATATACATCTAGATAATGTGAGATAATGCCAATAATCATTAGCAAAAAGATTGACGCAGCGTGTTACAGGTGCAATCACTCATGTGATTGGCTTGTAGGGCACCTATAACTAGCAGAAATCAATTTCGGAGATAGTTGGTTCTCTATTTTCCAGGATATTCCAAAGCTCAAAATCAATGAAAATTAAAAAAATCCTCATACGAGTCTTCCAATAGGTGTAATCCGACCCATTAAACATAGATGATTGTGTAATGGAATGACCCTCTTGTATGTCAGAATAGGCCATCTCTCTTGGATTTTAAACCAGATGAGAGTGACCAAGCTTTGATACTAATTGTTAGGATCTAAGCGGCACTAAGAGGGGGGCGAGGGGATGAATTAGTACAATGGATTAAAACTCATAAACTTGAAATCAATTTCGGAGATAGTTGATTCATATAAAAAGTTTAATTTATTGAAAGCGATTTTAGCTAAAATGATTCAAGTGAATGCAAATGAGAGTAGGGAGAAGAAGACCGAATGATTTACAGCGAAGTAAAGGTAAGGTGCAGAAATGTAAAAACTCACACATCCAAAGTACATAGCGATGTATAGTGGTTTGGTTAAATGACCTACGTCCACTTCCAAAGCATCCTCCGATGAGGCTCTCAACTTCTACTATCAAACCTCTTTAAAGAGGAAGGACCAAACATCCCTCTTACAAACTTTTACAAGTGGTTCATACTCTTACAGATTTTTGACAAGGAAAAAGAGAGAGGTGAACACTCAAGCTATTGAAACAAGATTTTGCTAAAGTTTTAACTCAGTTTTTAACTTCTCAAAAGGTTCTTTACCAGCAAAGAAAAGAGGAATATTTATAGACTTAATTGGCTTTCAAAAATAAAGCCAAAAAGAGTCACATCCCGAATTTTCAGGTACTGGAGGTATCACCACTTGGCATTGGCGATACCATCACTTATTCACTCTGCTCTATTAGTGTACTAGCGGTACCATCTCCCAGACTAGTAGTACCACCACCTGACAGAGTCCTCGGACTCTGTGGACTAGTGGTATCACCGCTTGTCAGGTGGTACCACCGTTGGTAGGTAATAACTGCCAGTGGTACCACCATTGACCTGGGGTGGTACCACCGCCAAGACCATCTGGGAAGTTGTTCCTAGGGTGGTGCCACTGTCCCAGTTTGGCGGTGCCATTGTTAGACCTGGTTCAGCACTACTGAATGGGCCTTGAATCCAGCCCAATTCAGTCCACATAAGGCCTAGTTGACCCCTACTAGGCTTAATAAGGATTATTACCTAATCCTTACCCTTATTACATGCTAACTATGAAATTGAAACATAATTCTAAGCAAATTAACAACCGGCAACATCGAGTCTTCTTTCGACAAATTTCCAATGGACTTTCGACACACCATCGAGCTTCTTCTAGCGGACTCACAATAGGCTCCCGGACTTATGGTGAGTTCAACAAATCTTTGGCAAGCTTTCGAACCTTCTCGGTGATCTCCATGAACCTCCGACGATCTTTTTGGCGAACTTTTGAAACCTTCGGCAGGTCTCCGATTCTTTCTCAATTGGTTCCTATTGAATCTCGGATTTTGATGATGAAACTAATTGATTGTGATTTATTGTTTAACTACGTTTTGAGTTACACAGGTCTACTATCGATCAGGATTAGACAGTTGACGCTGGAGAAATTGACGTTGTATCGAAGGTGATCACGTCAGGATATTGGATGTCGAGCCGGAGGTTCGGTCGACAATCAGCAGAAGGCTTCATACGTCGGGCATCGGGCCAAGATGCATGTTGCACCAAGGATATCGGGGTTACGGAGGTCATTCGCCGATTAGGCAATAGACCGTAAAAGAGGACGATGTGCTGAAGGATTAGACGAAGCATCGACCAATGACGTGCCAGGCAACTGAATGTCAATTCGTGTTGTAATAACTGTCTAGATCGAAGTAGAGTATTTGTTTATTTGTGTGCAGGATTAACTACGATGAAGATAAAGACGTAAAGTAAAACAAAGTGCCGGAAGATAAGTGGGATGGATTATTGGGAGTTCGAGAGTTCGATGGAAGTTCGAAGATTCATTGGGAGTAGTTGCCGGAACCGACCGAGAACGAGTAGGGAGCTTGCCGAAGGGTTTTCGGAAGTTCACCGAAAGGTTCGTCGGAAGTTCGCGGAGCTTGCCAAGAAAGATCGGAGCTTACCAAAGAAGCTTGATGGAACTCTCCAAGATCATCATGAAGTCCGGGAGCTTGCTGGGAGTCCGCAGAATGGTTTCCGAGGGTTCATCGGAAGACCGCCGGAAGTTCGTCGAAAGCTCATAAAAAAAAGTCTTGTCTTATGGACTTTGAAATAGCTTAAAAAATATCTTTAAAATTTATAGTTAGCATATAATTTGGTTTAGGATTAGGTGTTAATCCTATAAACCAAATTTGAGCCAATTCGGACTTCGTTTGGACCGGTTTCGGTTGAGTTTTCGGCCGAAACCACTGTGCTGAAAAAAATGACCTGGGCGGTAGCACCGCCCCAGGCTTGGCAGTGGCACCGCCCAGAGGCCAAGACCTGGGCAGTGGAACTGCCCTAGGCAGGCGGTAGCACCGCCCAAGCACTCTTGTGTCGATCTGGCTTAAACCGACAAAGTGAGAGAACCGCTTTAATCAAGTGTAGCACCGTCCGACACCGGGAAACTAAAAAAAAATTCAAATTTGGAGCCCAAATTTGAATCACTTTGAGGCCTATATATACCCCTCACATTCTTGGATGAAGGGGGTCTAGAACTGAAAAAAAGAAGGGAGAAACTCTCTTGAAAGTGTGTCAAATCTTCCCTCTAAGTCTTAAGAGTGTTCTAGTCCAAGAGAGGGGTAGGAGTGCTTGTAAGGGTTATCTCCTAAGCCCATCAAAAGGATAAGTGTTATAAGAGAGTTCATCCTCGCCCGTTGGAAGGAGGATAGCTAGTGAAGAAGCCGGTGGCCTCAAGTGAAGAGGAATCGGGAGTGGACATAGGTCGGATGATCGAACCACTATAAAAATCTGGTTTACATTTACGTTCTTGCTATTTACTTTGCTGCAAACCCTTTCCACTTGCTCCCTTATTTACTCAACTTCATCTTCATCTTATTATGTATGCTTTAATGTTAAAATGCAATCTTTCCGGGTTCAAACAAAACATTGCATTCATTCGTACGATGTTTTCGAACCTATTTTAATCGCTGAAAAATCTATCGTTCTTTACCGCTGTACTAATTCACCCCCCCCTCTTAGTGCCACTCGATCCCTAACAATTGGTATCGGAGCCACATTCTTTCTCTTTCAGATTTACACCTATGAGAAATGACTCTTTTTGGCTTTCAAGAGGGCTTTTCAATTTTTCGTCCACCGTTCTTTAACGGATCGGACTACACTTATTGAAAAACTTGAATGAGAGTTTTCATACTTTCAATAGACTTAGATTTATGGAACATTATTGAAAATGATTTTCAACTTCCCTCTAAACCAATGAATGAATGGTCGGACTTAGAGAGAAAATCTTTTTCCTTGAATGCAAAGGCTATGAATGCCTTATTTTGCACTTTAGACAAAAGTGAGTTCAACCGGATTTCTACGTGCGAAATGGCTTTTGATATTTGGCGAACTCTTGAAATCACGCACGAAGGAACAAGTAGAGTCAAAGACTCAAAAGTTAATATTTTGATGCACGATTTTGAGATTTTCCGAATGGCACCAAGTGAAACTATCGATGACATGTTCTCCTGTTTCTTGGATATCATCAATAGTCTAAAAACTCTTGGTAAATATTTTTTGATTTTGAACTCGTAAACAAGATTATAAGATCTCTTCCAAAAAGATGGGATCCGATAATAACCGCAATACAAGAAACAAAAGATCTTAATAACTATCCTATTGATGAACTTATTGGGTCTTTAAAGACCTATGAAATGAGTTTCTTGGAACATTTTGAACTCAATGAACACATGAACCACCTTCTAAAGAACAAGAAGGATTTAAAACTTCAGACAAATGAATACCACTTGAGTGATGACTCAAGTGATGGGGACAATGATGAACTTGAACTTCGAACACTAAATCTTCATAAGTTCATTAAAGAAAAATTAAAAAATATAAATGAACTTGAACAAAGAATGAGGCCAAAGAAGAGGAAGGCTTGTAAAGAAGAATCAAGTAAAGATGAGGCGAAATGGGCTTTGATGGTTTTCGACAATGAGGTAAGAAACTCACCTAAGTTGCTTTTACCTTATTTTGAAATTACATGTTGCTTTTCATGAGTTGCTTGAAATAGTTGGTAGGATTTTTTTTATGCTTTTTCCTTTCTAGTAATTTTTGAAAATTAAAAATATGAATGATGCATGATTTGTGATAATGCTTAGGATTAATCCATGCATGTGTATCTTGATGTTTTATATTGCTTTTCGTTTCTAAACATGATGCTTGATGATTTTGTAACATGCATTAGTTTTTGAAGTAATGTTGATTTGACTCTATGTTGTGGATTAACGTATTTTTTTGGTCAAATTATTTTCATGTCAAATTAAGATGACATTTTGAGATGATGAAATTTCATGTATACTTTCCATATCAGTTTTCAATCTTAAACATGATACATATCTATGTATGAATTTCTTGAAAATCTTTTGATGATAGATGTATGTATCTTGATTATAATTTGAAAACTTCCATCTCGGCTTAATGGGTTTTAACCCTTTTTAATGATGAAATTTTTATTGATACATGTCTTCATGAAATCAATTATAAAGACCCAACCCACAAATTTTCAAAATGAAAGAAATATGGCTTTGATGTTGCCTTATGTTATATTTGGACTTAATGAGTTTCATGATGAAAGTTATTTTTCAGATTTTTAAAATGATGTATGATTTTAGCAAAAGTTTGAGCATTGATCATCTTGTTATAACAAATGAAAGAAAGAAGTGAAATGATTTTAATGATGAATTCATTTCTAAATATGATGATGCTCTCATGTTTAAATAAGATGCATGACATTGATCATTCTTATGAAAGATCAAATCACGTAAATTGAAACTCTTAAAAATAAGAAAATGCATTATCATAATGTTTTATTTTTGATGTGTTTGGTCTTAACGGTCTTTACGACGAAACTTACGTCTTGCTTTGAAAAGTTGATACATGCTCACATGTAATCAATTTATGTTGCTCTTATTAAAATTTTCAAATGAAAGATTTTGATGTATTTAATCTTAATGGGTTTAATGACAAACTTGTATTTTGAATTTATACAATGATGGGTTCCATATAAATGTTTGAACATACAATATGAAATCATCATTGAAATGAAAATATTAAAAATTTATTATAATGACTTTGTGATATCATATCTTGATGACAAACTCATGTTTTGGTCTTAAATTTGATACTCATCTTTTGAAATATGAGAACACTTGTTTGAAACAAAATGAAACACATTATCATGAAAAATTAAATATCATATCTTGAAATAATGTGTTATATTTTTGTCTTGACGATTTTTATAATGAAGTTTGCCTTTTGTTTTCTGAATACATATTTTGATTTGGCATAATAAGACAAATGATGAATCCATGTATACTATGTTCATATAAGTCTCTTGAATCTCAAGAATGATTTTGATAATTTGATTGTGAGTTTCGAGTTGACAAAATGAGTTTGAATGATTTTATGACTCCTCTCTTGATCTCTTAAAATCATGACTTTGAATTCTTGACTTGAGATATTTTTGGGAATCAAAATATTCTCCTCTATGATTACTTCTTTTTATCATTTACCAAAGAGGAAAACAATTCAAGTTTATGTCATTTGTGAATTTCACAAACTATGTTAATGATTTTGATGATTCGAACTTGAATGAGCTTTATTACAATCCAAGTCTTGATATTTTGATATTTCATACTTGGAATTCTTATGCATGAATCAAGTTACTCTTTGTGCTATATCTTTTCAAATGAATCATGAGCCTTGATGTCATATATTTCATGATATAGAAATGATAAGATTTCTTTGCCTTGTGTGGTAAATTGAACATTTGACATAAATGAAATTTGCTTTATGATGAATCATGAATGATGTCTTTTGGTGTTGATCCTTATTAATATTTCATATTGATATCTTTCATGAATTCTTTGCATCTATGTTTTGTATGCATCATAAAATTTTTTTTTTTGAAATATTGATTGATGCAAAATTATTTCATTGAAATATTATTCATCCCTTCTTTTCGATAGTGATAAAGGAGGAGTTAGCTTGCTAGCTTATGTATCACAAGTGAAAGTGACAAACATAGCTAGCTAAAACTTGCAAAAGGCAAAACTTGTACTTCTCAAAATGAGAAGAAAGAAATTGCAAAGTTGTATTATTTTTTAACTCATGAGCTTACAGTTTTAAAATGTTATAAATTTTACAAAAATTACTAGCTCATTGCAAACAAAAAGTTGATGGCTTGCAAAAGGGAACTTTAGTTGCAAAAGAGAAAAATTGAAAGGAAGCTAGCTTGCGTTCCCAAAGTATGCTAGCTTATCATTATTGCTTACTTGCTTGTTATAAATTTCCCTCATACCATGATTTGTTTATGACTCCCTTGAATTCATGACTTGATATGTTAAAAATTCATGATGGAAATTTGTTATTTTGTCATGATGGAAGCATTCATGTAAAGGGAAAAGAATTATATTCTTCCCTTCTTTTTGACAAAATCAAAGGGGGAGAAGATTTATTGCTAGCTTGCATGATTAATTTGCTAGCTCATTCAAGAGGAAGAAAATTGCTAGCTTGTGCATCAAAAGAGAAAATTTTACAAGCTTGAATATTGAGAAGTAAAAAGTTGCTATCTCAAGAGAGGAAAAAATCTTACTCAATTTCACTTCTTCAAAATTGCTTGCATTTTTGTTACAAATTATTGTTGAATCTCATGCAAGATTATTTGAAGTATTTGATCCTCCCTTTCTTTTTGATGCTAACAAAGGGGGAGAAAGTTTTTAGCTCGAACATTGCAAAAATTTGCCATCTTGATTTCTAATTTGTAACTTCATGAGAAGCTAAGAATTATTATATCAAAGGATGCAAATATTGCTATCGTGAGAAACAAGGTGCAAACTTGCACATCTCAAGAAGCAAGTAAAAAAATTGCTATCATTGCCCATCCTTAAAAACTTGCTATGATTGAATGGTATGATTAGATGTTGTAATACAAAGCTATGCTTAAATGTTGTATGATGTATATCTAGATTGATAGCTAGTATGTTATAAAATTTGCATATCTTTTAAACTAGCTATGATACAACTTCTCCTTTTTGTTGATGACATAGGGGGAGAAGTAGATTGATAACTTCATGTATTGTATTAAATATTTTATATATTGCATGATGGTTTAAATGTATTCTCATAACATTATGATGAATGTTGCTTGGATTTGGGATAATCCAAGTGTTCTATCAATGGCATATTGATAGGGGGAGTTTGGTTAAACTCCGGAGAGTTATGATTAACTCCGTTAGTCATCAATTAGTTGTCATCATCAAAAAGAGGGAGATTGTTGAATCTCAGATTTTGATGATGAAACTAATTGATTGTGATTTATTGTTTAACTGCGTTTTGAGTTACGTAGGTCTACTATCGATCAGGATTAGATAGTTGATGCTGGAGGAATTGACGTTGTGCCGAAGGTGATCATGTCAGGATATTGGATGTCGAGCCAGAGGTTCGGTCAACAATCGGCAGAAGGCTTCGTACATCGGGCATCGGGCCAAGATGCATGTTGCGCCAAGGATATCGGGGTTGTGGATGTCATTCGCCGATTAGGCAACGGACCGCAAAAGAGGATGATGTGCTGAAGGATCAGACGAAGCACCGACCAATGACGTGCCGGGCAACTGAATATCAATTCGTGTTGTAATAATTGTCTAGATCGAAATAGAATATTTGTTTATTTGTGTGCAGGATTAACTACGATGAAGATAAAGACGTAAAGTAAAACAAAGTGCCGGAAGATAAGTGGGATGGATCATTGGGAGCTCGAGAGTTCGATGGAAGCCCGAAGATTCATTGGGAGTAGTTGCCGGAACCGACCGAGAACGAGTAGGGAGCTTACCGAAGGGTTTTCGGAAGTTTGTCGAAAGGTTCGTTGGAAGTTCGTGGAGCTTCCCAAGAAAGATCAGAGCTTTCCAAAGAAGCTTGATGGAACTCTCCAAGATCATCATGAAGTCCGGGAGCTTGCCGCGAGTCCGCAGAATGGTTTCCGAGGGTTCATCGGAAGACCGCCGGAAGTTCACCGAAAGCTCACTGAAAGAAGTCTTATCTTATGGACCTTGAAATAGCTTAAAAAATATCTTTAAAATTTATAGTTAGCACATAATTTGGTTTAGGATTAGGTGTTAATCCTATAAACTAAATTTGAGCCAATTCGGACTTCGTTTGGACCAGTTTCAGTCGAGTTTTCAACCGAAACCACTGTGTTGAAAAAAATGACTAGGGCGGTAGCACCGCCCCAGGCTGGGCAGTGGCACCGCCCTAGGTTGGGTGGTGGCACCGCCCAAAGGCCAAGACCTGGGCGGTAGCACCGCCCGACACCAGGAAACTAAAAAAAATCAAATTTGGAGCCCAAATTTGAATCACTTTGAGGCCTATAAATACCCCTCACATTCTTGGATGAAGGGGGTCTAGAACTGAAAAAAAGAAGGAGGAAACTCTCTTGAAAGTATGTCAAATCTTCCCTCTAAGTCTTAAGAGTGTTCTAGACCAAGAGAGGGGTAGGAGTGCTTATAAGGGTTATCTCCTAAGCCCATCAAAAGGAGAAGTATTATAAGGGAGGTCATCCTTGCCCGTTGGAAGGAGGATAGCTAGTGAAGAAGCCAGTGGCCTCAAGTGAAGAGGAATCGGGAGTGGACGTAGGTCGGATGACCGAACCACTATAAAAATCTGGTTTGCATTTATGTTCTTGCTATTTACTTTGCTGCAAACCCTTTCCACTTACTCCCTTATTTACTCAACTTCATCTTCATCTTATTACGTATGCTTTAAAGTTAAAACGCAATCTTTCTGGGTTCAAACAAAATATTACATTCATTCGTATGAAGTTTCTGAACCTGTTTTAATCGTTGAAAATTTCTCGTTTCTTACCGCTACACTGATTCACCCCCCCCCCCTCTTAGTGCCGCTCGATCCCTAACAGTTCCAGCAGCACTTCCAACGATCCTTCAGACTTCCAGTAGACTCTCAAACTCCTAACAACTTGACTCTGATAATTTTCTTTATCTTCAAGCTATCGTAGTTAATCCTGCACACTTATCTTAATAATATGGATTAGATCAAATAACCAATCAATTGACTTCAACATCAAAATTCGAGATTCAATAGTTAATCTTTGCCCGATTGAAAGAAGACTGATAGTGAAATCCGATGGCCTCAACAAAGGAGGAATCGGGAGTGGATGTAGGTCGGATGACCGAACCACTATAAATTGGTTTGCCTTTACTTCCTTGCTATTTATCTTTCTGCAAACCACTTTCCTTGCTCTACATCATTCGCTTGTAAACACTTTCAAATTTAAAGCATTTCTGATATGCTTTTATCGAATTGATTTTTTATTATATGGTTTTCTGAAATCTCATAAAGTTGAATGATTTATCGCTACACTAATTTACCCCCCTAGTGCCGGACTCGATCCTAACATTCACCTCCATTGATTCTAAGTGTTAGAAGCTTGTATAAGGAGAGTGAGCTACTTGTAAAGAGTTTTGTAAAGGAGTGATTGATTTTTGCCCTTGAAGAAAGATCAATAGTGGAAGCCGGAGACCTTATCGGAGGAGGTATCGGGAGTAGACGTAGGTCGGATGATCGAACCACTATAAATTGATGTATTCTCTTCTTGCTATGTACTTTAATTATACTGCCTACCTTTTTTACTTAATTGCAACTTCCCTACTTCTTCTCAACCCCCTTGTGAACGTATTCAAAGTTAAACATATTTGCCGAAACATATTTTTGTCAAATGAAATATTTTCATCGAAATGGTTTTCTGAATTTGATATTTTTAACCGCTGCACTAATTCACCCCCTCCCCCCTCTTAGTGCCATTCTTGATCCTAATATAGTTGGCCCCTAATTGAGTTGACCTAATTCCAACTCAATTACATCTTAATCCTACTTCGATCTAGACAATTATTACAAAGCTTTAATCGAATTTGTTGCTCGGCATGTCATTGGTTCATCAGCGCTTCATTCGATTCTTCGATGCATCGTCCTCTCTTGCGACCTATTACCCAATCGATAGTTGTCCTTCACAACCCTGATCTCCTTGGCGTAATTCTGCTTTTCTTTGCTCGATGCCCAAATCTCTCATCCGAAGCCTTCTACCGATACATCGACCGATCCTTCGGGTTGACGTCCAATCTTCTGACATGTTCTCCTCTGACCCAACTTTGATTCTTCCTGCTTCAATTGTCTAATCCTGATCGAAAGTAGTCCTGTGTCACTCAAAATACAGTTAGATCACAAACATAATTAATTAGTTTCATCATCAAAATCCGAGATTCAATAACTTCCAAAGAATAGAAAGGATTTGACATTTTGAACAATAGAAGACTACTTGAGTGATAACTCAAGTGATGTTGATGATGACCTTGAACTTATCATGATAAAATTTAAAAAAAATTTAAAATAAGAATTAAAGAATAAAAATAAACTCAATTCAGACACAACCACTTGCTATAAACGCAAGAAGCCAGGGTGCTCTAAAGACGAGTATACAAAAGTGAAGATGAAGAAAGCACTCAAGGATGAATCGAGTGCATCTGAAAATAAAGTGGCAAACTATGCTTTGATGGCTCACAATGATAAGGTATGTGACTCACCCAAAATGTTTTCACCTTACCATGAAATTACTCAGCACCTTTCATGATTTGATGAATTTATTTTTTAAAAAAATAATATTATATTTTATCATGACAATTGCATTCTTTATGATAAAGGAATAAAATGTTAAATTTAAATCTAATGCCACCAAACAAGAATAACTTCATATATGTTTCAGGAAGCATTAATGTGTATCTTGATTATTTCTGAATTGTTTTTCAGTTTTAAACATGATGCTTGGCTTTTGTATGAAAAACTTGAACATGCTTATATGAAATCAAATGGCATGAATTGAAACACATAAAAAGAGGAATGTTTTTATAAAAAGTTCTCTATCTTTAAAGTTTTGGTGATTTTTCAATAAGAGATTGATAAATCTAGTTATATCATCTTGAATCTCTTGAAAGTGATTTTGATGATTTGTCAACTTGAATGAGTTAAAAATAATGATGAATGTTTTGAAAATAAATGTTTGTATCATGCTTGATGATTTTACATTTTGAAACTATGCATGATGAGTTGAAGTAATGATGATTTGAATACATGAATCGACAATCTTTTTATCACACGAATCATGATTCCTTTACTTGATACTCGAAATTTCTTTTTCATGATCTCGATAACTCAATATTTCTTATACATGAACCAATTTCTCCTATATCTTTTCTTGTCATTTACTAAAGAGGAGAATTTTCTAAATAAATCATGAATTTTTTTAGAATCATAACTTAAACTTCTTATGATTCATGATGAATTGAGACATTATGCATGAATTAAGATAAAAATTTGCTAGCTTACACTTTTCAAAAGAGAAGAAAGAACTTGTTATCTTGAACATCACCAAGAATTGCTAGCTTGCAAAGAAAGACAAAACTTAGTTGCACTTCTCAAAAGAGAACAAACAAAATTTGCTAGCTTGGAATATCATAAAGAGAATCAAAGAGTTGCTATCTCAAGAGAAGTAAAAGTGCAAACTTACAAAATTTGTAATCTTGCACATCTTTAAAACTAATGATGATTTGGTGATTATGTATATTGTAAAGTGATGAAAAATTTGCTAGCTTGTATATTGTAAAACTTGCATATCTCAAAAAAATTGCTAAATGCACTTCTCCTTTTTGTTGATGACAAAGGGGGAGAAGTTAAGATGATGATCATGCATGATATGATATAAGTTTATGTTTTGAAATATTGCATGATTTCTTGATTTAAAGGATCTATCAATAAGGCATATTGATAGGGGGAGTTTGTTTAAACTCCATCATCAATTGATTGTCATCATCAAAAAGGGAGAGATTATTGAATCTCGGATTTTGATGATGAAGCCAATTGATAGTGTTTATGATCTGATCTGTATTTTGAGTGACACAGGATTAGCTTTGATCAGGAAAAGATAATTAAAGTAGGAGGAATCAAAATTTGGGCCAAAGTGAAATATGTCAAAAGATTAGATGTCAAGCCGGAGGATCAGTCGACGTATCGGCAAAAGACTTCATGCCATGGGTTCGGACATCAGGCCAAGAAAAGCAAAAATTACACTAAGGAGATTGGAGTTGCGAAGGTCAACTAACCGATTGAGCAATAGGTTGTAAGAGAGGACGATGCGCTGAAGAATCGGATGAAGCGCAGATGAACCAACGACATGTCGGACAATAATTAATTCAAGATTTATAATAATTATCTAGATCGAAGTAGATTTAAATTATAATTATGTTGAAATTAGACCAACTCAATTAGGAGCCAATTAGGCCAAAGTTTAGGCTGTGTTGGGCTAAGTGAAAGGCCCAAATAGTGACCCAACAGTTGGGTTAGGTTTTGGCATCGCTAGAACAAGGGATGGAACTACCGATGGCATAGTCTCTAAGGCAGTCTCTGAGACTATGTCAGGTGGTGGTATTACCAGACTAGGTGGTGGTACTATCCAGTGTCTGGCAATGGTACTATTAGACTAGGTGGTGGTACTGCAAAGTGTTAGGGTAGACTAGGCGGTGGTACCACCCAGCACTGGCGATGGTACTGCCAGTACCTTGAAGACTCGGGATGGTTCAAATTTTAGCTCCAAGTTTGAATCCACTTGGGGCCTATAAGTACCTCTCTCATCCTTGGTTAACATGCATACCAACTGAAAATAAAAAGAGAAAAAACTCTATTATAATTATGTGAAAATTCCTCCCCTCTAGCTTTAAGTCTTGGTTAATTTTAAGAGAGGAGTGAGTGGAGTTGTAACGGTTATCTTCTAAACCTGTAAAAAGGAGAAAGGGCTGTAAAGGGTAGTTGCTCTTCATCCATTGAAAGAAGATCGGTTAGTAGATGCCAGTGGTCTCGACAAAGGAGGAATTGGGACTAGACGTAGATTGGATGACCGAACCACTATAAATTTGGTGTGCACTCTCTTCTCCTCTTTGCTATTTAATTATACTACATACTACCTTACTTGTTTTATGAATGTTTTTGAAGTTAAACGTTTTTCGATATAGCTTCCATCGAATCGAAGTTTCTAAATCAACAAATCATTTTATTACTTTACTAATTCAACCCCCTCCTTAGTGTCGATTGTGATCCTAACATAGTTAATGCCTTAATTATCATATTTAGGACTTAGTTTAAGTTAGGATTGGGAGGTAATCCCACTAACTCAGTAAAGGGCCAATTAGGCCTAAATCAGGATTGGTTTGGGTCGAACTGATGGCCTAAACAATGACCTAGAACTAGGCTGGCATTGGCACTGCTAGGACTAGGCGATGGAACTACTTAGGGCTCAGTCTCCTAGGAGATCTGGGCAGTGGTACCGCTAGTAGTTAATGCTGCCTGGTGGTGGTACGCTAGGGTCAAGTAGTCGAGACTTTGTCTGGTGAAAGTATCACTAGATTAGGCGGTGGTACTACCCAGTGTCAAAGAGTACTAGCGATGGTACCACCCAACATAGGCGGTGGTATGGCCAATATCTTGAAAATCCGAAATGAGACCTTTTTTAGCTCTATTTTTGAAGCCAATTGAGGCCTATAAATACCCCACACTCTTCTACTTGTGGAGTATAAAAAAGTGAACAAAAATTCTGAGATCTAAGAGAAAACACTATTCTAATACTTTGAGAGTTCACCTCCTCTAGTTCTAATTTAGAAATCTATTTTAGGTGGAGTGAGCAAAGTGTAAAATGTTATCTCCTGAACCTGTTAAAATAAGAAAATATCTATAAAGAGATAGTTGATCTTCGCCTATTGAAGGAAGATCAATAGTTGAAGCTAGTGACTTTAACGGAGGAGGAATCAGAAGTGGACATTATTCACAATGACCGAACTACTATAAATTTGGTGTATACTCTCTTCCTTCTCATCTTTGCTATTGAGTTATACTACATACTACCTTACTACATCTTTTTCGATATGATTTTTATCAAGCTAAAAGAATTCTGAATCATAAACATCTTTTTACACATGCACTAATTCACCCCCCCTCTTAATGCCGACTTGATCCTAATAATTGGTATCAGAGTTGTTGAATCTCAAATTTTGATGATGAAGTCAATTGATAGGTTATTCGATCTAATCTATATTATTGAGATAAGTATGCAGGATTAACTACGATAGCATGAAGATATAAAGCAAATTACCAGAGTCAAGTTGTTGGGAGTTCGAGAGTCCACCAGAAGTCTGAAGGATCATCAAAAGTGCTGCCAAAACCAACCAAGAAAGAATCGGGGACTTACCGAAGGTTTTGAAAGTTCGCCGGAAAGATCGTCGGAGATTCGCGGAGTTCACCGAGAAGGTTCGAAAGCCTATCAAAGATTCATGAAACTTGCCACAAGTTTAGGAGCCTATTGGGAGTTTGTCGGAAGAAATCCGAGGGTGCGTCAGAAGTCCGTCGGAAGTTCACCGGAGGCTCACTAGAAGAAAACTTGAAGCTACTGATTTAGTCTTTGCGTAGAATTATTTCTAAATTTCATAGTTAGCATTTAATTAGGATAAGGATTTGGTGACAATCCTGTTTAACCTTGGTAGGGGCCAATTGGGCCTTGTCTAAACTGAATTGGGCTAGATTCAGGACCCATTCAGAAGTTCTGGACCACGTCTAGTGGTGGCACCGCCAGATTGGGGTGGTGCCACCGGCCCGATAACAACTTCTCAGATGGTTTGGGCGGTGGTACCGCCCTAGACCAGCAGTGGTACTGTTGACAGTTATTACCTACCAATGGTGGTACCGGCTGACAGGTGGTGGCACCGCTAGTTCATAAAGCCCGAAGACTATGTCACAGGGTGGTACCGCTAGTCTGGGTAGTGGTACCGCCCAATACACTAACAGAGCAAGTTGAGCAGGCAGTGGTACCACCAGTGCTAGGCGGTGGTACTACTAATACCCGAAAATCTAAGATGTGACTCTTTTTTGCTCCATTTTTGAAAGCCAATTAAGTCTACAAATACCCCTCTTTCCTTTGCTAGTAGAACACCTTCAAAGAAGTTGATAACTGAGTCAAAGCTATAGCAAAATCTTGTTTCGATAGCTTAAGTGTTCACCTCCCTCTCTCTCTTTATCAAAAATCTGTAAGAGAGTGAATCACTTGTAAAAGTTTGTAAGAGGGGTGTTTGGTCCTTCCCCTTCAAAGAAGTTTAATAGTGAAAATTGGGAGCCTCATCGAAGAAGGCTTTGGAAGTGGACTTAGGTCATTTGACCGAACCACTATACATCGTTATATACTTTGAATGTGTGAGCTTTTAAATTTTTGTATCTTACCTTTACTTAGCTGCAAATCATTCAGTCTTCTTCTCCCTACTCTCATTTACATTCACTCGAACTATTTCAGTTGAAACTTCTTTCGTCGAATTAAAATTTCCTTACGAACCATCTCCGAAATCGATTTCAAGTTTACTAGTTTAATCTGCTGCACTAATTCAACCACCCCCACCCCCTCCCCCTCCCCACCCCCTCCCCCCCTTCTTAGTGCCACTCAGATCCTAACAATTGGTATCAAAGCCTAGTCAGTCTCATTTGATTTAAAACCTAAGAGAGATGACTTATTCCGGTATGCATGAGGGTTATTCCATTGCACATCCGCCTATGTTTAATGAGTCAGATTATACCTATTGGAAGACTTGTATGAGAATTTTTTTGATTTCCATGGATTTTGAGCTTTGAAATATTATCAAAAATAGATTTTAAAAATCTTCTCTTCCGATGAGCAAATGTAATGAATCAGAGAAGAAAGTTTTTACTTTAAATGCAAAGGCTATGAATGCCTTATTTTGTACACTTGATAAAAATGAGTTTAATCGTGTTTTGATTTGTGAATTTGCTTTTGACATTTGGCATACTCTTGAAATCACTCATGAAGGCACTAGCTGAGTGAAAGAGCCCAGAATTAACCTTCTCGTGTATACTTATGAACTTTTTTGAATGAAACCATGTGAGTCCATCGGAGACATGTATACCTGCTTCACGTATGTCGTCAATGGACTCAAAGCACTTGGTGAAGGTTTTTCTAATTTTGAACTTATCACAAAAATTTTAAGATCTCTTCCAAAGAGTTGGGATTCGAAAGTCATGGCTATTCAAGAGGCCAAGGACCTTAGAAATTTTTCTCTTGAAGAACTCATTGGGTCTTTGATGACTTTGAAATGACATGTCATGCTCATGATGAGCTAGAGAACCCCCTTCCAAAGAACAAGAAGAATATGACATTGAGAACACAAAAAGACCACTTGAAGGATGTTTTAAGTGATGAGGACCTTGATGATGAACTTGCACTCTTAACACAAAAATTTTAAAAATTTATAAGAAAGAATAAATTTAAAAATGACACTAAAAACAAACTTGAACCAAAGAAGGACCAAGTCATATGTTACGAATGTAAGAAGCCAGGGCACTTCAAAACTAAATGCCCCCAAGCGAAGAAGAAGCCACCAAAGAAGAAGAAAGCTCTGAAGGTAACGTGGGATGACTCAAGTGGCTCCGAGGATGAAGAAGTAAGCAACAAAGAGGAGGCCAACTTCGCGCTAATGGCTTTAAGAGATGAGGTAAGTGAGTTATTTAATGAAGATTTATCTTTCAATGAACTTTCAATTGCTTTCCATGAATTGTTTGATGAGTGTATAAGTATTAGTAAGAAGTTTAATTTATTAAAGAAGGAGCATGCTTTATTACAAGATAAGCTTGATAGTCTTCAAACTCCCTCTTTACCCCCATACTCTAAGTGTGAATACTTAGAGGTAATTAAAAATGAAAACTTGCTATTTAAAGACACCCTAAACAAGTTTAAGGTCGGTAGCAAGGGCTTAGACATGATCATTGCAAACAAGGATCATGTCGAAAAAAGAAGTGGAATTAGATTCATGAGTGGATCTCACTGAACTCAAACCACCTTTATTAAAGGACAAACACTACATATATCATCTCATTTGAAATGCAACTTTTGTTGCAAATCTGGGCATATTACTTACAAAAGTCCATATAAGAAACTTATCCCTCATAGGTTGATATGGGTTCCTAAAGGAATGATAAAGAACTCAATGAACAATGATAAGTTTAGTAAATCAATTTTTGAGGCACCCATGTTTAAATGGGTACTTAAAAACTATCCATTTTTGTAGATACACTCACCCACACAAGCTAGGAGCGGGTAATAATGTAATTCTTGATCATAATCAAACTCACTAGCCCAAGTAATAAATAATCCTTGAGTGTTATACATTATGTACCATAACTTTCATTAAGTCTCTTAAAAATTAATTTCGGTAGAAACAATTGTGTCACCTTACAACTTGAAATCCTTTGTTTTTAAAACTATGTGATTTTTTTTCTTGAACATCAATGTGGATTAACTCATTTTGAAAATCCCCATATATAATTGTGATGATGAATTTAGAGTTGATGAATTTATCAAAATGATTCATGACTTCAAATTCTTGGAATCGCAAACTTCATAAATTTCTTGACTCAGTTGAAACCACTTGATTCTCCCAATACATAAATCACGTACTCACTTGTTCTTTACAATTGCATTATATTCTCCTTAAAATGCCTAGTGATGTAAGTTTTAAAATCATATTTGATGATCTTTTACCTATCTTGATATAATTTATGATAAGTAATGCAATGGTACTCCTTCACCCGATATCTCGAATACTTGATTTAAGATAATGTGAGGAAAACATCTTTTATTTACCTTCTTCATGATAAAATTTTTTTATGCAAGTCTTTGTAACCTTCACAAATCTTCTTTCATTCATCATTTGAAAATTTCCTATATCTATGTTCTCTCTCGATCCACTTAAAATTTTTATTTTCAATGACTCTTGATAATAATTCGTTGAGTCATTGTGTGTAACTTCTTTTTATCACCTAATTATCATGTGATTGGAAGCAATAGAATGACATCACTCCATAAAAATAGAGTGATCAGATGAATGAGAAACAAATAAAGCAATTTGACCAAAACAAGATGTTGCAGCCCTCCCTGAAAAGTCTAAGTCATGGTGCTAGCGATGGCACTACCAGGGCTAACGGTAGTACTGCCTGGGCATTCTATTCCCAGGCGATGGCACCGCTCAGTTGATGGTGGCACCGCCCGAGCGCCCCCTTTATAAGGAGGACTTAGGGCCGGTGGTGGAACCGCCCCCAAGTCTTGAGGCTGCTCCCAAAATCACCTCTCACCCTCTCAGAACTTCATCTTCCCTCTCAAGAAGACCAAGAGAGGCTTCCATCCCCTTAAATCTTAGATCAAGACCCTCACTTCTCAAGTAACCTCATCCAAGGTAACAATTGATTCTCCCTCTTTGTTTTCCCAAATACATGGTGTCACCTTAAATTTCTTTGTTCTATCATCATGATTAGACAAATGGCTCCTAGGAGATCATCTAGGGACAAAGGGAAGAGGAGGGAAGGAGATTCATTTGACTAATCCCTCTTTATCTCAAATGAAACAACCCTTAGGTACCATAATCTTGAAACTAGAACCGTACACAAGGAAAAACATGTTGATTTAGGTGACTTAGGAAATATAGAACCCATTAGGTGGTTTGCTGAATTGAATGTCTTGCCCTTATTACAAATCAATGAACCAATTTACCTTAGATTAGTTAAGCTATTTTATACTAACTTAAGCTTAGATGATGACGATAATATGTCAACCTACCTTTTAGAAAACCAAATTTGAATTATGGATAGCACAATATATAACCTAATCGGAATCTCCGAAAAAGATAGAGGTTGCTACTTTAGAGGACAATGGGATATGGATGCGATCAGAGTAACCTACTCCGAGGCTTTAGGGACTGTTTTCAAAAATCCCAACTTAGCTATAGTCCCTAAAAGCTATGAGCACTTGTTACCTTTTAGCTCTAAGATCCTTCATCACATCATCATAAGCATCCTTATTCCTAGACAGTATCACCACGATGAGATTAGTCAAATTGAGTTAGGTACCATATACTAGATAATGTTAGGCAAAATAACTATTTTGGATACCTAATCTGGCAAAATATGAAGGAAATAGTTTCTAAAGACTTAATGTTACCATATGGGGGTTTAATCACTAGAATGCTACATGCATATAATATAAGAATACCACCCGACGAAGAAGTGATAAAAGTAGATAGATATAATACCATTAACATAAATCTACTCAAAAGACTTAGGTGTATTTTTAGAAATATAATATAGACTAGGCAACCTAGAAGGACTGATCCAGCTCCCCCTCTAGTAGAATAACCTGAAACATTAATTTTTAGGGATAGTGAATCTCCTCCTCCTAGTCCCTTTGGTGCAGCACCATCAGAACCAACACCTGCTCCATATACTGAAGATCCAATCATGTTAAAGATAAATTAGTTCAAATCACAGCAAACTAAAATCTTGAGTGAAATACAACAGATGAATCAGAAGTTAGATCACATGTATGGGCACATCGGTATTCCACCTGAGGAATAGTTGTTGTAATGAATCTTTTGAATTCTATTTTGTAAACCTTTATGTTATTATGGTATACTTTTGAGATTGTCCTAATACATGATGTTGTATGTTTCTTTTCAAAATGCTTAAACTTCGGTTTTGATAGTCTCACCTTGATATTATTATTTTTGGATTTTTGATGACATCTCTTCAATATCATATTTTAAACGGAGCTCTCATTTTTATCTTTCGATCATAATATTTTTAATCTTGATGAATCCTTCATGATATTGTAATATTTTGGATGATTTGTATCATGATGTTGTTCTCCTCCTTCGAATGATGGATCTCAATGATATAGTAAAAATTGATTTTATACTCCCTCCAACTCCTTTAAGCATGACTAAAGAAATTTCATAACTTGCATTTCATATAAAGCTTAACATATGCATAAATTAATGTCATGAAATTTGCTTAAAAATTAAGCTCTTAAATGTTCATTTCGGATTTTTATTCTTGTGCTAATTCAAGGTTTTAAGACTTAATATCTATCACCTCATGATTTCTATGAGAATGTCAAATTGAATCTTTCTATGAAATTTTTGATGTTGATATGTTTCACTTCATGAATTCATAAATGCCAAGTTGAAGCTTTGTGAATTTTGACATCTCCTTCTCATGATTTTTTTTAAATTCATATGAGATGTTTTGAAGAATGGCTTTAATGATCTATCATTCCACTTTATAATTTTATTCCTAGATTTTCAAATTGCAATCTTAAGCCTTTCATCCTCTTTCATGAATGAATCTTTCATAGCTTGATAAATGATGATTGATCATTTTTTGGATTTCATAAACATGATTTAAAATGATGATCAAAACATTTTTTATTTATCGGGTGACATATTTTCTAAGCCTCATGTATCAAATGTGTTTGATATTCTTAGTAAATGACCACTTCACCTCTTTTTGTTGATGACAAAGGGGGAGAAGAATGTACAAATAAATTGATGATATGTGCAAATGACTTGATAAAATGTCTTGCATACATCGAGAAGAATATGACAAATAAATTAAGAAATGACTTATATGCATCATATCATAATAACTTATATGTTGCGTATTTCAATATGATGGAATGAAAAAATATATTATATGCTTTAAATTGCAATATGTTTGCCTTTGCCATGCTTTATAATGAAAAATTGGTTGATGTCCTTAAAAGCATCACAATAAAATTTGTATCGTATCGCAATGTATCACATATATCGCAAATGCTTAATATGTTAAACCTTTTTAAAAAATTATTATTATATCATGTTTAAAATTTGGTATCCTTTATTGATATGAAAAATTATCATTTTATGATGTATCATTTAATGATATCATGCCTTGTATTTGTATCAAGATCATTTGATCCATTTTGTATTTCAAACTAGAATTTGTATCTCTTGTCGAAATGATAAATGTCTATCATTCGACTTAAAAATAGGTGTCATGCCTTGACATTGTGTAAAATATAAAGTTTCATATTTTTGGATGAAAGATCATGCTTATGAAGCATGATGATAAGTTTAACGGATGGAACTTATCGATTTGAATTCTAGAAAATTGAATTCAAGAAAATTGAATTCAAGTGTTTTCTTTCTCATAATATGGCATATAGATAGGAGGAGTTAAGATTAACTCCGTCATCAATTGATTTTCATCATCAAAAAGGGGTAGATTGTTGAATCTCGGATTTTGTTGATGAAGTCAATTGATAGATTATTTGATCTAATCCATATTATTGAGATAAGTGTGTAGGATTAACTACGATAGCTTGAAGACATAAAGCAAATTACTGGAGTCAAGTTGTTGGGAGTTCGAGAGTCCACCAGAAGTCCGAATGATTGTCGGAAGTGCTACTAGAACCAATCGAGAAAGAATTGGGGACTTGCCGAAGGTTTCAGAAGTTCATCGGAAAGATCGTCGGAGGCTCGTGGAGTTCATTGAGAAGGTTTGAAAGCCTGCCAAAGATTCGTCAAACTTGCCACAAGTCTAGGAGCCTACTGGGAGTCTGTCGTAAGAAATCCGAGGTGAGTCGGATGTCCGTCGGAAGTTCGTCGAAGGCTTCTCGGAAGAAAACTCGAAGCTGTCGGTTTAGTCTTTGCTTCAAATTTGTCTAAATTTCATAGTTAGCACATAATTAGGATAAAGATTAGGTGATAATCCTATTTAACCTATGTAGGGGCCAATTGGGCCTTGTCTAAACTAAATTGGGTTGGATTCAGGGCCCATTCAGAAGTTCTGGACCAGGTCTGGTAGTGGCACTGCCAGATTGGGCGGTGGCACCGCCCTGGGAATAACTTCCCAAATGGTTTGGGCGGTGGTACCGCCCCAGGTCAGTGATGGTACCACTAGTAGTTATTACCTACCAGCGGTGGTACCGCCAATTCACAAAGCCTGAGGACTTTGTCAGGCGGTGGTACCACTAGTCTGGGCGGTGGTAACCACCTAGTATACTGACAAAGTAGGGTGAACAGGCGGTGGTACCACCAGTACCTGAAAATCTAAGATGTGACTCTTTTTGGCTTCATTTTTGAAAGCCAATTGAGTCTATAAATACCCCTCTTTCGTCTGCTAGTAGAACACCTTTAGAGAAGTTGATAACTGAGTCAATGCTATAGCAAAATCTTGTTTCGATAGCTTAAGTGTTCACCTCCTTCTTTCTCTTTATCAAAAATATGTAAGAGAGTGAACCACTTGTAAAAGTTTGTAAAAGAGGTGTTTGGTCCTTCCCCTTCAAAGAAGTTTGATAGTGGAAGTTAGGAGCCTCATCGAAGAAAGCTTCGGAAGTGGACATAGGTCATTTGACCGAACCACTATACATCGCTGCATACTTTGAATGTGTGAGCTTTTAAATTTTTGCATCTTAACTTTACTTAGCTGTAAATCATTCGGTCTTCTTCTCCCTACTCTCATTTACATTCACTCAAACTATTTCAGCTGAAACTTCTTTCGTTCAATCGAAATTTCCTTCCGAACCAACTATCTCCAAAATCGGTTTCAAGTTTACAAGTTTTAATCTGCTGCACTAATTCACCCCCCCCCCTTGTTGAATCTCAAAATTTGATGATGAAGTCAATTGGTGAATTATTTGTTGTAATTTATATTGTCGAGATAAGTGTGCAGGATTAACTACGATAAGATGAAAACATAAAGCGATTTACCGAGGTCAAGTTTGCTGGGAGTTTGAGAGTTTATCGGAAGGCTGAAGGATTGTCGGAAGTGTTGCCGGAACCAACCGAGATAGAATCAGGGACTTGCCGAAGGTTTCAAAAGTTCACCGGAAAGATTGTCGGAGGTTCACAGAGATCACCGAGAAGGTTTGGAAGCTTGCCAAATAGTCGTTGAACTTGCCACAGAATCCGGGAGCTTGCTGGGAGTCCGTCAGAAGAAATCCGAAGGAGTGTCGGAAGTCTACCGGAAGTTCGCTGGAAAGCTCGCCGGAAGAAGACTTAAAGAATGTTGGTTTAAATTGCTTAGAATTATGTTTCAATTTAGTAGTTAGCACATAATTAGGGTAAAGATTAGGAAATAATCCTATTTAAACCTGGTAGAGGACAACCGAGCCCTTATTGGGCTGATTTGGGCTGAAATTAAGGCTCGTTCAGCTTTACTGAAGAGCTCGGGCTGTGGCATAGCCCAAAACTCAAGAGCCCAGTAGTTTGTTAGTATAACACTGACAGGCGGTGGCACCGCCACTGACAAGCGGTGGCACCGCCAGCACCGGGAAACCCAAAAATAATTCAAATTTGGAGCTCAAATTTGAATCCTCTTGGGGTCTATAAATACCCCTCCTTTCTCAACTGAGAGGGCAACCTTTTGAGAGTGAGAAATTAAGCAAAAGCCATAGCAAAGCCTTGTTTTCAATAGCTTAAGTGTTCACCTCCCTCTCTTTGCAAAAATCTGTAAGAGTGTGAACCACTTGTAAAAAGGTTGTAAGAGGGGTATTTGGTCCTTCCTCTTCAACGTGACTTGCTAGTGGAAGTTGGGAGCCTCATCGAAGAAGGTTTCGAAAGTAGATGTTGGTCATTTGACCAAACCACTATACATCATGGTATTCCTTGAATGTGTGAGTGTTTAAATTTCTAAATCATTTCTCTACGTAGCTACAAATCATTCGGTCTACTTTAACTTGGTCATTTTTCATCAAATCAAAATCTCCAAACGAACTAGCTATTTACGAAATTGATTTCAAACTTACTAGTTTTAATCCGCTACACTAATTCACCCCCCCCCCTCTTTGTATCATTCCGATCCTAACAATTGGTATCAGAGCTAGGTTCACTCTCATATTTAGTTTAAAACTCAAGAGAGATGGCTTACTCCGACATATAAGAGGGTCACTCTATTACATGTCCGTCTATGTTTAATGAGTCGGATTACATATATTGGAAGACTCGTATGAGGATCTTTCTTATTTCCATGGATTTTGAGCTTTGGAATATCATCGAAAATGGAGTTAAAAAATCTTCTCTTTCGATGAGCGAATGGAATGAATTGGAGAAGAAGGTTTTTGCTTTAAATGCAAAGGCTATGAATGCCTTATTTTGTACACTTGATAAAAATGAGTTTAATCACGTTTCGATTTGTGAATCGGATTTTGATATTTGGCGCACTCTTGAGATCACTCATGAAGGCACTAGCCGAGTGAAAGAGTCTAAAATCAATATTCTTGTGCATTCTTATGAGCTATTTCGAATGAAATCAAGTGAGTCCATCAGAGACATGTACACCTGCTTCACGGATGTCATCAATGGACTCAAGGCACTTGGTAAAGATTTTTCTAATTTTGAACTAGTAACAAAAATTTTAAGATCCCTTCCAAAGAGTTTGGATCCAAAGGTTACAACCATTCAAGAGGCCAATGACCTTAAAACTTTTCCTATTGAAGAACTCATAGGGTCTTAATGACCTATGAAATAACATGTCATGCTCATGATGAGCTAGAGAACCCCCTTCCAAAGAATAAGAAGGATATAGCATTAAGAACATAAGAAGATCACTTGAAAGGAACATCAAGTGATGAGGACTTTGATGAAGACATTGCACTCTTAACTAGAAAATTTAAAAAATTTATTAAAAAAGGTAAATTTAAAAATGAATCCAAAAATAAACTTGAACAAAAAAAGGACCAAGTTATATGTTATGAATGCAAGAAGCCGAGACACTTCAAAAATGAATGCCCCCAAGCCAAGAAGAAGCAACTCAAGAAGAAGAAGGCATTGAAGGCTACATGGGATGATTCAAGTGACTCTGAGGATAAAGAAGTAACAAAGAGGAGGCCAACTTCGTGCTAATAGCCTCAAGAGAAGAGGTTAGTGAGTTATTTAATGAAGAGTTATCTTTCGATAAACTTTCTATCGCTTTTCATGAATTATTTGATGAATGTATAACTATTAGTAAGAAGTTCAATTTATTAAAGAACGAACATGCTTTATTATAAGATAAGTTTGATAGTCTCCAAACTCCTTCTTTATCCCCATGCTCTAAGTGTGAACACTTAGAAGCAATAAAAAATGAGAACTTGCTACTTAAAGAGATCCTAAACAAGTTTAAGGTCGATAGCAAGGGCTTGGACATGATCCTTGGAAACAAGTCTCACGTCGGAAATAGAAATGGAATTGGATTTGTGAGTGGATCTCACCGAAATCCTACCACCTTCATTAAAGGACCCACATTGCATGTATCACCTCATTTAAAATATAATTTTTATTATAAATCCGGACATGTTGTTTATAAATGTCCATTTAGAAAAATTAGTCCACATAAATTAAGATGGGTTCCTAAAGGAACCATAAATAATTCAATGCTAAATGATAAATTTAGCATATCAATATTTGAGGCTCCTAAAATCAAATGGGTACATAAAAACTATCCTCTTTTGTAGAACCATTCACCATCACAAGCTAGGAGCAAGAGATGGTATCTTGATAGTGGATGCTCAAGGCACATGACTAGAGATCCATCTCAATTCTCTATTCTCACTAGCAAAGAAGAAGTGTATGTCACCTTCGGAGATAACAACAAGGGTAAACTGTGTTTGATATTCTTAATAAATGACCACTTCACCTCTTTTTGTTGATGACAAAGGGGGAGAAGAATGTACAAATAAATTGATGATATGTGCAAATGACTTGATAAAATGTCTTGCATACATCGAGAAGAATATGACAAATAAATTAAGAAATGACTTATATGCATCGTATCATAATAACTTATATGTTGCGTATTTCAATATGATGGAATGAAAAAATATATTATATGCTTTAAATTGCAATATGTTTGCCTTTGCCATGCTTTATAATGAAAAATTGGTTGATGTCCTTAAAAGCATCACAATAAAATTTGTATCGCATCACAATGTATCACATATATCGCAAATGCTTAATATGTTAAACCTTTTTAAAAAATTATTATTATATCATGTTTAAAATTTGGTATCCTTTATTGATATGAAAAATTATCATTTGATGATGTATCATTTAATGATATCATGCCTTGCATTTGTATCAAGATCATTTGATCCATTTTGTATTTCAAACTAGAATTTGTATCTCTTGTCGAAATGATAAATGTCTATCATTCGACTTAAAAATAGGTGTCATGCCTTGACATTGTGTAAAATATGAAGTTTCATATTTTTGGATGAAAGATCATGCTTATGAAGCATGATGATAAGTTTAACGGATGGAACTTATCGGTTTGAATTCTAGAAAATTGAATTCAAGAAAATTGAATTCAAGTGTTTTCTTTCTCATAATATGGCATATAGATAGGAGGAGTTAAGATTAACTCCGTCATCAATTGATTTTCATCATCAAAAAGGGGTAGATTGTTGAATCTCAGAATTTGTTGATGAAGTCAATTGATAGGTTATTTGATCTAATCTATATTATTGAGATAAGTGTGTAGGATTAACTACGATAGCATGAAGACATAAAGCAAATTACTGGAGTCAAGTTGTTGGGAGTTCGAGAGTCCACCAGAAGTCCAAAGGATTATCGGAAGTGCTACTAGAACCAATCGAGAAAGAATCGGGGACTTGCCGAAGGTTTCAGAAGTTCATCGGAAAGATCGTCGGAGGCTCGTGGAGTTCATTGAGAAGGTTTGAAAGCCTGCCAAAGATTCGTCAAACTTGCCACAAGTCTAGGAGCCTACTGGGAGTCTGTCGTAAGAAATCCGAGGTGAGTCGGATGTCCGTCGGAAGTTCGTCGAAGGCTTCTCGGAAGAAAACTCGAAGCTGTCGGTTTAGTCTTTGCTTCAAATTTGTCTAAATTTCATAGTTAGCACATAATTAGGATAAAGATTATGTGATAATCCTATTTAACCTATGTAGGGGCCAATTGGGCCTTGTCTAAACTAAATTGAGTTGGATTCAGGGCCCATTCAGAAGTTCTGGACCAGGTCTGGTAGTGGCACCGCCAGATTGGGACGGTGGCACCGCCCTGGGAATAACTTCCCAAATGGTTTGGGCGATGGTACCGCCCCAGGTCAGTGATGGTACCACTAGTAGTTATTACCTACCAGCGGTGGTACCGCCAATTCACAAAGCCTGAGGACTTTGTCAGGCGGTGGTACCACTAGTCTGGGCGGTGGTAACCACCCAGTATACTGACAGAGCAGGGTGAACAGGCGATGGTACCACCAGTACCTGAAAATCTAAGATGTGACTCTTTTTGGCTTCATTTTTGAAAGCCAATTGAGTCTATAAATACCCCTCTTTCGTCTGCTAGTAGAACACCTTTAGAGAAGTTGATAACTGAGTCAATGCTATAGCAAAATCTTGTTTCGATAGCTTAAGTGTTCACCTCCTTCTTTCTCTTTATCAAAAATATGTAAGAGAGTGAACCACTTGTAAAAGTTTGTTAAAAAGGTGTTTGGTCCTTCCCCTTCAAAGAAGTTTGATAGTGGAAGTTAGGAGCCTCATCGAAGAAGGCTTCGGAAGTGGACATAGGTCATTTAACTGAACCACTATACATCGCTGCATACTTTGAATGTGTGAGCTTTTAAATTTTTGCATCTTAACTTTACTTAGCTGTAAATCATTCGGTCTTCTTCTCCCTACTCTCATTTACATTCACTCAAACTATTTCAGCTGAAACTTCTTTCATTCAATCGAAATTTCCTTCCGAACCAACTCTCTCCAAAATCGGTTTCAAGTTTACAAGTTTTAATCTACTGCACTAATTCACCCCCCCACCCCTTGTTGAATCTCAAATTTTGATGATGAAGTCAATTGGTGAATTATTTGTTGTAATTTATATTGTCGAGATAAGTGTGCAGGATTAACTACGATAAGATGAAAACATAAAGCGATTTACCGAGGTCAAGTTTGCTGGGAGTTTGAGAGTTTATTGGAAGGCTGAAGGATTGTCGGAAGTGTTGACGGAACCGACTTGCCGAAGGTTTCAAAAGTTCACTGGAAAGATTGTCGGAGGTTCACAGAGATCACCGAGAAGGTTTGGAAGCTTGCCAAATAGTCGTTGAACTTGCCACAGAATCCGGGAGCTTGCTGGGAGTCCGTCGGAAGAAATCCGAAGGAGTGTCGGAAGTATACTGGAAGTTCGCTGGAAAGCTCGCCGGAAGAAGACTTAAAGAATGTTGGTTTAAATTGCTTAGAATTATGTTTCAATTTAGTAGTTAGCACATAATTAGGGTAAGGATTAGGAAATAATCCTGTTTAAACCTGGTAGAGGACAACCGAGCCCTTATTGGGCTGAAATTAAGGCTCGTTCAGCTTTACTGAAGAGCTCGGGCTGTGGCATCGCCAAAAACTCAAGAGCCCAGTAGTTTGTTAGTATAACACTGACAGGCGGTGGCATCGCCACTGACAAGCAGTGGCACCGCCAGCACCGGGAAACCCAAAAATAATTCAAATTTGGAGCTCAAATTTGAATCCTCTTGGGGTCTATAAATACCCCTCCTTTCTCAACTGAGAGGGCAACCTTTTGAGAGTTAGAAATTAAGCAAAAGCCATAGCCAAGCCTTGTTTTCAATAGCTTAAGTGTTCACCTCCCTCTCTTTGCAAAAATCTGTAAGAGTGTGAACCACTTGTAAAAAGGTTGTAAGAGGGGTATTTGGTCCTTCCTCTTCAACGTGACTTGCTAGTGGAAGTTGGGAGCCTCATCGAAGAAGGTTTCGAAAGTAGATGTTGGTCATTTGACCAAACCACTATACATCATGATATTCCTTGAATGTGTGAGTGTTTAAATTTCTGAATCATTTCTCTACTTCGCTACAAATCATTCGGTCTTCATCTCCTTTACTCGAGCTACTTTAACTTGGTCATTTTTCATCGAATCAAAATCTCCAAATGAACTAGCTATTTACGAAATTGATTTCAAACTTACTAGTTTTAATCCGCTACACTAATTCACCCCCTCTTAGTACCACTCCGATCCTAACAATTGGTATCAGAGCTAGGTTCACTCTCATATTTAGTTTAAAACTCACGAGAGATGGCTTACTCCGACATATAAGAGGGTCACTCTATTACATGTCCGTCTATGTTTAATGAGTCGGATTACATGTATTGGAAGACTCGTATGAGGATCTTTCTTATTTCCATGGATTTTGAGCTTTGGAATATCGTCGAAAATATATTTCAAAAATCTTCTCTTTCGATGAGCGAATGGAATGAATCGGAGAAGAAGGTTTTTGCTTTAAATGCAAAGGCTATGAATGCCTTATTTTGTACACTTGATAAAAATGAGTTTAATCGCGTTTCGATTTGTGAATCGGTTTTTGATATTTGGCGCACTCTTGAGATCACTCATGAAGGCACTAGCCGAGTGAAAGAGTCCAAAATTAATATTCTTGTGCATTCTTATGAGCTATTTCGAATGAAATCAAGTGAGTCCATCAGAGACATGTACACCTGCTTCACGGATGTCATCAATGGACTCAAGGCACTTAGTAAAGATTTTTCTAATTTTGAACTAGTAACAAAAATTTTAAGATCCCTTCCGAAGAGTTGGGATCCAAAAGTTACAGCCATTCAAGAGGCCAATGACCTTAAAACTTTTCCTATTGAAGAACTCATAGGTCCTTAATGACCTATGAAATAACATGTCATGCTCATGATGAGCTAGAGAACCCCCTTCCAAAGAATAGGAAGGATATAGCATTAAGAACATAAGAAGATCACTTGAAAGGAACACCAAGTGATGAGGACTTTGATGAAAACATTGCACTCTTAACTAGAAAATTTAAAAAATTTATTAAAAAAGGTAAATTTAAAAATGAATCCAAAAACAAACATGAACAAAAAAAGGACCAAGTTATATGTTACGAATGCAAGAAGCCGAGACACTTCAAAAATGAATTCCCCCAAGCCAAGAAGAAGCAACTCAAGAAGAAAAAGGCATTGAAGGCTACATGGGATGATTCAAGTGACTCTGAGGATAAAGAAGTAACAAAGAGGAAGCCAACTTCGTGCTAATAGCCTCAAGAGAAGAGGTTAGTGAGTTATTTAATGAAGAGTTATCTTTCGATAAACTTTCTATCACTTTTCATGAATTATTTGATGAATGTATAACTATTAGTAAGAAGTTCAATTTATTAAAGAAAGAACATGCTTTATTATAAGATAAGTTTGATAGTCTCCAAACTCCTTCTTTATCCCCATGCTCTAAGTGTGAATACTTAGAAGTAATAAAAAATGAGAACTTGCTACTTAAAGAGACCCTAAACAAGTTTAAGGTCGATAGCAAGGGCTTGGACATGATCCTTGGAAACAAGGCTCACGTCGGAAATAGAAATGGAATTGGATTTGTGAGTGGATCTCACCGAAATCCTACCACCTTCATTAAAGGACCCACATTACATGTATCACCTCATTTAAAATGTAATTTTTGTTGTAAATCCAGATATGTTGTTTATAAATGTCCATTTAGAAAAATTAGTCCACATAAATTAAGATGGGTTCCTAAAGGAACCATAAATAATTCAATGCTAAATGATAAATTTAGCAGATCAATATTTGAGGCACCTAAAATCAAATGGGTACATAAAAACTATCCTCTTTTGTAGAACCATTCACCATCACAAGCTAGGAGTAAGAGATGGTATCTTGATAGTGTATGCTCAAGGCACATGACTAGAGATCCATCTCAATTCTCTATGCTCACTAGCAAAGAAGAAGAGTATGTCACCTTCGGAGATAACAACAAGGGTAAAATTATTGGCATGGGGATATAAACCTTGGGAATTCAAGAAGCCCCTTCTTTATCCCCATGTTCTAAGTGTGAACACTTAGAAGCAATAAAAAATGAGAACTTGCTACTTAAAGAGACCCTAAACAAGTTTAAGGTCGATAGCAAGGGCTTGGACATGATCCTTGGAAACAAGGCTCACGTCGGAAATAGAAATGGAATTGGATTTGTGAGTGGATCTCACCGAAATCCTACCACCTTCATTAAAGGACCCACATTACATGTATTACCTCATTTAAAATGTAATTTTTGTTGTAAATCCGGACATGTTGTTTATAAATGTCCATTTAGAAAAATTAGTCCACATAAATTAAGATGGGTTCCTAAAGGAACCATAAATAATTCAATGATAAATGATAAATTTAGCAGATCAATATTTGAGGCACCTAAAATCAAATGGGTACATAAAAACTATCCTCTTTTGTAGAACCATTCACCATCACAAGCTAGGAGCAAGAGATGGTATCTTGATAGTGGATGCTCAAGGCACATGACTAGAGATCCATCTCAATTCTCTATGCTCACTAGCAAAGAAGAAGTGTGTCACACTCGGAGATAACAACAAGGGTAAAATTATTGGCAAGGGAACCATAGGTAACAAATCAACTTTTTCAATTGATAATGTGTTATTGGTAGATGGTTTAAAGCATAATCTTTTGAGTGTTAGTCAATTATGTGATAAGGAATATGTTGTGAAATTTAAATCTAATGCTTGTATTATTGAAAACCACACAATAATACATCTATGATTGCACTAATACAAAATAATATCTACACCATCAACATTGATGATCTTAGTAGTGAAATGTGTTTTTCGGCGTTGAATGATGATGCTTGGCTTTGGTATAGGAGATTAGGTCATGCTAGCATGAAGCTAATCAATCAAATCACATCCAAAGCACTTGTAAGAGGCATTCTTAAGTTCATTAAAGATAAAGTATGTGATGCTTGTCAACTAGGAAAATAAATTAAAACTAACTTTAAGTCAAAGAATCAAATAAGTACCTCTAGACCATTACAATTGATCCATATGGATTTATTGAGACCAATTGACATAATAAGCCTAGGAGATAGCAAATATGCCTTTGTAATTGTAGATGACTATAGTAGATACACTTGGACCTATTTCTTGGCTCACAAAAGTGATTGTTTTAAATATTTCTCTAAATTTTATAAACTTACTCAAAACAAAAAGGATTTCATGATTTCATCGATTTAGAGTGATCACGGTGGTAAATTCCAAAACCGTGATTTCCAAAATTTTTGTGAATCAAATGGATATAACCACAACTTCTCTACTCCAAGGAATCCTCAACAAAATGGATTAGTATTAAGAGAGAATATAAATTTACAATAAATGGCAAGAACCATGTTAAATGAACATAGTTTACCCAAATACTTTTGGGTCGAAGCCATTAATATGGCTTGCTATATCATGAATAGGGTTCTAGTAAGACCATCTCTATCCAAGACTCCTTATGAATTATGGAATAACAAAAAACCTAATGTTTTTTACTTTAAAGTTTTTGGTTGCAAATGCTTTATTTTAAATGAAAAGGATGCTTTAGGAAAATTCGATGCTAAATCCGATGAAGGTATCTTTCTTGGTTACTCTTCCATTTCTAAAACTTTTCGTGTTTTTAACAAAAGAGCGTTAGTTATAGAAAAGTCTATTCATGTAGGTTTTAATAAAATTTTTGGATTTAAGAAAAAAGATTTTGATGATGATTTCGGTTTTGATGGTTTGAATTTAAATGAACCCTCTTCTCAAAATAGCAACTTGGATACATCTTCTTCCTAAATTTCCCTACCTAAGGAATGGAAGTATGTAGATGCCCATCCCAAGGAGTTAATTATAGGAGACACATCGAAAGGGGTTCAAACTCGTTCTTCTTTTAAAAAATTTTGTGCCCATGTCGCTTTTATTTCTCAAATTGAACCTAAGTGCATTGATGATACCTTGAAAGATGATTCTTGGGTTATCCTAATGCAAGAAGAATAGAATCAGTTTGAGAGGAATTAGGAATGGAAGCTTGTTCCTAGACCTAGTGACCATTTAGTTATTGGTACTAAATGGGTCTTTAGAAACAAGCAAGATGAATTTAGTATCGTGGTCAGAAACAAGGCTAGGGTAGTGGCCAAAGGTTTCAACCACGAAGAAGGTATTGATTATGAAGAGACCTTCGCTCCTATGGCAAGATTAAAAGCCATTAGGATGCTCCTTGTCTATGCTAGTAGTAATAACTTTAAGCTTTTTCAAATGGATGTCAAAAGTACTTTCTTAAATGGCTTTATTTCCGAAGAAGTGTATGTTAAACAACCACCCGGATTTGAAAACTCTCTTCTTCCCAATCATATATTTAAACTAACTAAGGCTCTCTATGGATTAAACAAGCCCCTAGGGCTTAGTATGAGAGGCTTAGTTCCTTCTTAATTTCAAATAATTTTACTAAAGGCAACGCTGATACTACATTGTTTATTAAATATTTTAAAAATAATTTTCTTATTGTTCAAATTTATGTTGATGATATTATTTTTGGTTCTTCGGATGAATCACTATGTGAATCATTTGCCAAGTGTATGAGTCATGAATTTGAAATGAGCCTAATGGGAGAATTATCCTTCTTTTTAGAATTGCAAGTTAAACAACTAAGTGATAGTATATTTCTTAATCAAACAAAGTATACATTAGAATTGTTAAAATGATTTAACATGGATGGTTCAAAAGCCATCAATACTCTAATGAGTACTTCCACCAAGTTAGACTTGGATGAAAGTGGAGAAAATTTTGATCAAAAAACATATAGGGGAATGATAGGTAGCTTACTTTACCTCACCGCAACTAGACCAGATATCATGTTTAGTGTAGGTCTATGTGTAAGATTCTAAGTTAATCCTAAGTTATCTCACCTCAAAGCTGTTAAGAGAATCCTTAGGTATCTTAAAAGAACTCCTAATCTAGGATTATGGTATCCAAAATTTGATAACTTTGATTTAAAAGCCTATGCGGATGCAGATTTTGGTGGTTGTAGAATAGATAGAAAGAGCACATCTAGAACATGCCCATTTTTAGGACAAGCACTTGTTTCTTAGACTTCCAAGAAATAAAATTTAGTTGCACTATCTACGGTGGAAGCCGAATACATAGCTGCAAATGCATGTTGTGCATAAGTTGTTTGGATAAAAAATACGTTAGAAGACTATGGAATTTATTTAAAGAACACGATGTATAATGGTTCGGTCAAATGACCTACGTCCACTTCCGAAGCCACCTTCGATGAGGCTCCCAACTTCCACTATCAAACTTCTTTAAAGGGGAAGGACCAAACACCCCTCTTACAAACTTTTACAAGTGGTTCACTCTCTTACAGATTTTTAACAAAGAGAAAGAGGGAGGTGAACACTTAAGCTATCGAAACAAGATTTTGCTATAGCTTTGACTCAGTTTTCAATTGCTCTAAAAGGTTATTTATCAGCAGAGGAAAGAGGGGTATTTATAGACTCAATTGGCTTTCAAAAATAGAGTCAAATAGAGTCACATCCTAGATTTTTTGGTACTAGTGGTACCATCGCCAGATACTGGCAGTACCATAGCCTATTCACCCTACTCTATTAGTGTACTAGGCAGTACCATCACCCTGACTAGCGATACCACCGCCTGACAAAGTCCTCGGGCTCTATGAACTAGCGGTACCACCGCTTGTCAAGCGGTACCACCATTGGCAGATAATAACTGTTAGTAGTACAACCACTGACCTGGGGCAGTACCACTACCTAGACCATCTAGGAAGTTATTCTCGGGGCGGTGCCACCACCCTAGTCTGGTGGTGCCACCACAAGACCTAGTCCAAAACTTCTGACTTGGCCATGAATCCAACCCAATTCAGTTTAGACAAGGCCCAGTTGGCCCTTACCAGGGTTAAATAGGATTATTACTTAATCCTTACGCTAATTATGTGATAACTATGAAATTTAGATATAATTCTAAGCAAAGACTGAACTAGCAACTTCAAGTTTTCTTTCGGCAAGCCTCTGATGAACTTCCGATGGACTTCCGACGCACCCTTAGATTTCTTCCGGCGGACTCCCAACAAGCTCTCAGACTTGTGGCAAGTTCGACGAATCTTTGGCAGGCTTCTGAACCTTCTCCGTGATCTCTGCAAACCTTCGACGATCTTTCTGGTGAACTTCCAAAACCTTCGGCAAGTTTCCGATTCTTTCTCGGTTGGTTCCGACAGTACTTCTGACGATCCTTCGGACTTCCGGTGGACTCTCGAACACCTAACAACTTGACTCCGGTAATTTGCGTTGTCTTCATGCTATCGTAGTTAATCCTGCATACTTATCTCAATAATATGGATTAGATCAAATAACCAATCAATTGACTTCATCATCAAAAATCGAGATTCAACAATATCCCCCTTTTTGATGATGACAATCAATTGATGACGGAGTTAATCTTAACTCCCCCTATCTATATGTCATATTATGAGAAAGAAAACACTTGAATTCAATTTCCTTGAATTCAAGCCAAAATCGATAAGTTCCATCCATTAAACTTATCGTCATGCTTCATAAGCATGATCTTTCTTCCAAAAATATGAAACTTCGTATTTTACATAATGTCAAGGCATGACACCTATTTTTAAGTTGAATAATAGACATTTATCATTTCGACGAGAGACACCAATTCTAGTTTGAAATACAACATGGATCAAATGATATCGATACAAATGCAAGGCATCATATCATTAAAAGATACATTTTCAAATGATAACTTTTCATATCAATAAAGGATACCAAATTTTAAACATGATATAATAATAATTTTTCAAAAAAAAGGTTTAACATGTTAAGCATTTGTGATACATGTGATACATTGTGATACGATACAAATTTTATTGCGATGCTTTTAAGGACATCAACCAATTTTCAATTATAAAGCATGGCAAAAGCGATACCAATTACAATATAAAATATATAAGACATTTTTCATTCCATCATATTATAATACACAACATATAAGTCATTATGATACGATGCATATAAGTCATTTGTTAAATTATTTGTCATATTCTTCTCAATACGATGCATGCAAGATATTTTATCAAGTCATTTGCACATGTCATCAATTTATTTGTATATTCTTCTCCCCCTTTGTCATCAACAAAAAAGGAGGTGAAGTGGTCATTTATCAAGAATATCAAACACATTTGATACATGAGGCTTAGAAAATATGTTACCCGATAAATCCAAAAATGTTTTGATCATCATTTTAAATCATGTTTATGAAATCCAGAAAATGATCAATCATCATTTATCAAGCTATGAAAGATTCATTCATGAAAGAGGATGGAAGGCTTAAGATTACAATTTGAAAATCCAGGAATAAAATTATAAAGTAGAAGGATAGATCATTAAAGTCATTTACTTACCAAAAAAAAAAGATCATTAAAGTCATTTATCAAAACATCTCATATCACTTTTAAGATAAAATCTATGAAAAAAATGTTAAAATTTATAAAGCTTCAACTTGGTATTTATGAATTCATGAAGTGAAACATATCAACATCAAAATTTTCATAGAAAGATTCAACTTAGCATTCTCACAGAAAACATGAGGTGAAGGATATTAAGTCTTAAAATCTCGAATTGTAGAGATTAGCACACAAAAAATCCGAGATGAATAATATAGAGCTTAATTTTCTTTTAAGCAAAATTAATTTATGCATATGTTAAGCTTCATATGTAATACAAGGTATGAAATACAAGGTAGAAAATCAATTCTACTACATCATTAAGATCAAATCATTCAAAATATTCCATCATCATGAAAGCTTCATCAAGATTAAAAATATTATGATCAAGAGATAGAAAAGAGAGCTCCATTCAAAATATGATATTGAAGAGATGTCATCAAAAATCCGAAAATAATAATATCAAGGTGAGACTATCAAAACCGAAGTTGAAAATTTTTGAAAAAAGAATATATAACATCTTCATGCATTAGGACAATTTAACATACCTAATTCTCTTCTAATGAAGTCAAATTATTCTTCATTTAGGGGTTTTGTGAAGATGTCTGCTAATTGATGTTTTTATCAATAAATTCTAGAGTGACATCATTATTATTGACATAATCTCATATAAAGTGATGTCTAATATCAATATACTTAGTTCTAGAGTGTTGAATTGAATTTTTGGTTAGACAAATAGCACTTGTGTTATCACATTTTATGAAAATTTTCTTTAAATGAATTCCATAGTCTTCTAATGTATTTTTTATCCAAACAACTTATGCACAACATGCACTTGCAGCTATGTATTCAGCTTCCACCGTAGATAATGCAACCGAATTTTGTTTCTTGGAAGTCCAAGAGACAAGTGCATGTCCTAAAAATTAGTATGTTCCGGATATGCTTTTTCTATCTATTCTACATCCACCAAAATCCACATCCGCATAGGCTTTTAAATCAAAGTCATCAAATTTTGGATACCATAATCCTAAGTTAGAAGTACCTTTGAGATATCTAAGGATTCTTTTAATGGCTTTAAGATGAGACAACTTAGGATTAGCTTGAAATCTTGTGCAAAGTCTTACACTAAACATGATATCCAGTCTAGTTGTCGTGAGGTAAAGCAAACTACCTATCATTCTCCTATATATTTTTTGATCAAAATTTTCTCCACTTTCATCCATGTCTAACTTAGTGGAAGTACTCATAGGAGTGTTTATAGCTTTTAAACTATCCATGTTAAATCATTTTAAAAATTCTAATGTATATTTAGATTGATTGAGAAATATACCATTACTAAGTTATTTAATTTGTAATCCTAGAAAGAAAGTTAGTTCAACTATTAGACTCATTTCAAATTCATGCCTCATACACTTGGCGAATGATTCACATAATGATTCATTAGTAGAACCAAAAATAATGTCATCAACATGTTAGGGATCGAGCGGCACTGAGAGGGGGGGGGAGGGGGTGAATTAGTGCAGTGGATAAATACGATAAACTTCGATGATTTAAAAACAACTTTCAGAAACTTCGTACATTAAAAACAACGTTTCATTCGAAACCGTTTCAATTACGTTGAAAGCGTACGTAAGAAGATGAAGAGGAAGTCGAGTAAGTAAGGCAGTAAAGTGAAGATAGTTTGTAGTATAGTAAGTTGTAAGAAAGTAAATGCAAACCAATTTATAGTGGTTCGGTCATCCGACCTACATCCACTCCCAATTCCTCTTCACTTTGAGGCCACCGGTTTTTCCACTAGCAATCCTCCTTCCAACGGGAGAGGATAAACTCCCTTACAACTCCTCTCCTTTTGATGGGCTTAGGAGGAAACCCTTACAAGCACTCTCTCCTTTCTTTCGGTGGAATACAAGTGAAAACTAAGGAGGATTTTCTAGAGAGATTTGAATAGAGGTTTCTTGCTTTCAAAGTGTTATGCTTGTTACCTTTCTTGCAGGAACACTTGGGGTATTTATAGACCCCAAGAGGATTCAAATTTGGAGCCCAAATTTGAATCTCTTTCATTGTTCTCGGTGCTAGTGGTGCCACCGCCTGTCAGTAGCGATGCCACCGCTTATCAGTTGTCAGACTGACAGTGTACAGGGCGGTTCCACCGCCCAAGGCAGCGATGCCACCGCCCATGCTCTCGGGTGCTAGGCAATGCCACTACCCCAGCTAACTAGTCCTGGGTGGTTCCACCGCCCAGTAATTTTCAGCACACTAGTTTGGGCCTTAAACTTGGCCCAAACCAGTTCGAAACAAGGCCCAATGGGCCCCCACTTGGGTTATAGGATTAATACCTAATCCTAACCCAAATTAACGTGCTAACTATAAAATTAAAGATATTTCCTAAGCTATTACAAAGTTCGACAAGTCAAGACTTCTTCCGGCGAGCTTTTGGCAAACTTCCGGCAGTCTTCCGACGAATCCTCGGAAACCATTCTGTGGACTCCCGGCAAGCAGACTTCACAATGATCTTGGTGAGTTCCAACGAGCTTCATTGGCAAGCTCCAATCTTTCTTGGCAAGCTTTGTGAACTCTTGACGAACCTTCTGGTGAACTTCCGAAAACCCTTCGGCAAGCTCCCTACTCACTCTTGGCCAGTTCCGATGGCACTCCCAATGAATCTTCGGACTTCCGTCGAACTCTTAAACTCCCAACGATCCATCACACTTGTCTTCTGACACTTTGTTTCGCTTTACGTCTTCATTGTCATTGTAGTTAATCCTACACACACACAAACAAAACTCTACTTCGATCTAGACAATTACTACAATGCGAATTGACATTCTGTTGCCTGGCATGTCATTGGTCGGTGCTTCGTTTGATTCTTCGATACATCATCCTCTCTTGTGGCTTGTTGCCCAACTAGCGGTTGACCTCTGCAACCCCGATATCCTTGGCACAACCCCACTCTTCTTGGCCCAATACCTGACGTGTGAAGCCTTGTGTCGATTGTCAATCGAACCTCCGGCTCGACATCCAATATCCTGATGTGATCACTTTCGACGCAATATCAATTCCTCCAGCGTCAATTGTCTAATCTTGATCGATAGTAGACCTGCGTAACTCGAAACGTAGTTAGAGTACAAAACACAATCAATTAGTTTCATCATCAAAATTTGAGATTCAACAATCTCCCCCTTTTTGATGATGACAACTAATTGATGACTAACGAAGTTAACCATAACTCCCCGAAGTTTAACCAAACTCCCCCTATCAATATGCCATTGATAAAACACTTGGATTATCCCAAATCCAAGCAACATTCATCACAAGTTATGAGAATCAAAATTATCATGCAAATATATAAAATATTTAATTCAATGCATGAAGTCATCAGTATACTTCTCCCCCTATATCATCAACAAAAAAGAAGAAGTTGCATCATAGCTAGTTGAAAAGGATATGCAAATATTACAATCATACTAGCTATTAATCACATCATACAATATTTAAGCAAAGGAATTCAACACTTGCTTCTTGTGCAAGTTTGCACTTTGATTTCCTTATAAAAGATAGGCAAGATAGCAATTTTTTCATTCACTGCTTGAGATGTGCAGGTTGCGCTTTCTTTGCTTCCTTTGTGATATGCAATCAATTTGTGTAAGCATTTCATCACTTTAAATATGCAAGCAAAACATTACAACATAGAAGCATGGCAAGTGTAGGAATGTAAATTTTTTAAGTTTTGCATTTTCCCTTCTTGAGATAGGGAAGATAGCAATATTTGCATCCTTTGAGATAGCAATCCTTAGCTTCTTGTGAAATTGCAAGGTAGCAATTTTTCTCCCCCTTTGTCTTTGTCAAAAAGAATAGGAGGATCAAATACAAAGATTTTCTTTACATCATCTTTTCATATCATTTATCAACTTACATCAATAAAAATTTTCATCAATCTTTAAATCATGATACAAATATAATTGATCAAGTCATGATCATAAAAGATATCAAGAAGAACACAATTTCTTTTACTTCAATATTCAAATTACGACAAGTGATACATATCAAAATTCCACATGAATATTTCAATCATCAAGTCATGAATCATACAAAGAGGTATTGAAGTATAGGAGAAAAAAATTGATTTAAGCATGCAATCAAGTTCAAGTCATTAATACCAATGCTAGGATATTTTACATGTATTTTTATGCCATTATAAAAGAATAAATCAATGAATCAATCATTAAGCAAATTTCTTTTTCATCAAATTTTCAATTAGCACATAAGGCATTTAAGGAAGTATTGAAACATAAAAAATTTTAGCATATAATGTTTCAATCATCGACCTTAAGTAATGAATCCAAAAGTCATAAATCAAAAGGTTCATGAATCATTTTGACAAGTCTCCCTTTTAGGAAATAACAAGAGGAAGTCTTAGGAGATCAAACACAATATCTTAATTCATTACGATCATGATTTTATAGAAAGAAATTTCAAATAAATAGTTCCGAGAAATCAAAATCATGAAAAATAAATTTCGAGTAAGGGATAAAAAATAATTGATTCATGCATTCAAACTCTCATTACTCAATATATTTAAAAACACAAGTATCAAGATATCAAGTTCACGAATTCATAAAAATTCAAGTATTGAATTCCGAGAAATCAAAAGATAAGATACATTTCATTTAAAGAATTTTCTTTTGATAAAATAGAAGGAGCATGGTAAACGATCTTGATTTATAAAGAACTTTAAGTTATAATTGTCAAGATCATGATTTCAATAAAATTTTTTTATAGTAAAGAATCACATGAGCACTTGATTATTGCATAAGAATTCTCATTGCATCATGATTTATGAATTCTTTCTCTACAACATGAGGTATAATAGTAATGATATTAATCATGATTCATTTGGTAGAGAATAGTAAAGAGAATAACTTGATTTATGCATTCGAGCTCTCATTACTTAACAAGTCATGATTCCGACAAAATAAGGTTGTGATTCCGAAAGTCTAGAAGTCATGAATCATTAAAAAACATACATTTCAAGAAGTCATGATTCCGAAAGTCTAGAGATGTTCAAGAAACATACATTTCTCTTTTAGTGATTTGCATTGATTTTATATGAACATGCTTTTGTCTTTTTTATGTCGAATAGAAACAAGCATGAACGTTTAAGACATAAAGGCTAAATCTCATGTCATGAATTCCAAAAGATATCTCAAGTTATCAATATCACATTAAAAAAGATATTTCAAAAAGATATATCGATAAGTGATTCATTTGTATCATTTCATTTGAATTCATGAATTAAGAGAGATAGAATATGATTGAAGCATTGAACATGATTCATATTTAAAATGTATCTCATGTTGTAAATATAAATCAAGTATTTGTCAAATTTGAAATCATCCTCAAAATTACATTCAATAAATTCATACAGGACAAGCATAGATTTATTGAAGAATCGATAAGATAGAGGATTGCATTTCGTTTTTATAAATTTTTATTCATATGATTTGCTTCTTATAAGCATGCCTTTGCCTTAAAATAAAATGTCAACATTCAAGATGGAAAGGCAAATTTCGTCTTAAAGATCATTAAGTCAAATCACATTAAGTATGTGGCATTTTTCAAAAGATTCGATTCAAGAGATTCACATGGATTCATCAAAATCAAAAACTTTAGAGATAGAAGAATTTTAAGAATCATGCCTTTCCTTTTTATGATTTATTTCATTTGAACATGCCTTTGTCTTTTAATGTCAAATTGAGATAATCATGAAAGTTCAAGACGTAAAGGCAAAGACCATCATCAAGATTCTTAAAGTCAAAAAATATAACACATCATATAAACAATTCATCATAAAGCGATTAAGACCAAAACACATAGGTTCAAAGTGCAAGAGTCACTCATCACACATAATGTGTTTTATTTTAATTTGTTTGTTTCATATGAGTGTGCTCATGTTTTAAAAGATGAGTATCCCTTTTTAAAACCAACACATGAGTTTCATCATCAAGATATGATATTATAAAGTCATTAAGCATGATGACAACCTTTTAACATTTTCATTTTATCATTATCAATGATGATTTCATAAGATATGTTCAAATATTTTCATGAAAGCCATCATCATATAAATTCAAAATTATTATCAAAATCTTTCATTCGGGAGTTTATTAAGACCATCGTTGATTGATTACATGTAAGTGTGCTCAAATCCTTTTTGTCTAAGGGATGTGTAGCAAGTTTACAACCAAGACGAGTTTCATTATAAAAATATGATATGTCATCTAAAAATTTCATCATAAAGCCGTTAAGAATAATATTCTGAAATATAAGATTTCAAATTAACAAGCATGATAAAATCATTTAGCATGATTTCATAATGCATCATCAAAATCATTCTAACATTCTTTCTTTCATTGTTATTAGTTATAATAAGATGATTTAGCTTAGTGTGAGAAATCATACATCATTCATGAAAAGTCATAGATATTCATGGATTTAAATAAGCATTGTCAATAATCATGCAAGCATCATTCATAAAATTGCATCATTCAAAATTTCAAAACATAACGTGCATGATATAAAATTGTCAAACATCATGTTTAGAATGGAAAACCAATGTAATTCTTCAAGATACACATGCATGGATTAGTCCTCATAGGTGTACACACATTATCACACATTGTACAATCATCATTCAAATTTTTATTTTTAAAAAATTCTAGTAGAAAAAGCAGAAAAATATTTGAAAATAAAATTTTTATTTCCTACCAACTAAACTACGCACTCATGAAAAATTTCAAGTAATTTCAAAAAGGTAAGGAGCTTTGGTTAAGTTGCTTACCTTGTAGTTAAAGACCATCAAAGCCCAATTTGCCTCTTCTTTAATTAATTCCTCCTTGGGTGCCTTCCTCTTCTTTGGCCTCTTTCTCTATTCAAGTTCATTGTTTATTTTAGATTTTTGTTTAATGAACTTATTAAGATTTAGTGTTCGAAGTTCAAAGTTCTCAATAGTGTCCTCATCACTTGAGTCATCACTCAAGTGGCATTTCATAGTTTGGAGTTCCAAATCCTTCTTGTTCTTTAGAAGGTGGTTCATATGTTCATCAAGTTCAAAAGTCATTTCATAGGTCAATAAAGACCCGATTAGTTCTTCAAGTGAATAAACATTCAAGTCTTTAGACTCTTGAATAGTTGTTATTTTTGGATCCCAACTCTTTGGGAGGGATCTTGAAATCTTGTTAGTGAGTTCAAAGTTCGAAAAACATTTACCAAGACTTTTCAAGCTATTGACAACATCCGTGAAATGAGTGTACATATCGTCGATAGTTTCACTTAGTGTCATTTGGAAGAGCTCAAAATCATGCAATAAGAGGTTTACTTTCGAGTCTTAAACTCTACTAGTTCCCTCGTGAAATTTTTCAACTTTCATTTTCATGAACTCATCTTGATATTATCTTGTCGAATTTCGGATGACATCTTTACAATATCATATTTTTAAATGAAAGTCTCATTTTTATCCTTCTCCGATCTTGCATTGATACTCCTCTTTCATCGTTAAAGTTTCTCTGTTGATGATCTTAAAATTAAAATCATGCCCTCTTAATGATTTTGTAAAATTAGTTCTACACTCCCTCTATCTCTATTGGGATGAATAAATGGTTTTCTTGATTTATTTTACTCTTACGTATCATTTGATGATTTTGTCTTCTTGACTCTTGCAACTATACATACATTAATATCAAGAACTTTGAAGAAGCTTTCAAGTTTGTATACTCACTTCGGACTCCATTTAATCCAAATATGATAAACTCTTAACTCTTGACTTGATGCTAATTTCTACATCTTAAGCCTTTATGACTTGATTGTTTATCTTCCATCTCATGAGTTCTAATGAGAATGCCAAGTTGAATGTTTTATGAAATTTTTAAGATAATGTGCTCCACCTCATAAATTTGTAATGGAAATGCCAAGTTGAACCTTTAAAATATGAAAACTTCATCGTGACTCTTTCTTGAATTTTTAGCTTAATATGAAAACTTCATCTCTCTTCTTTACGAATTTTTTTAAAATTAACTTCATGAGCTCTTGATAAAATATTTGATGAATGTCTCAGCTTCAATGATGTATCTTTTTCGCTTTATGATTTTTTGGCTTAAATTTTCAAATTGGCTCTTGAACCGTTCATTTCAATCCTTCTTGAATGAACTCTTATAGTTCTTATTATGAGTTTTATAGATTTCATCTCTTTTCTAGTCTCATTTGGTAGAAACAATTCTTGAATAAATTTTTATTGACTTGAATGATTCAATTCAAGAATTATTATGCAAAAATAATGGATTTTTCATGAGATCTTAGAAAATTTTATGAACTTTGGCTTTAATGATCTATCTCACGATTTCATTGGCACCAATTTTTAAAAAGATTGATCGAATTGCTCTTTGGTATTCTTTTCTTTTTGCCTTTTTTTCAAGGCCTATTCCCTTTTTGTTGATGACAAAGGGGGAGAAGAATATGGCAAGATAAATTGATGACTTGATTGATGGAATAATAAATGCTTTGTATGTATCATATTGAATGATGTATCATGTATCGCAATGTATTGAAATGCCTTGTATGTATCATATTGAATGATGTATCATGTATCGTAATATATTGCAATTGCATTGTATAAAAAATTGATTGATATCCTTAAAAGCACTGCAATATGAAGCGTATCATAATTAGAATGTATTACATGCATTGCAAATAGTTCACACATGCTTTACATGGTAATTTTGTAAAATCGTTATCATATCATGTTTAAATTTGGTATCTTTCATTGATATGATAAGTTTTCATCACATTTGATGATTTATCATAAAATGATATCATGCCTTGCATTGGTGCAATTTTATTTTGATATCATTTGATCCCTGTTTCACTTCAAAATTAAAATTGGTATCATTTATCGAAGTGATAAATATCTATCATCATTAAACTTGAAAAATGGGTGTCATGTCTTGACATCATGAAAAATATGAAGTTTCGCATTTATGGATCAAAAGATCATGCTTGCTAAGCATAACGATAAGTTCAACGAATGCAACTTATCAATTTCGGCTTGAATTCAAGGAGATTGACTTCAAGTGTTTCTCTTCTCATAATATGGCATATAGATAGGGGGAGTTAAGGTTAACTCCATCATCAATTGATTGTCATCATCAAAAAGTGGGAGATTGTTGAATCTCAAATTTTGATGATGATGTCAATTGATATGTTAGTTGATCTAATCCATATTATTGAGATAAGTGTGCAGGATTGACTACGATAGCAATGAAGACAAAGCAAATTACCGGAGTCAAGTATGTTAGGAGTTCGAGAGTCCGTCGGAAGTCCGAAGGATTGTCGGAAGTGTTGCCAGAACTAGCCGAGAATGAATTGAGGACTTACCGAAGGTTTCAGAAGTTCGTCGAAAGATTCGTCGGAGGTTCGTGGAGTTCACCGAGAAAGTTTGGAAGGTAGCCAAAAGATTCGTCAAACTCACCATAAAGTCCAAGAGGCTGTTGGAAGTCCGCCAGAAGATAACCAAGGGTGTGTCGGAAGTCCGCCGGAAGTTCATCGGAAAGCTCACCGGAAGAAGACTCGACATTGCTAGTTTTTAATTTGCTTAGAATATATTTTTAATTTCATAGTTAGCATATAATTAGGGTTATGATTAAGTGATAATCATAATTAATCCTAATAGGGGCCATTTGGGCCTTAATTGAACTAAATTATGCCAGATTTAGGGCCCATTCACCAGTGCTGACCATGTCTGGCAGTGGCACCGCTTGACTAGGTGGTGCCATGCCTCGGGAACTAGTTCCCAAGTAGTCTAGGTGATGGTACCGCCCTAGGTCAGTGGTGGTACCGCTTGACAAGTGGTGGTACTGCCCCTCCACAGACCTCGAGGACCCTGTCAGGAAGTGGTACCGCCCAATACACTAACAGAACAGGTTCAACTAGTGGTGGTACCGCCAGTGTCCGGCAGTGGTATTGCCAGTACTTGAAAATCCGGGATGTGACTCTTTTTTGCTCCAATTCTAAAGCCAATTGAGTCTATAAATACCCTTCTCTTCTCAGCTAGTTAAGTACAATTGAGAAGTGGAAAAACTGAGTCAAAGCTATAGTAAATTGTATTCGATAAGCTTGAGTATTCACCTCCCAAGTTTTACATTATAAAAATTATGTAAGAGTGTGAACCACTTGTAAAAGTTTGTAAGAGGGGTGCTTGGTCCTTCCCCTTCAAGAAGAGTTGATAGTGGAGTTAGGAACCTCATTGAAGGAGGTTTCGAAAGTGGACGTAGGTCATTTGATCAAACCATTATACATCACTGCATACTTCTATTGATGTGTGAGTTTTTAACTTACTGCATTTCAATCTTTACTTAACTGTGATCTCTCGATCTCCTCCTCTCTATTTTCTATAGAATTCACTTAAATCACCTTGCTGAAATCATTTTTATCGGACTGAAATTTCTCGATGAAAAACTTTTTTCGAAATCGCTTTGAATTTTGGATTTCTATCTACTGTACTAATTCACCCCCCCCCCTCCCCCCTTGTGCCGCTCAGATCCTAACAGAGGTTTCATTCAAATTTAAAGCATCAAAATCAAGATCATCATCAAAATAATTTTTTTTAAATTTGAAAACTTCATTAAAGACAACATGAATAGATTCTTCTATAACCAAAGTTCTTTTATTAAAAACATAAAAGGCTTCAGAAATAGAAGAATAATCAAGAAAAATGCCTCCATCGGATTTTGCATCAAACTTTCCTAAAGCATCTTTTTCATTTAAGATAAAAAATTTACAACCAAAAATTTTAAAATATAAAACATTAAGTTTTTTGTTATTCCATAATTCAAAAGGGGTTTTGAAAAGTAATAATCTTACAAGAACACTATTCATGACATAGCATGCTGTATTAACGGCTTTGGCCCAAAAATATTTGGGTAGACAATGTTCGTTTAATATGGTTCTTGACATTTCTTGTAAACTCCTATTCTTTCTTTCTACTACTCCATTTTGTTGAGGATTTCTCGGAGTAGAGAAATTGTGGTTATATCCATTAGATTCACAAAAGTTTTGGAAATCACAGTTTTGAAATTCGCCACCATGATCACTCCGAATCGATGAAATCATAAAGCTTTTTTCATTTTGAACAAGTTTGCAAAACTTCAAAAAACATTTAAAGCAATCACTTTGGTGTGCCAAGAAGTATGTCCAAGTATATCTACTATAATCGTCTAGAATTACAGAGGTGTACTTACTACCTCCTAGGCTTATTGTATCAATTGGTCCAAACAAATTCATGTGGATCAATTGCAATGGTCTAGAGGTGCTTATTTGATTTTTTGATTGAAAATTACTTTTTATTTGTTTTTCTAGTTAACATGCATTATATACTTTTGTCTTTGACAAACATAATGTTAGGAATGTCCCTTCCTAGTTCTCTAGATAAGATTTGAGAGATTAGTTTGATACTTGCATGACCTAATCTCCTATGCCAAAGCCAAGCATCGACATTCAAAACCAAAAATCACATTTCACTACTAAGTTCATCAATGTTAATAGTGTAGATCTTATTTTATTATAGGGCAATCATGGATGTGTTGTTGTGTGGTTTTTCAATAATGCAAGCATTAGATTCAAATATTATTATGTATCCTTTATCACACAATTAACTAATGCTCAAAAAATTATACTTTAAGCCATCTACTAACAACACATTATCAATTAAAAGGTTTGATTTATTACCTATGGTTCATTTGTCAATGATTTTACCCTTGTTGTCTCTGAAGGTGACATACCCTTCGTCTTGGCTAGTGAGCTTAGAGAATTGAGTTGGATCTCTAGTCATGTGTTTGGAGCATCCACAATCAAGGTACCATCTCTTGCTCCTAGCTTATGAATGTGAATGTGTCTAAAAAAAGGATGGTTTTTAGGTACCCATTTGACCTTGGGTGCCTCAAAAATTAATCTACTCATGTTATCATTTTACATAGAGCTCTTTATGGTTCCTTTAGGAACCCAAATCAATTTGTGTGGACTATACTTCCTAAATAGATATTTATAAGCAAGATGTCCTAGTTTGCAACAAAAGTTGCATTTAGTGTGGGGTGATACATGCAATGTAGGGCCTTTAATAAAGGTGGCTAGATTTCAGTGAGAGCCACTTACAAATCCAATTATATATCTTCTATGAACGTGACCTTATTAGCAAGGATCATGTTCAAGGACTTACTACCAACCTTAAACTATTCTAGCATTTCTTTGAGTAGCAAGTTTTCCTTCTCAAGTGCCTTTAAGTATTCACACTTAGTGCATGGAGGTAATGAAGGAGTATCATGTTTAAGTTTTTCAAATTCATTATTTAAAAGGATATGTTCCTTTTTCAATAAATTAAACTTCTTGCTTATTATTCTACATTCATCGAACAATTCAGGAAAAGCATGCAAAAGTTAGTCGAAAGTTAAATTTTCATCTAATAAACTACTTACCTCTTCTCTGATTGCCATAAGTGCATAGTTGGTGATCTCCTTGTTGTTTTGTTCCTTATCTTCAGAGCCACTCGAATCATCCTACATTGCTTTGAGCGTCTTTTTCTTCCTTGGTTGTTTCTTCTTTACTTGGGACATTTGCTTTTGAAATACCTCGGCTTCTTGCATTCGTAGCATATAACTTATTCTTTCTTAGGTTTAACTTTATTTTTAGAGTCATTTTTAGCTTTATTTATTCTTATGAATTTTTTAAATTTTTGTGTCAAGAGTGCCAAATCGTTATCATAGTCCTCATCACTTGAACTTTCTTTCAAGTGGTCTTCATAAGTTCTTAGTACCATATCCTTCCTCTTCTTTGGAAGAGAGTTCTCAATCTCTTCATGAGCATTATAAGTCATCTCATAGGTCATTAAAGACCCAATTAGTTCTTCGAGAGAGAAATTATTCAAGTCCTTAGTCTCTTGAATGATCGTTACTTTAGGATCCAACTCTTTGGAATTGATCTTAAAATTTTATTTATAAGTTCAAAGTTAGAAAAACTTTTATCAAGTGCTTTTAGTCCATTGATGACATCCATAAACCGGGTGTACATGTTTCTAATGGATTCACTTGGTTTCATTCGAAACAATTCGTAAGCATGAACTAAAAGATTTATTTTGGACTCCTTTACTCTACTAGTGCCTTGTGTGTGACTTCAAGTGTGTGCCAAATATTGGAAGCCGTTTCACAAATAGAAACATGATTGAACTCATCCTTATCCAAACCATAAAACAAGGTATTCATAGCCTTGGCATTTAGAGAGAAAGCCTTCTTCTCCAACTCATTCTAATTGTTCATTAGAAGTGAAGACTTTTTAAAATCATTTTCGATAATATTCCATAATTCAAAATCCATAGAAATAAGAAAAATTCTCATCTAAGTTTTCCAATAGGTGTAATCAGACCCATTGAACATGGGTGGACATGTGATTGAGTGACCCTCTTGGTTGCCGATAAATACCATCTCTCTTGGGTTTAAAACCAAAATGAGAGTGACCTCATTCTAAGACCAACTATTAGGATCAAGAACAGCAGTAAGAGGGGGGAGGGGGGTGAATTAGTGCAGCAGATAAAGCAAATGATTTAAATGATTTTAGAAAACTTTGTATGATGGAAATTTTTCATTCGACGAAAACTATTTTAGAAAGACATTGACTCGAGTGAGTTTGTAAGAGAGTATAGAAGAGGAGATTGGATAGTTGCAATGAAGTATAAATTGAATGCAACAAAAGTAATTTATGCATAAAGAGAAGAACACACCAATTTTATAGTGGTTTGGTCATCTGACCTATGTCCACTTCCGATACCTCCTCCGATGAGATCACTAGCTTCCACTATCGATCTTTCTTGAAGGGAAAAGATCAATCACTCCTTCATGGAACTTTACAAGTGCCTCACTCTCCTTTTACAAATATTTACACTTAGAGGATGGTGGAGGTGAATACTCAACTTTTTGAAAGCTATTTCACTATAGTTTCAGTTCAATTCTTATCACTTCTTTATGCTCAACTAACTGAGAAGTAAGGAGTATTTATTGGCCTCAATTGGCTTCAAAAATAGAGCTAAAAAAGGTCTCATCTCGGATTTTCAAGGTCCTGGTGGTACCATCGCCAGTTCTGGCGATACCACTACCTAGTCTAGGTAGTACCATCGCTAGTTGACTTTGATACTAGGCAATACCACTACCCAGTCTAGCAATACTATCACCAAAATAGAGTCTTGGGTACTGGAATGGGGTGGTACCACCGCTTGGTAGTTATTAACTACCGACGATACCATAGCCCAGTCTAGGCGATACCACCACCCAGGCTCCTAGGAGACTGAGCCTAGGGCGGTTCCACTACCCCAGTCTAGCGGTGCCATTGCTATATAGGGCTCAGCAACATGATTGGGTCTTGAATCCATCTCAAACCTATCCAATTTCGGGCCCAGTTGGCTCCTAACAGCGTTAGTAGGATTATCTCCCAAACTTAACCCTAATTATATGCTAACTATAATAATTAAGACATGTACTAAAGAAAACAAAATCTGACAAGCCAAGGTTTCTTCCGGTGAGCTTCCGATGAACTTCCAGTGGACTTCCGATGAACTCTCGGACACCTTCCAACAGACTCCCAACAAGCTCCTGGACTTCACAATCTTCTTGGCGAGTTCCGACGGGTTTCTATGGTGAACTTCGATCTTCTTGACAAGTCTATAAACTTCCAACGAATCTTTCCGATGAACTTCTGATGAACCCATCGGCAAGCTCCTGATGCATTCTTGGCCAATTCTAATAGCACCCCCGACAAACTTTCGAACTCCCGGCGAACTCTCAAACTCTCAATGTATCAATTGATCTTGACTCTGGCACCTCATTTTGTTTATGCCTTTACCGTAGTTAATCCTATACACTTTTGTCAACATATAGATTAGATTAAATAATTTATTAATTGATTTCATCATCAAAATCTGAGATTCAACAAATCCTTCGCTCAATGTCCAATCTTCTGACATATTTTTCTTTGGCGCAACATTGATTCTTCCTGCTTTAATTATCTAATCCTAATCGAAAGTAGACCTGCATCACTTAAAATACAGTTAGATCACAAAACACAATCAATTATTTTCATCATCAAAATCCGAGATTCAACAATCTTTCCCTTTTGATGATGACAACCAATTGATGATGGAGTTTAGACAAACTCCCCCTATCAATATGCCATATTGATAGAACCTTTAGATTTCAAAAAATCCAAGCAGCATATCATCAAAAAATCATGCAATATTTCAAAATATTTAATACATCATTAAGTGCATGATCATCAATATACTTCTCCCCCTTTGTTATCAACAAAAAGGAGAAGTTGCATCTAGCAAGTGTTAAAGATATGTAAGTCTTTACAACATACAAGATAGATTTATATCACTTTACAATGTTTAAGCATAGCAAGTTTTAAAGATGTGCAATGTTGCAATTTATCACTTACTTCTTGAAATGTGCAAGTTTGCACTTTTGCTTCTTATGATTGGCAAGATGTTGGGATCGAGAGTGGCACTAAGAGGGGGGGGGGTGAATTAGTGCATCAGATAAAGAATGATAAATTTTGACGATTTAAACAAGTTTCGAAAACTTCGTACGATAAAATTGATTTTGATTAAAGCGTATCAGAAATGTGTTTAGCTTGAAAGCATTAAGAGAAGAAAGATGACAATGAACTAGTAAAGGAAATAGGTTTGCATAAAGATAAAAAGAAATAAGGTAAATACAAACCAATTTTTATAGTGGTTCAGTTATATGACCTACGTCCACTCCCGATTCCTCTTCTCTTGAGACAATCGGCTTTCCACTAGGTATCCTCCTTCTAACGGGCGAAGATTGACTCCCTTTTACAGCACTCTCCTATTGACGAGCTTAGGAGATAACCCTTATAAGGCCTCTCAACCCTCTCTAAGGCTAGATCATACTTTAGAATTAGAGGGAGGAATTTGACACTATTATAGCAATGTTTTCCTTTTTCTTTCTCAGTTCTAGTGTATATCTCAACCATGAATGAGAGGAGTATTTATAGGCCTTAAGGTGATTCAAATTTGAAGCCTAAATTTAAATCATTCTGGATTTCCAAGTGTTGGCGGTACTACCACCTGACACTGGCAGTACCATCGCCTGACACTTTGGTTCTATCAATGTATTGGGCGGTACTACTACCCAGTCTGATGGTACCACCGCTTGACACACTGACACGGTCAATGTACTGGGTAGTACCATCGCCTAACCAACGGTGCCACTACCCAGGCACTTTGTCCTAGGGTGCTACCACCACCCAAACCACCTGGGAGACTAAACCCAGGCGGTACCACCGCCCTAGTTTGGTGGTGCCACCGCTAGACAGGGTTCAGCAACCCTATTTGGGCCTTTCATTTGGCCCAAACCTATTCGGGTATGAGCCCAACTGAACCCTAACTGGGTTGACTCAATTACAACCCAATTAGACCTAATTCTACTTCGATCTAGACAATTATTATTACAACGCGAATCAAAATGTCACCCGGCATGTCATTGGCCTATTGATACTTCATCCGACACTTTGGCACATCGTCCTCTCTTGTGGCTTATTGTTTAATTAGCAGCTTACCTCCGTAGCCCCGATCTCCTTGGTGCAACTCCGCTCTTCTTGGCCCGATGCCTGATTTCATTGTCCGAAGCCTTATGCCGATCGTCGACCAGATTTTCGGCTCAACGTCCAATCTCCTGACATGATTTCCTCCAATGCAACGTTGATTTATTCTGCATCAATTGTCTAATCCTGATCGAGAGTAGACCTGCATATCTCAAAATGTAGTTTGATAAACAAAACATGATCAATTAGTTTCATCATCAAAATTTGAGATTCAACAATCTCTTCCTTTTTTATGATGACAACTAATTATGACGGAGTTAACTTTAACTCTCGGAGTTTATCCAAACTCCTATCAATATGCCATATTGATAGGACCGTTGGATTATGCCAAATCCAAGTAACATTCATCACATGTTATCGAAAACATCATACAAGTATGTAAAATTTTCAATCATCATTACATTGCATGAACTCATCAATCTACTTCTCGTCCTTTGTCATCAACAAAAAGGAGAAGTAACATTTAGCTAGTTTAAAAGATATGCAAGTTTTATAATCACACTAGCTAGATTTACCATATTTAGGAATAGATTTGCAGTACAACATTCAATCATAGCAAGTTTCAAGTTTAAGCATGACAAGTTATACTTGCTTCTTATGAAATGTTGTACTTTGCATCTCTTAAGATTGCAAGTTAGCAATTTGTTGGTAGTATCCATGATAGCAAGTTCTTTTGACTAACAAATTTTTCATTTGGGTGTACAAGCTAGCAAAAACTTTCTCCCCCTTTGTTGTTGTAAAAAAGAAGGGAAGAATACAATTCTTTTCCCTTTACATGAATGCTTTGATCATGACAAAATAACAAATTTGTATCATGAATTTTCAACATATCAAGTTATGAATTCAAGGGAGTCATAAATCATGATATGAGGGAAATTGATGATAACCAAGCAAGCAATAATGATAAGCTAGTATACTTTGCGATACGCAAGCTAGCTCCCTTTCAATTCTTCTTCTTTGCAACTAAGCTTCTCCTTTGCAAGCTATCAACTTTTTGTTTACAATGAGCTAGTAATTTTTATAAAATTTACAACATTTTAAACATGCAAGCTCATGAGTTTAAAAAATAATACAACTTTGCAATATCTTTCTTCTCATTTTGAGAAGTGCAAGTTTGCCTTTTCGCAAGTTCTAGCTAGCTATGTTTGTCATTTTCTCATAATACATAAGCTAGCAAGCTAACTCCCCCTTTGTCATTATTGAAAGGAAGGGAGGACTCAATGGCTAAAAATTTCAATCATTATACAAGCCATATAAAGAAATCATGTCATGATATCAAGAAAAAAATTAAGAAGGACATGATTCATTTAACAAATCTTTTTAAAAAAGCAAAAGAATTATACAACCAAGGATCATGATAAAAGAGATATCAATATCAAAGATCAAGTCATGATTCATTTGGCAGTAAAAGGAATAATTTGATTTATGCATGATAGATCTAAATTCATCATGAATCATAAAAATAATTTCAAGTATCACTTATCGAGATATCAAGACTTGGGTTGTTTTCCTCTTTACCAAATGATAGAATGAATGAGTCATAGAGGGAAAGTATTTCGATTTACATAAAAAAAATATTTCAAGTCAAAATATCAAAAGAGAGTTTATGATTCGCTTGAAACAAAAATCTCATTCAAACTAATTTGACAACTTGAAACCCATAATCAAATTATCATTTTTGAGATTCATAACATGAATAAGGTTATTATAATATCAATAAAATCTCATTTATAATTCAAGTGATTTATGAATTTATCACCTGTCTTTCATGGAAAAAATCAAAAAACTTTTAGAGATAGTAAAATTTCAAGAATTATGCATTAATTTCATTTAAGCATGCCTTTGTCTTTTAATGTCAAATAGAGATAAGCATGAAAGTTCAAGACATAAAGGCAAAATCTCATAAAACAACTCATCAAGCATGAATTTAAACATCCATTTTCAAGCCATGATAAAAAGAATAAGTCAAAGATTCAATCATCTCATGTCATGAATTCCAAAAGACATCTCAAGTTATCAACATCACATTAAAAAGATATTTCAAAAAGATATATCGATAAGTGATTCATTTGTATCATTTCATTCGAATTCATGATTCATTTGGAAGGTTCTCCTCTTTAGTAAATGAAAATAAATTATAGGAGAACAAAATGAATTAAGGGAGATAGAACATGATTGAAGCATTGAACATGATTCATATTTAAAATGTATCTCACATCGCAAATATAAATCAAGCATTTGTCAAATCCAAAATCATCCTCAAAATCACATTCAATAAATTCATACATGATAAGCATATATTTATTAAAAAATCGATAAGATAGAGGATTGCATTTCATTTTTATAAATTTTATTCATGTGGTTTGCTTCTTATAAGCATGCCTTTATCTTTAATAAAACAAGTGTCAACATTTAAGATGAAAAGGCAAATTTCATCTTGAAAATCATTAAGTTGAAACACATTAAGCATGATAACAAACTTTTAATATTTTCATTTCATCATTATCAATGATGATTTCATAAGGTATGTTCAATGGAAGCCATCATCATATAAATTCAAAATGCAAGTTTTGTCATTAAAGTCATCAAGATCAAATGCATCAAAATCTTTCATTCGAAAATTTTATCAAGAGCAACGGAGATGGTTTATATATAAGCATGCACTTATCTTTTTCTACTAGATTCATGTATTATCGTATAGATCCGAAAAGTAAGTTTGAAGAGAAATCATTAAGATCAAACGCATGATACACTCATTTATTTTCAAAATATTCATCATGTTTATTTTCATGAGATTCATAAGATTGGTAAAATGAATTCATTAATCTCAATAGGATAGAAAATGTATTTCCATTTTATGCAATTGATTTCATGTAAGTATGTTCAAGTCTTTTATGAAAACATGTATCAACATTTAAAAATGAAACATAAGTTTCATCATAAAACCATCAAGACCAAATACATTGTTTCAAAATGTGAGATTTTAAGTTATTTCTTCAAATCCTCATGCATCATCAAGCATGATACCATAAAACATCCTTACAGTGTATTTTTCATTTTTATGTGTTTCACATTAAATTGATTGATCACATACAAGCATGTTCACATTTTCACACAAAAGCCAAGCATCATATAAATTCAAAATCATTATCAAACCATGTTTCTTTCATTTGAAAATTTTGTTGATAGCAATGTGGGTTGGGTCTTTTAATTTTACAATTGATTTCATGTAGACATGCATCATCTCAAAATTTCAACATAAAAATGATCAAGACCCATTAATCCAAGATGGATGTTTTCAAATTATAAGCATGATACACATCTATCATCAAAGACTTTCAAGAAATTCATACATAGATACGTATGATGTTTAAAATCGAAAATCGATATGGAAAGTATACATGGAATTACGTCATCTTAAAATATCATCTTAATTTGTCATGAAAACAATTTGACCAAAAACACGTTAATCCAAAACATAGAGTTTCAAATCAACATCACTTCAAAAACTCATGCTTGATATAAAATCGTCAAGCATCATGTTTAGAGATAAAAAATAATATAAAATATCAAGATACACATGCATGGATTAATCCTATTAGGAGTGCACGCATTATCACAAATCATGCAAGTATCATTTTAATTTTTACTTTTCAAAAATGCAAGAAAGAAAAACATGATATAATTTTTGAAAATAATTTATTTGTTTCCTACTATCTAAATTAGGCACTCATGAAAAACATCATGTAATTTCAAAATAAGGTAAAAGCAACTTGGGTGAGTTTCTTACCTCATTGTCGAAAACCAACAAGGAATAGTTTTCATCTTCATCCTTTTTGCGCGTTGTCCTCTTCTTCATTTTTGTTTACTTGTCTTTGGAGCATTCAGGTTTCTTGCATTCATAGTAATGTCAAAAGTTCAAAGTTCTCAACATTGTCCTCATCACTTGAGTCATCACTCAAGTGGTATTCAATTGTTCGAAGTACCAAATCCTTCTTATTCTTTGGAAGGTGGTATTCATGTTCATCAAGTTTAAGAGTCATTTATAGGTCATTAAAGACCCGATTAGTTCTTCAAGTGAATAAACATTCAAGTCTTTAGACTCTTGAATAACCATTATTTTTGGATCCCAACTTTTTGGAAGGGATCTTAAAATCTTGTTAATGGGATCAAAACTCAAAAAAGATTTACCAAGACTTTTCAAACTATTGAAGACATTCGTGAAATAGGTGTACATATCACCGATAGTCTCGCTTGGTTTCATTCGAAAAAGCTCAAAATCATGTATCAAAATATTAACTTTCGAGTCTTTGACTCTACTCGTTCTTTCGTGTGTGACTTCAAGTGTGTGCCAAATATCCAAAGCCGTTTTCCACAGAAATTTGATTAAACTTAGTTTTATCTAAAGAACAATATAAGACATTCATAGCCTTTGCATTTAAAGAAAAAGATTTTCTTTCTAAATCTAACCATTCGTTCGTCGGTTTAGAGGGAAGTTGAAAGCCGTTTGCAATAATATTTCACAAGTTTAAATCGAGAGAAATTAAGAAAACTCTCATTTGAGTTTTCTAATATGTGTAGTCTGAACCGTTAAACAACGAGAGACAAACAATAAAAAAACCCTCTTGAAAGCCGTAAAGAGCCATTTCTTGTGGGTGTGAATCCGAAGGAGAAATAACGTGGCTTTGATACCAATTGTTGGGATCGAGAGCAGCATTAAGAGGGGGGGTGAATTAGTGCAGCGGATAAAGAACGATAAATTTCGACTATTTAAACAAGTTTTGGAAACTTTGTACGATAAAACTGATTTCGATTAAAGCTTATCAAAAATGTGTTTAGCTTGAAAGCATTAAGAGAAGAAAGATGGAAGTGAACTAGTAAAGGAAATAAGTTTGCAAAAAGATAAAAAGCAATAAGGTAAATGTAAACTGATTTTTATAGTGTTTCGGTCATACGACCTACATCCACTCCCGATTCTTCTTCTCTTGAGGCGATCGGCTTTCTACTAGGTATACTCCTTCCAACGGGCGAGGATTGACTCTCTTTTATAGTACTCTCCTTTTGACGAGCTTAGGAGGTAACCCTTACAAGGCCTCTCAACCATCTCTTAGGCCAGATCACACTTTTGAATTAGAAGGAGGAATTTGACATTATTACAATAGCGTTTTCCTTTTTTTTTCTCAGTTCTAGTGTGTATCTCAACCATGAATGAGAGGGGTATTTATAAGCCTCAAGGTGATTAAATTTGGAGCCCAAATTTGAATCATCTTAGATTTTCAAGTGCTGGCGGTACCACCGCCTGACATTGGTGGTACCACCGCCTAACACTCTGGTTCTGTCAGTGTACTGGGTTGTACCGCCCAGTCTAGTGATACCACCGCTTGACACACTAACACGATCAATGTATTGGGTGGTACCACCGCCCAACCAGCGATGCCACCGCCCAAGCACTCTGCCCCAAGGCGGTACCACTGCCCAGACCACCTGGGAGACTGAACCCAGGTGGTACCACCACCCCAGTTTGGCGGTGCCACCGCTAGATAGGGTTTAGCAACCCTGTTTGGGCCTTTCATCCGGCCCAAACCTATCCGGGTATGGGCCCAATTGGCCCCAAACTGGGTTGACCCAATTACAACCCAATTAGACCTAATTCTACTTTGATCTAGATAATTATTATTATAACGCAAATCAAATTATCGCCCGGCATGTCATTGGTGTTGGGAAATCCTTCAAGGGGGAGCGACATCACATGCGCAGTCGAAGAACATAAAAACAAAATCCCAGATTTCCGATAGAAAGTTTCAGTCATCGTGCAAAGATTGTGCATCAAAAACAAATCCGTGAAAACTACATGTGTAAAAGAAGATACCTAGGGAGATCGTATATCCCTGAATTCCTGCAGATCTGTGGGAGAGGATGAAGGAGGTCAAGCGTCCTCCTCTCTAGTGGTATCCACACAGCAGGGATTACGACGATGCACCTCTCTCTCTGGGAAGAGGCGAATAGGAGGTGGCTACCAAAAAACCCTCAGCCTATAGAACTCTGGTTCCCGCCTATTTATAGAGGCCCCCCTAAAAAACCCTAATGGATCTTTTGCCCTATTGGGTATTGGATCTTCATCCAATTACCCAAGCCTCTTGGATTAGTGGGTTTCTACCCAATAATCTCTTATTAGTAATTATTGGATCTCATCTCAGGATCCAATAATTCAGGGGCTTAATGGATATCCAATAAGATAAGGGGTTCAGCGGATATCTCATATCCGAACCTCTACTCATCGCAACACCTACCATATGTGTGACCCTCTAGGCCCAATATCGAGCTGGCCATGAGTTATACTTGTTAGAACTCCTTCTGACATAGTGAATTATTATCTCTATAATAATTCACCCAACTAATTGACTACGGACGTACTAGGCCACTACGTCGTGGCCCCTAAACGATACAGGGGAATCCAATCTTTTGTACCTATCTGTCCTTAATTATCATGTATCTATAATCTCTCATCCATCTAATATCCCAGAGACCCTATACCGGGCATGGTGCTTTCAGGCCCATATAGTCTCTTCTCGAGTCTTGCTCTTGTCGGATTCTCCCGGAGAACCCTTTCTCTCTCAATCTGAATAACCTTGGCCAAGGATTTGTTCCAGCAAGAACACATGGGATATTCCTCTCATGATACCGAGAGCAGATGATCCTCTATTGACACTCAATAGCCATCGTAAGGTTGGCCACCGCTCCCAATGACCGGCTGTACTAGATATGAAGCTTTCCAAACCTATAAGTCCGGTATCAAAGAGTGGAGTACTCATATAGGACATCCTTGGTGTCTCAAGTCTAAGGACCAGATACACTACTGGAACTACGGAATCGCTTTCTAACGTGAGGTATCAATAACCATCCAATATTCCGTAGGCAGATCAATCAATGAACTCATTCTCCAATGAGCACCTGCACTGTACCCTTAGTGTCCCCACACGAGTAGCTATGAGACCAGCTACCTCAATCATATGAATGGGTATACAGCACACCAGTATATCCGATTATCTCGATGTCCTTCTCGAGTAACCTATGACCAGGATAATTTAGGGTCTATGTTTAAAGGTGAATCGGTCTCATTATCGTAATCTTATCATGATCCAATTCCCATTGCACAGATCCAAGGCATCACAATATACATCTAGATAATGTGAGATAATGCCAATAATCATAAGCAAAGATATTGACACTACGTGTTACATGTGCAATCACTCATGTGATTGGCTTGTAGGGCACCTATAACTAGCAATCTCTCACTTGACCTAAAGCCAATCACCAACATGTCTGATCCCTATCAGACCTCTGTGACGCTCAAAAATAATCTGAGTCAATGGATTTGTTAGTGGATCTGCAATGTTATCTACAATCTGAGTGCTTATCATATTTGCAATTCGTTATAGGTTCTGGCAGGACCTAGGAGATTGAACAGAGGCGAGATGGACCTTAAGATGGGCAATGGAGCAAAGGTTGTTGCTTTGGCTGTTGGCAAGGTCACCTTACATCTACCTAGTGGAGCTATTATTGTATTAGATGCATGCTATTATGTTCCTTCTATTATCAAAAATATTATTTCCATTTCATGTTTAATAGTTATTGGATATAAATTAGTTTTTGAGAACAATGGTTGTTCAATAATATTAGATGATGAGATCATCACAAGAGGAATATTGCATAATGGCTTATATATGCTAGATACAACTCCATATATCATGAGTGTATATGAGTCTAAGAGAAAACGAGAAGTGGAGAACCAAACAAGAAAGAGTATTTAAACCCTTCGATCAGATCGAGGAGGTAAGTACTTGAGTACAAAGTTCACCCAATTCCTCGAAGACTATGAGATCTTATCCCAATGGACACCTCCTTATACATCATAGCTTAATGGTGTATCAGAAAAGAGGAATCGCACACTGTTAGACATGGTGCGTTCCATGATGTGTTTCACCGACCTACCCTCTCATTCTGGGGATATGCCCTAGAGACCGCAGCTTACCTTCTGAACAGAATTCCAACTAAATTAGTGATGTCTACTCCATATGAGATATGGAATGGGAAGAAGCCCGATCTTAAAGTTGTTAAGATTTGGGGCTGCCCTGCCTACGTTAAGAGACACAACCCTAACAAATTGGAATCTAGGACCGAACAGTGCAAGTTCGTGGGATACCCCAAAGAAACTTATGGGTATTATTTCTATCACCCTGAGGACCGAAAGGTCTTTATAGCCAAGAGAGTAGTGTTCCTTGAGAAGGAACACATTCTTGGTGGAGATAGTGGGAGCATGATAGAGTTGAGCGAGGTTTGAGAACCTAGCTCAAGCACCATTCTAGAATCTGTTCAGATACCTATCACATAAGTTCCAACTTTACATAGGTCAGATAGAGTATCCCATCCTCCTGAGAGATATGTGGGATATATCTAAAGAGAGGATGTTGAGAATATTGATCCTCAAACCTACGAGGAGGCTATTATGAGCATAGACTTCGGGAAATGGTAGAAGCTATGAATTTAGAAATAGATTCCATGTACTCCAACAAGGTTTGGAACCTAGTTGATGCACCTGAGGGTATTGTACCCATTGGTTGCAACTGGAGTAGATAGATAGGTAGAGACCTATAAAGCAAGGCTAGTGGCTAAGGGATATCGTCAAAGGTAAGGTGTTGACTATGATGAAACGTTCTCACCTGTAGCCATGCTAAAATCCATTCAAATTCTATTGACTATTGCAGCACACTATGATTATGAGATCTGGTAGATGGACGTCAAAATCGCATTCCTCAATGGTAACCTCGATGAGGAGGTGTATATGATACAGCATGAGGGATTTGTGTCCAAGGATAGCCCAGATAAGGTGTGCAAGTTGCTTAGGTCAATTTATGGATTGAAGCAAGCTTCCCGAAGTTGGAACATAAGATTTGATGAGGCGATCAGATCTTATGACTTCATTAAGAACGAAGATAAACTTTGTGTGTACAGAAAATTAAGTGGGAGCACTATCACCTTTTTGGTATTATATGTGGATAACATCCTGATCATTGGGAATGATGTAGGAATGCTCTCCATAGTAAAGACTTGGTTATCTAGGCACTTCTCCATGAAGGACTTAGGGGAAGTATCCTACATATTAGAGATACAGATCTATAGAGATAGATCCAAGAGGATGCTTGGCTTGTCCCAGTCCAGGTACATAGACACCATTGTTAAAAGGTTTGGCATGAAAAATTCCAAGAGAGGTCTCATACCAATGAGACATGGAATATAACTTTCTAGGAATATGTCCCAAAAGACTTCTGAAGAAAGGGCACACATGGATATGATGCCATATGCATCAGCGATAGGATCTATCATATATGCTATGCTATGTACTTGGCCTGATATAGCGCATGCTCTAAGTGTCATGAGTAGATATTAGGCAGATCCAGGCTTGGAGCACTAGAAAGCAGTAAAAAGTATCCTTAAGTACTTGAGAAGGACTAAGGATCTTTTACTGGTATATGGAGGTAGTAGCCTCAAGGTTGAGGGCTACTCGGACTCGAGCTTCCAGTCCGATGTGTTCACCCTGAATGGAGGAGCAGTATGCAATATGTTGGAAGAGTTCCAAGCAAGACACTACTGCTGACTCGACCACAGAGGTGGAATACATTGCTATGGTAGAGGCAGCAAAAGAGGGAGTCAGGATGAAGTGGTTCATCATAGACCTAGAGTCATGTCGAGCAGCGAGGATATGATTCCCTTAAATTGCGACAAATATGGGACGGGTATACAGCACACTAGTCTATCCGGTTATCTCGATGTCCTTCTCGAGTAACCTATGACCAGGATAATTTAGGGTCTATGTTTAAAGGTGAATCGGTCTCATTATCGTAATCTCATCACAATCCAATTCCCATTGCATAGATTCAAGGACATCATAATATACATCTAGATAATGTGAGATAATGCCAATAATCATAAGCAAAGAGATTGACGCAGCGTGTTACAGGTGGAATCACTCATGTGATTGGCTTGTAGGGCACATATAACTAGCAATTGGCCTATTGACACTTCGTTCGACACTTCGACACATCGTCCTCTCTTGTGGCTTGTTGCCCAATCAACAACTGACCTCTGCAACCTCGATCTCTTTGGTGCAACTCTGCTCTTCTTGGCCCGATGCCCGATTTCATTGTCCAAAGCCTTCTGCCGATCGTCGACCGGACCTCCGGCTCGACGTCCAATCTCCTGATGTGATTTCCTCTAGCGCAATACTGGTTCATCCTATGTCAATTGCCTAATCCTGATCGAGAGTTGACCTACGTATCTCAAAACATAATTAGATAAACAAAACACGATCAATTAGTTTCATCATCAAAATCTGAGATTCAACACAAGATAGCACTTTGCTTCTCTTTACGATATTTTAAGCTAGCACCTTTTGTTTCTTCTCTTTTGCAACTAAGTTTTGTCTTTGCAAGCTGTCAACTTTTTGTTTGTAATAAGCTAGCAATTCTTGTAAAATTTATAGCACTTTAAACATGCAAGCTAATAAGTTAAAGAAAAATATGCAACTTTACAATTTCTTTCTTCTCTTTTGAGAAGTGCAAGCTTTATACGTTAGCAATTTTGCAATATGCTAGCAAGTAGTTTTTGCTTCTTCTTTGAAGTATGCAAGCTAGCAAATTCTTTTCTCCCCCTTTATCATTGTCGAAAAGAAGGGAGGAATAGAATGAGATAATTTTTTTTGCAACAATAATTCATCATATCAAGAAACACCAATTTCTTAATGAGATATACCATTGATGAAAGAAAAATCAATGTTTTAAGCATCACATAAGGTAAGCAACCAATACAAAAGAATCATGATATACAAAAAAATATCTATATCAAAGATCAAGTCATGATTCATTTTGATATATCTCTTCTTTTTGTAAATAGCAAAAAAAAAAATCTTAGGAAAACAAAGAAGATATCTCGATTCATGCATAGTATCTATCAATTCATCATGAATCACAATAAATTTAAGTTATAATTCTGAAAAATTCATGAGATATTTAGAAGGTTCTTTTTTTTAGTAAATGACAAGAGGAAACATAGGAGAAAAATTCTCGATTCAAGCATAAGACATCTCATGTCATCAAGATCATAAAAATTTCAAGGATCAAAAACTGAGATATGAAGATTATGACTTGCATTGTTTTCCTCTTTAGTAAATGGTAGAAAGAATTATAGAGGAAAAAGATTTAGATTTCCATAAAACAAACTCTCATGTAAAGAAATCAAAAGAAGGTATGATGATTTGTTTGAAAAAAAAATCTCATTCAAATCATCAAAATCACTTTCTAGAGATTCATAAGATTCATAAAATATCATAAATGAAATCATTAATCTCGATAAGAAAGAAAATGCATATGTTTCAATTTATGTGATTTACTTCTTATAAGCATGCCTTTGCCTTTAATGCTAATTAAATATAAGTATCAATATTCAAGAGCAAAAGACAAACTTCATCATAAAGATCATCAAGGCCAAAAACATATGGTCTTCAAAAAAAATTTCATCATAAAAACGATTAAGACCAACAACATATATAACACATTAGTCCAAAACTTAAGATTCACTCATCATGCAGAGTTTTAAAATGTAAAATCATATACAAACATTTATTGCCAAAATATTCATCATTTTTAACTCATTCAATTTTACAGATCACTTTCAAGATGACTCATTCAATTTGAAAAATTCACCAAAACTTTAAAGATAGAGAATTTTTACAAAAAATATTCCTTTTTTATGTGTTTCAATCCATCTAATTTGATCTCACATAGGCATATTCAAATTTTTCATACGAAAGCCAAGCATCATGTCAAAAACCGAAATCATCAAGATACACATACATTTAACATCTTCATTATATCATTATCAAGCATGATTCAACATAAGCATCATCAAAATTATTTTAATTCTAATATTCTTTCTTTTATCATTGTTAGTTATAATAAGATGTTTTCCTTCTTACATGATTTTAGCTTAGTGTGAGAAATCAATAGATATGCTTAAATTTTTGCAAAAATCATGCATCATTTTATAAATCCAAAAAACAAGTTTCATCATAAAAACCACAAAGTATCTTCAAACTAAATATCATGATAGTACATTTTCCCTTTTTATATATATTTCATTTTAAGTTGTTGTTTCATACAAGCTTATTCAAGTTTTTCATACGAAAGCCATCATCGTATAAATTTGAAATACAAGTTTCATCATCAAGACCAAAAACACATTATTCTAAAACATAGGAGTTCAAGTCATCATTACTTTAAATACTCATGCATGATATAAAATTGTCAAGCATCATGTTTAAAACTGAAAATCAGTTTTCTTTTATTCGAAAATTTTATTGAAAGGAATGTGGGTTAAGTCTTTTAGTTTTGTAATTGATTTCATACATGTATACTTAAGTTTTTCAAATAAAGATATGCATTATTTTTAAAAGTAACAAAAAATCATCAAGATACACATTCATGGATTAATTCTATTAAGTGTACAAGCATTATCATAAATCATGCAAGTATCATTTTAATTTTCAAAAACACTAGAAAGAAAAGCATGATATATTTTTGTAAAATAATTTTTTATATCCTATAAACTAAATTAAGAAACTCATAAAAAGATCAAGTAATCTCATAATAATGTAAAAACATTTCAGGCGAGTTATTTACCTCATTGTCGAAGGCTGTCAAAGCGCAGTTTGCAACTTTGTCACTTGATTCGTCCTTGTTTGCCTTCTTCTTTTGTTGTAGACATTTGCCTTTAAGGTGTCTCAGTTTCTTGCGTTCATAGCAAGAGGTTGTGTCCGAATTTGATTCACTTTTATTCTTCAATTCTTATTTAATGAACTTTTTAAATTTCATTGTTATGTGTTTAAGGTCATCATACTTGAGCTTTCACTCGATTGGTCTTCCATAGTTCGAAGTCCCAAATCCTTCCTGTTCTTTGGAAGGTGGTTCTCAAGTTTGATATGTTCTAAGTTCATTTCATATGTCATTAATAGGCCAATGAGTTCTTTAATAGGATAATTATTTAAATCTTTTATTTCTTATATCATCGTTACTTTCAGATCCCACCTTTTTGGAAAGGATCTTAAAATTTTATTTACAAGTTTGAAATTAGTAAAATATTTACCATGACTTTTTAAACTATTGACGACATCCATGAAACGGGTGTACATGTCACCAATAGTTTCGCTTAGTGCCATTCGGAAAAGTTCAAAATCATGCATCAAAATATTTACTTTCGAGTCTTTGACTCTACTATTGCCTTCGTGCATGATTTCAAGTGTGTGCCAAATGTCAAAAGCCATTTTGCAAGTCAAAATCTAATTAAATTCATTTTTATCCAATACACAAAATAAGGCATTCATAGCCTTTACATTTAACGAAAATAATTTTTTCTTAAATTCATTCCATTCATTCCTTAGTTTAGAGGTTGTTGAAAATCATATTCATCAATATTCCACAAATCAAGATTCAAAGAAAGTAAGAAAACTCTCATATGAGTTTTCCAATAGGTATAGTTCGTCCCATTGAACATGGGAAAATAAATGATAGAATGACCCACTTGAAATCCGAATAGAGTTATTTCTCTTGGATGTTAATTCGAATGAGAAATACCATGCTCTGATACCAACTGTTAGAATCAGTATATCACTAAGAGGGGGGGGGGTGAATTTATTGGAAAATCTAGCGGTGACATCATATGCACAACGGAAGAATAGAAAACAAAACATCTTAGATTTTCATAAAAAGGTTACGTTGTCATGTGAAGATTAATGTGTAAAAATAAATCCATGAATCAGAAAACTACATATATAAAAAGATAGTACCTAGGGAGATCATATATACATGAATTCCTATAGATCCGTGGGGAGGATGAAGGAGGTCAAGCGTCCTCCACTCTCACGGTGATCCACATGGTAGGGGCTGTAAAGATGCTCCTCTCTACGGAGAGGAGAATAGGAGGTGGCTACCAAGAAGACCCCAACCTATGGACCTTTGGTTCTCTCCTATTTATAGAGATCCCTTGTTAACCCTAATAGATCCTGCCCTATTGGGTATTGGATATCTATCCAATAACCCAAGCCTCTTAGATTAATGGGTCTCTACCTAATAATCTCTTATTAGCTCTTATTAAATCTCATCCATTGAATCCAATAATATAGGGGCTTATTGGATATCCAATAAGATAGGGGCTCCGACGGATATCTTATATCTGAACCTCTACTCCTCGCAATACCTACCATATGTGTGTGACCCTCTAAGCCTAATATCGAGCTAGCTGTGAGTTATATCTATCAGAACTCCTTTTGGCTCAATACATTATTATCTCTATAATAATTCACTCGACTCATCGATTGCAGACATACTAGGCCACTATCCGTAGTCCCCAAACGATATAAGGGAATCCGATCCTTTGCACATATTTATCCTCAGTTACCATGTACCTATAGTCCCTCATCCATCTAATATTCTAAAGATCGTATATCGGGCATGGTGCTATCAGGCCCATATAGTTTTTACTCGAGTCTCGCTCTAATCGGATTCTCCTGAAGAATGCTTTTTCTCTCATTCCGAATGACCATGGCTAGGGATTTGCCTGAACAAGAACATATGAGATATTCCTCTTATGATACTGAGAGTGGTTGATCCTTTATTGACACTCAATTTTCTTCGTAAGGTTAGCTATCATTCTCGAGAAGCAATTGTACCAGATTTAGAACTTTCCAAACCTGTAAGTCCAACGTCAAAGAATGGAATTCTTATATAAGGCATCTTTGGTATCTCAAGTCTAAAGATCAAATACACTATTGTGACTACAGAATCGCTGTTTGACGTGAGATATCAATAACCATCTAATATTCCGTAAGTGGATCAATCAATGAACTTATTCTCCAATGAGCACTTATACTGTATCCTTAGTGTCCCCACACGAGTAGCTATGAGACCAGCCACCTCTATCATATGGATGGATATATAGCACACTAGTCTATCCGATTATCTCCATGTCCTTTTCGAGTAACCTATGACCAGGATTATTTAGGATCTGTGTTTAAAGGTAAATCGCTCTCATTATCATGATATCATCACGATCTAATTCCCATTATACAGATCCAAGGACATCATAATATATATCCAAATAATGTGAGAAAATATCAGTAATCATAAGTAAAGAAATTGACGTAGTGTGTTACAAGTGCCATCACTAACGTGATTGGCTTATAGGGCACCTATAATTAGCAATCTTCCACTTGACCTAAAGCCAATCACCTATGTGTTTGATCCCCATTAGACCTCTATGACGGTTAAAGATAATCTAAGTTAATGGCTTTGTCAATAGATCTGTAATATTATCTTCGGATGGAACTCTTTCCATTGCTACATCTCTTCAGGCCATGATCTCTCTAATAAGTTGGAACCTCTTGAAAACACTTTCGATAAGACCCAAGTTCCCTCATTTGAGTAATCACCCCATAGTTATTGTAATATAAGGGAATCAGCTCCTCGCTGCTCAACATGACTCCCAAATATGTGATGAACTTCTTCATCCAGACTCCCTCCTCTACTACCTCTACCGTAATAATGTACTCTGCCTCTATTGTCGAGTCAGTAGTAGTATCTTCCTTGGAACTCTTCCAGTATATTGTTCCTTCATTCAGGGTATATACCCTGAATTAGACTTAACATCATTGACATCGGATTGGAAGCTCAAGTCCATGTAGCCCTCAACCCTGAGGCTACTTTCTCTATATACTAGTAAAAGATCCATAGTCCTTCTCAAGTACTTAAGGATACACTTTATTGCTTTCTAGTACTCGAAGCTTGGATCCGCTTGATACTTGCTTATGACACTCAGAGCATACGTTATATCAAGCCTAGTATATAGCATAGCATATATGATAGACCCTATTGTTGAGGCATATGGTATCCTATCCATGTGTGTCTTTTCTTGGAGTCTTTGGGGACATACTCCTAGAAAGTGATAGCCTATATCTCATCGATATAAGACTTCTCTTAGAATTTTTTATTCTAAACCTTTTGACAATGGTGTTTATATACTTGGACTAAGACAAGCCAAGCATCCACTTAGATCTATCTCTGTAGATCCGAATCTCCAATATATAGGATGCTTTCCCTAAGTCTTTCATGGAGAAGTGTCTAGATAGGCAAGCCTTCACTGTGGAGAGCATTCCTACATCATTCCTAATAATCAGGATGTCATTCACATACAATACCAAAAAGGTGATAGCACTTCCACTTACCTTCCTGTACACATAAGGCTCATCTTCATTATTAACGAAGTTATAAGATCTGATCATCTCATCAAATCTTTTATTCTAACTTTGGGGAGCTTACTTTAGTCTATAAATAGACCTAAGCAACCTGCACACCTTATCTGGACTGTTCTTGGACATGAATTCCTCAAGCTATATCATATACACCTCCTCCTCAAGGTTGCCATTGAGGAACGTGGTTTTCACATCCATCTACCAGATCTCATAATCATAGTGTGTTGCAATATCTAATAGAATTTAGATGGATTTTAGCATGGCTATGGGTGAGAAGGTTTCATCATAGTCAACACCTTGGCTTTGATAATACCCCTTAACCATTAGCCTTGCTTTATAGGTCTTTACCTTTCCATCCACTTCGATCTTCTTCTTGAAGATCCACTTGCAGCCAATGGGTATGATACCCTTGGGTGCATCAATCAAGTTCCAAACCTTGTTAGAGTACATGAAATCCATATTTAAATTCATGGCTTCTCGCCACTTTCTAGAGTCTATACTCGTAATAACCTCATCGTAGGTTTGAGGATCAATATCCTCAATATCCTCTCCTCTAATATGTCCCACATATCTCTCAGAAGGATGAGATACTCTATCAAACTTATGTAAAGTTAGAACTTATGTGCTAGGTACATGAACATATTCTGGCTATGGAATGGTGCTTGAGCTAGGTTCTCCAATCTTGTTCAATTCTATCATGCTCCTATTGTCCCCACCAAGAATGTGTTCCTTCTCAAGGAACACTACTCTTTTGGCTACAAAGACCTTTTGGTTCTCGAGGTGATAGAAATAATATCCATAAGTTTTCTTAGGGTATCCCACGAATTTACATTATTCCATCCTGAATTCTAAGTTATCGGGATTGTATCACTTAACGTGGGTAGGATAGCCCTAAATCTTAACAACCTTAAGATCGGGCTTCTCTTTCCAAATCTCATATGGTATAGATATTATCAACTTAGTTGGAACTCTGTTTAGAAGGTAAGTTGTGGATTCTACGATGTATCCCCAGAATGAGACAAGTAGGTCGACGAAACTCATCATGGACCACACCATGTCCAATAATATATGATTCCTCCTTTTGGATATACCATTGAGCTAGGGTGTATAAGGAGGTGTTAATTGGGACAGAATCTCATAGTCCTTCAGGAATTGGGTGAACTCTGTACCCAAGTGCTCACCTCCCCAGTCTGATCGAAGAGTCTTGATACTCTTTCCAGTTTGAACCTCTACTTCATTCTTATACTCCCTGAATTTCTCGAAGGCTTACACTTGTACTTCATCAAGTACATGTGTCCGTACCTAGAGAAATCATTAGTGAAAATAATAAAGTAGGAGTTACCATCTATGACCTAAGTTGACATGTGACCGCATACATCACTATGTATGAGTTCCAACAACTCAGTGGTTCTCTCTCCAGTTCCACTAAATGGAGAGTTGGTCATCTTTTTTTGAAGGCAAGGTTTGTAAGTCGCATATGACTCATAGTCAAATGGATCTAGGTATCCATCTATCAGCAATTTTTGAATCCTTCCCTCACAGATATGACTTAGCCTATAATACTATAGGTATGCACTATTCACCTCATCTCATTTCCTCTTGGACTCACATTTATTATATGTGAAGTAGTGTCTAGCATAATCAAACCATTATATAATGTTCCTTTTGTGATGATCTCATCATCCTTAATAATTGAACAACTATTGTTCTAAAAACCTACTTTATAACTATTTAATGTCAAACATGAAATAAAAATAATATTTTTGATAATAGAGGGAACAAAAAAGCATGCATCTAATACAATAGTAACTCCATCAGATAGATGTAAATTGACCTCGTCAATAGCAATAACAGTAACTCTTGCTTCGTTGCCTATCTTAAAGTCCATCTCACCTCTCGCTAATCTCCTAGGCCTTCGTCAAAACTTGCAATAAATTACAAATATGATAAGCACCGTCGGTATCCAATACCTATGTGTTATCATATAAGTCTGACAAATAGAGACTGATCATGAATGTACTTAATGCTTCTCTAAGCTTCTATTTCACCTTTTCTACAAGATACTCCTTACAGTTCCTCTTTCAATACCCGTCTTGTCGTAGTGGAAGCACTGGCCTTTGTCCTTTGCTAGGTCCTTCTTAGCAACCTTTGTTTTACCCGGTCTGCCCATGCCCTCTGCCCTTCTCAAGAGACTTCTTTGTCTTCCTTTTCTTTTTGGACTTACCAGTATAAAGAACTATGGAAAGAAATCGAATAGGTACTGAAGCACAAGATCCACACATAGGTTATCCTCTAGGACTATTCCTAGACCTGTGAGTTTCTCTATCCACTCAATCATCTTAAGGACATGGTTCTGAACTAGTGTCCCCTCTGTCATCCTACTGTGGAAGAGACACCTCGATATCTCTTATCATTGAGTTCTTCTCTATTCCTCAAACAATTTACGGAGATGCAAGAGTATAGATCTGATATTCATCTTTTCATGTTGTCTCTATAACTCAGGAGTCATAGAGCCGAACATATAATACTGAGCAAGAGTGGAGTCATCTGTGTACTTTATGTACCGAGTGATCTCATCCTTGCTTGCCCCTTCATCGGGCATAGGGATCACTATATCAAGGACGTACGTGAGTTTCTCTACTATGAGAACTATTCTCACATTGCAGAGCCAATCTATTAGGATCTAGAGCAGCACTAAGAGGGGAGGTGAATTAGTGTAGTAGAAAAAATCATAATTTTAAATCAATTCTAAAAAGAGTTGTGCATTGAGAACTTTCGGTCCGATGAAAATGAATTTGGCAAAGTGAATGTTTCGATTGAATATGAAAGAGAGTTGAGAGAAGGAGATTGAGAGATTGCAGCCAAGTAAAAATTAAAATGCTGTAATTTAAAAGCTCACACCAAGAGAAGTACACAGCAATTTATAGTTGTTCGGTCAAATGATCTACGTCCACTTCCGAAACCTCCTCCAATGAGGTTCCCGGCTTCCACTATCAATTTTTCTTAAAAGGGAAGGACCAAGCACCCCTCTTATATATTTTTACAAGTGGTTCACACTCTCTTATAGCACTTTTACAAATGAGACTTTGGGAGGTGAACACTCAAACTTTCGAAAGTAATTTTGCTAGAATTTTGACTCACTTCTTTATCACTTCTCAATATGCTTAGCCAGCTGAGAAGTAAGGGATATTTATAGGCTCAATTGGCTTTAGAATTAGAGCTAAAAAGAGTCACATCCTGGATTTTTGAGTACTAGCGGTACCACCGCTTGGCACTAGTTGTACCACCGCCAGTTGACCCTACTCTATCAATGTGCTAGGCGATACCATTGCCCAATCTGGCGGTACTACTGCCTGATAGGGTCCCCGGGCTCTATGGAGGGGTGACACCACCGCTTGTCAAGCGGTACCACTACTAGCAGGTAATAACTATTAGCGGTACCACCATTGACCTGAGGCAGTATCACCGCCCAGACCACCTAGGAACTTATTCCCAGGGTGGTGCCACTGCCAGACAAGTCCAGTAAACTTTGGATGGGCCTTGAATCCAGCATAATCCATTTAAATTTTGAGCCTAGTTGGCCCCTACCAAGGTTAAAGGATTATTAATCATCATTGATAATGATAGTTGGTTGTCATGCTTAATGATTTCTTGATATCATGAGTATTTAAAGGCATTATATCTTGATGACAAACACACGTTTTGGTCTTAAATTTGATACTCATTTTAGAAACATGAGCACACTTGTATGAAGCAAACAATTTAAACAGAAGATATTTTTCCTATCTTATCGAGATTAATGAGTTCATGATATTTTGTGAATCTCGAAATTAATTTTGATGATTCGATTATGAGTTCCAAGTTAATAATTTGATTTGAATGAGCTTAAACTACATTGTGATCTTGATAACTTGAGTCTTTCAAGATCTCTCACTTCATACCATGATTCTCCCATGTTGTTGAAGAAAAATCCAAATGAATCATAAATTATTTTCTCTTAACTTATTGATACTCAACTTGAGAAAATATGTTTTGAAGATTGAAACATTGCATGCACAATTTGATTTTTTTCCTATGTTTCAATACATATGACTTGATGATTGAAATATTAATGCAAACACTTAAAATATCACTTGTCATGATTTGAATATTGATTTAAAAGAAATTTTGCTCGACTTGATATCTTTTATGAATTTGAATAAGACTTATTAAAGATTCTTGATTCATCTCTTGATCTCTTGAATTCATGACCTTGAATTCTTGACTTGAGATATTTTTGGGAATCAAAATATTCTTCTCTATGATTGCTTCTTTTTATCATTTACCAAAGAGGAAAACAATTCAAGTTTATGTCATTTGTGAATCTCACAAACTATGTTAATGATTTTGATGATTCAAACTTGAATGAGCTTTATCACAAACCAAGTCTTGAAATTTTGATATTTGATACTTTGAATTCTTTTGCATGAATCAAGTTACTCTTTGTGTTATATCTTTTTAAATGAATCATGAGCCTTGATGTTATATATTTCATGATATAGAAATGATAAGATTTCTTTGCCTTGTGTGGTAAATTGAACATTTGACATAAATGAAATTTGCTTTATGATAAATCATGAATGATGTCTTTTGGTGTTGATCCTTATTGATATTTCATATTGATGTCTTTCATGAATTCTTTGCATCTATGTTTTGTTTGTATCACATAAAAATTGAAATATAGATTGATGCAGAATTATTTAAATGAAATATTATTCCTCTCTTCTATTTGATAATGACAAAGGGGGAGTTAACATGCTAGCTTGGATATCACAAGAGAAAGTGGCAAACATAGCTAGCTAGAAATTACAAAAAAGATAAAACTTCCACTTCTCAAAATGAGAAGAAAGAAATTGTAAAGTTATATATTTTTTTTAACTCATGAGCTTGCATGTTTAAAAATGTTGTAAATTTTACAAAATTGATAGCTCATTGCAAACAAAAATTTGATAGCTTGCAAAAGAAAAACTTGGTTGCATAAAATTGAAAGGGAGCAAGCTTGTGTATCGCAAAGAATGCTAGCTTGCTTATCATTATTGCTTGCTTGCTTATCAACAATTGGTATCACTTGTTATCATGATTAACAATTTGATAGCTTGTTATCTTACTTGCTTGCCTATCAACAATTGGTATCTTGCTAATCATAAAGGAACTTGCTATCTTGACAATAACAAAATTGCTACCTTGTAATCTCAAGAAAAGCAAAGTGCAAACTTGCACTAGAAGCAAGTGTTGAATTATCATGAACATCATCACAACAAGTGATATCTTGCATATCATGATAAACTTTCCATGATTGAATGTTAATAAAAATCTAGCTAGTATGATTTAAAACTTGCATATCTTTTAAAAATAAGCTAAATGTTACTTCTCCTTTTTGTTGATGACAAAGGGGGAGAAGTGTAGATTGATGAGTTCATGCAATGTAATGCGGATTGAGTATTTTATATATTTGCATGATGGTTTGATATTTTCTCTCAACATGTGATACATATAGCTTGGATTTGGGATAATCCAAGTGTTCTATCAATGGCATATTGATAGGGTGAGTTTGGGTTGAACTCCGTGGAGTTAAGGTTAACTCTATTAGTCATCAATTAGTTGTCATCATAAAAAAGGGGGAGATTGTTAAATCTCGGATTTTGATGATGAAACTAATTGATTGTATTTTATTTGTCTAACTGCGTTTTGAGTTATGCAAGTATACTCGATTAGAATTAGATAGTTAACGCTGGAGGAATTGACGTTGCACCGGAGGAAATCATGTCAGGATATTGGACAATCGACAGAAGGCTTCGGACATCGGGCATCGGGCCAAGAAGAGCAAAGTTGTGCCAAGGATATCGAGGTTGTGGAGGTCAACCACCGATTGGGCAACGGATCGTAAGAGAGGACGGTGTGCCGAAGAAACGGACGAAGTGCCGATAAGCCAATGACGTACCAGGCAACAGAATGTCGATTCGTGTTATAATAACTGTCTAGATCAAAGTAGAGTATTTATTTTTTTTGTGCAGGATTAACTACGATAACGATGAAGACGTAAAGCAAAATAAAGTGCCGAAAGTCAAGTGCGATGGATCGTTGGAAGTTTGAGAGTTAGACAGAAGTCCGAAGATTCATTAGGAGTGCTGTCGGAACTAGCCGAGAACGAGTAGGGAGCTTGCCGAAGGATTTTCGGAAGTTCGCCAGAAGGTTCGTCGAAAGTTTGCAGAGCTTACCAAGAAAGATCAGAGCTTTCCAAAGAAGCTCATAGGAACCTATCAAGATCATCGTGAAGTCCAGGAGCTTGCCGGGAGTCCGCAGAATGGTTTCCGAGGGTTCGTCGGAAGACCCCCCGGAAGTTCGCCGCTATCTCGCCGGAAGAAGTCTTGACTTATTAGATTTTGTAATAGCTTAGAAAAGTCTTTAATTTCATAGTTAGCATGTTAATTTGGATTAGGATTAGGTGTTAATCCAATAACCCAGGTATTGAGCCAATTGGGCCTTTAATGGGCTGTATTGGGCCGAAGGTAAGGCCCATACAGTTTCTAGCAAGGGCAGGCGGTAGCATCGCCTGTTGACTGAAGGCCAGGCAGTAGTACCGCCCCAGGCAGACGGTGGTACCGCCTGACAGGTGGTTGCAACCACCTGTGTCAGGCGGTAGTACCGCTTGATGCTGCGGTAATCGCTAAAGACAATGACAATGACACACGCAAAGGTGTGTCAGGCGATAGTACCGCCAATGCCAGGCGATAGTACCGCCAATGCCAGGCGATAGTACCGCCATTGCCAGGCGGTAGTACCACCTACAGTCCGAAATTTCGGACGAGACCTCTTTAAACGAGATTTTTGAATCCCAAAAAGCTCTATAAATACCCCTTTACTCCTAGCTGGTTGGGGGACCTTTTGTAGTGTTAGAATTGAGTCTAAGCTATAGCAAATTTCTGCTTTCATTTGCTCAAGTGTTCTCCTCCTTTCTTCTCCTTGTAAAAATCCTGTAAAGAGAGGGAACCACTTGCAAAAGGCTGTAAAGGGGTGTTTGGTCCTTCCCCTTCAAGAGACTTGGTAGTGAAAGTTGGGAGCCTCATTGGAGGAGACTTCAAGAGTGGACGTAGGTCATTTGACCGAACCACTATACATCACTGCGTTTACTTGCTGTGTGAGCACTTAAATTCTATATCGTAAATTTCTTAAGCTACAAATTGATCGGATTTCTTCTCCCTACTTCAAATTGCATTTACCTGAATATTTTCAAGTTAAAGTCTCTTTCGCTGAATCAAGTTCTAAAGTAAATCTTCGGAATCGGTTTTCAAGCTTTATTTAGTTTTATCCGCTGTATTAATTCACCCCCCCCCCCTCTTAGTGCCACTCTGAACCTAACAATTTGATCTTATTCAATCATCTAATTTGATCCCATCCAATTATTCGATTGGATCTCATCCACAAGATCCAAACTAGGGACTTCGTAGATATCTTATATCCGCACCTCTACTTATTGCAACATCCACCTAATGTGTATAACCCTCTAGGCCCGATACCGAGCTGGTCATGAGTCGCTCCTGTCAAAACTCCTTCCGACTCAGAACACCTTTTGATATAGTGAATTATTATCTCTATAATAATTCACTCGACTCATCAACTATGGATATACTAGGAAACTACGCTATAGTCCCCAGACGGTACAAGGGGATTTAATCCATCGGACCTATCTGTCCTCAATTACCATGTATCTATAGTCCCTCATCCATCTAATATCCCAAAGACCGTATATTGGGTATGGTAATGTTAGGCCCATATGGAATCTTGTCCGAGTCTCACTCTAATCGGATTCTCCCGGAGAACTCCTCTCTCAATCTAAAATACCCCAACCAGGGATTTTGCTTGAGTGAGCACATGTGGGATATATCTCTCACGATACCGAGAGTGGATGATCCTCTATTAACACTCAATTGCCTTCGTAAGATTGGCTATTATTCTTGAGAACCGATTATACTAGATCTAGAGCTTTCCAAACCTATAAGTCCGGTGTCAAAGAATAGAGTACTCATACAAGACATCTTTGATGTCTACAGTCTAAGGACCAGATACACAACTGAGACTACAGAATCACTATCTGACGTTAGGTATCATTAACCATCTAGCATTTCATAAGCGGATCAATTAGTGAACTCATTCTTCAATGAACACCTGCATTGTACATCTAGTGTCTCCACACAAGCAACTATGAGACCAGTTGCCTCCATCATATAGACGAGTATACAGTACACTAGTCTATCTGGTTAACTTGATGTCCTCATCGAGTAACCTATGACTAGGATGATTTAGGATCTGTGTTTAAAGGTATATCAGTCTCATTATCATGTTCTCATCATGATCCAATTTCCATTGCACAGATCCAAGGACATCACAATATTCATCCAGATAATGTGAGAAAATACCAGTAATAATATGCAAAGAGATAGACGTAATGTGTCATAGGAGCCATCACTCATGTGATTGGCTTATAGGGCACCTATAAATAACAATCTTTCACTTGACCTAAAGCCAATCACCTACATGTTTGATCCCCATCAGATCTCTATGACGCTCAAATATAATCTGGGTCAATGACTTTATTAGTGGATCTGTAATGTTATCTTCGGATGGAACTCTTTCCACTACTACATCTCCACGGACTGCGATCTCTCTAATCAGGTGAAACCTCCACAAAACAATTCAGACGAGACCCGGGTTCCTTAACTTGATCGATCACCCTGTTATGTCGTAATATATGGGAATCAGTTTTACGTTGCTCAATACGATTCCTAAATCTGTGATGAACTTCTTTATCCAGATACCCTCTTTTGCTGCTTCTGCCGTAGTAATGTATTCTGCCTCTATGGTCGAGTCAGTAGTATTATCTCACTTGGAACTCTTCCAACTTACTACTACTCCATTTAGGGTGAACACATACCCTAAATTCGACTTACTATCATCGATATCGGATTGGAAACTCGAGTCGGTATGGCCCTTAATCTGGAGACTACCTCCTCTGTATACGAGTAAAAGATCCTTAGACCTTTTCAAGTACTTAAGGATACACTTTACTATTTTCCAGTGCTCCAAGCCTAGATCTACCTGATACCTGCTCATAATACTCAGAGCATGCATTATATCAAGGTTGATACATAGTATGACATATATGATAGATCCTATCGCATAGGGTATTGTATCTAAATTTGTCATTTCTACAAGAGTTTTTAGGGACATACTCCAAGAAATTCTATGTACCTGGATTGAGACAAACCAAGCATCCTCTTGAATCTATCTCTATGGATCTGAATCCCCAAAATATAGGATGCTTCTCTTAAGTCATTCATGGAGAAGTGTCTAGATAGCCAAGCTTTTACCGTGGAGAGCATTCCTACATCATTCTCAATGATTAAGATGTCATCCACATATAATACCAAGAAGGTGATAGTGCTCCAACTTACTTTCCTATACACACAAGGCTCATCTTCATTCTTAACGAAGTCATAAGATTTGATTGTCTCATCAAACCTTATGTTCTAACTTCAGGAAGCTTGCTTTAGTCCATAAATGGACTTAAGCAATCTTCACACCTTATCTGGACTATGCTTAGATATGAACCTCTCAGGCTATATCATATATACATCCTTCTCGAGGTTTCCATTGAGGAATATAGTTTTTAAGTCCATATGCCAGATCTCATAATCATAATGTGCTGCAATAGCTAGTAAAATTTAAATGAATTTCAGCATAGCTATGGGTGCGAAGGTTTTGTCAAAGTCAACACCTTACCAATGACGATACCCCTTAGCCACTAGCCTTGCCTTATAGGTCTCCACCTTTCTATCTACCCCGATCTTCTTTTTAAAAATTCATTTATAGCTGATGGGTACGATACCCTTAGGTGCATCAACAAGGTTCCAAACCTTATTGGAGTACATAGATTCCATCTTAGAATTCATGGCTTCTTTCTACTTCCCAGAGTCTATGCTCATAATAGCCTCCTCATAGGTCTAAGGATCAATATCCTGAGTGTCTTCTCTATTGATATATCCCACATGTCTCTCAGGAGGATATGACACTCTACCAGACCTGTGCAAAGTCAAAACTTGTGTGTCAAGTACCTGAACAGACTCAGTTTCCGGAATGGTGCTTGAGTTAGGTTCTCTAACCTCGTTCAACTCTATCATGTGATAGAACCCTAGAGGAATTCTATGAAGATTGATCTTTGAGAAGGATCAACCCTTGGAATGCTATAGGGGTTCCACCCTCCAAGTAGCTTGGTGGCTGCAATTGTAGATTGATATTTCTTATTCCAAAGAGGTGGAGGCTACAAGCTTATATAGAGCTCCATACCCTAGCCCTAGGGGCTGCTTCTTAAGTGAACTACCCAATTTACCCTCATCTTTAGCCGACCGGCCCAGTAACAAGGGGGGTGGCGGCTAAGAGGCCCAATAGCCCAAATATAAACCCTAACCTCTCTTCTTTATAGGATAGAGGCGGCTAGGTGGGATTTATTATACTCACAGGGTTTTTATTAGGTGCTACGTGGTTAAGTAGGACCCAACCCTACTAGGGTCCTATCAAGCCCGCCCTCTTCCAATCAGTCTTGTCCTCAAGGCTGAGGTTCCATGAATTCAAGGAACCGGGTCTTTAGCTCCTTATATGATTCTCATGTGACATCTTCGGGTGGTAAATTATTCTAATGCACTAGTACTTCAGTAGAGGGATGTCGACGACGCATGATGATTTTGTTGTCGAGAATGGCTTGCGGCTGGGCTTAGATATATCCATCATTAGTGGTATTGGGCAGTTGAATCTGGGGTGACTCGTGTTCTCACAACTTGGGCTTCAAGCATGACACATCGAAGACAAGGTGAATTTTGACATCCTCAGGCAATTTAAGCCTGTACGCTACAGCTCCAATACGCTCTGTGATCTGATAGGGTATATAAAAATGTGGAGATAGCTTCATGGAGGCTCATGTGTTGATGGATAGTTATTTGTATGGCTGTAGGTGGAGAAAAACTCAATCTCTTACTAAAAATTCTCTTTCGCTTCTTCGTGTGTTAGCTTACTGCTTCATTCTAGCTTGAGCGGTAGAGAGATTATCCTCTAGCAGCTGTAGGAGTTTGTCTCTATCAATTAAATCTTGGTTGACCTAATCTACCTTAGCCGAGCCAATTACATACTTTGGAATCATAGGAGCCGACCGACCATATAATGCTTCATATGGGGTACATTTTGTAGATGAATGATATGTAGTATTGTACCACCATTCGGCCTAGGGGAGCCATTTCGTCCACTCCTTTGGTTGATCATTGGCGAAACACCGAAGGTACATCTCTAAACACATGTTCACTACTTTTGTTTGGCCATCAGTTTGTGGATGATATGTTGTGCTCATCTTAAGTTTAGTGCCCTACAACTAAAATAACTCGGTCCAAAATTTACTAGTGAAGGCCCTGTCATGATCACTTATAATAGATCTTGGCATCCCATGCAGTTTAATAATATTTTCTGTAAAAATCTGAGCAATACTAACAGTAGTGTAGGGATTTCACACAGCACAAAAATGAGCATATTTCGTAAGTCGATCAACCACTACAAGGATTGTGCCTTTACCTTTGGAATGTGGCAGCCCTTCGATGAAGTCCATGAAGATGTCAGTCCACACCGAGTCTGGTATGTGTAGTGGTTGTAGTTTCCCTGGACTCGCCACTGTTTCACCTTTTTGTTGTTGACATATATCACATTGTGCTACATATTCGGAAATAATTTTTTTCATCCCTCTCTAATAAAAGTTTTACTTCACTCTTTTATAGGTTCTTAGAAATCTGAAGTGCCCTACTGAAGGTGTGGAGTGCATTTCGTACAGAATGACTTTGATGCAAGGGGAGTTTGGTATAAGCATAATACGACCTTTGTAGCGTAAATCTCTCGAATCCCAAGTATAGTAAGCTATTGCGCTTGGATCCTCCTCTAATTTTTTGATGATGTTGCTGGTTTCTGGATCCTTCTTCCATTCCTCCCTAATATCCTCAAGGAAGCCGGTGGTAGGAAGAGAGAGTTAAAAATTCAGCTTGCACAAGTAGCCATGAGAGCGCATCTACAACAACATTTTCTTTCCCTTTTTTGTAAATAATTTCATAATCAAATCCTAGAAGTTTGGTTACCCATTTTTGCTACTCCGAGGATGATATCTTCTGCTCTAAAAAGTACTTGAGGCTTCTATTCTCAGTTTTAATCTAAAATCGCCGGCCAATCAGGTAGGGTCTCCACTTTGTTACTACGTGTACAATGGCGAGCATCTACTTATCATAAATAGACATTTTTTGATGGGAGGGAGACAACGCCTTGCTGGTGTATACAAGTGGCCGACCATCTTCCATGAGAACGGCTCTAATTCTAACTCCAGATGCATCGACCACAATGATGAAGGGTCGGTTGAAATCTAGTAGCGCTAGCACTAGTGTCGTCGTCATGGCTGCCTTAAGTCTATCGAAGGCAGTAGAGGCTTTGTTCGACCATTGGAAGGCATTTTTTTTCAGTAGAGAAGTGAGGGGGGCACTGATCTTCCCATAGTCCTTCACGAATTTTCGGTAGTAACTCGTTAGTCCAAGGAACCCACGTAGCAATTTCACATTTGTAGGTTTCAGCCAGCCTTGCATTGCTTTGATTTTTGTTGGGTCTACGGCCACTCCTTCTGATATTATATGCCTAAGGTACTCTACTTTTTGCTAGAGAAAGTTGTACTTTGATAGCTTAACAAAAAGAGTATTCTCCCGAAGGATTGTCAGAACAAATCACGAGTACTGAAAGTGAGTCTCAAGAGAAGGGCTGTAAATGAGAATATCATTGAAAAATACCAGTACAAATTTGCGAAGAAAGCTCCAAAAAATATCATTCATGAGACTTTGGAAGGTTGAAGGAGTATTAGTGAGTCCAAAGGGCATTACCAAGAATTCATAATGGCCGTTATGAGTGCGGAAAGCAGTTTTTGGGATGTCGCCTTCACATACCTGAATTTGGTGGTAACCGGATCGGAGGTCCAACTTTGTGAAGACTTGAGCTCATTTTAATTCATCAAGAAGTTCATCCACCACTGGTATTAGGTACTTATCCTTGACGGTGATGTCATTTAGAGCTCGGTAGTCGATGCACATCCGCCAAGTTCCATCTTTCTTGAACATGAGGAGTAGGGGCTGCAGCTTGGCCAAATCACCCCTGTTTCGAGCATCTCCTTCACGATTTTCTCAATTTCATCTTTCTAGATGTGAGGATAGTGGTAAGGTCAAGTGTTTGCTGGAGGTTTGTCTAGAAGGATTGGAATTCGATGGTCATGTTGCAAAGTAGGAGGAAGACCACACGGTTTAGCAAAAACATCATTAAATTCAACAAGTAGTTGGGTGAGATTTTGATCTTTAATTTTTGTTTTCTCCCCCTCTAGTTGCTATTGGAGATGCATAAGAAAGACACTATTTATCTTGTGTAAAAATTTCTCCATTTGTTGGGTTGAAATGGTGGTTATGTTGCTTCTACGCTTCCAGTGTAGGGTGACCTATTTGCCTTTGCAATAGAATTTCATAATCAATTTGGAAAAGTTCCAAGAGACATCACCTAGCGTCGTCAGCCATTCTATGCCCAGCATAGCCTCATTATCATCAATTGGTAGGAGGAAGAAGTCGGCAATAATTTCTTGGCCTTGCAGTAATAGTTTTACCTGCGGGCATCTTTGGTCACATTTTAGGATTTGGCCGTCGACAACCTTTACGTCAAACTTGCTGCAACCTTCGATATGGAGTGCCATCCGAGCAACAACCTTACTATTTAGAAAGTTATTAGTGCTACCTGTATTGATGAGAATGGTGATCAGTTGTTGTTTGAGTAGGCCTCCAACTTTCATCGTTTGTGGATTTGAGTAGCCGGCTAACGCATGTACCATAAAGTCGGTCGATTGTAGCTCTTCTTCTACATCTTTGTCCTCATGTTCAAGACTCTTTTCTAGCTATTCACTGATCTCTTCTTCCACTGGTTCAATCACAAGAAGTCTCCCTTTTTTAAAGCGATGCTCGCAGCTCCACGGCTTATCACAATGCCAACATAACCCCTTGGCAGATCGGTCTCGAAGCTCTTCTCTTGTCAACCTTTTTAGTGTAGGAGCTTGGCTGATAGTAGGGGGGTTGAGGGCTTCGATATTGCTGGTCAGGGAGTGACCCTAGTCCTTCGGGCTTCATGGTTCAATCGCTCCTCCTGAAGTCGTGCGAAAGAGATGGCTGCCATAAGCGTGTACGGTTGTCGTACTTTAACTTCTCCCCGGATCTCCGGCTTCAAGCTCTCAATAACTATCTCTAATAACTATTTTTCAGACCAATCACGAGTTTAATTAGATAACCTTTCAAACCTGGTTTGATACTCCTGGATGGTGGAGGTTTGTCGGATCTTTGCTAGTTGTCTGTCGATGTTCTAGTAATCGGTTGGTCCAAAATGGATCAGCAGTCCTTCTTTGAATTGTCACCATGAGAGGACTCCATGAGTGTGTTCAAACCAATCAAACCATTGTATGATATCCCCTTCAAGATGTATAGCTGTAATTTCTACCATAGATGCATCTGCGGTTTTGTGGTACCGAAAATATCGCTCCGTGTGCAAGATCCAACCAATCGGGTCTCCTTCTACCCATCTAGGGAAGTCCACCCTCATGCGTGGATAGTGAGGATCAGTCATAGAGCCTTCCCTCTCCTGGAGGTCATCTCTTTGATCAGAGCTCTCTCCTTGATATGATTTCTTTGGGCTTAGTGGTTGACCCAAACTAAGTTCGGCAAAGAGAGTCCGAATCTTCTCCTCCATTCGTGTCTAGAAGGCTTCAAATTTAGCATCAATTGCCTCCTTAGATGCCATAGCATATGTCTCCAAATCTATAATATTAAGATCTCTTTTTTTCTGTCGGGTTAAAGGCATGTATTGGTTGAGAGAAGTGGTGGCTGAAAGGGTTGGTGGATTGGTGGATGTAGGCTGCGGTTTAGGCTTATTTTGTGGCTATTTTGGGTGCTGTTTGGGGCTGCAGTTTGATGGAGTTTTTAGGCTGTGATGGTAGTGGATGAATGTTAGGGAAGAGTATTTTAGATCTATGATAGATTGCAGTAAAGGTTTGACAAAAATTAGTGAAAATTGCTACCTATATGCACTGTCTCATTAGAGCAGAATTGTTGTCGAAGAAATATCGGTTTCTCAACAAAATTTTAAACAAAAACTCAGGGATTTGAGGAGGAGGTTTGACAGTAGAATCTTAGTTTAGATAACCGGAAGGATAACAAATTGGATCAAGAAATTTCGGCAGCAAAATAGTAAAGAAATCGGTGCAAGTTGCGATCGCAGAATTCTCGTCGAAAAATTTCAGCAATTTGCGACGAGAGATTGTAGCAACACACGAAATTTTTTTTTGATGAATTCCAAGATAGATCAATCATGGATGGGAGCCAAGATGATCTATGAGGTGCACAAGAAATTTTGTTCAAAAAGGATAACAATTAGATCGGTTAAAGGCAGCAACACGTGGTTGAAATTTTCTACAACGATCCTTCGTTCGCAAAGATGGTAACTTTTGCGATGCAAGGAATTCATAGGCAAGGGATAGATAGACAAACTTCTTTTTGGTATTAGATGAAAAATTACAGTAGCAAAGGGTATTGGTGGTAGAAAAATACCAGATCTCTGATGCAATTGGAGGTGGCGACTATAGATTGAATTAATCTACGTCAGGAGATGACGGTGGAGACGACGACATCAAGAGCAATTGTGGGAATTGCTTGGCTGATGGTGGGTGGCAGGGATGGTAGCAAAAGCAGCAAGATTGCTGCTCTGATACCAGATGATAGAACCCCAGAGGAATTCTATGAAGATTGATCTTTGAGGGGGATCAACCCTTGGAACGCTATAGGGGTTCCACCCTCCAAGTAGCCTGGTGGCTGCAATTGTAGATTGATATTTCTTATTCTAAAGAGGTGGAGGCTACAAGCTTATATAGAACTCTAAACCCTAGCCCTAGGGGCTACTTCCTAAGTGAACTACTCAATTTACCCTCACCTTTAGCCGACCGGCCCAGTAACAAGGGGGGAGATGGCTAAGAGGCCCAATAGCCCAAATATAAACCCTAGCCTCTCTTCTTTATAGGATAGAGGTGGCTAGGTGAGATTTATTACACTCATAGGGTTTTTATTAGCTGCTAATTGGTTGAGTAGGACCCAATCCTACTAGGGTCCTATCATCATGCTCCCACTATCTCCGTCAAGAATATGTTACTTCTCAAGAAACACTGGTCTCTTAGTAACAAAGACCTTTTAATCCTCGGAGTGATAGAAATAATAACCACAAGTTTCTGTTAGAACCCTCCGCGGATTCTAAGCTTGGGGTTGATCTCTATAGGGGATCGGCCTCCTTGGAACTCTATAGGGGTTCCTTCCTCCAAGTTGCTGCACAAAGGCTGCTAAAGGATTGATCTATTCATTGATTAAAGAGGATGAATACATGGCTATTTATAGGGCTTCTAAGCCCCAACTCCTAATAAGACTCTTACTCAAGACTCCTACTTCTCACCAACTTTTAATTAGGACTCCTCTAGTAGGATTCCTAATTCTAATAGGACTTTTTACCTAATAGGACTTCTACTTCTAATAGGACTCTTTTCCTAATAGGACTTCTACTTCTAATAGGACTCTTTTCCTAATAGGACTCCTACTTCTAATAGGACTCTTTTCCTAATAGGATTCCTACTTCTAATAGGACTCTTTTCCTAATAGGACTCCTATTTCTAATAGGATTCTTTCTCTAATAGGACTCCTTTCCTAAGAAGTAACCTAACCCTAACCTAGCCGGCCTCTTCACCTCTTTAATAAGGGTCGGCTAGATAGGATTTACATGAATGCCCTTATCAATGAAACTAAATTAGGACTCTCATAGCTAGAGTCCTAACAGACCCGCTCTCTTCAAATCAGCCTTGTCCTCGAGGCTGACGTTCCATGAATTCTAGGAATTTGATCTTCAAGTCGTCGTAGTTCTCCCAAGTGGCATCTTCTGCTGGTAGGTTCACCCACTGTATTAACACTTCAGTAGCAGGTCATCGTCGTTGAGTCACGATTCGTCGATCAATAATGGCACTTGGTTGGGTCTGGAGCTCTCCTTGGGTAGTTATATTTGGTTGATGGCTTTGGGCTGTCTCGTATTGTCCCAACTTGAGCTTCAAACATGATATATGGAAGACTGGATGGATTCGAAAGCTAGCGGGTAAGTCCAATATGTATGCTACTGCTCCGATGCGCTCCAAAATCTGGTAGGGTCCATAGAACCGAGGTGAAAGCTTCATAGACGCTCTGGTTTAGATTGATGTTTGCTTGTATGGCTGGAGCCGTAGGAAGACTCAATCTCCTACTGAAAATTCTCTTTCGCCTCTGTATTGATCATATTGCTGTTTCATCCTTGCTTGTGCTGTAGTGAGATTATCTTTTAGCAACTTCAGTATTTTGTCTCTATTTTGTAGTTCCCTGTCTACTTGTTCTACTTTAGAGGTGCCCAACACATATTTTAGAATTACAGGGGGGGGTCGACCATACATGGCCTCATAGGGAGTACATTTTGTGGAGGAATGATAAGTTGTATTATACCACCACTCGGCCCAGGGAAGCCACTTTGTCCATTCTTTTGGTCGGTCACTGGTGAAGCATCTAAGGTATGTCTCCAAGCACTTGTTCACCACTTCAGTTTGACCGTCGGTTTGTGGGTGATATGCCGTACTCATCTTTAATTTAGTGCTTTGCATCTGGAATAACTCTGTCCAAAATTTGCTCGTGAAGACCCTATCACGATCACTTACAATAGATCTCGGCATCCCATGTAATTTTATAATATTCTCCATAAAGATTCGAGCAATACTAGAAGCAGTGTAGGGATTACGGATGGCACAAAAGTGAGCATACTTTGTAAGGCGATCAACCACGACAAAAATTGTACCTTTTCCTTGTGATGAGGGAAGCCCTTCGATGAAATCCATTGATATATCAGTCCATATTGATTCTGGGATGGGTAGAGGTTATAACTTTCCAGGACTTGCCACTGTCTCACCTTTGTATCGTTGACATATATCACATTGTGCTACAAATTCAGCAATAATATTTTTCATCCCTATCCAATAAAAATTTTGCTTAATTCTTTTATAGGTTTTAAGGAACCCGGAGTGCCTGGCCGCAGGTGTGGAATGCATCTCTTGAAGGATGGTCTTTATGCAAGTAGAATTTGGCACAAGCACAATGCGTCCTTTATATCGCAGGTCCTTTGAGTCCCAACTGTAATGAGCCATAGAGCTTGGTGCTTCCTTTAATTTTTTTATGATTTTACTCGTTTCCAGATTATCTTGCCATTCCCTCCTAATATCCTCAAGGAAGTCGGTGGTCAGAAGTGAAACAGCCAAAAATTCAGCTTGCTCGGGTAGCCGTGAAAGCGCATCTGCAACAACATTATCTTTCTCTTTTTTGTAAGTTATTTCATAATCATATCCAAGAAGCTTTATTATCCATTTTTGCTGCTTAAGTTGTACTAAAAAGCCGCTGCATGCTTTGTACAAAATTTTCTCCATTCGTTGTGTGCAAATTGTCGTTACGTCGCCCCCACGTTTCCCGTACAATATCACTTGTTTCCCCTTGCTGTAAAATCTCATAATTAGTTTTAAAAAATTTCAGGAAACATCACCTAATGTCGTCAACCATTCAATGCTAAGCACGGCCTCATAATCATCGAGAGAGAGGAGGAAAAAATCTGCAATTATCTCTTGGTCTTGCAGCAACAGTTTCACCCATGGGCACTTATGATCACACTTCAAAATTCATCCATCTGCGACTTTAACATCAAACCTACTGCAATTCTCAATAGGTAAGGCCATCTGGACAGCAACCTTGCTGTTCATAAAATTATTAGTGCTCCCGGTGTCAATAAGAACGGTGATTGGTTGTTGCTTCAGAAATCCTCCCACTTTCATTGTTTGCGGGTTCGCATAACCGGCAAGGGCATGCATCATAATATCAATTGGCTACTGTTCTTCATCCGTGACCTCTTCCTCACGCTCTTGGACCTCCTCTTCCCTGTCTTCAAGAGGTTCAATCAATAGGAGGCGGCCCCTTTTGTAGCGATGATCGCGGTTCCACGGCTCGTCGTAATGCCAACAAAGACCCTTTGCTGATCGATCACGTAGTTCTTTTCTTGTCAATTTTTTGGGCAGCGAAGGATGGCTGGAAGTAGAAGGGGGTTTATATGTTGAGGTTCTAGGAGTGGTTCTCATCCTTCGAGAATCTTGGTTGAGTCGTTCTTCTTGTATTCGGGCAAAAGAAATCGCAGCCATCACGCAGTGGGTCATTGTCGTGCCTTAACTTCCCCTTTTATCTCTGGCTTGAGTCCTTCGATAAATGTTCCTAACAATTGATGGTTAGTCCAATCACGAGCAAGGTAAGATAGCTTCTCAAACCTGGTTTGGTACTCTTGAATCGTAGAGGTTTGTCGAATCTTTGCGAGTTGGCCGTCGATATTTTCATACTCCGTAGGTCCGAAACGGTTCAGCAGTGCATTCTTAAATTGATTCCATGTCGGAGCCCCATGATTATATTCCAGCCAATTGTACCATTGAATAGCATCTCCTTCAAGTTGGATGACAGCAATCTCCACCATAGCATTATCCGACGTTCGGTAGTAGCGAAAGTAACGTTCTACGTACGAAATCCACCCCGCTAGGTCTCCTTCTTCCCATCATGGGAAGTCCACCCTCATGCGTGGCTGAAGCACGTCCGAGGGCTGTGCCTCCTTCTCTGGGGTCCTTTCTAAATTCTCTCCTTGCTGCAGTTTGGTTGGACTCGATGGTTGTCCAATTCTGAATTCTGCAAACATGAAATCAAAACCAAGAATGGAAGATCTCTTGTATTGCAAAGATTTGTATGGACCTTTGTAAGGGGATAGTGAAAAATCCATAACTATGATAGATGATGAGTGGAAGAGATTAGATCGAAAAATGGCTCGATGATAGTGTCTTTCACTATGTTTCTACTAAAAGTTCTGCATATTCTCTTTGGAAAAAGTTGGAAGGTCTCTATGAAAGAAAAACAGCTGGCAACAAAGCTTTTTTGATCAGAAAACTTGTGAACCTGAAATATAAAGAGGGTGCTTCTATTGCTGAGCGTTTGAATGAAATGCAGAGTATTACTAACCAGTTATCTTCTATGAAAATGTCTCTTGATGATGAGTTACAGGCATTGTTACTCTCAGTTCATTGCTAGGAAGTTGGGAGACACTAGTGGTTTCCCTCAGTAATTCTGCGCCAGATGGTATTGTCACAATGAGTCAAGTAACAAGCAATTTGTTGAATGAGGAGTTGAGAAGAAAGAACTCAACAGCATCTCAAATTGATTCACCGGCACTTATCTTAGAGAACAGAGGAAGGTCAAATTCTAAAGATAGAAGCAGTTCACGCATAGGTAGAAGCAAGTCAAAATCAAGGAAAGATATTGTTTGCTATAACTATGGTGAGAAAGGACATTATAAGAATCAATGTAAGTTGTTGGGAAATTCACAGGGGGAGCGACATCTCATGCGTAATGGAAGAATAAAAACAAAACACCCTAGATTTCTCGTAGAAAGTTTCCATCATCGTGCGAAGATCGGTGCATCAAAACAAATCCATGAAAACTTGATGTGTTAAAGAAAATACCTAGGGAGATCATTGTTAAATCTCGGATTTTGATGATGAAATCAAGTGGTGAAATATTTGTACTAATCTCTTTGTTGAGATGAGTGTGCAGGAATTACTACGATGGAAAACATAACGTGATTTATCAAGGCCAAGTCCGTCGGGGGTTCATCGGAAGTCCGAGAGATTTTCGGAAGAGTTGCCGGAACCATCCAAGATCAAATCAGGGACTTGTCGAAGTTTTCGAAAGTCCATTTCAAAGATCGTCGAAGGTTCGCGGAACTTCCGGGAAAATTCGGAAACCAGCCGAAGACTAGTTGGGCTTGCCGGAGTATGCTGGGAGACCACTGGTAGCAATCCGAGGGAAGCATCGGAGGCCTGCCGGAATCTCGCCGTAGTACTCGCCGGAAGTCGACTTGAAGGGTGTCCGATCAAATCACGTTAAGTTATGTTCGTAAATTTGCACATGAGTAGAGCAAGGATTTAAGAAATAAATCCTGCCCAAAATTCAGTAGGAGCCAACCAGGCCACTACTGTGTCAAGTTGAGGACTAAACAGGCCCCATTCGGCTCTGTCCGAATGGGGGCAAGAGGTGGAACCGCCCAAGCCTGGGGCGGTGGAACCGCCAAGCCTGGGGCGGTAGAACCGCCACTGAAGCGCGTAGCACCGCCCGCACACACACACAAAAGCGGTGGAACGCTTATGCGGGCGTAGCACCGCACCGCTCACATTCGACGGCGGTGGAACCGCTGGTCAAGCGGTGGCACCGCCGATCACCGGATCGAGCAAGTAGCACCGCCGCTGGGCGGTGGCACCGCTTCAGACGTCGATCAAAGATCGACACAGTGGTGGCACCGCCGACAAAGCGGTGGCACCGCTTTGACCACCAGAAATCTGGGGACTCCAAATTCACTTGGAATTTGGAGCCCAATTTTAAATCCACTTTTGGATCTATAAATACCCCCCTTTCTCAGCTAAAAGGGTCACCCTTTTAAGCAAATAGTTTGAGTCTTGAGCTTTTGAAGAGTTTTTGAAAAGTATTGTATTCTTTGCTAAGTGTTCACCTTTCTTCTTCTTGAGAGATCTTGTACAAGTGTGAACATCTTGTAAAGGGTTGTAAAAAGGGGTGTTTGATCCTTCCCCTTCAAAGGACTTGCTAGTGGAAGAGTGGAGCCTCATCGCAAAGGCTTCAAGAGTGGATGTAGGTCATTTGACCGAACCACTATACATCATTGTGTCCTTAAATGTGTGAGTGTTTATATTTCTGAATCATTTCATTTCTTGGCTGCAAGTTCATAGTTAGTTCCTTTTCACAAGCAATTACTTTCAAGTTCTCTTTCGTTGAATCGAAATCTTCTTACGAACTTGTGTTTCTTTGCGAAATCGGTTTCAAGAATAGAGTTTAATCCGCTGCACTAATTCACCCCCCCCTCTTAGTGCCTTTTGATCCTTTCAATTGGTATCAGAGCAAGGTTTGCTCTCATATTGGTTTAAAACCCAAGAGAGACGGCCTACTCCGGTATGCAAGAGGGTCTCTCCATTACTCGTCCACCTATGTTCAATGGGTCGGATTATACGTATTAGAAGACTCGTATGAGAATTTTTCTTATCTCCATGGACTTCGAACTTTGGAACATTGTCGAAAATGGCTTCGCAAAATCTTCTCTTCCGATGAGTGAATGGAATGAGTCGGAGAAGAAGATTTTCGCTCTCAATGCAAAGGCTATGAATGCCTTATTTTGTGCACTTGATAAGAATGAGTTTAATCGGGTTTTCATTTGTGAATCGGCTTTTGATATTTGGCGCACTCTTGAAATCACTCATGAAGGCACTAGCCGAGTGAAGGAGTCCAAAATCAACATTCTTGTGCATTCCTACGAACTTTTTCGGATGAAACCAAATGAGTCCATTGGAGACATGTACACCCGCTTTACGGATGTCATCAATGGACTTAAAGCTCTTGGTAAAGGCTTTTCGAATTTTGAATTGGTAACTAAGATTTTAAGATCCCTTCCAAAGTGTTGGGATCCAAAGGTCACGACCATTCAAGAGGCCAAGGATCTTAAAGTATTTCCCATTGAAGAACTTATTGGATCTCTAATGACTTACGAGATGACGTGTCATGCTCATGAAGAGCTTGAGAACCCCCTTCAAAGAACAGGAAGGATATGGCACTTAGAACACAAGAAGACCACTTGAAAGGAACATCAAGTGATGAGGATAGTGACAATGACATTGCACTTCTAACTCAAAGTTTAAGAAATTCATAAGAAAGAACAAGTTCAAAAATGACACAAAAGCAAATTTGAACACAAAAGGACCAAGTCATTTGCTACGAATGCAAGAAGCCAGGACACTTCAAGAATGAATGCCCTCAAGCCAAGAAGAAGCAATTCAAGAAGAAAAAAAAGCCTTGAAGGCCACATGGGATGATTCAAGTGACTCCGAGATTGAAGAGGCTAGCAACAAAGAGGAGGCAAATTTCGCTCTAATGGCATTTGGAGAAGAGGTTAGTGAGTTACTTAATGAAGAGTTATCTTTCGATGAACTTTCTATGGCTTTTCATGAGTTGTTTGATGAATGTAGAACTATTAGTAAGAAGTTCAATTTACTTAAGAAAGAGCATGCTTTATTACAAAGTAAATTCAATAGTCTTCAAAACCCTTCTCTACCCCCATGCTCTAAGTGTGAAGACTTAGATGCAACAAAAAGGGAGAACTTGCTACTCAAAGAGACCCTAAACAAGTTTAAGGTCGGTAGCAAGGGCTTAGACATGATTCTTGCTAACAAAGGTCATGTCGGAAATAGAAGTGGTATCGGATTTATGAGAGGTTCTCACCAAAATCCCACCACCTTTGTTAAAGGGTCTACATTGCATGTATCACCCCATTTGAAATGTAATTTTTGTTGCAAAACGGGACATGTTATCTACAAATGTCCATTCAAGAAAATTAGTCCACAAAAGTTGATATGGGTTCCTAAAGGAACCATAAACAATTCAATGATAAATTACAAAATAAGTAGATCAATGTGTAAGGCACCCAAAATCAAATGGGTACCTAAAACAATCCTCTTTTGTAGACAAACTCACAAGCTAGGAGCAAGAAATGGTATCTTGATAGTGGATGCTCAAGGCACATGACCGGAGATCCATCTCATTTCTCTATGCTCTCTAGCAAAGAAGAAGGATATGTCACTTTCGGAGACAACAACAAGGGTAAAATCATTGGCAAGGGAACCATAGGTAACAAATCGAGTTTTTCAATTGATGATGTGTTACTAGTTGATGGTTTAAAACATAATCTTTTAAGTATTAGTCAACTATGTGATAAAGGTTATGTTGTTAGATTTGAATCCAATGTTTGCATTATTGAAAAACCCAACAACAACATATCCATGATTGCTTTAAAACAAAACAATGTCTACACAATAAATATTGATAAATTAAGTAATGAAATGTGTTTTTCGGTTTTGAATGATGACGCTTGGCTTTGGCATAGGAGGCTAGGCCATGCAAGCATGAAACTAATCTCTAAGATTTCATCTAGAGATTTAGTAAGAGGTATCCCAAACACGAAATTTGTTAAGGATAAGGTATGTGATGCATGTCAACTAGGAAAACAAATAAAGACTAGTTTCAAATCAAAAAATCACATTAGCACCACTAGACCATTGCAATTGATCCACTTGGACTTATTTAGACCAATTGACATAACAAGCCTAGGTGGTAGCAAATATGCTTTTGTAATTGTGGATGACTATAGTAGATACACTTGGACCTATTTTTGGCTCATAAAAGTGATTGCTTCAAATGTTTCTCTAAATTTTGTAAACTCACTCAAAATGAAAAGGCTTTATGATCTCATCAATTCAAGTGATCATGGAGGTGAATTTCAAAATCATGACTTCCAAAATTTTTGTGAAACAAACGGATACAATCACAACTTCTCTACTCCAAAAATCCACAACAAAATGGAGTAGTAGAAAGGAAAAATAGAAGTTTGCAAGAAATGGCTAGAACCATGTTAAATGAATATAATTTACCAAAATATTTTTGGCCGAAGCCGTGAATACGGCTTGCTATGTGATGAATAGAGTTCTAGTGAGACCATCCCTATCCAAAACTCCATATGAATTATGGAATGATAAAAAACCCAATGTTTCTTACTTTAAAGTTTTTGGTTGCAAATGCTTTATTTTGAATGAAAAGGATGCCTTAGGAAAATTCGATGCAAAATCCAATAAAGGCATATTTCTTGGTTATTCTTCCGTTTCTAAGGCTTTTCGTGTTTTCAACAAGAGAACCTTACTTATAGAAGAATCTATTCATGTGGTTTTTAATGAAGTTTCCGAATTTAAGAAAAAAGATTTTGATGATGATTTTGGTCTTGATGATTTGAATTTGAATGAACCCTCTCCTCAAAATAACATCTTGGATGCATCTTCTTCCCAAGCTTCCTTACCAAAGGAATGGAAGTATGTAGATGCTCATCCCAAGGAGTTAATTATAGGAGATGCATCGAAAGGGGTTCAAACTCGCTCTTCTTTCAAAAATTTTTGTGCCCATGCTGCCTTTCTTTCTCAAGTTGAACCAAAATGCATTGTTGATGCCCTAAAGGATGATTCTTGGGTTATCGCAATGCAAGAAGAATTGAATCAATTTGAGGAATGGGGTATGGAAGCTTGTTCCTAGACCTAATGACCACTTAGTTATTGGTACTAAGTGGGTCTTTAGAAACAAGCAAGATGAATGCGGTATCGTGGTTAGAAACAAGGCTAGACTAGTGGCCAAAGGTTTCAACCAAGAAGAAGGTATCGATTATGAAGAAACCTTCGCTCCGGTGGCAAGATTGAAGCCATTAGGATGCTCCTTGCCTATGCTAGTAGTAAAGATTTTAAATTATTTCAAATGGATGTCAAAAGTACGTTTTTAAATGGTTTCATTTCGAAGAAGTTTATGTTGAACAACCACCCGGATTCGAAAACTCTCTATTTCCTAACCATGTGTTTAAGCTAACTAAGGCCTTATATGGTCTTAAACAAGCCCCTAGGGCTTGGTATGAGAGGCTTAGTTCTTTCTTGATTTCAAATAATTTCACTAAAGGCAAGGTTGATACTACATTGTTTATTAAACATTTTGAAAACAATTTTCTTATTGTTCAAATTTATGTTGATGATATCATTTTCGGATCTTGTAATAAATCACTATGTGAATTATTTGCTAAGGATATGAGTGATGAATTTGAGATGAGCCTAATGGGAGAACTAAATTTCTTTTAGGACTTCAAATCAAGCAACTAAGTAATGGTATATTTCTAAATCAATCAAAATACACATTGGAATTGTTAAAACGATTCAATATGGATGGATCAAAAGAAATTAGCACTCCTATGAGCACCTCCACTAAATTAGATATGGATGAAAATGGAGAAAGCTTTGATCAAAAACTTATAGGGGCATGATAGGTAGCTCGCTTTATCTCATCGCAACTGCACGACATCATGTTCAGTGTAGGGCTATGTGCAAGATTCCAAGCTAATCCTAAGCTATCTCACTTGAAAGCGGTCAAGAGGATTCTTAGATATCTTAAAGGGACTCCTAATCTTGGATTATGGTATCCAAAATCTGAAAATTTTAGTTTGAAAGCTTATGCAGATGCGGATTTTGGTGGATGTAAACTAGATAGAAAAAGCACATCTGGAACATGCCAATTTCTAGGACATGCACTTGTTTCTTGGACTTCCAAGAAACAAAATTTGGTTGCACTATCTACAGCAAAAGCTGAATATATAGCTGCTAGTGCATGCTGTGCACAAGTTATCTGGATGAAAAATACACTAGAGGACTATGGAATCTACTTAAAAAATATTCCTATAAAGTGTGATAACACGAGTGCAATTTGTCTAACTAAAAATCCAATCCAACACTCTCGCACTAAGCACATTGACATCAGGCATCACTTTATACGTGATCATGTAAGTAGTAGAAATGTCACTCTTGATTTTGTTGATACAAATCATCAATTAGCGGACATTTTTACGAAACCTTTAAATGAGGAACAATTTGATTTTATTAGAAGGGAATTAGGCATGCTAAACTGTCCAAGTAAGTAACCTTTTTTATGTCTTTTCTTGAAATTATGTTTAAACTATGATTTCCATCAATTTGATTCGGATTGTCCATGGATTTATTTCTTTTGACTTCATCCCATCTCTGAGATTTTTTTTACAAAAAAAAGGGGGAGAGGTGGAAAAACATTAAATCCGAAGTGGTTTTGTGCTACCGGCGGTAGCACCGCCAGATGCGGCGGTGGAACCGCCTGCTGGGGCGGTGGAACCGCCCGAACACCCTCCTATAAAATGTGTTAGGGCCGGCGGTAGAACCGCCTCCCCTAATCTGCGAACCGCCTCTCCTCACTCTTCCAAACTCTTCCAAACTTCAAATTGGTGTGATTTCTTCCTATCTAGAAGCCTAAGGAGGAGATTTTATCGTGATTCATTCTTCCTACATCTCAAAGAACCAATCTAAGGTAAAAACAGAATTATTTCTCTTTCATTTTCTTGTGAAGTTTCATTCCTTTCTTCAATTAATTTTCGATTATTCATGAATAGAAATGGCTCCTAGAAGAACATCAAGAGACAAAGGAAAAAGGATGGAGGTAGATTCATTTGACCAATCCTTGTTTAAATCACAAGAAGCCTCCCTTAGATTTTCTGAATTTGGTTCTAGACCCATTCACAAAGGAAAGTATGTTGATTTGAATCAATTAGGAAACTTAGAACCTTTCATGTGGTTTGCAGACTTAGAGGCTTTACCTATTCTGCAAATTATTGAACCTATTTATCCACGTTTAGTTAAGTTGTTCTATGCTAATTTAATTCAGGATGATGATGGCTTGTCAACTTATCTTCTAGGTAATGAGATTCAAATATGTGATAATACTATATGCTCATTAATTGGAATTGTTGAAAAAGAGCTAGGATGTTATTTTCGGGGAAAATGGGATATGGACACAGTTGGTGCCACTCACTCAGAAGCTTTAGAAACTGTGTTTGCAAACCCAAATTTAGGAATAATTCCCAAGAGTTGTGAACATTTATTACCTTTTAACTCTAAAATTTTGCATCACATTCTAATAAACATTATTATTCCTAAGCAGTTTCATCATGATGAGATCAGTTTCACTGAATTAGGTACCTTATATTGGATTATGACTAGACAACATTTTGTTTTGGTTACCTACTCAGCAAAGCACATGATAGAGGTCCTTTCTAAAGGATCAATGTTACCATATGGAGGTTTAATAACTAGACTATTGCATGCCCATAACATCTGCATTCCACCAGATGAAGAAGCAATACAAATCGAAAAATTTAATGTTATTAATGTTAAACTACTGAGACGACTTAGATGTACTGTCGAGCATGGAATAGGGTTAGGCAACCTAGGAAATGTGATATACCTCCCGGCCGTAGACCATCCTGAAACACCAGTCCTTAGGGGAAATGAATCTCCTCCTCCTGATCCTTTTGTTGCAGCTACATCAGTGACATTTTCTGCTCCATCTACTACTATGACCCGATCATGAGAGAGTTAAATGAAGTAAAACTACAGCAAATTGAAATTTTGAAGGAAATGCGGAAGATGAACTTAAAGATCGATCACATGTATAGGCATCTTGGCATTCCTCCTGAGGAGTAGCTTGCTGTGTTTTCTTTTTGAACGATGTAAACTTATGTTGTATGTTGACATGTATGTTGTATTCCTTACATCGGGACATCTATATTGTCTTAACTTCATGATACATCTTTTTTCGCCCCTTTGTGGAATGGTTTTCGGTTTTCGATTTCCTTTTCCACATTTGTGATGTTTTCCGACCCTCCTTGTTGTTATAATTCCCTCGTTTCCTTTTTGTTGATGACAAAGGGGGAGAAATGATATGTGTATTGCTATATGATATGCTATTTGTCCAAATTAAACTTAGTTGGGTTCTTGATATCATGTGTATTGCTATATGATATGCGCTGTCCAAATTAAACTTAGTTGGGTTCTTGATATCATGTTTTTTTTTAATATGTATACTTCATTGATATCCTTGATGTCTAGTTTGAAATCTTGAAATTAAAATTAATTATGTTGAATTCAAAAATTGAATTCAAGCGATTTTTCTTTATGGCATATACATAGGGGGAGTTAAGAATAACTCCATCACCAATTGATTGTCATCATCAAAAAGGGGGAGATTGTTAAATCTCGGATTTTGATGATGAAATCAAGTGGTGAAATATTTGTACTAATCTCTTTGTTGAGATGAGTGTGCAGGAATTACTACGATGGAAAACATAACGTGATTTATCAAGGCCAAGTCCGTCGGGGGTTCATCGGAAGTCCGAGAGATTTTCGGAAGAGTTGTCGGAACCATCCAAGATCAAATCAGGGACTTGTCGAAGTTTTCGAAAGTCCATTTCAAAGATCGTCGAAGGTTCGCGGAACTTCCGGAAAATTCGAAACCACCGAAGACTAGTTGGGCTTGCCGGAGTATCTTTGGGAGACCACCGTAGCAATCCGAGGAAGCATCGGAGGCCTACCGGAATCTCGCCGTAGTACTCGCCGGAAGTCGACTTGAAGGGTGTCCGATCAAATCACGTTAAGTTATGTTCAGTAAATTTGCACATGAGTAGAGCAAGGATTTAAGAAATAAATCCCGCCCAAAATTCAGTAGGAGCCAACCAGGCCACCACTGTGTCAAGTTGAGGACTAACAGGCCCCATTCGGCTCTGTCGAATGGGGGCAAGAGGTGGAACCGCCAAGCCTGGGGCGGTGGAAACGCTAAGCTGGGGCGGTGGAACCGCCACTGGGCTGTAGCACCGCCCAGACACACACACAAGCGGTGGAACGCTTGTGGGCGTAGCACCGCCCTGTTGATCGACGGCGGTGGAACCGCTGGTCGGGCAAGGTGGCACCGCCTGATCACGGATCGAGCGCCAGTAGCACCGCCGTCAGCGGTGGCACCGCTTCGACGATCAAAGATCGACCAAAGATCGGACACAGTGGCGGTGGCACCGGCTTCGACAGGTGGCACCGCTTTGACCACCAGAATCTGGGACTCCAAATTCACTTGGAATTTGGAGCCCAATTTAAATCCACTTTTGGATCTATAAATACCCCCTTTCTCAATTTGAAAGGGTCACCCTTTTGAGCAAATAGTTTGAGTCTTGAGCTTTTGAAGAGTTTTTGAAAAGTATTGTATTCTTTGCTAAGTGTTCACCTTTCTTCTTCTTGAGAGATCTTGTACAAGTGTGAACATCTTGTAAAGGGTTGTAAAAAGGGGTGTTTGATCCTTCCCCTTCAAAGGACTTGCTAGTGGAAGAGCGGAGCCTCATCGCAAAGGCTTCAAGAGTGGATGTAGGTCATTTGACCGAACCACTATACATCATTGTGTCCTTAAATGTGTGAGTGTTTATATTTCTGAATCATTTCATTTCTTGGCTGCAAGTTCATAGTTAGTTCCTTTTCACAAGCAATTACTTTCAAGTTCTCTTTCGTTGAATCGAAATCTTCTTACGAACTTGTGTTTCTTTGCGAAATCGGTTTCAAGAATAGAGTTTAATCCGCTGCACTAATTCACCCCCCCCTCTTAGTGCCTTTTGATCCTTTCAATCATATATCCCTAAATCCCTATAGATCCGTAGGAAGGATTAAGGAGGTCAAGCATCCTCCTCTCTAGCGATATCCATATGGCAAGGACTACGACGATGCACTTCTCTGGAGAGAAGAGAATAAGAGGTGGCTACCAAGAGAACTCCCAACCTATAGAGGTTTGGTTCCCTCCTATTTATAGAGGCCTCCTGTAAACTCTAATGGATCTTGCCCTATTGGTTATTGGATCTTCATCCAATTACCCAAGCCTCTTGGATTAGTGGGTCTCTACCCAATAATCTCTTATTAGCAATTATTGGATCTCATCTTAGGATCCAATAATTCATGGGCTTAATGGATATCTAATAAGTTAGGGGGTCTAGCGGATATCTCATATACGAACCTCTACTCGTCGCAACACCTACCATATGTGTGTGACTCTCTAGGCCTAATATCGAGCTGACCGTGAGTCATCCTTCTCAGAACTCCTTCTGACTTAGTGAATTATTATCTCTATAATAATTCACATAACTCATCGACTGCGGACGAACTAGGCCACTACGCCACAACCCCTAGATGATATAGGGGAATCTAATCCTTTGAACATATCTGTCCTTAGTTACAATGTATATATAGTCCCTCATCCATCTAATATCCCAAAGACCCTGTACCGGGCATGGTGCTGTTAGGCCCATACAGTCTCTCCTCGAGTTTTGCTCGTCGGATTCTCCCGGAGAACTCTTTCTCTCTCAATCCGAATAACCTTGGCCAAGGATTTGTTCGAGCAAGATCATATAGGATATTCCTCTCATGATACCGAGAGCGGATGATCCTCTATTGACACTCAATAGCCTTCGTAAAGTTGGCTACCACTCCCAATAACTGGTTGTACTAGATCTGAAACTTTCCAAACCTATAAGTCCGGTATCAAAGAGTGGAGTACTCATAAAGGACATCCTTGGTGTCTCAAGTCTAAGGACCAAATACACTATTGGGACTACGGAATCGTTGTCCAACGTGAGGTATCAATAACCATCCAGCATTCTGTAGGCGGATCAATCAGTGAACTCATTCCCCAATGAGCACCTGCATTATACCCTTAGTGTCCCCACACGAGTAGCTATAAGACCAGCCACCTCCATCATATGGACGAGTATACAGCACATTAGTCTATCTGGTTATCTCGATATCCTTCTCGAGTAACCTATGACCAGGATAATTTAGGGTCTGTGTTTAAAGGTGAATCGATCTCATTATCGTGATCTCATCACGATCCAATTCCCATTGCACAGATTCAAGAACATCACAATATATACAACACGCAAGATAAAGTGATAAAACGCCTAATAATATGCAAAGAGAAAAAATGCATATCAAGTCACAAGTGCCATCACTCATGTGATTGGCTTGCAGGGCACATATGACTAGCATAAGCAACCTAAGAAGAGCAAGAAAAAGGAAAAAGAAGTGGAGTCTACAGAGTCAAAAGAGAATACCACAACTATAGTGCTGGTTGGTGATTATTTGATTTTGTCCCCTTCTGATGATATTTTTTCTTGTGTGTGTCAGGATCTCGAGTGGATAATTGACATAGGAGCTTCTTATCATGCTACACCACGGAGGGAGTTCTTTGCTACCTATAGGTCTGAAAATTTTGGTGTTGTCAAGATGGGTAACCATGGCACAGCAGACATCATTGGTATAGGTGACATCCACATAAAGACAAACCTTGGATGTAAGTTGATGCTTAAGGATGTGAGGCATGTGGTTAACTTGAGGCTGAATTTAATCTTAGTTGGAAGACTAGATGATGAAGATTATGATAGTAGGTTTCATAAAGGGCAATGGAAATTCAGTAAGGGTTCTCTTATTATAGTTAATGGAAAGAAATGTCACACCTTGTATAGGTTACAGGCCAAAGCTTGTGGTGAGCAGCTAAATGCTACAGAGAAAGACTTCAGTATGGAGTTGTGGCATAGGCGATTAGGACACATGAGCGAGAAGGGACTACACTGCAAGCTCTTTCCAAGAGAGAGGTATTGCCTGACCTTAGAGGTACACATTTAAACCCTTATATTAATTGTTTAGTTGGTAAATAACATAGAGTTTCATTTGCTAGTCCTGCTTTATCTAGAAAAATACATGCCTTGGACCGTGTTTATATAAATGTATATGATTCTTTAAGGACAAAAACTCCTAATGGTTCTATTAATGTTCCTAGCATTAGTGGTGCACTTTATTTTGTTACTTTTATAGATGATTTTTCCAGAAAAGTTTGGGCTTATGCTTTGAAGACCAAGGATCAGGTTATTGATGTCTTCAAAGAATTTCATACTAGAGTTGAAAGAGAGACAGAAAGACAACTGAATGCATAAGATCAGATAATGGTGGTGAGTATACAGGATTATTTAATGATTATTACAGGTCATATGGCATCCAACATGAGATGACAGTTCCTGGTATACCTCAGCATAATGCAATTGTAGAGAGGATGAACCGCACCATCATGGAAAAATCAGATGTATGCTTTCACAGGCAAAGCTACCCAAAAGGTTTTTGAATGAGGCTTTGAGGACTACAGTTAATGTGATTAACTTATCTCTCTGTACAGCCCTAGATGCTGATGTTACAGAGCATGTATGGTTAGGGAAAGATATTTCCTATAGGCATTTGAGAGTGTTTGGTTGTCGTGCATTTGCACATGTTCCAGACAATGAAAGGTCCAAGCTGGATGGTAAGACAAAAGAATATATTTTCTTGGCTACTCACATGATCAATTTGGTTACAGGCTTTGGGATCCAGAAAAGCAGAAGGTGTTTAGAAGCAGAGATATGGTCTTCTTTGAAGATCAAACCCTTGAGGATATGAAGAAAGAGACACCAGCCAAGGCTTCTACAAAAGAATTAGCATATTGTGATCCAGTTATTCCTCCAGTATATCAGGGTGATAGGGGAGATGTGCAAGAAGATGGTGCAGAACCAGATGTTAATATACCTATAGGACATGTTGAGCAAAAAGAAGCTGAGTTACTTCCCGCAGAACCTCAATTGAGAAGATCTTCTAGACAATATCAGCCTTCCAGAAGATACTCTACAGATGAGTATGTGATGCTTACTAATGCAGGTGAAATAGAGAGTTACCAGGAAGCAATTGAAAGTGAGCAGAAAAAAAAGTGGCTAGTTGCTATGCAGGAAGAGATGGATACTCAACAGAAGAACTACACATATTATTTGGTACAATTATCACAGGGAATAAAAGCCTCGAAGAACAAGTGGGTTTTCAGGTTGAAGACTCAAGAATATTGTTCTCAACCAAAGTATAAAGCTAGATTGGTTGTGAAAGACTTTGGTCAAAAGAAAGGTATTGACTTTGAAGAGATTTTTTCTCCTATTGTTAAAATGTCTTCTATTCGTGTTGCTCTAGGTATTGCTGCTAGCCAGGACTTAGAGGTGGAGTAGTTAGATATTAAGACAGCTTTCCTTTATGGTGATTTGGAGGAGGAAATTTATATGGAGCAACCAGAAGGTTTCAAAGTCAAAGGTAAAGAAAATTTTGTCTGCAAGTTAAGAAAGGGTTTGTATGGATTGAAGCAAGCTCCAAGACAGTGGTACAGAAAGTTTGATTCATTTATGGCTGAAAATGGATACAAAAGAATAGCTTTAGATTATTGTATGTACATCAAATGGTTTGGTGAGGATTTTATTATTCTCTTACTTTATGTTGATGATATGCTTATCCTTGGGAAAGATATGTGTACAATTGATAGGTTGAAGAAGGAACTGAGTGAGTCCTTTGTAATGAAGGACATGGGCCAGCAAAGCAAATACTAGGCATGTAGATTTCTAGTGATAGGAAAAATAAGAAGATTTGGTTGTCACAGGAGAAGTACATCGAGAAGGTATTAGAAAGGTTCAGTATGAGCATTGCAAAGCCAATTGGTTCTCCTCTTTCAGGTCACTTCAAGTTGTGCTCAGAACAAAGTTCGTCAAGTGATGAGGAGAAGGAGAAAATGCAAAAGGTTCCTTATGCTTCAGTAGTTGGAAGTCTAATGTATGCAATGGTATGTACGAGGTCGAACATCACATATGCAGTGGGTGTTACTAGCAGATTTCTTATTAATCCAGGTAAAGAGCACTAGGCAATAGTGAAGTGGATCTTGAGATATCTCAAAGGAAGAAGCTCTAAGGTTTATTTAAGCTTTGGAGGTGGACCACCTGTACTAACGGATTACGCAAATGTAGATATGGCTAGAGATATCGATACAAGAAAATCCACATCAGGTTTTGTACTTACTTTTGCAAGGGGAGTTGTGTCATGGCAATTCAGATTATAAAGGTGTATTGCTCTGTCCACCACAAAGGCAGAATATATTATTGCTATAGAGGTTTGCAAAGAAATGTTATGGATGAAAGAATTCTTACAAGAATTGGGGTTGAAACAGAAAAACTATATAGTGTATTGTGACAGTTAGAGTGCCGTCAATTTATGTAAGAACCCAACTTTTCATTCCAAGTCAAAGCATATAGATGTCAGATACCACTGGATTCGAAATGTACTTAAAGAGAAGCAGTTGCAACTTTAGAAAATTTATATAGATGATAATGGAGCAAACATGTTGACAAAGACCTTACCGAAAGAGAGGCAGGAGATATTTTGATAGTTGGTCGATATAGATTTACACTAAGGAGTCATGGGATAGCCTCTCTTATGGGCTAAAGGGGGAGGTTGTTGGGCAGACAGCCCAATTCAGCCCATATGGGCTTTATCAGCCCATAGCCCATTTTTGTTTCCTAAACACTATCTTAACCTAAACCCTAGATTTAAATAGGGACTAATGGTGGCTACGAAAATAGGAGAAAAAATCACAACAAAAAGGTAGAAATTTTGTAGCAACAAAGGGGATTCAAAGAGAGAAGAAAAGGGTAGAAAAATAAGGGAAAAAGAAAGGAAAGAAGATAAGGAACACATAAAGACTGTTCTCATTTATCCAAATAGTTTTCTCATCTCAGGTTAGATCAGATCTACAGTGAATTTTTTTGTGATTACTTGGGGAGGTTTTAGATATTGTGCACATTGACGTGATCCTTGTATCCCAATTAATCTCTTGTGATTGTTGCTTGGGTTTTGGGTAAGAAACTCTGAGAATTGTATATTCATTATTTCTATAGTGGATTTTCTCTGGTTTGCCCCATGGTTTTTACCTTTCACGTTGAAGGAGTTTTTCACGTAAATCTTGGTGTTCTATTTGATTTTGATTTTCATTTAATTTCGCTGTGTTATGGCCTTCTAGTATTTGTTCATATACAAAAGTTCTTCCTTGTTTGTTGCCCCCTTTTTATCCCATCAAGGTTATCTAATCAAACTCATGATTAGTCTGAGAAATAGCTATTGGGGACAATTATTAAGGGCTTGAAGCCGGAGATCCGGGGAGAAGTTAAAGCACGACAACCGTACACACTTATGGCAGCCATCTCTTTCGCATGACTTTAAGAGGAGCGATTGAACCACGAAGCCCGGAGGACTAGGGTCACTCCTCGACCAGAAATATTGAAGCCCTCAGCCCCCCCTACTATTAGCTGAGCTCCTGAATCAAAAAAGTTGACAAGGGAAGAGCTTTGGGAGTGATCTATAAAGGGGCTATGTTGGCATTACGATGAGCCGTGGAGCCACGAGCATCACTGTAAGAAAGGAAAAATTCTTATGATCTAACCAGTAGAAGAAGAGGTCATTGAATAGACAGAAGAGAGCCTTCAACATGAGGAGGAAGATGCGAAAGAAGAGCCACAATCGACCAACTTTATGGTACACGCATTAGCCGGCTACTCAAGTCCGCAAACGATAAAAGTTGGAGGCCTTCTCAAATAACAACTGATCACTGTTCTCATCGATACGGGCAGCACTAATAACTTCTTAAACAATAAGGTTGCTGCTCGGATGGTGCTCCACATCGAAGGTTGCAGTAAGTTTGATGTAAAGGTCGCCAATGGCTGAATCGTAAAGTGCGACCAAAGATGCCCACAGGTGAAACTATTACTACAAGACCAAGAAATTGTTGCCGACTTCTTTCTCCTACCAATTGATGATTATGAGACCGTTCTAGGCATAGAATGGCTAATGACGCTAGGTGACATCTCCTGAAACTTTTCTAAGTTAATTATGAAATTCTATTGCAAAGGCAAACAGGTCATCCTACGCGGGAAGCGCGAAAGCAACATAACCACCGTTTCGACCCAACGAATGGAGAAAGTTTTGCATAAGATAAATGGTGGCTTTTTGATGCATCTCCAGCAACTACCAGAGGGGAAGAAAATAGAAATTGAAGATCAAAATCTCGCCCAATTGCTTGCTAAATTTGACAACATTTTTGTTGAACCGTGTGGTCTTCCTCCTACACGGCAACATGACCACCGAATTCTAATTCTTCCAGGCAAACCACTAGCGAACACTCAGCCATACCACTATCCTCACCTCCAGAAGGATGAAATTGAGAAGATTATAAAGGAGAAGCTTGAAATAGGAGTGATTCGGCCAAGCTACAGCCTTTATTCCTCACCGGTGCTACTTGTACGCAAGAAGGACGGAACTTGGTAGATGTGAATTGACTACCGAGCTCTAAATGGCATCACCATCAAGGATAAGTACCCAATACCAGTGGTGGATGAACTTCTTGATGAGTTAAAAGGAGCTCGAGTCTTTATGAAGTTGGACCTTCGATCCGATTACCACTAAATTCGGGTATGTGAAGACGACATTCCAAAAATTACTTTCCGCACACATAACAGCCATTATGAATTCTTGGTAATGCCTTTTGGACTCACTAATACTCCTTCAACTTTCCAAAGTCTCATGAATGATATTTTTCGAAACTTTCTTCGTAAATTTGTGCTGGTTTGTTACGATGATATTCTCATTTACAGCCCTTCTCTTGAGACTCATTTTCAGCACTTGTGGTTTGTTCTGACGATCCTTCGGGAGAATACTCTTTTTGTTAAGCTATCAAAGTATAGCTTTATCCAGCAGAAAGTAGAGTACCTTGAGCACCTAATATTAGAAGGAGTGGCGGTAGACCCAACAAAAATCGAAGCCATGCAGGGCTAGCCGAAACCTACAAATGTGAAATTGTTACGTGGGTTCCTTGGACTAACAGGCTACTACCAAAAATTTGTGAAGGACTATGGGAAGATTAGTGCACCCCTCACTTCTCTACTGAAAAAAGATACCTTCCAATGGTTAGATGAAGCCTTCGTTGCCTTTGATAAACTTAAGACAGCCATGACGATGACACCCGTGCTAGCACTACGAGATTTCAGCTGACCCTTCATCATTGAGGCCGACGCATCTGGAGTCAGAATTGGAGCCATTCTCATGCAAGATGGTCGACCACTTGCATACACCTACAAGGCGCTATCCCCTCCCATCAAAAAATATCAATCTATGATAAGGAGATGCTTGCCATTGTGCATGCAGTAACGAAGTGGAGACCCTACTTGATCGATCGACGATTTCAAATTAAAACCGACCATAGAAGGCCCAAATACTTTTTGGAGTAGAAGATATCATCCCCTAAGAAGCAAAAATGGGTAACCAAACTTCTAGGATTTGATTATGAAATTATTTACAAAAAGAGGTTAGAAAATATTGTTGCAGATACACTCTTACGATTATCAGATGTCATGCCCCCCGAATTTTTATCTCGTTCAGGAGGTGTGACCCTGTCTTAAAAATCCATAACATAAATTTTTTTTTTTCAACGATCCAATCCCAGGATCTAATCTAACATTTCAGGATACAAAGAATCATTTAAATATCAATCATATCCATAAACCTATGTAGATATAATCATACATCACATCACACAAACCCTTATGAAAACTCAAACCAACTTAACAAATTATTAATCTCACTTATAATTCCACAAGCGTAAGAATTATACAAAGCAGAATTCCAACCATTTACCATAAATTCATATCATCGTAAACTAAACTCAACATTCCAAAATTTCCAATCATGCAAGGTCTTTTAAAACTTTTACATGATACATCATTCTAAATCTATCGACATCTCATTTCATATAAAATACATTTATAGAATGATAACATAACAATCCACAATGGCTTGTCATAATCTAAATAGCTTCTCACTGCCTCAGCTCAATTCTAACATTTTAGTGCATGACAAGCTAACCTGAAAAAAAGGTTATATAACAACGGAGTGAGCTATAAAACTCAGCAAGTGGCATACAAATCCAGAACAAGAGGAGAATAGCTTCAAACAGACTTGGTATCCAAATGCAAGGTAAAGATATATGAATTCATGGTTTCTCATTAGATATAGAATCACAAATGTTATTTCAATCAAACATATTTGATTCGTAACAAAGGCAATAAAGAGGAATTAGAACTTATCAGATGACGTAAATAGTATTTCGGAGTATATCAAATGACACATAGGACATTACAGAGCATATCAATGGCATAAGAAGCATTTTTTAACATATCAATGGCAGAAGAAGCATTTTGGAGCATATCAAATGACACATAAGACATTACAAAGCATATCAATGACACTTAATATATTTCGGAGCATATCGATGTCGGAGGGAATGTTTCGAAGCATATCAAGTGCAAATGAAACATTTCAGAACATAGTAAAGACGTATAAAATGTTTCGAAGCATATCAAGGGCAAAAGAAATGTTTTGGAACATAGCAAGGATGTACGAAATGTTTCAAAGCATATCAAGAGCAAAGGAAACATTTCGAAATATAGTAACGACAAATGAAATGTTTCGAAGCATAACAAGAGCAAATGAAACATTTCGGAATATATCAATGACACATGAATGGTTTCAGAGTATATCAAGAGCATAAGAAACATTTTGAAATATATCAATGATATATAAATGGTTTCGGAGCATATCAAGAGCAAATGAAACATTTTCGAATATATCAATGATGCATGAATGGTTTCGGAGTGTATCAAGAGCATAAGAAACATTTCAGAATATATCAATGATGTATAAATGGTTTCGGAGCATATCGAGAGCAAATGAAATATTTTCGAATATATCAATGATGCATGAATGGTTTCAGAGCATATCAAGAGCAAAAGAAATAGTTCAAAACATATCAATGACGTATAAATGATTTTAGAATATATCAAAAATGAATGAAACATTTTGGACATAGCAAAGATGTATGAAATATTTTGAAGTATATCAAAGACATATGAAACATTTCGGAGCATATCAATAGTGCATAGGACATTTCGAAGCATATCAATGACACATAAGGATATTTCGGAGCATATCAATGATAGATGAAACATTTTTGAACATATCAAATCGCATATGAAATGGTTTCAGAATATATATCAAAGGATAACAATGACATATGAGATATCTTAGAGCATATCAGAAGAACAAATCAGAAATAGAAGCTCAAATGTCATATCTGACGTTCATTCATTTCATTCTCATCCAAAGCGCATATATAAACACATAAGCAAGGCTTTAGTTATCATATCAAAAATACAGAGGGCACTGTGGGATCACATTCATAATATGGTTCATCCATTTCTGGATGACCACCAAACATAAATCTCACCTTGCCTACCCCCATCAAGAGTGCAATAGGGATGCTAGACGTGACATTCTCCCCCGATGTAGGACTAATGCACCCCACCTATCCCCCTAAGGGCCTGCGGGTAGGCGTTACATTTTCCCCCACTCAATCATGTGACTTCCTCGTCATGAACTGACCACCCTGTTTACCCCCAAAGTGTTGACCCGGGGCGCTTGGCATGAGTTGGTGAAGGTCAGGGGTGGCTCATATACCATTTCTGGTAAAGGTCCAAATTATCCCACAAAACACCAAAGGATAAAAGGGTAGTATGAACAATAACATTGGCACATATCGGAAGCACATGCGGAATAACGAAAATATGCGTGTGCCTTTACGAATCAAGCTAATGTAAACATGAACATTACATAATAGATTTCAGGTATACAAATAATTTTAGGATGAATAATACAAGAATTGCAAAGGACTAATATAAAGCTCAACTGAAGAAGAGTTTAGATTGACTCAGTTTCTAATAGGATGAAATATGAATAGACAACATCAACAAAAGAACTTGATTCTGGCAGAATTTGAAAGATATATTGCATGGATTATTTGGATAACCAATTATGCTCCAAATTATTCAATAAAAGTATCATTGGAAAGCTATCTATTTTCAGATAAAATAAATTTCATAAAAATAGGAGTTTCAATCAAAGAGTTACAAATGATTCGGTAACCAAAAGTTAAGGAACGAAATCTCTATTTTCAGAAACGATAGGATCGAATTCAACAGAATTCTGGGGAGTCATTTAGACTCCAAACCTTTTAATCTAGGTATCAAAAGAATGATCAATAAGTCTAGTTTTTACAAAGTAAGTTTCATATAAATCAGAGTTTCCAACAGAGAGTTATAGGCAGTTTAGTATCAAAAGGTCATAGCTTATTGTCTCTGTTTTACAGATTTCGTAGAGCTGATTCAATTTGATGTTTGGATAGACAAATTTACTCCAAATTATACAAGTAAGCTGTCAAAAGAAAGGTTACAAGTCTATATTCAGATCAAACAAGTTTTACCTAAATTGGAATTCTGTACAGGGATTTATAGTCGAAACAAAATAGAAGGATCAGAATCTTGATAATTTTTCAGATTCAAACATTTATATTTCAAATAATAGAGATATCAGATTTCAAGGCTAGAATGATTCAAATTTCTCATATCCAAGGCAAAAGCAAAGATTGAAATTGCAGTAGAAAGGAGTGAAACACTTGCTTTTCGAAGATTTCGATCCAACGAAAGTATAAGCCCAAATCCTTCTAAGTTTCCTTCATCTCCTCTCTGTGTTTCATTTTCTGCACCTATCTTCTTTCTTTCTCCATAGCTGCAGCTCGTGCAGAACATAGGAGGTCGCGGTCACCTATTTTTTTTTCTTTTTCCCAACCATAGTCATTGCGATCACGATTCTGCTGTGCATTGTAGTTGCGATGCATGATCGCAACCATGACAGCAGCCGCAGCCACAGCCACAAGCCCCTCTCTTCTTCCTCTCCTCTTCTTCCTTCCTCATCTTTTTCTTTCCAGCCACAGCTGCCACACAGCAGCCACAGCCTTCCTTCCTCTGTTTCTTTCCCAGCCATAGTTGTGGTCACTGACGCATCCACAACCGCAGCCACAGCCGTAGCCCTCGTTCCTCTTCTCTTCCTCCTCTTTTCCGTCTTCTTCTACTCCTCTTCTTCCCTTTTTCTTCTTCTTTCCCAGCTGCAGCTGCCACAGTCACAACCACAGCTGCAACCCTCTTTCCTTTCTTCTTCTTCTTTCCTCTCTTCTCCCTCTCCTTCTTCTCCTCTTCTCCTCTTCTTCCCTTCTTCTTTTTCTTTCCCAGCTGCAGCTACCACAATCCCAGCTACAGCCGCAACCCTCTTTCCTCTCTTCTTCTTTCCTCTCTTCTTCTTTCCTCTCTTCTCCCTCTCCGTCTCCTCCTCTTCTTCCCTTCTTTTTCTTTCTCAGCTACAGCTGCCACAATCGCAGCCACAACCGTAGCCACGGCCACTGCTGCAGCCCTCTGTCCTCTTCTTCTTCACTTTTCTTTTTCCTCTCCTTCTCTTCTTCTTCTTTTCTTCCCTTCTCCTCCCTGACATACCACACCACTTCTCTATTTCCTCTTGTGGAAAATAGAAGTGTGCAGCCCTAGCTGTAGCCACCTCCTTCCTCTCTTCTCCCTCTTCTTCTTCTTCTCCTTCTCTTCTCTTCTTCTTCTCCTACGCATGACACCTTCCTCTCCTTTGTTTCCCAATGCACCACGTGGGAAATAGAGGTGCATGGGAGGGGCTGTGGGATGAGGCTGATATTTATTTATTTATTTTTTTTCCAACTTAATAATTTAGTCCCTGAAATTTCTATATTTACAAGTAGGTCCTCCAATTTGACAAATAAGTCCTTGACTTTTACAAATAAGTCCTTATGAATGACTCAAAATAACTCCTTACATAAATTTTAGAAATGAGGGATGTTACACCGGAGCAAGCAGAATTTTTAGCCATCTCCCTTCCCACCACTGGCTTCCTCGTGGACATTAGGGAGGAATGGAAGAAGGATCCAGAGACCAGCAATATCATTAAAAAATTAGAGGATCCAAGTGCAATAGCTCATTATACTTGGGATTCGAAGGATCTATGCTACAAAGGCTGTATTGCACTTATACCCAACTCTTCTAGCATCAAAATCATTCTACACGAAATGCACTCCACACCTTCAGCGGGGCACTCCAGATTTCTAAGAACCTATAAAAGAGTGAAGCAAAATTTTTATTGGAGAGGGATGAAAAAAGTTATTTCTGAATACGTGGCACAATGTGATATATGTCAATAGCAAAAAAGGTGAAATAATGGCAAGTCTAAGGAAACTACAACCACTAACCATACCAAACTCGGTGTGGACTGACATCTCCATGAAGCTATCTCCACGTTTTTATGGACCATATCAGAACATAGAGCGTATTGGAGTGTACAGACTTAAATTACCTGAGGATGCCAATATTCACCCTGTCTTTAATGTGTCATGCTTCAAGCCCAAGTTGGGAAAACATGAGTCACCCCAGATTCAACTACCCAACACCACCGATGATGGAGATATTCAAGCCTAACCACAAGCTATCCTCGATCGCAAAATCGTGATGCATCGCCGACGTCCCTCTACTGAAGTACTAGTACATTGGAATAATTTACCACTTGAAGATGTCACTTGGGAGAACTATGACGACTTGAAGATCAAATTCTCAAAATTCATGGAGCATCAGCCTTGAGGACAAGGCTGATTTGAAGAGGGCAGGTCTGTTAGGACTCTAGCTAGGAGAGTCCTAACCTATTGGGACTCTAGCTAGGAGAGTCCTAATTGAGTTTTATTGATAAGGGCATTCATGTAAATCCTATCTAGCCGACCCTTATTAAAGAGGTGAAGAGGGCGGCTAGGGTTAGGATTAGTTGGGAGGTTGCTTCTTAGAGAAGCATTAAGAGTTTATTAAAAGTAGGAGAGTTTATTAAAAGTTAGAGTCTTGAGTAAGAGTCCTAACAATAGAGAACTCTAGCTATACTAAGGGTCTTGAGTTGGAGTCCTATATAAGCATGTAGCCTCTACCTTTTTGAAATAAGAAAAATAAGATTCATCTATAGTTACAACCACTAGGCTGACTACTTAGAGGGTGGAACCCCTATAGCATTCCAAGGATTGATCCCCCTCAAAGATCAAATCTACATAGAATTCCTCTAGGGTTCTATCAATCAATTAGTGAACTCATTTTCCAATGAGCACCTATACTATATCCTTAGTGTCCCCACACAAGTAGCTATAAGACTAACCATCTCCATCATATGGATGGGTATACAGCACATTAGTCTATCCAGTTATCTCGATATCCCTCTCGAGTAACCTATGACCGGGATTATTTAGGATATATATTTAAAAGTGAATCGCTCTCATTATCATGATCTCATCATGATTCAATTCCCATTGTTACTTGAGAGGGACATAGGTTATTTTGTTTGAGGGTAATCATATATGTGTTTTTATGATAACCGGACAAACAACTAAGACTACGGAATCGCTGTCTAACGTTAGGTATCATTAACCATCCAACATTCCGTAAGCGGATCAATCAGTAAACTCATTCTCCAATGAGCACCTACACTATACCTCTAGTATCTCCACACAAGTGACTATGAGGCCAATCGCCTGCATCAGATAGATGAGTATACTGCGCACCAGTCTATCCGGTTATTTCAATATCCTTTTCGAGTAACCTATGACTAGGATGATTTAGGATCTGTGTTTAAAGGTGAATCAGTCTTATTATTATGATCTCATCATGATCTGATTCTCATTACACAGATCCAAGGATATCACAATATTCATCTAGACAATATGAAAAAATGTCAGTAATAATAAGCAAAGAGATCGACGTAACATGTCACAGGTGTCATTACTCATGTAATTGACTTGTTGGGCACCTATAACTAACAATCTCCCACTTGACCTAAAGCCAATCACCTACATATCTGATCTCCATCAGACCTCTATAACGCTCAAATATAATCTAAGTCAATGGCTTTGTTAGTGGATCTATAATGTTATCTTCAGATGAAACTCTTTCCACTGCTATATCTCTACGGGCCATGATCTCTCTAATCAAGTGGAACCCCTTAGAACAATTCTGATAAGACCCAGGTTCCCTAGCTTAAGTGATCATCCTGTTATTGTCACACTATATGAGAATTAATGTCACACTGCTCGATACGATTCTCAAATCTATGATGAACTTTTTCATCCATACACCCTCTTTTGCTGCTTCTGCCACAGCAATGGATTCTACCTTTGTGGTCGAATCATTAGTAGTATCTCACTTGGAACTCTTCCAACTTACTATTGCTCCATTCAAGGTGAACATATACTCTGAATTCGACTTACTATCATCGACATCGGACTAAAAACTCGAGTTCGTGTAGCCCTCAATCTAGAGACTACCTCCACGGTATACCAGTAAAAGATCCTTAGTCCTTCTCAAGTACTTAAAAATATACTTTACTGCTTTCCAGTGCTCCAAGCATAGATCTACCTGATAACTCCTCGTGACACTCAAAGCATGTGCTATATTAGGCCTAGTACATAGTATAGCATATTTGATAGATCCCATCGCATAGGGTATCATATCTATGTTTGCCATTTCTCTAGGAGTTTTTGGGGATATACTCCAAGAAATTAAAATTCTATATACCTAGATTAGGACAAGCCAAGCATCCTCTTAAATCTATCTTTATAGATCTCAATTCCTAAAATATAGAATGCTTCTCCTTAGTCCTTTATGGAGAAGTGTCTAGATAGCCAAGCCTCCTCTTAAATCTATCTTTATAGATCTCAATTCCTAAAATATAGAATGCTTCTCCTTAGTCCTTTATGGAGAAGTGTCTAGATAGCCAAGCCTTTACTGTAGAGAGCATTCCTATATCATTCTCAATGATAAAGATGTCATCCACATATAACACTAAGAAGGTGATAACGCTCCCACTTACCTTTCTGTATACACAAGGCTCATCTTCGTTCTTAACGAAGTCACAAGATCTGATCGTCTCATCAAATCTTCTGTTCCAACTTCGGAAAGCCTGCTTTAGTCTATAAATAGACTTAAGCAATCTGCATACCTTATTTGGACTCTGCTTGGATATATATCCCTCAAACTATATCATATACTCCTCTTTGACGTTGCCATTGAGGAATACAATTTTCATGTCCATCTACCAGATCTCTTAGTCATAATGTGCTGTAATAGCCAATAGAATTCAGATGGATTTCAGCATAGCTACGGGTGCAAAGGTTTCATCATAGTCAACACCTTGCCTTTGGCAATGCCCTTTAGCTACTAGCCTTGTCTTATAGGTCTCCACCTTTCTATCTATCCCGATCTTCTTCTTAAAGATCCATTTGCAGCCAATGGGTATGATACCCTTAGGTGCATCAACAAGATTCTAAACCTTATTGGAGAACATGGATTCCATCTCAGAATTCATAGCTTCTTGCCTCTTCCCAGAGTCTATGCTTATAATAGCCTCCTCGTATATCTAAGGATCAATATCCTTAATGTCTTCTCCACTTATATGTCTTATATATCTCTCAGGAAGGTATGACACTCTATCAGTCATATGTAAAGTTGAAACTTATATGTCAAGTACTTGAATAGACTCGGTCTCCAAAATGGTGCTTGAGCTAGGTTATCCAACCTTGCTCAACTCTATCATGCTCCCACTATCTCTACCAAGAATGTGTTTCTTTTGAAGAAACATTACTTTCTTGGCAACAAACACCTTTTGGTCCTCGGGGTGATAGAAATAATACCTACAAGTTTCCTTAGGGTATCCCACGAACTTGCATTGTTCCATCTTAGATTCTAACTTATCGGGGTCATATCATTTAACGTGGGTAGGGGAGCCCTAAATCTTAATAACTTTAAGACCAGACTTCTTCTCTTTCTATATCTCATATGGTATAGATACTACCGATCTAGATGGAACTCAGTTTAGAAAGTAAGTTATGATCTATTTTGGCAACTTTGCCTTATCCGATTTGCCCTTACCCTTGCCCTTCTTAAGGGTCTTCCCAACCTTCTGTTAGGTTCAGAGTGGCACTAAGAGGGGGGGGGGTGAATTAGTGTAGTGGATTAAACTGAATAAAGCTTAAAAACTGATTCCGAAGATTTGCTTAAGAACTTGATTCAGCGAAAGAGACTTTAACTTGAAAATATTCAGGTAAATTAAATTGGAAGTAGGGAGAAGAAATCCGATCAGTTTACAGCTTAAGAAATTTACGATGTAGAATTTAAGTACTCACATAGCAAGTAAACGCAGTGATGTATAGTGGTTCGGTCAAATGATCTACGTCCACTCTTGAAGCCTCCTCCAATAAGGCTCCCAACCTCCACTACCAAGTCTCTTGAAGGGGAAGGACCAAACACCCCTTTACAGCCTTTTACAAGAGGTTCCCTCTCTTTACAGGATTTTTACAAGGAGAAGAAAGGAGGAGAACACTTGAGCAAATGAAAGCAGAAATTTGCTATAGCTTAGACTCAATTCTCACACTACAAAAGATCTCCCAATCAGCTAGGAGTAAAGGGATATTTATAGAGCTTTTTAGGATTCAAAAATCCCACTCAAAGAGGTCTCATCCAAAATTTCGGACTGTATGTGGTACTACCGCCTGGCACTAGCGGTACTACCGCCTGACACACCTTTGCGTGTGTCAGTGTGCTGGCGGTACTACCGCTTGGACTGGTGGTACTACCGCTTGGACTGGCGGTACTACCGCCTAACACAAGTGGTTGCAACCACCTGTCTAGTGGTACCACCGCCTGGCTGGGGTAGTGCTACCGCCTAGCCTTCAGTCAACAGGCGGTGCTACCGCCTGGGTCCGACGGTGCTACCACCGGCCCTTGCCAGAAATTGTATGGGCCTAACCTTTGGCCCAATACAGCCAATTAAAGGCCCAATTGGCCTAATACAGGTCTAGACAGGATTAACACCTAGTCTATACCCTAATTAAGTACTAACTATGAACTTTTAAACCCAAATTAAACCGACACCATCAAGTTATCTTCCGAAGAGCTTTCCGGTAATCTTCTGGCGGGCTTCCGACACTCCCTCGGATTCCTTCTGGCGGATTCCCTCTGGTCGATTCCCAGCAGGCTCCCGGATTCTATGGTGAGTTCAATGAGTTTTTGACACCCTTCCGAACCTTCTCGGTGATCTCTGCGAACCTCCGACGATCTTTACGGCGAACTGTCGAAGGTACGGCGAACTTCTGAAACCTTCGGCAAGTCTTCGATTTCATCTCGGTTGGCTTCGGTAGCACTTCCAAAGATCCTTCGGACTTCCAGTGGACTCTTGAACATCCAGCAACTTGACTCTGGTAATTTGCTCTATCATAGTTAATCCTACACACTTATCTCAAAAATGGATTAGATCAAATAACCATCAATTAACTTCATCATCAAAATCCAAGATTCAATAATCTCCCCCTTTTTGATGATGATAATCAATTGATGACGGAGTTATTTTTAACTCCCCCTATCTATAAGCCATATAATGAGAAAGTAAAAACATTTGAATTCAATCTCTTGAATTCAACCAAAAACGATAAGTTACTTGCATTGAACTTATCGTTATGCTCAATCAGCATGAGGTTTCATTTGTAAGCAATATCAAAGCATGACATTTCATCGAAAGATGATAAACATTTATAATTTCATCAAAAGATACCAAAATTTTGAGATTACAACAAGGATCTCATGATTGACAAAGCTTGACACCATATTAGATAAATCATGAGATGAAAACTTATCATATCAATCGAAAGATACCATTTGATAAACATGATATAGTAAGAATCTTTCAACTATAAAACTCAATTGCAATGTGATGTGTTGCATTACTTATGGGTTCATTGCAATGCTTTTTAAGGATTGCAAACTGTTCTTGACACAAAGCATGGCAAGAGCAATTGAATTGCAATAACAAATCTTATGAGACATTTTTCATTTCATTTACACTATATAAATCATTTTTCAATACAATGCATGATATTTATCAAGTCATCAAAATATTTTGCTCATAAAGGCCACATTCAACAAATCATCAATTTCACATTTTTCTCCCCCTTTGTCATTAACAAAAAGGAGATGAATAAACTTGATGAAAGGGTGAAACTTGAAAAAAAAAATGACATAAGTGAGAGGAGTAATAAAGTCATTTTTGATACAATGCAAGATATTTATCAAGTCATCAAATTTTTTCAAAATATGTATAAGGGTACATCATTGAAGCCAATCATCAACCATATCCAAGAAAATTCATGATGAGATTCAACTTGTTATTTTTCTGAAGGAAGAAGATATGAAATCATAAAAACATGATTATCACATGAATAAATATTTAAGAGCTTGATTTTTATGCAGAATCCATGACATTAATTTATGCATATGTCAAGCTTATATAATCTATTTAGTCATCACAAAAGAAGGTGAAGATAGTATGAAGTTATACATACATCATTGAAAGACATGATTTTCATTGAAAGTGTAAAGGTGAAACTATCAAAATCAAAGTTTAAATGTTTTGGAAATCATGCACTATTAAATATTAGAACAAATTTAGCATGCCTAATTCTCTTCTAATGAAGTCAAATTATTCTTCGTTTAAGGGCTTTGTAAAAATATCCGCTAATTGGTGTTTTTTATTAATAAATTCTAGAGTTACATCATTATTAGCGATATGATCTCGTATAAAGTGATGCCTAATATCAATGTGCTTATTTCTTGAGTGTTGAATGAGATTTTTGGTTAGACAAATAGCACTTGTGTTATCGTATTTTATTGGAATATTTTTTTAAATTAATTCCATAATCTTCTAAATTATTTTTCATCTAAACAACTTGTGCACAACATGCACTTGCAGCTATATATTCAGCTTTCGCCGTAGATAGTGCAATAGAATTTTATTTTTTGGATGTCCAAGAAACAAGCGCATATCCTAAAAATTGGCATATTCTGGATAAGCTTTTTCTATCGATTCTACATCCGCTAAAATCGGCATCCGCATAAGCTTTTAAATCAAAGTTATCAGATTTTCGATAACATAATCCTAGATTAGGAGTTCCTTTAAGATACCTAAGGATTCTTTTAACAGCTTTAAGGTGAGATAACTTAGGATTAGCTTGGAATCTTGCACATAGACCTACATTAAACATGATATCAGGTCTAGTTGCAGTGAGATAGAGTAAGCTACCTATCATTCCCCTATATGTTTTTTGATCAAAATTTTCTCTATTTTCATCCAAGTCTAACTTGGTGGAAGTACTCATTGGAGTGTTGATAGCTTTAGAACTATCCATGTTAAATTGTTTTAACAGTTCAAATGTACACTTGGTTTGATTAAAAATATTCCATCACTAAGTTGTTTAATTTGTAATCCTAAAAAGAAGTTTAACTCACCCATTAGACTCATTTCAAATTCATGACTCATACACTTAGCAAATGATTCACATTGTGATTCATTCGAAGAACCAAAAATGATATCATCAACATAAATTTGAACAATAAGAAAATTATTTTTAAAATATTTAATAAACAATGTAGTATCAACCTTGCCTTTAGTAAAATTATTTGAAATTAAGAAAGAACTAAGTCTCTCATACCAAGCCCTAGGGGCTTGTTTCAATCCATAGAGAGCTTTAGTTAATTTAAACGCATGATTAGAAAGAAGAGAGTTTTCAAAACCGGGTGGTTGTTCAACATAAACTTCTTCGGAAATAAAGCCATTTAAAACTGCACTTTTGACATCCATTTGAAAAAGCTTAAAGTTATTACTACTAGCATATGCAAGGAGTATCCTTATGGCTTCTAATCTAGCCACAAGAGTGAAGGTTTCTTCGTAATCGATACCTTCTTCTTGGTTGAAACCTTTGGCCACTAATCTAGCCTTGTTTCTAACTACGATACCATATTCATCTTGCTTGTTTCTAGAGACCCATTTAGTATCGATAACTAAATGATCACTTAGTCTAGGAACAAGCTTACATACCTCATTTCTTTCAAATTGGTTCAATTCATCTTGCATTGCGATAACCCAAGAATTATCTTTTAAAGCTTCGTCAATGCTTTTAGGCTCAATTTGAGAAAGAAAAGCGGCATGAGCACAAAAATTTTTAAATGAAGAACGCATTTGAACCCCTTTTGATGTGTCTCCTATGATTAACTCCTTGGAATGGGCATCTACATACTTCCATTCCTTAGGTAAGGAGAATTCAGAAGAAGATGCATCCAAGTTGCTATTTTGAGGAGAGGGTTCATTTATATTTAAATTATCAAAACCAAAATTATCATCAAAATCTTTTTTCTTAAATTTAGAAATTTCATAAAAAACTACATGAAAAAACTCTTCTATAACTAATGTTCTTTTATTAAAAATATGAAAAACTTTGGAAATAGAAGAGTAGCAAAGAAAGATGCCTTTATCAGATTTAGCATCGAATTTTCCTAAAGCATCCTTTTCATTTAAAATAAAGCATTTGCAACCAAAAACTTTAAAGTAAGAAACATTAGGTTTTTTGTCATTCCATAATTCATAAGGAGTCTTGGATAGAGATGGTCTTATTAGAACCCTATTCATTACATAGCAAGCCATATTAACGGCTTCGGCAAAAAAATATTTGGGTAAACTATGTTCATTTAACATGGTTCTTGTCATTTCTTGTAAATTTCTATTCTTTCTTTCTACTACTCCATTTTGTTGAGAATTTCTTAGAGTAGAGAAGTTGTGGTTATACCCATTTGATTCACAAAAATTTTAGAAGTCACGGTTTTGGAATTCACCACTGTGATCACTTCGAATAGATGAAATCATGAAACCCTTTTCATTTTGAGTAAGTTTACAGAATCTAGAGAAACATTTAAAATAATCACTTTTGTGAGCTAAGAAATAGGTCCACGTGAATCTACTATAGTCATCTACAATCACAAAGGCATATTTGCTACCTCCTAGGCTTGTTGGGTCAATTGGTCCAAACAAATCCATATGGATCAATTGTAATGGTCTAGAGATATTTATTTGATTTTTTAGCTTGAAGCTAGTTTTGATTTGTTTCCCTAGTTGACAAGCATCAAATACTTTATCTTTAATGAACTTAACCATAGGAATTCCTCTTACAAGGTTTTTAGATGTGATTTAAGAGATTAGTTTCATGCTAGCATGTCCTAATCTTCTATGCTAAAGCCAAGCATCATCATTCAAAGCCGAAAAACATATTTCACTATTAAGATCATCAAGATTAATAGTGTAGACGTTATTTTGCTTGATTACAATTATAGATGTATTGTTGTGTGGTTTTTCGATGATACAAGCATTAGATTCAAATCTTATAATATAACCATTATCACTTAATTGACTAATGCTCAAGAGATTATGTTTTAAACCATCTACTAATAACACATTATCAATTGAAAAGGTTGATTTGTTCCCTATAGTACCCTTGCCAATGATTTTACCCTTGTTGTTGTCTCCGAAGTTGACAAACCCTTCGTCTTGGCTAGAGAGCTTAAAGAATTGAGATGGATCTCTAGTCATGTGCCTTGAGCATCCACTATCAAGGTACTATCTCTTACTCCTAGCTTCTATGGGTGTTTTCGTCTACAAGAAAGGATGGTTTTTAGGTACCCATTTTGACTTGGGTGCCTCAAAAATTGATCTACTAAATTTATCATTATTCAATGAGTTCCTAATTGATTCTTTAGGAACCCATACTAATTTATTTGAGCTACGTTTCCTATATGGACATTTGTAAACAACATGTCTGGATTTGCAACAAAAATTATATTTCAAATGAGAGGATACATGTAATGTTGGCCCTTTAATGAATGTGGATTGTGTACGGTGAGATCCACTCACGAATCTAATTCCACATCTATTTCTGACATGTCCCTTGTTAGCAAGGATCATGTCTAAGCTCTTGCTACCGACCTTAAACTTGTTTAAGGTCTCTTTGAGTAGCAAGTTCTCCTTTTTGATTACTTCTAAGTGATTGCACTTAGAGCATGGGAGTAGAGGGAGAGAATCATGCTCAAGACTCTTAAACTTATCTAGTAATAAAGCATGTTCCTTTTTTAAAGAATTGAAACTTCTTGTAACAGTTCTACAATCATCAAATAATTTATGAAAAGCAATTAAAAACTCATCGAAAGATAAATCTTCATTAAGTAAATCACTTACCTCTTCTCCCAAAGCCATTAAAGCAAAGTTGGCCTCCTCTTTGATGCTTGCTTTTTCATCCTCGGAATCACTCGAGTCATCCCATGTAGTCTTCAATGCCTTCTTCTTCTTGAGTTGCTTCTTCTTGGCTTGGGGGCATTCATTTTTGAAGTGCCCCGGCTTCTTGCATTCATAACATATGACTTGGTCCTTTTTTTGTTCAAGTTTGTTCTTGAAATCATTTTTAAATTTACTCTTTTTAATGAATTTTTTAAATTTTCTAGTTAAGAGTGCAATGTCCTCGTCAAGGTCCTCATCACTTGATGTTCCTTTCAAGTGGTCTTCTTGAGTTCTTAATGCCATATCCTTCCTGTTCTTTGAAAGGGGGTTCTCTAGCTCATCATGAGCATGACATGTCATTTCATAGGTCATTAAAGACCCTTTGAGTTCTTCGATAGGAAAAGTTTTAAGGTCCTTGGCCTCTTGAATAGCCATAACCTTTGGATCCCAACATTTCGGAAGGGATCTTAAAATTTTTGTTACTAATTCAAAATTAGAAAAATCTTTACCAAGTGCCTTGAGTCCATTGATGACATCCGTAAAGCGGGTGTATATGTCTCCAATGGACTCACTTGGTTTCATTCGAAAAAGCTTGTAAGAGTGCACAAGAATGTTGATTTTGGACTCTTTCACTCGGCTAGTGCCTTCATGAGTGATCTTAAGAGTTCGCCAAATATCAAAAGCCGATTCACAAATCGATACACGATTAAATTCATTTTTGTCTAGTGCACAAAACAAGGCATTCATAGCCTTGGCATTTAAAGCAAACACCTTCTTCTCCGACTCATTCCATTCGCTCATCAGAAGAGAGGATTTTTGAAAACCATTTTCAACGATATTCCAAAGCTCAAAATCCATAGAAATAAGAAAAATCCTCATACGAGTCTTCCAATATGTATAATCCGACCCATTAAATATGGGTGGACGAGTAATGGAGTGATCCTCTTGCATGCTAGAAAAGGCCATCTATCTTGGGTTTTAAACCAAATATGAGAGTGAACCTCGCTCTGATACCAATTGTTAGGTTTGGAGTGGCACTAAGAGAGGGGGGGGGTGAATTAGTACAGCGGATTAAAATGAATAAAGCTTGAAAACCGATTCTGGACATTTGCTTAAGAACTTGATTCACCGAAAGAGACTTTAACTTGAAAATATTTAGGTAAATGAAAGTTGAAGTAGGGAGAAGAAATCCGATCAGTTTGTAGCTTAAGAAATTTATGATGTAGAATTTTAAATACTCACACATCAAGTAAACGCAGCGATGTATAGTGGTTCGGTCAAATGATCTACGTCCACTCTTGAAGCCTCCTCCAATGAGGCTCCCAACTTCCACTAGCAAGTCTCTTGAACGGGAAGGACCAAACACCCCTTTACAGCCTTTTACAAGAGGTTCCCTCTCTTTACAGAATTTTTATAAGTAGAAGAAGGAGGTGAACACTTGAACAATTGAAAGCAAGAATTTGCTATGGCTTAGACTCAAATCTAACACTGCAAAAGGTAACCCAACCAGTTAGAAGTAAATGGGTATTTATAGAGCTTTTTGGATTCAAAAGTCCTGCTCAAAAAAAATTCTTGTCCGAAATTTCGGACTGTAGGCGGTACTACCGCCTGGCACTAGCGGTACTACCGCTTGACACACCTTTGCATGTGTTTGTGTGCTGGCGGTACTACCGCCTGGCACTAACGGTACTATCGCCTGACACAGGTGTTTGCAACCACCTATCAGGCGGTGCCACCGCCTGCCTAGGGCGGTACTATCGCCTGGGTTCGGTCAACAAGCGGTGCTACCGCCTGGGTCCGGCGGTGCTACTGCCTGGGTCCGACGGTGCTACCGCCGGCCCTTACCAGAAACTGTATGGGCCTCACCTTTGGCCCAAAACAGCCCAATAAAGGCCCAATTGGCCCAATACAGGTCTAGATAGGATTAACACCTATTCTATACCCTAATTAAGTGCTAACTATGATCTTCTAAAACCAAATTATACTAACACCATCAAGTTATCTTCCGAAGAGCTTTCCGGTGATCTTCCGGCGGACTTTCGACAATCCCTCGGATTCCTTCCGGCGGACTCCCAGTTGGCTCCCAGATTCTATGGCGAGTTCAACGAGTCTTTGGCACCCTTCCGAACCTTCTCGGTTATCTCCGCGAACCTCCGACGATCTTTCCGGTGAACTTCCGAAACCTTCGGTAAGTCCTCGATTTGATCTCGGTTGGCTCCGACAGCACTTCCGATGATCCTTCGGACTTCTGGTGGACTCTTGAAATTCCAGCAACTTGACTTTGGTAATTTGCTCTATCATAGTTAATCCTGCACACTTATCTCAAAAATGGATTAGATCAAATAACCATCAATTGACTTCATCATCAAAATCCGAGATTCAACAAATCGGTCTCATTATCATGATCTTATTACGATCCGATTCTTATTACACAGATCCAAAGACATCACAATATATGCAACACGCAAGATAAAGTGATATAATGCCAATAATCATAAGCAAAGAGATTGATGCAACGTGTTACAAGTGTAATCACTCATATGATTGGCTTATAGGGCGCCTATAACTAGCATTCTCCCACTTGACCTAAAGCCAATCACTAACATGTCTGATCCCTATCAGACCTCTGTGATGCTCAAAGACAATCTGAGTTAGTGGATTTGTCAGTGGATCTGCAATATTATCTTCGGATGGAACCCTTTCCATTACTACATCTCTTCAGGCCACGATCTCTCTAATAAGTTGGAATCTCCTCAGAACACTTCTGATGAGACCCGGGTTCCCTTATTTGAGTAATCATCCCATATTTGTCGTAATATAAAGGAATCAGCTCCTCGCTGCTCGGGATGACTCCTAGATCTATGATGAACTTCTTCATCCAAACTCCCTCCTTTGCTGCCTCTGTCGCAGCAATGTATTCCGCCTCTATGGTCGAGTCAGCAGTAGTGTCTTGCTTGGAACTCTTCCAACATACTGCTCCTCCATTTAGGGTGAACATATACCCCGAATTAGACTTGCTATCATCAACATCGGACTGGAAGCTCGAGTCCGTGTAGCCCTCAACCCTGAGGCTACTACCTCCATTCATCAGTAAAAGATCCTTAGTCCTTCTCAAGTACTTAAGGATACCTTTTACTGCTTTCTAGTGCTCTAAGCCTAGATCTGCCTGATATCTACTCGTGACACTAAGAGCATGCACTATATCAAGCCTGGTATATAGCATAGCATACATAATAGATCCTATCGCTGATGCATATGGTATCATATCCATGTGTGCCCTTTCTTTAGGAGTCTTTGGGGACATACTCCTAGAAAGTGATATTCCATGTCTCATTGGTATGAGACCTCTCTTGGAATTTTTCATGCCAAACCTTTTGACAATGGTGTCTATATACCTTGACTAGGACAAGCCAAGCATCCTCTTGGATCTATCTCTATAGATCCGTATCCCTAATATGCAGGATGCTTCCCCTAAGTCTTTCATGGAGAAGTGCCTAGATAACCAAGTCTTTACTATGGAGAGCATTTCTACATTATTCCCAATGATCAGGATGTCATCCACATATAATACCAAAAAGGTGATAGTGCTCCCACTTACTTTCTTGTACACACAAGGCTCATCTTCATTCTTAACGAAGTCATAAGATCTAATCGCATCATCAAATCTTATGTTCTAACTTCGGGAAGCTAGCTTCAATCCATAAATGGACCTAAGCAACCTGCACACCTTATTTGGGTTATCATTGGATACGAATCCCTCAGGTTGTATCATATACACCTCCTCCTCGAGGTTACCATTAAGGAATGCGGTTTTGAAGTCCATCTGTCAGATCTCATAATCATAGTGTGCTGTAATAGCTAATAGAATTCGAATGGATTTTAGCATGGCTACAAGTGAGAAAGTTTCGTCATAGTCAACACCTTGCCTTTGATGATACCCTTTAGCCACTAGCCTTGCTTTATAGGTCTCTACCTTTCTATCAACTCCATGAAGATCCACTTGCAGCAAATGGGTACAATACCCTCGGGTGCATTAACTATGTTCTAAACCTTGTTGGAGTACATGGAATCCATTTCTGAATTCATGGCTTCTTGCCATTTCCCGAAGTCTATGCTCATAATAGCCTCCTCATAGGTCTGAGGATCAATATCCTCAACATCCTCTCTTCTGATATATCCCACATATCTCTTAGGAGGATGGGATACTCTATCGAACCTACATAAAGTTGGAACTTGTGTGTTAGGTATCTTAACAGATTCTGGAATGGTGCTTAAGCTAGGTTTTCCAACCTCACTCAACTCTATTATGTTTCCACTATCTCCACCAAGAATGTGTTCCTTCTCAAGGAACACTGCTCTCTTGGCTACAAAGTCATTTCGGTCCTCAGGGTGATAGAAATAATACCCATAAGTTTCTTTGGGGTATCCCACGAACTTGCACTGTTCCGTCCTAGATTCCAACTTGTTAGGGTTGTGTCTCTTAACGTGGACAGAGTAGCCCCAAATCTTAACAATCTTAAGATCGGGCTTCTTCCCATTCCATATCTCATATGGAGTAGACATCACTGACTTAGTTGGAATTTTGTTCAGAAGGTAAGCTACGGCCTCTAGAGCATATCCCCAGAATGAGATAGGTAGGTCGGCAAAACATATCATGGAACGCACCATGTCTAACAATGTGCGATTCCTCCTTTCTGATACACCACTAAGCTGTGGTGTATAAGGAGGTGTCCATTGGGATAAAATCCCATAGTCTTTGAGGAACTGGGTGAATTCTATACTCAAGTACTCACCTCCTCAATCTGATCGAAGGGTTTTAATACTCTTTCCTATCTGGTTCTCCTCTTCTCGTTTCCTCTTAGACTCACTTACACTCATGATATGTGGAGCTATATTTAGCATAAATAAATCATTATGCAATGTTCCTCTCATGATGATCTCATCATCTAATATTAATGAACAACTATTGTTCTCAAAAACTAATTTATATCCATTAACTGTCAAACATGAAATGAAAATAATATTTTTGATAATAGAAGGAACATAATAGCATGCATCTAATGTAATAATAGCTCCACCAAACAGATGTAAAGTGACCTTGCCAATAGCCACTACAGCAACCTTTGCTCCATTTTCATCTTAAGGTCCATCTCACATCTGTTCAATCTCCTAGGTCCTGCCAGAACCTGTAACGAATTACAAATATGATAAGCACTCCCGATATCCAATACCCATGTGTTATCATAAGGTTCTAACAAATGGAGACTGATCATGAATGTACCTGAAGCTTCTCCAAGCTTTTGTTTTGCCCTTTCTGCAAGGTACTCTTTGCAGTTCCTCTTCCAGTGCCCATCTAGACCATAGTAGAAGCACTGGCCTTTGTCCTTTATTTGGGTCTTTCTTGGCAACCTTTGCCTTACCCATTTTATCCTTGCCCTTGCCCTTCTTAAGGATCTTCTCAGCCTTTCTTTTCTTTCTGATCTCACTAGTATAGAGAACCGGCTTCTCTTTCTTGATGGTGTCCTCAGCTTCTCTCAACATATTGAGGAGCTCTAGGAGGGTCACCTCAAGTTTGTTCATATTAAAATTCATTATGAACTGAGAAAAGGAATCTGGTAGGGACTGAAGCATAAGATCCACACACAGGTTATCCTCTAGGACCATTCTTAGACCTATGAGTTTCTTGATCCACTCAATCATCTTAAGGACATGGCTCTGAACTAGTATCCCCTCAGTCATCCTAGCACGGAAAAGACTTTTTGATATCTCATATCGTTGAGTTCTTCCCTGTTCCTCAAATAGTTTGCAGAGATGTAGGAGTATGGAATTACCATACATATTTTCATGCTATCTTTGTAACTCAGTAGTCATAGAGGCCAACATATAACACTGAGCAAGAGTGGAATCATCTAAGTACTTCATATAATGAGCGATCTCATCCTCGCTTGCCCCTTTGGCGGGCGTAGGGATCACTCTATCAAGAACATACACGATTTTCTCCGCCATAAGAACGATTCTCAGATTGCGAAGCCAATCTGTATAATTTGGACCAGTGAGGCGGTTGGCATCAAGTATGCCACATAAAGGATTTGAAAGCGATATTTTTTTGAAATAAAAGATATAGCAGAAATAAATAAATAACATGCAGAATTTGAAAAAATTTAAATAATTATGATAAGGACTTCTATCTTAATGTATTCCCACTAATTTTTCGTGAGACACAACACCCTCCGGTATGTGAATCGAAGACCCCCGGCAGATCTCTAGTGGGGATCAAGATCCAATCGGCGTCTTAACGTAACCTCGAGGGACTCGACTAATCACATTAAGCCTGTAAAGGTAGGCAACTCTTGCCAATCACAACTCCTTGTCATTCCCGTCTTGTTCGGCCTACAAACCACCATGGCCTCAAGGGACTCGACCAACCATGATGTTCGGCTAAGTCATCACCATCGTTACCAGATGAGTTTGATTCGGTGATATACTCTCGAGGGACTCGACCAAGCATACTATGTCCTTAGGTCACCAATGACATCTCTATGTCATAGATAAGATAGCGAAATGCGATATAGGCGAGTCTCGATGGACTCAACCAACTCAACCTACATTGGGAATCGGTTCCTACCTATAACGATGGAAGGCCACGTGGGTCAATCTAAATGCCTCACATTTACCGACTTAATATTATTAATAGAGGGGATTTTGATTTGGTCTCCTAATATAATGTGTCACACACATACGTATTTAATATATATATCTACATCACATGCAAATATATATATACATATCTAGAAGGTGTATATCTAATCACACAGCACATGAGCAATCACACCAGATGATCATGGACCACATCCTAATGTGATCAGGCCCGAGCCAGTCGGCCCAATCACTCACATCAAGATCTATATGTGCTTTGGCGCATCTCTATGTTTTGTGATCGTCCATCTCGCTTCGTCAGATCCGTCGGCATCTCAATGTATCTCCATGCATCGGATCGTCCGTCTCGGCCTCGTGAGTCACGCTACCGCTATGCCTCCTCATGTAATTACAACATAATTATAGGCACGCAGGCTTGACAATAAATGAGAAAAGAATAGAGGCTCACAGGCCCCAATAATAATAATCACATGTACGCACATCACATCACAAGTCCATGATCATCTGTCCACATTATACATCACATATATATATTATTTTATAGGACTACTAGATAAAAATAATAGTTAATTAAACTATTTAATTAACATATTTAATTTTCTAAAATCAAGGACATAGAGGGAATTTTTTTTGAATTACTAGGGGTATTTTGGTAATTCAGTCAAAAGGGATAGAATCTAGAATTTCTGAAATTCTAAGGGGTATTTTAGTAATTCTATCAAAAGAAACAGAATCTGGAATTTCTAAAATTTCGAGGGGAAAAATCATCTTTTGCCCTAAAACCCTAATCCCTCACCCTTACTATGCCTGCGGTCGTCGCCACCCTGCCGGCGGTGCCCCTTGCGCGTGGGGAGGGCGACGGCGCTGCCGCTACCTCGCGAGAGGAGCGCTCGTCGTCAGCGCCTATGCGGCGCTGGCCCGCAGGTGCGGCCGCCCAGCGTCGGCGCCTTTGCGGCGCTGGCCCGCGGGTGCGAGCGCCTCTTAGGCACCGGTGACGGGCGCTCCTCCCGTGGGGCAGTGGCGGCGTCGCCGCCCTCCCTGCGCGCAAGGGGCACCGCCGGCAAGGTGGCGGCAGCCGCAAGCGTAGTAAGGGTGAGGGATTAGGGTTTTAGGGCAAAAGATGGTTTTGCCCCTCGGAATTTTAGAAATTTCAGATTCTGTCCCTTTTGACAGAATTATTAAAATACCCCTCAGAATTTCAGAAATTCTAGATTCTATCCTATGACCAGGATAATTTAGGGTTTGTGTTTAAAGGTGAATCGGTCTCATTATCATGATCTCATTATGATCCGATTCCCATTGCACAGATCCAAGGACATCACAATATATGCAACATGCAAGATAAAGTGATATAATGCCAATAATCATAAGCATAGAGATTGACGCAACATGTTACAAGTGCAATCACTCATATGATTGGCTTGTAGGGCACCTATAACTAGCAATACTGCCAAGGACAGGCAGTGGTACAACTAGTACCTAGAAATCTGGGATGGGACCTTTTTTGGCTCCAATTTTGAAGTCAATTGAGACCTATAAATACTCCTTACTTCTCAGCTAGTTTAACATAGAGAAGTAATAAGAACTAAACCTAAACTATAGTGAAATAGCTTTCAAAAGTTGAGAGTTCATCTCCACCTTTCTCTAAGTATAAAAAGCTTATAAAAGGAGAGTAAGGCACTTGTAAACTTATGTAAAAGGGGTGATTGATCTTTCTTCTTTAAGAAAGATCGATAAGCCGATGACCTCATCGGAGGAGGTATTGGGAGTGGACATAAGTCAATCGACCGAAGCACTATAAAATAGCTACATTCTTCTCTTGGTGCATAATTTACATTTGCTGCATTGCCTTTTACTTTATAGGAATTATCCAATCTCCTCTTCTCTACTCACTTATAATCTCACTCGACTCAATCGTTTTTCCAAAATCGTTTTCATAAAAAAAAATTTTCTCAACGCACAAAGTTTTTCAGAATCGCTTCAGTCATCGATTTTTATCTACTACACTAATTCACCCCCCCCCCTCTTAGTGTCGCTCTTGATCCTAATACTAACATGTTTTCCTTCGGTATAACATCGATTCTTCCTGCTTCAATTGTCTAGTCCTGATCGAAAGTAGACCTGCGTCACTCAAAACGTAATTAGATCACAAAACACAATCAATTGGTTTCATCATCAAAATCTGAGATTCAACACTTCTTTGGTTCTAAGTGCAATTACCTTCCTATTCTTTGGAAGGTTATTCTCATGTTCATCATATGCCAAATGAGTTATTTATAGGTCATCAAGGACCCGATAAGTTCTTCAAGTGGAAAATTATTTAGGTCATTTGTTTCTTGTATTATCATTACTTTCGGATCCCAACTTTTTAGAAGGGATCTTAGTACTTTATTAACAAGTTCAAAATTAAAAAAATATTTATCAAGTGCTTTCGAACCATTGACAATATTTGTAAACTGAGTGTACATGTCTCCAATGGTTTCACTTAGTTTCATATGAAACATTCAAAATCATGAATCAAAAGATTTATCTTAGAATCTTTTACTCTACTTGTGCCTTCTGTGTGATTTCAAGAGTATGCCAAATCTCATGTGCAATTTCACAAATCGAAATTCGATTAAACTTATTTTTATCAAGAGCACAAAATAAAACGTTCATCGCTTTAGTATTTAATGAAAAAGTCTTCTTTTGCAAATCATTCCATTCATTCATTGGATTGTAAGACTTTTGAAAATTGTTTTTGATAATATTTCATTAATTCAAATCCAAAGAAAATAAGAAAACTCTCATTCGAATTTTCCAATACATGTAGTCTGTCCCATTGAACATAGGAGGATGAACGATAGAAAGACCCTCCTGTAGGTTGAAAAAAATCATTTCTCTTTGGCTGTTAAACCAAATGAGAAAAACATGGCTTTGATACTAACTGTTAAGATCGAGTCAACTCTTTGGGGGGAAGGGGGGTGTGAATTAGTACTTATGATAAAAAAGATTCGATTCGAAAAACTTCATTTCGATGAAAGCTTGGATTGGAAATGCGTTTGAACTTAAAACATTCGTAAGCATATTGAGCAAGTAAATCTATTTGCAATATGAATGAAAAATGTAAAGTAAATGCAAACTAGATTTTATAGTGGTTCAATCATCTCGACCTACGTCCACTCCCAATTCCTCTTCACTCAAGGCCACTAGCATCCACTAACGATCTTCTTTCCAATGGGTGAAGATTAATGACCCTTACAACACATTCTCCTTTTGGTAGGCTCAGGAGAGAACCTTTACACCCCTCTTTTATAAGTGTTTCCTCACACAATCTTAGGACTACCACTTAGTTCTAGGAGGAGGGACTCTACACTTTTAAGAGATTACAACCTTGGAATCATAGAGTTTTTGTTCCTCTTGTTGAATCTCAAATTTTGATGATGAAACCAATTAATAGAGTTTTTTTATCTAATCTGTGTTTTGAGTGATGCAAGACTAGTTTCGATCAAAGAGAGACAATTAAAGCAGGAGGAATCGGAAGTTGGGCTAGAGTGGAACATGTCGGAAGATTGGATGTCAAACCGAAGGATCGATCGATGTATCGACAAAAGGCTTCAAACGATGAGTTTGGGCATCAGGCCAAGAAGAGCGAAATTGTACCAAGGAGATCAGAGTTGCGGAGGTCAACTAGCCAATTGAGCAATAGGTCGCAAGAGAGGATGATGCACTGAAGGATCAGACAAAGCACCGATGAACTAATGACATGCTGGACAATAATTATCTAGATTGAAATAGTTTTAGATGTAATTGGGTTGAAATTAGGCCAACTCATTTAGGGGCCAACCAGGCCGAATCAGAGCTATGTTGGGCCGAATGGAAGGCCCAAATAATGACCTGGAGCCACGTTAGGTGGTGGCACCGCCAGGGTTGATGGTGGAATCACCTGAAGGCTCGACCTCCCAAGCTAAGTCTGGGTAGTGGTACTACCCAGACATAGTCTCCTAGATTGTGTCAATCGATGGTACCATTAGACTAGGTGGTGGTATCGCCTAATGTCAAATAGGCTGGGTGGTGGTACCACCAATACCCCGAAATCTTAAGGTTTTTAAAAATTTAGCTCCAAGTTTGAATCCATTTAGAACCTATAAATACCCCTCTCATCCTTGGTTAGAAGATACACTAACTAACAATAAAAAGAGAAAAAATGCTATTGTAATTATGTGAAAATTCCTCCCCTCTAACTTTAAATTTTGGTTAAGTCTAAGAGAGGGGTGAGTGGGGTTGTAAAGGTTATCTCTTAAACTTGTAAAGAGGAGAAAGGGCTATAAAGGGTAATTAATCTTCGCTCATTGAAAGAAGATCGGTTAGTGGATGTTGGTGGCCTCAATGAAGGAGGAATCGAGAGTGGACATAGGTTGGATGATCAAACCACTATAAAATTTAATGTGCACTCTCTTCCTTTCCCTCTTTGCTACTTAGTCTATTTGCATACTACCTTACTTGCTTTATGAATGTTTTTTAAAGTCAAACAATTTCTGATATGGCTTCCATCGAACCAAAGTTTTTTGAATCAATGAATTATTTTATCATTGCACAAATTCACCCCCTTCCCCCTCTTAGTGCTGACTGCGATCCTAATAGTTGGTATCAGAGCTATATTATTTCTCATTTGGTTAACACCTAAGAGAAATGGCTCTTTTCAACTTTCAAGAGGGTCATTCTATCGTTCATCCTGCTATATTTAATAGGACAGACTACACATATTGGAAAACTTGAATGAGAGTTTTCTTGCTTTCTTTGGATTTAAATTTATATAATATCGTTAAAAATAATTTTAAAAAATCTTCCAAACCAATGAATGAATGGAAGGATTTGGAAAAGAAAACTTTTTCTTTGAATGTCAAAGCGATGAACGATTTGTTTTGTGCCTTGGACAAAATAAATTTAATCAGATTTTGATTTGTGAAACTGCACATGAGATTTGACACACTCTTGAAATCACACGTGAAGGCACAAGTAGAGTAAAAGATTCTAAGATAAATTTTTTGATGTATGATTTTGAATTATTTCATATGAAACCAAGTGAAACCATTAGAGACATGTACACCCCATTTATGAATGTCGTTAATGGTTTAAAAAGTCTTAGTAAATGTTTTTCTAATCTTAAACTTGTAAACAAGATTCTAAGATCCCTTCGAAAAGTTTGGGGTCCGAAAGTAATAGCTATATAAGAGTCAAAAGACTTGAACTGTTATTCTCTTGAAGAACTTATTGGGTCTTTAATGACCTATGAAATGACTTATGTTGAACATGATGAACATGAGAACAACCTTCCAAAGAACAAGAAGGTAGTTGCACTTAAAATGGAAGAAGACCACTCGATCGAAAGCTCAAGTGATAATGACATAGAACTTCTCATAATAAAATTTAAAAAATTTATAAAACAACAAACTAAGATGAAAAATGAACTTAAAAAGAAGAAGTTACCAAAGAAGAAGAAAGTACTCAAGGACAAATCGAGCGCATCCAAAGAAGAAGTGGCGAACTACATTTTGATGGCCTTCAAAAACAACTCAACCGAAACCCCTTTATTATGAAATTACTTGATATATTTCATGAGTTGTTTTTAATTAGTTAGAAATTAAAAAATATATAAAAAATATCATGCTTTTCTTTCTAGTGATTTTGAAAATTTAAAAAAATGAGCATGACTATTGCATATTGATTCCTCGCACTAAGCATAAAGAGTTAAATTCACTTAAGAAGAAAAATGTATTATCATTGGAATGATAAATTGAATCTTTTGTTTGAAAATGCTTTATGTTATATTTTTTATCTTGATGATCTTTATGATGAAATTTGTTTTTAGGTCTTAAACATTGATGCATGTTTGAATTTGGATAAAAGACTTAAGCATGCTTATATGAAATCAATCACAAAATTTGGAACTAAACAAACTTTAGCTACTTTTAATTTTATAGGAATTAATCTACGTTGCTTTCAATAAATTTTCCGAATGAGAGAAAAGTGATTTTGATGATGATTTTGGACTTGACAATTTGTTTTCATATTTATCGAAACACTTGATTTATTCATATTTACAGCATGAGATATATCTTATATGAATCATTTTGTTCTCATATGATTCAATCTTCTAAGAGAAAATATATCGAAATGAATATTGATTCTTGACATTAATGATTTGAGACTTATTTTTTGAGAATCAAGATATCTTATTTGGCCTCCTAAAATTTCTTGTGCTATTTACTAAAGAGGAGAATTTTCCAAATGAATCATGATTTTTTTAGAATTATAACTCAATTTTTTTTATGATTCATAATGAATTGAGACATACTATGCATGAATCAAGTTCTCATATGAATCTATCTACATTGCCTTCATTGAATTTCTTGAAAAGTGATTTTAGATTTATTTTCATTTGATTCCTTTTACTAATAAGATGATATATCCAACTAAATCATTTATTATATTTATGACTTGTGATATATTCAATATGAAACATCTTTCGTGATTCTCGTATGATTCACTCTTTTAAGAGAATATATATTAAATTGTGATAACTTGATATTTTCTTTGTATGAATCAAGATCCCTTACTCCTTATTCCCATAAGATTCTCTCATTTTATTAAAGAGAATGTTTATCCAAATGAATCATAATTTTTCTCTTATGTTTCAATACTCCCTTGTATTCATGAGTTGTATTCCTCATCACAAATTATTTTCTTGATATCTTTCATGTGATGATCAAAGCATTGTTGTAAAAAGAAAAATTATATTATTGTATTCCTCCCTTCTTTTTGACAATGAGAAAGGGGGAGAAAGATTGCCAGCGTGCACTTTACAAAAGGGAGCAAAAAATTGCTAGCTTACATATTGTAAAGTTTGGTAGCTTGTACATTTCAATGAAGCAAAAATTTGCTAGCTTGCACTTCTCAAAAGAGAAGAAAGAACTTACCATCTTGAACATCACCAATAATTACTAGCTTATAAACTCAAGAAGTAAAAGTTCAAACTTGCACATCTCAAGAAGCAAAATTACACATCTTTAAAACTTGCCATGCTTACATATTGTAAAGTGATAAATTGCTAGCTTGTATGTTGTAAAACTTGTATATCTTAAAAACTTGCTAGATGCACTTCTCCTTTTTGTTGATGATAAAGGGGGAGAAGTTATAATGATGATCATACATGGAATGATGTATTGAAGTATTGAACATTTCGATTATGCATGATTTTATGATAATATTCAAAATTTTTTGAATTGAAAATTTTCTATCAATATGGCATATTGATAGGGGGAGTTAGGGTTAACTCCGTCATCAATTGGTTGTCATCATAAAAAAGAGAGAGATTGTTGAATCTCAAATTTTGATGATGAAACCAATTGATAGAGTTTTTGATCTAATCTATGTTTTGAGCGATGCAGGACTAGCTTTGATCAAGGAGAGACAATAAAATTAAGAGAATCGAAAGTTGGGCTGGAGTGAAACATATCAAAAGATTGGATATCAAGCCAAAGGATCGATCGACATATCGGTAGAAAGCTTCAGACAATGAGCTCGAGCATCAAGCCAAGAAGAGAAAAATTACATTAAGGAGATTGAGTTACGGAGGTCAACTGGTCGATTGGGCAATAGGCCATAAGAGAAGATGATGCATTAAAGGATCGAACCAAGTACCAATGAACCAATGACATACCAGACAACAATTGATTCAAGCTTTGTAATAATTATCTAGATCAAAGTAGTTTTAGGTATACTTACGTTGGAATTGGGCCAACTCAATTAGAGGCTAACTAGGCTCGAATCAAGGCTGTGTTGGGTCGGATGGAAGGCTTAAACAATGACTTGGAGCCATGTCAGGCGATGGCACTGCCAGGGTTGGTGGTGGAATCACCTGAAGGCTCGGCCTCCTAGGCTAAGTCTAGGCGGTGGTATCACCTAATGTCAGGCGATGGTACCGCCAGACTGGGTGATGGTACCATCTAGACATAATCTCCCAGATTGTGTCAGACGATGGTATTGCCAATACCCCAAAATCTCAATGTGTTTGAAAATTTGGCTCTAAGTATGAATCCATTTAGAGCCTATAAATACTCCTCTTATCCTTGGTTAGAATACACACCAATTGAGAATAAGAAGAGGGAAAACACTATTGTAATTATGTGAAAATTTCTCCCCTCTGGCTGTAAGTTTTGGTAAAGTCTAAGAGAGGGATGAGTGGGGTTATAAAGGTTGTCGCCTAAACCTGTAAAAAGGAGAAAAGTTTATAAAGTGTAGTTGATCTTTACCCATTGAAATAAGATTGGTTAGTGGATGTCGGTGGCCTCAACGAAGGAGAAATCGAGAATGAAAGTAGGTCGGATGACTGAACTGTTAGGAAATCTAAGGGGGCGACATCTCATGTGTAGCGAAAGAACAGAAAATAAAACACCCTAGATTTTCGCAAAAGGTTCCATCGTCATGCGAAGATCGGTGCATCAAAAATAAATCTATGAAAATTATGTGTAAAAAAAGAATGATAGTACCTAGGGAGATTGTATATCCCTGAATCCCTGAGATCTGTAGGAGAGGATGAAGGAGGTCAAGCATCCTACTCTCTAGCGGTATCCACACGACAGGGACTACAACGATGCTCCTCTCTTCGGAGAGGAGAATAGGAGGTGGCTACCAAGAAAAAATCCCACCCTTTAAGCCTTTTGATAGGTCTTGGATTTTGATTATGAAACTAATTGATTGTGGTTTATTGTCTAACTGTGTTTTGAGTGACATAGGCCTACTCGATCAGGATTAGACAGTTGACGCAGGAGGAATTAACATTACGCCGAAAGAATACGTCAGGATATTAGATGTCATGCTGGAGGTCCAGTTGAGAATCGCCAGAAGGCTTCGGACGTCGGGCATCAGACCAAGAAGAGCGGAGTTGCGCCAAGGAGATCAGGGCTACGGAGGTTAGGGGCCGATTGGGCAATAGGCTGCAAGAGAGGATGATGTGCCGAAGTATCAAACGAAGCGTCGATAAGCCAATAATGTGCCGGGCAATAGAATGTCAATTCGCATTGTAATAACTATCTAGATCGAAGTAGAGTTTTGGCATGTGTGCAGGATTAACTACGATAATGATGATGACATAAAGCGAAACAAAGGCCAGAGTTAAGTACGATGAAATCATTGGGAGTTCAAGAGTTTGACGGAAGTCTGAAGATTCATCAGGACTGCTGCTGGAACTAGCCGAGAATAAGTAGGGAGCTTGCCGAAGGGTTTTCGGAAGTTCGCTGGAAGGTTCATCGAAAGTTCATGGAGCTTACCGAAAAAGATTAGAGCTTGCTGAAGAAGCTTGTCGGAACTCGCCAAGATCAGTCGTGAAGTCCAAGAGCTTGCCAGTGTTGAATCTCAGATTTTGTTGATGAAACTAATTGAGCGTGATTTATGGTCTAACTGCATTTTGAGTTACGCAGGTCTACTATCGATCAGGATTAGACAGTTGACGCTGGAGGAATTGACGTTGCGCCGGGGGTGATCACGTCTGGATATTAGATGTCGAGTCGGAGGTTCGGTGGAAGGCTTCGTACGTTAGGCATCGAGCCTAGAAGTGCATGTTGCGCCAAGGATATCGGGGTTGCAGAGGTCATCCGCTAATTGGGCAACGAACCGCAAGAGAGGACGATATGCCGAAGGATCGGACGAAGCACCGACCAATGACGTGCCCAGCAATTGAAAGTCAATTCGCGTTGTAGAGTGTTTGTTGTTTTTGTGTAGGATTAACTACGATGAAGATAAGGACATAAAGCGAAACAAAGTGCTGGAAGACAAGTGTGATAGATCGTTGGGAATTCAAGAGTTCGATGGAAGTCCGAAGATTTGTTGGGAGTGTTGTTGGAACCGATCGAGAACGAGTAGGGAGCTTGCCGAAGGGTTTTTGGAAGTTTGCCGGAAGGTTTGTTGGAAGTTCGTGGAGCTTACCAAGAAAGATCAGAGCTTACCAATGAAGCTCGTTGGAACTCACCAAGATCATTGTGAAGACCGGGAGCTTGCCAAGAGTCCGCAGAATGATTTCCGAGGGTTCATCGAAAAATCGTAGGAAGTTCGCCGAAAGCTCACCAAAAGAAGTCTTATCTTGTGGACTTTGAAATAGCTTAAAAAATATCTTTAAAATTCGTAGTTAGCATATAATTTGGTTTAGGATTAGGTGTTAATCCTACAAACCAAATTTGGGCAAATTCGGACTTCATTTGGATCGGTTTCGGTCAAGTTTTCGGCCGAAACCATCATGCTGAAAATGACCTGGGTGGTAGTACCGCCTAGTCTGGGGTGGTAGTACTGCCCAGCTATAGTAACAGTGGCGGTAGTACCGCCTGCTCCAAGCGGTAGTACCATCTGTGCATTGTCAGTCTGATGACTGACAAGCGGTAGCACTGCCTCTGACAGGCGGTAGCACCGCCAGCACCAAGAACTCCAATTTGATTTCAAATTTGGAGCCCAAATTTGAATCTATTTTGGATCTATAAATAGCCCCCTTTTCTCAGCTAAAAGAGGACCCTTTTGAGAGTTAGAAATTGAGGAAAAGGCTTAGGAAAGTCTAGTTTTCAATAGCTTGTGTTCACCTCCTTCTTTCTCTTTGAAAAATTTGTAAGAGTGTGAACTTCTTGTAAAAGGGTTGTAAGAGGGGCATTTGGTCCTTCCCCTTCAAAAGGATTTGCTAGTGAAAGTTGGGAGCCTCATCGGAGAAGGCTTCGGAAGTGGATGTAGGTCGGATGACCGAACCACTATAAATCGGTTTGCATTTACTTTCTCGTAACTTACTTTGCTGCAAACCATTTTTATTTGCTGCCTTATTTACTCAACTTCATCTTCATCTTCTTATGTATGCTTTAAAGTTAAAACGTAATCTTTCCAGGTTCAAATGAAATGATGCATTCATTCGTATGAAGTTTTCGAACTTGTGTTAATCACTGAAAAATCTATCATTCTTTACCGCTGCACTAATTCACCCCACCCCCCCTCTTAGTGCTGCTCGATCCCTAACAATTGGTATCAGAGCCACGTTCTTTCTCTTTCGGATTTACACCCATGAGAAATGACTCTAAATGGTTTTCAAGAGGGCTTTTCGGTTTTTCATCCACCGTTCTTTAACGGTTCGGACTACACTTATTGGAAAACTCGAATGAGAGTTTTCATGCTTTCAATGAATTTGGATTTATGGAACTTCATCAAAAATGGCTTTCAACTTCTCTCTAAACCGATGAACGAATGGTCGGACTTAGAGAAAAAATCATTTTCTTTAAACGCAAAGGCTATGAATGCCTTATTTTGCGCTTTGGACAAGAACGAGTTCAATCGGATTTCTATGTGAAAAATAACTTTTGACATTTGGTGAACTCTTGAACTCACGCACGAGGGAACTAGTAGAGTTAAAGACTCGAAAGTAAACCTCTTATTGCATGATTTTGAGCTCTTCCAAATGACACCAAGCGAATCTATCGACGACATGTACACCCGATTCACGGATGTCGTCAATAGTCTAAGAAGTCTTAGTAAATCTTTTTCATGTTTTGATTTAGTAAACAAGATTTTAAGATCCCTTCCAAAAGAGTGGGATTCAAAAGTAACGGCAATACAAGAAGCTAAAAATTTACATGACTTATCTCTTGAAGAACTCATTGGGTCTTTAATGACCTATGAAATGACTTTCTTGGAACACAATGAACTCGATAAACACATGGAGCACCTTTCAAAGAATAGGAAGGATTTGGCACTTCAGACTATGAAATGCCACTTGAGTGATGACTCAAGTGATGAGAACAATGAAGATGATATTGAACTTTTAATGAATCTTAATAAGTTCATTAAACAAAAATCTAAAATGAACAATGAATTTGAACGGAGGAAGAGGCCAAAGATGAAGATGAAGCGCAAAGAAGAATCAAATGATGAAACGGTGAATTGGGCTTTAACGGGCTTCGACTACAAGGTAAGTAACTTAACTCCCTTGAATTATTTTGAAATTACATAATGCTTTCCATGAATGCTTAACTTAGTTAGTAGGAATTTTTTCATCCTTTTCTTGTATTTTTGGAAATTTAAATTGTTTTAAAATTATACTATGCTTTTCTTTCTAGTATTTTTGAAAAGTAAAAATTATGAATGATACTTGCATGATTTGTGATATTGCCTAGGATTAATCCATGCATGTGTATCTTGATGTTTTATATTTAATTTCTAAACATGATGTTTGATCTTTAAATTTTTGTATCATGCTTAATGAGGAATTCAAATGATGAAGATTAAAATCCTACATTTTGGAATAATATATATTCGGACTTGATGGTTTTCATGATGAAATTATTTTTCACATTTTTATAAAATGATGCATGATTTTAGCAAAACTTTGAGCATTGATCATCTTGTTATTACAAATGAAAGAAAGAATTAAAATGATTTTGATGATGCATTATGAAAACATGCTTAATGATTGTATCATATTTGATGACTTGAAATCTCATATTTTGAAATAATATATTCATAATGAATCCATGAATCTTGATGATTTTCCTATCACTTTTTGACTTTAAACTTGATACATATCTTTCATGCAAAAAGTTTTTGGGCATGCTTATGTGAAATCTTACTTGATAAATGAAAATGCTCCGTATGATCATGACAAATTCATGAATCTTGATGATTTTACATTGCTTTTGATTTCAAACAAGATGCATGATTTTTTATACAAAAAATTAATAGCATGTTTCAAGATAATGCTTGCACACCAAATATGATTAAAAGATAAAAGCAAGCATATTGATGATTTCATTTTTACATGAAAGTTTTGAACATGCTTATATAAGATCAACCACATAAAATAAAACACAAAAGTTAAAAATATTTTAATCACAATGTTTTATTTTTGATGTGTTTGGTCTTAACGGTTTTTATAATGAAACTTACGTCTTGCTTTGAATTGTTGATACATGCTCAAATGTAATCAATTTATATTACTCTTATTAAAATTTTCGAATGAAAGATTTTGATACATTTAATCTTGATGGGTTTAATGACAAACTTGTATTTTGAATTTATACAATGATGGCTTCCGTATAAATATTTGAACATACATTATGAAATCATCATTGAAATGAAAATATTAAAAGTTTGTTATCATGCTTAATGACTTTGTGATATCATATCTTGATGACAAACTCATGTTTTGATCTTAAATTTGACATTCATCTTTTGAAACATGAGCACACTTGTTTGAAATAAAATGAAACACATTATCATGATAAATCAAATCTCATATCTTGAAATGATGTGTTATATTTTTGTCTTAACGATTTTTATAATGAAGTTTGTCTTTCGGTTTTGAATATTTTAATTTGGCATATAAAGGCAAAAGACATACTTATATGATGAAACATAAAGAAATTATATTTACTATCTTATCGAGATTAATGATTTCATGATATCTTAAGAATCTCGTAAATTATAGAAGTGATTTCGATGAATTGATTATAATTTGATAATTTGAACTTTTCTCTCATGTTTCAATACTACTTTGTATGCTTCATGACTTGTTGATTGAAATAATGATGTAGACTTTTGATGTATCACTTGTCATGATTAATGCAAATTGCTAGCATTTTGAATCTTGAAAATGATTGCTTCTTTTATCATTTACCAAAGAGAAGAACAATTCAAGTTTATGTTTTTTTGTGAATCTCATAAACTATGTTAATGATTTTGATGATTTGAACTTGAGTGAGCTTTATCACAATCCAAGTCTTGATATCTTAATACTTGATACTTGGAATTCTTATGCATGAATCAAGTTGCTCTTTGTGCTATATCTTTTTAAATGAATCATGAGCCTTATTATCATATATTTCATAATATAGAAATGACAAAAATTCTTTGGCTTGTATGTCTTATGTGGTAATTGAAAAATTGATGATTGAAAAGAAATTTGCCTTATGATGAATCAATGAATCATGACTTGATCTATGAGAATGATATGTTTTTATGTATCATGATTCTTGGTTGTATACCCTTTATCATAAATTGATATTTGCCGTGTAAGCCCTATATGATTCAAAATTGATGTAAAAGAATTGTGCTTAATGATTGAATCATTAATTTATTCTTTTATCATGGCTTGAAAATGAATGAAAAGAAAATATGGTAGCACTTGTAATCATGATTTGATCCTTGATATTGATATGCTTTTATATATCATGATTCTTGGTTGTATGACATTTATCTTAAATTAAAAATTGATAAATATGAATTTTGATCTTGCTAAAAAGAAAGTTATGAATGATATCTTTTGGTTTTGATCCTTGTTGAATTTACATATTGATATCCTTCATGACATGATTTCTTTGCATTGTTGTCTTATTTGCATCATGTGATGATTGAACAATTGATGTATATTTTTATTGATGTAAATTTATAATTGATATAAAAAATGGCTTGTATAATGATTGAAATTTTTAGCCATTTAGTCCTCCCTTCTTTTTGACAAAGACAAAGGGGGAGAAAAATTGCTACCTTGCAATTTCACAAGAAGTTAAGGATTGCTATTTCAAATGATGTAAATATTGCTATCTTGACTATTTCAAAAGAAGCAAAATGTAAAATTTCAAAATTTTGAAATGTTACACTTGCCATGCCTTTATGTTTGTATGTTTAATGAAAAGTTAGCATATATGTTTAAAGTGATTATATATAATTGCTAGCTCATTGCAAACAAAAAGTTGATAGCATGCAAAGGTGAAACTTAGTTACAAAAGAGAAGAATTGAAAGGAAGCTAACTTGCGTGTCACAAAGTATGTTAGCTTGCTTATCATTATTGATTGCTTGCTTATCATCCTTTTCTCTCATATCATGATTTTGACTCCCTTGAATTCATGGCTTAATATGCTAAAAATTCATGTTGCAAATTTGTTATTTTGTCATGATCAAAGCATTGACTATTTGACTCAACTTTTTTGACAAAAACAAAGGGGGAGAAGATTTATTGCTAGCTTATGTATCGCAAAAAAAATTTGCTAGCTAGAACATACAAAGGAAGCAAAGAAAGTGCAATGAGCATATCTCAAGAAGCAACGTAAAAAAAAAAAAATTACCATCATTGGCCATCCTTAAAAACTTGCTATAATTGAATGGTATGATTGGATGTTGTATTGCAAAGCTATGCTTAAATATTGTATATCTAGATTGATAGCTAGTATGTTATAAAATTTGCATATCTTTTAAACTAGCTATGATGTTACTTCTCCTTTTTGTTGATGACATAGGGGGAAAAGTAGATTTATGACTTCATGCATTGATTGAATACTTTATATATTTGCATGATGGTTTGTTGTTTTCTCTTAACATTGTGATGAATGTTGCTTGGATTTGGGATAATCCAAGGTTTCTATCAATGGAATATTGATAGGGAGAGTTTGTGTTAAACTTCGGGGAGTTATGGTTAACTCCGGCAGTCATCAATTAGTTGTCATCATCAAAAAGGGGGAGATTGTTGAATCTCGGATTTTGATGATGAAACTAATTGAGTGTGATTTATGGTCTAACTGTGTTTTGAGTTACGCAGGTCTACTATCGATCAGGATTAGACAGTTGACGCTGGAGGAATTGACGTTGCGCCGGAGGTGATCACGTCTGGATATTGGATGTCGAGCCGGAGGTTCGGTCGACAATCGGTGAAAGGCTTCGTACGTCAAGCATCGGGCCTAGAAGTGCATGTTGCGACAAGGATATCGGGGTTGCGGAGGTCATCCGCCGATTGGGCAACGAACCGCAAGAGAGGACGATGTGCCAAAGGATCGTCATAAAATGGTATCCGTGGGTTCATCGAAGACCGCCGAAAGTTCGTCAGAAGCTTGCCGAAGAAAGAAGTCTTGACTTGCGACTTTGTAATAGGTTAGGAAATATCTTTAACTTCATAGTTAGCATATAATTAGGGTTAAGCTTAAGTGTTAATCCTTTAACCCTGTTAAGGGCCAACTGGGCCTTGTATTGGATCGATTTGGGCCGGGTTTAAGGTTGTTAAGACTCTAGCTAGAAGAGTCCTAACCTATTAGGACTCTAGATAGGAGAGTCCTAATTGAGTTTCATTGATAAGGGCATTCATGTAAATCTTATCTAGCCGACCCTTATTAAAGAGGTGAAGAGGGCGGCTAGGGTTAGGATTAGTTAGGAGGTTGCTTCTTAGAGAAGCATTAAGAGTTTATTAAAAGTAGGAGTCTTGAGTAGGAGAGTTTATTAAAAGTAGGAGTCTTGAGTAAGAGTCCTAACAATAGAGAACTCTAGCTATACTAGGGGTCTTGAGTTGGAGTCCTATATAAGCATGTAGCCTTCACCTCTTTGAAAGAAGAAAAAGAAGATTCATCTATAGTTGCAGCCACCATGCCGACTATTTGGAGGGTGGAAACCCTATAGCGTTCCAAGGGTTGATCCCCCTCAAAGATCAAATCTACATATAATTTCTTTAGAGTTCTATCATCTGGTATCAGAGCAGCGATCTTGCTACTTTTGCTGCCATCCCTGCCGCCCACCATCAGTCAGGCAATTCCCACAATTGCTCTTAACATCGCCGTCTCCACCGTCATCTTCTGTCGTAGATCAAATCAATCTACTATCGCCACCTCCAATTACATCAGAGATCTAGTATTTTTCTATTACTGATACCTTTTGCTGCTAGAATTTTCCATCCAAAATACCAAAAAGAAGTATTGCTATCTATCATTTACTGTGAATTCCTTTCATCGTAAAAGTTATCATCTTTGCGAATGAAGGATTGCTGTAGAAAATTTCAATCGCATATTACTATTTTGAAACCAATCTATTTGCTATCCTTTTTGAACGAAATTTCTTGAGCACTTCATTGATCATCTTGGCTTTCATCTGTGATAAATCTATTATGGAATTCATCTCTGAAACGTTCTTATGTTGCTGCAAGATTTCATTACAAATTGTTGAAATTTTTCGATGAGAATTCTGTTATCGCAACTTGCACCAATTTTCTTGTTATTATGCTGCCAAAATTTTCTTGATCTAATTTATCATCATCGCTGTTATCTAAACTGAGAATTTTTTGTCAAATTCCCTCATCAAATCTCAAAATTTTTGCTGAAAATTTCATCAAGAGACTGCTGTTTCTTCGACGATAATTCTGCTCTTACGAGACAGCACATATCTGCAGCAACTTCCACCGATTTGCTGCCAAAATTTTCTTGATTCAAATTGTCATCCTTCCTATTATCTAAATTGAGATTCTACTGTCAAATTCCATCATCAAATCTCTAGGTTTTCACTAGAAATTTCATCGAGAACCCGCTATATCTTCAATGACAATTCTGCTCTTATGAGACAGTGCATATTGGTAGCAACTTCCACTGAATTCTATCAAATCTCTGCTGCCATGTACCACAGATCTAAAACCCTCTTCCCTAACCTTCATCCACTACCATCACAGCCTAAAACTCCATCAAACCGCACCCCCAAACTTTACCCAAAATAGCCACAAAACAAGTCTAAACCGCAGCTTACATCCATCAATCCACTAACCCTTTCGGCCACTACTTCTTTCAACCAATACATGCCTTTAACCCGATAACAAAAGAGAGATCTTAATATTACAGATCTAGAGGCATATACTATGGCATCAGAGGAGGCAATCAATGCTAAATTTGAAGCCTTCGAGACATGAATGGAGGATAAGATTTGGGCTCTCTTTGTCGAACTCAGTTTGGGTCGATCACCGAGCCCGAAGAAATCTCATCAAGGAGAGAGCTCTGACTGAAGGGATAACTTCCAAGAGAGGGGAGGTTCTATGACCGATCCCTATTATCCATGCATAAGGGTGGACTTCGCTAGATGGGAAGAAGGAGATCCGATTGGTTGGATCTTGTGCGCAGAGCAATTCTTTCGATACCACAAAATCGCGGATGCATCTATGGTGGAAATTGCAGCTATATATACATCTTGAAGGGGATGCCATACAGTGGTTTAATTAGTTTGAACACACTCATAGAGTCCTCTCATAGTGACAATTTAAAGAAGGACTGCTGATCCGCTTCGGACCAACCGATTATGAGAACATCGACGGACAACTAGCAAAGATCCGACAAACCTCCACCATTCAGGAGTATCAAACCAGCTTTGAAAGGTTATCTAATCAAACTCATGATTGGTCTGAGAAATAGCTATTGGGAATATTTATTGAGGGCTTGAAGCCAAAGATCTAGGGAGAAGTTAAAGCGCAACAACTGTACACGCTTATGGCAGCCATCTCTTTCTCACGACTTCAAGAGGAGCGATTGAACCACGAAGCTCGGAGGACTAGGGTCACTCCCTGATCAGCAATATTTAAGCCCTCAACTCCCCCTACTATCAGCCGAGCTCTTGCACCAAAAAAGTTGACAAGAGAAGAGCTTCGGGAGTGATCTACAAAGGGGCTATGTTGGCATTGTGACGAGCCGTGGAGCCGCGAGCATCGCTGTAAAAAAGATAAAATTCTTATGATTGATCTAGTGGAAGAAGAGGTCATTGAATAGCTAGAATAGAGTCTTGAACATGAGGAAGAAGATGCAGAAGAAGAGCCACAATTGACTGACTTTATGGTACATGCGTTAGCCGGCTACTCAAATTCGCAAACGATGAAAGTTGGAGGCCTTCTCAAACAACAATCGATCACTGTTCTCATCGACACGGGCAGCAATAATAACTTAAACAGTAAGGTTGCTGCTCGGATGGCACTCCACATCGAAGGTTATAGTAAGTTCGACGTAAAGGTCGCCGACGGCCGAATCCTAAAGTGCGACCAAAGATACCCGCAGGTGAAACTATTACTGCAAGACCAAGAAATTATTGCCAACTTCTTCCTCCTACCAATTGATGATTATGAGATTGTGCTAGGCATAGAATAGCTAACGATACTATGTGACGTCTCTTGGAACTTTTCTAAGTTAATTATGAAATTCTACTGCAAAGGCAAACAGGTCATCCTACACAGAAAGCACGGAAGCAACGTAACCACCGTTTCGATCCAATGAATGGATCAGAAGATATCATCCCCTGAGAAGCAAAAATGGTTAACCAATCTTCTAAGATTTGATTATGAAATTATTTACAAAAATAGGAAAGAAAATATTATTGCAGATGCACTCTCACGGCTATCTGAGCAAGCTGAATATTTAGCCATCTCTCTTCCTACCATCGGCTTCCTCGAGGATATTAGAGAGGAATGGAAGAATGATCTAAAGACCAACAACATCATTAAAATATTGGAAGAGAATCCAAGTACAATAGCTTACTATACTTAGGATTCGAAGGACCTACACTACAAAGGCCATATTGTACTTATACCCAACTCCCCTTGCATCAAAATCATTCTGCAAGAAATGCACTCCACACCTTCAGCAGGGTACTCAGAATTTCTGAGAACCTACAAAAGAGTGAAGCAAAATTTTTATTGGAGAGGGATGAAAAAAATTATTTCTGAATACATAGCACAATGTGATGTATGTCAATAGCAAAAAGGTGAAACAGTGGCGAGTCCAGGGAAACTACAACCACTACCCATACCGGACTCATTGTAGAGTGATATCTCCATGGACTTCATCGAAGGGCTACCACCTTATAAAGGTAAAAGCACGATCCTCATGGTGGTTGATTGACTTACAAAATATGCTCATTTTTGTTCTGTGTGAAATCCCTACACTATTGCTAGTATTGCTAAGATTTTCATAGAAAATATTATCAAACTATATGGGATGCCAAGGTCCATTGTAAGTGATCGAGATAGGGTCTTCACTAGTAAATTTTGGAACGATTTATTTCAGTTGCAGGGCACCAAACTCAAGATGAGTACAACATATCATCCGCAAACTGACGGCCAAACAAAGGTGGTGAACAGGTGTTTAGAGACGTATCTTTGGTGTTTCGCCAGTGACCGACCAAAGGAGTGGACAAAATGGCTCCCATGGGTCGAATGGTAGTATAATACTATGTATCATGCCTCTACAAAATGTACCCCATATGAAGCATTATATGGTTGATCGGCCCTTGTGATTCTAAAATATATAATTGGCTCGGCCAAGGTAGATTAGGTCGATCAAGATTTATTTGACAGGGACAAACTCCTATAGCTGCTAAAGGATAATCTCTCTACTGCTCAAGCCAGAATGAAATAGCAAGCCGACACACAATGAAGCGAAAGAGAATTTTTAGTAGGAGATTAGGTTTATCTTTGCCTACAGTCATACAAGCAACTCTCCATCAACACACGAGCCTCCATGAAGTTATCCCCATGTTTTTATGGGCTCTATTAGATCACAAAGCATATTGGAGCCATAGCGTATAGACTTAAATTGCTTGAGGATACTAAAATCCACCCTGTCTTCCATGTGACATGCTTGAAGCCCAAGTTAGGAAAACATGAGTCACCCTAGATTCAACTACCTAACACCACTGATGATGGAGATATTCAAGCCCAACCACAAGCCATCCTCAATCGCAGAATTATGATGCATCGCCGATGTCCCTTTACTGAAGTACTAGTGTATTAGAATAATTTACCACTCGAAGATGCCACTTGGGAGAACTATGACAACTTGAAGATCAAATTTTCAGAATTCATGGAGCATCAGCCTCGAGGACAAGGCTGATTTGAAGAGGGCAAGTCTGTTAAGACTCTAGCTAGGAGAGTCCTAACCTGTTGGGACTCTAGCTAGGAGAGTCCTAATTGAGTTTTACTGATAAGGGCATTCATGTAAATCCTATCTAGCTGACCCTTATTAAAGAGGTAAAGAGGGTGGCTAGGGTTAGGATTAGTTGGGAGGTTGCTTCTTAGTGAAGCATTAAGAATTTATTAAAAGTAAGAGTCTTGAATAGGAGATTTTATTAAAAGTAGGAGTCTTAAGTATGAGAGTTTATTGAAAGTAGGAGTCTTGAGTAAGAGTCCTAACAATAGAGAACTCTAGCTATACTAGGAGTCTTGAGTTGGAGTCCTATATAAGCGTATAGCCTCCACCTCTTTAAAAGAAGAAAAAGAAGATTCATCTATAATTGCAGCCATCAGGCCGACTACTTGGAGGGTGGAACCCCTATAGCGTTTTAAGGGTTCATCCCCCTCAAAGATCAAATATAGATAGAATTCCTCTAGGGTTCTATCAAAGGCCCAACCAGGTATACTAGACACTATCTAGCGGTGGCACCGCTAGACTTGGGTGGTGGCACCGCCAGACTTGGGTGGTGGCACCACCCAGGTCTAGCTCCCCAGAACATATGGGCGGTGGGATTGCCCTGGGGCAAAATGCCTGGGCGGTGGCACTGTTAGGATCGAAAAGGCACTAAGAGGGGAGGGGGTGAATTAGTGCAGCGGATTAAATATGTAACTTTGAATCCGATTTCGTATAAAGATAAGTTAGTAGGAAGACTTCGATTCGTTGAAAGAGAACTTGTAAGAAGTTGCTTGAGTAAATGAAGCAGCAAGGAACTAAACAATTTGCAGCTAAGTAATGAAATGATTCAGAAAAGTAAACACTCACACATTCATGAACACAATGATGTATAGTGGTTCAGTCAAATGACCTACATCCACTCTTGAAGCCTTCCCGATGGGGCTCCGCACTTCCACTAGCAATCCTTTGAAGGGGAAGGACCAATACCCCTTTTTTTTACAACCCTTTACAAGAAGTTCACACTCTTACAAGATTTCTCAAGAAGAAGAAGGAGGTGAACACTTAGCAAGAACAAGACTCTTCAAGACTTATCAAAGACTCAAAACCAAGATTCTGACTCTCAAAAGGGTTACCCTTTCAGCTGAGAAAGGGGGGTATTTATAGATCCAAAATGGATTCAAATTTGGGCTCCAAATTTGAAATCAAATTTGGAGTTCCCGGGTCTGGGCGGTAGTACCGCTTGTTAGAGGTGGTACTACCGCTTTGTCGATCGCAAAAGGTCGATCATGAGCAGCGGTTCTACCGCTCTGGAGCAAAGCGGTACTACGCCGTTGAGTAATGTGGTCGGGCGGTAGCACCGCTTCAAAGACACGGCACACGTTGCCGAGCAAAGAGTAGTCGCTTTGGCACAAAGCGGTTCTACCGCCCGCGATCTGTTTCGCTAAATGGGCCTTATCCACGGCCCAAAAAAAGCCCAGTAAGGGCCCGGTTGGCCCCTACTAATTTAGAGCAAGATTAATTCGAAATCCTTGCCCTAAGTACGTGCTAACTACAAAATTAAAAACATAATTAACAGTGATTTAAGCCGACTTTCTTCGAGTCTTATTCCGGTGAGCTTTTCGTTGTGACTTCGGCGGTCCTCCGATATTTCCCTCGGATTTCTTCCGACGGGTTCCCAGCATGCTCTCGACTTGTAAGACATGCTCAACGAGTCTTCGACAAGCTTCCGAACCTTCTCGGCAAAGTTTCGCGAACCTTCAACGATCTTTGTGACGAACTTCCGAAAACTTCGGCAAGTCCCTGATTCGATCTTGATTGGTTCCGGCAACACTTCCGATGATCCTTCGGACTTCCGATGAACTCTTGAACACTGGACGAACTTGACCTCGGCAAATCACTTTATGTTTCTGACCCATCGTAGTTAATCCTGCACGCTCATCTTTGACAATATAGATTAGAACAAATATTTCACCAATTGATTTTATCATCAAAATCCGAGATTCAACAATCTCCGCCTTTTTGATGATGACAATCAATTGATGATGGAGTTAAACTCAACTCCCCCTATCTATATGCCATATAATCAGAAGGTAAAAAGGTGCTTCAATTCAATCTTTTGAATTTAAGCCAAGTCGTATAGATGTTATTCAACATAAAGCTTAAAAGACAAGCTTAGGCATAAATACTAAAAATAATGAACTTTAAACAATGTCAAAGTATTTCCACCTATAAGAATCAGAAAAATTAATTCCAACATGATAAAGATCAAGTGATATCCATAAGTGTGTTTTGATATAAATACATGATATCAATCAAAAAGTAGCTTATCTCAAGAGTAAGAGTTCTTAAGCATTTGCAATGCGATACTTCGCTTTAAGCATATTACTCCATCATAGCAAGTTATATTTTTCTCCCCCTTTGTCATCAACAAAAAATAAGGAAGGTAGAGAAATCACTATTGGGATCAAATAAGCCATGGAGAGAGCAAGAAACCATTCGAAAAAGTGTCATCCATAGTGTCATCCATAATAGTCACAAAATTACGATCAAATCGAATTAAGAACGTTCATTCAAAAGTTGAGTAGATGAAAGTAACAACACACCACATCATCCAAAGTAGTCATAAACATAACAGGACAAGTGTTTTAAAACAGAAAACAACAGCTACTCCGGAGGAGGAACTCCAAGATGCCTATACAAGTGGTCTATTTTGCGGTTCATATGTTGCATTTCCTTGAAGTTCAGTTTCTTTGTGATGAGATTTGATGTAAGGCAAGCATGATCGGATCATCGTAGATGGAGCAGGAGCTGGCTCAACCGGTGCTGGATGAACGGGACTAGGCGGAGGAGATTCATGTCCCCTAAAAACTTGTGTTTCAGGTTGCTCTTCTGGTGGAGGAACTATATCAACTCCTCTAGGTTGCCTAATCCATATGTCATTTCTAAAGGTGCATCTAAGGCGCTTTAGGAGACTTCTATTAATTATGTTATATCTAGCAGCTTTTAATACTTCCTCGTCGGGTGACACACAAATATTATGGGCAAGAATGAATCTAGTGATCAACCCACCAAATGACAACATCAAGTCTTTAGAGAAAATTTCTTTCATCTGTTGTCTAATCAAATAACCAAAGCAATTATTTTGCCTAGTCATAATCCAATACATTGTACTCAGCTCTAACATACTTATCTCATCAAGATGAAACTGCTTCGGAAGTAAAATGCTTATCATAATGTGATGAAGTAATTTCGAGTTAAAAGGAGTAAATGCTCACAGCTTTTAGGGATGATGTCTAAGTTAGGATTTGCGAAAATCATTTCTAAAGCTTCGGAGTAGGTAGCTCGATTGCATCCATATCCCATTGCCCTCTACTGATAACATCCTCTATTTTTTCTTCAATTCTTAGTAACTCACATATGATACGATCAGAAATTTGAATTGTAGTACCTAACACATAGGTGGACATAACATCATTTTCAATAATCATGTTGGCATAGAATAGCTTAACCAACCTAGGATAGATTGGTTCATCAATTTGCAAGATGGGTAGAGCATTTAAATTAGCAAACCATCTAATAGGTTCTAGGTTACCTAGTTCATCTAGATCAACATATTTACCCTTATGAATGGTTTTACAATCAAACTTTGGGTATTCTAAGGCTATCTCACTAGATCTAAAAAGGGTTGGATCAAATGAATCTCCTTCCAACCTTTTCCCTTTGCCCCTTGTTGATTTCTTGGGAGCCATGTCTATGATGAACAAAACAAAAAGAAATGAGAAGGAAAAGACAAGCAATTATAAGAGAAGGCTTAGAGTAGAGAAGCTTAGATCACAGAATTGAAACGCTAAGGAAGAAGAAAGGTTCAGCTATTACCTTGTCGTGTTTTCTGCCTTTGATTGTCCTTGAGGAGGAGGAAGAATGGAGAGGAGAGGTTTTAGAGGGGCTTAGGTGGAAGAGGATTGAAGGGGAAGAGGTTTCGGATCGACCGCCCGGGAGCAGCGTTTAGATGGGGGCAGATTGATTTTGGTCGACCGCCAGGAGCAGAGTTTAGATGGGGAGCAACGCGTTTAGATGGGGGCAAATTGATTTCGGCCGATCGACCGCTGGAAGAGATCTCTCAAAGCGAGCCAATTGATTTTCGGTTGTCACTGCCGACCCTAACACCCCTTCAATATGGGGGTGTTGGGCAGGTACTCTCACGCCAACAGGTGGTGCTACTGCTCGGGAGCAAAGTACCAGCAGGTACTACTACCATTCAGAGGCGGTGCTACCGTTGGACAAAAATTTTTTTTTTTTAATAATCATATAGAATTTTGTTTTCAGAGATTTTAAGGATGAGATCATATCAAAAGGAAATCCGAAATTTCAAATGAAGGTTCGAGAGGAAGTTAAATCAATGAAAACCGAAATTTCAAAGAAAAATCTCATATAATAATGCTCAATTAGTTGGACAATTTAACATGCCTAATTCCCTTCTAATAAAATCAAATTGTTCCTCATTTAATGGTTTTGTAAAAATATCCGCTAATTGATGTTTTGTATCGATAAATTCAAGAGTGACATCGCTACTGTTAACATGATCTCTTATAAAGTGATGTATTATATCAATGTGTTTAGTTCTAGAGTGTTGAATAGGATTTTTTGTAAGACAAATGGCACTTGTATTATCACATTTTATAGGAATGTTATTTAAATAGATTCCATAATCTTCTAATGTATTTTTCATCCAAATAACTTGAGCACAACATGCACTTGCGGCTATGTATTCGGCTTCCGCCGTAGATAGTGCGACAGAATTTTGTTTCTTGGAAGTCCAAGAAACGAGTGCATGTCCTAAAAATTGGCATGTTCCAGATGTACTCTTTCTATCTATTCTACATCCACCAAAATCCGCATCTGCATAGGCTATCAAATTAAAGTCATCAGATTTTGGATACCATAATCCTAGATTAGGAGTACCTTTAAGATATCTAAAAATTCTTTTAATGGCTTTAAGGTGAGACAACTTAGGATTAGCTTGAAATCTCGCACAAAGTCCCACAATAAACATGATATCTGGCCTAGTTGCAGTAAGATAGAGCAGTGCCTATCATGCCCCTATATGTCTTTTGATCAAAATTTTCTCCATCTTCATCCAAGTGTAACTTGGTGGAAGTACTCATTGGAGTGTGGATGGCTTTTGAGCTGTCCATATTAAATCGTTTTAACAATTCTAATGTGTATTTTGATTGATTAAGAAATATGCCATTACTAAGTTATTTAATTTGTAATCCAAGAAAGAAGGTTAACTCTCCCATTAGACTCATCTCAAATTCATGACTCATACACTTGGCAAAAGATTCACATAGTGATTCATCCGAAGAACCAAAAATAATATCATCAACATAAATTTGAACAATAAGAAAATTATTTTCAAAATGTTTAATAAACAATGTAGTATCAACCTTGCCTTTAGTGAAATCATTTGAAATTAAAAAGGAACTAAGCCTCTCATACCAAGCCCTAAGGGCTTGTTTTAGACCATATAAAGCTTTAGTTAGCTTAAACACATGGTTAGGGAGAAGAGAATTTTCAAATCCAGGTGGTTGTTCGACATACACTTCTTCAGAGATAAAACCATTTAAGAATGCACTTTTGACATCCATTTGAAATAATTTGAAATCATTACTACTAGCATAGGCAAGGAGCATCCTAATGGCTTCTAATCTTGCCACCGGAGCGAAGGTTTCTTCGTAATCGATACTTTCTTCTTGGTTGAAACCTTTGGCCACTAGTCTAGCCTTATTTCTAACCACGATACCACATTCATCTTGCTTGTTTCTAAAGACCCACTTAGTACCAATAATTAAGTGGTCATTTGGTCTAGGAACAATCTTCCATACCTCATTTCTCTCAAATTGATTCAATTCTTCTTGTATTGCGATAACCCAAGAATCATCTTTCAAGGCATCATCAATGCATTTTGGTTCAACTTGAGAAAGAAAAGCGGCATGGGCACAAAAATCTTTGAAAGAAGAGCGAGTTTGAACCCCTTTCGATGCATCTCCTATAATTAACTCCTTGGGATGAGCATCTACATACTTCCATTCCTTGGGTAAGGAAGTTTGGGAAGAAGATGCATCCAAGTTGTCGTTTTGAGGAGAGGGTTCATTCAAATTCAAATTATCAAAGCCAAAATCATCATCAAAATATTTTTTCTTAAATTCAGAATTTTCATTAAAAACCACATGAATAGATTCTTCTATGACTAAGGTTCTTTTGTTGAAAACACGAAAAGCCTTAGAAACGGAAGAATAACCAAGAAATATGCCTTCATTGGATTTTGCATCGAATTTTCCTAAGGCATCCTTTTCATTTAAAATAAAGCATTTACAACCAAAAACTTTAAAATAAGAAACATTGGGTTTTTTATCATTCCATAATTCATATGGAGTTTTAGATAGGGATGGTCTCACTAGAACTCTATTCATAACATAGCAAGCCGTATTTACGGCTTCGGCCCAAAAATATTTTGGTAAATTGTATTCATTTAACATGGTTCTAGCCATTTCTTGCAAACTTCTATTTTTCTTTTCCACTACTCCATTTTGTTGTGGATTTCTTGGAGTACAAAAGTTATGATCATATCCGTTAATTTCACAAAAATTTTGGAAGTCATGGTTTTAAAATTCACCTCCATGATCACTTCGAATTGATGATATCATAAAACCCTTTTTATTTTGAGTGAGTTTACAAAATTTAGAAAAATATTTGAAGCAATCACTTTTATGAGCCAAGAAATAGGTCCAAGTGTATCTACTATAGTCATCCACAATTACAAAGGCATATTTGCTACCTCCTAGGCTTGTTATGTCAATTGGTCCAAATAAGTCCAAATGGATCAATTGCAATGGTCTAGTGGTGCTAATTTGATTTTTTGATTTGAAACTAGTCTTTATTTGTTTTCCTAGTTGACATGCATCACATACCTTGTCCTTAACAAATTTCATGTTTGGGATGCCTCTTACTAATTCACTAGATGAAATCTTAGAAATTAGTTTCATGCTTGCATGGCCTAATCTCCTATGCCAAAGCCAAGCATCATCATTCAAAACCGAAAAACACATTTCATTACATAATTCATCAATATTTATGGTGTAGACATTATTTTGCTTTAAAGCAATCATGGATATGTTATTGTTTGGTTTTTCAATAATGCAAACATTAGATTCAAATCTAACAACATAGCCTTTATTATCGCACAATTGACTAATGCTTAAGAGATTATGTTTTAAGCCATCAACTAACAAGACATCATCAATTGAAAAACTTGATTTGTTACCAATGGTTCCTTTGCCAATGATTTTACCCTTGTTGTCTCCGAAGGTGACATACCCTTCTTCTTTGCTAGAGAGCATAGAGAAATGAGATGGATCTCCGGTCATGTGCCTTGAGCATCCACTATCAAGATACCATTTCTTGCTCCTAGCTTGTGAGTTTGTCTACAAAAGAGGATGGTTTTTAGGTACCCATTTAATTTTGGGTGCCCTACAAATTGATCTACTTAATTTGTAATTTGGCATTGAGTTGTTTATGGTTCCTTTGGGAACCCATATTAATTTTTGTGGACTAATTTTCTTGAACGGACATTTGTAAGCAACATGTCCTGTTTTACCACAAAAATTGCATTTCAAATAGGGTGATACATGCAATGTGGATCCTTTAATGAAGGTAGTAGGATTTTGATGAGATCCACTCACAAATCCTATTCCACTTCTATTTCCGACGTGACCCTTGTTTGCAAGGATCATGTCCAAGCCCTTGCTACCGACCTTGAACTTGTTTAAGGTCTCTTTAAGTAACAAGTTCTCCTTTTATTTCTTCTAAGTGCTCACACTTAGAGCATGGGGTAGAGAAGGAGTTTGTAGGTTATTGAACTTATTTTGTAATAAAGCATGCTCTTTCTTAAGCAAATTGAATTTCTTACTAATAGTTCTACATTCATCAAATAACTCATGAAAAGTGATAGAAAGCTCATCGAAAGATAATTCTTCACTAAATAATTCACTAACCTCTTCTCCAAGGGCCATTAGAGCGAAGTTAGCCTCCTCTTTGTTGCTTGCCTCTTCGACCTCGGAGTCACTTGAATCATCCCATGTAGCCTTGAATGCTTTCTTCTTCTTGGGTTGCTTCTTCTTGGCTTGAGGACATTCATGCTTGAAGTGTCCCGGCTTTTTGCATTCGTAGCAAATAACTTGGTCCTTTTTGTGTTCAAATTTATTTTTTGTGTCGTTTTTAAACTTGTTCTTTCTTATAAATTTCTTAAACTTTCGAGTCAAAAGTGCAATGTCTTTGTCACTGTCCTCATCACTTGATGTTCCTTTCAAGTGGTCTTCTTGTGTTCTAAGTGCCATATCCTTCCTGTTCTTTGGAAGGGGGTTCTCAAGCTCTTCATGAGCATGGCACGTCATCTCATAGGTCATTAGAGACCCAATAAGTTCTTCAAGCGGAAATATTTTAAGATCCTTGGCCTCTTGAATGGCCGTAACTTTTGGATCCTAACTCTTTGGAAGAGATCTTAAGATTTTAGTTACCAACTCAAAGTTAGAAAAACCTTTACCAAGAGCCTTAAGTCCATTGATGACATTCGTAAAGCGGGTGTACATGTCTCCAATGGACTCATTTGGTTTTATCCGAAAAAGTTCATAAGAGTGCACAAGAATGTTGATTTTGGACTCTTTCACTTGGCTAGTGCCTTCATGAGTGATTTCAAGAGTGCGCTAAATATCAAAAGCCGATTCACAAATAGAAACCCGATTAAACTCATTCTTATCAAGCGCACAAAATAAGGCATTTATAGCCTTTGCATTGAGAGCAAAAATCTTTCTTTCCGACTCATTCCACTCACTCATCGGAAGAGAAGATTTTGCAAATCCATTTTCAACAATATTCCAAAGTTCAAAATCCATAGAAATGAGAAAAATTCTTATACGAGTCTTCCAATACGTATAATCCGACCCATTAAACAAAGGCGGACGAGTAATGGAGTAACCCTCTTGCATACCGGAGTAGGCCATCTCTCTTGGGTTTTAAACCAATATGAGAGCAAACCTTGCTCTGATACCAATTGTTAGGATCGAAAAGGCACTAAGAGGGGGGGGTGAATTAGTGCAGCGGATTAAATATGTAACTTTGAATCCGATTTCGTATAAAGACAAGTTAGTAGGAAGACTTCGATTCGTTGAAAGAGAACTTGTAAGAAGTTGCTTGAGTAAATGAAGCAGCAAGGAACTAAACAATTTGCAGCTAAGTAATGAAATGATTCAGAAAAGTAAACACTCACACATTCATGAACACAATGATGTATAGTGGTTCGGTCAAATGACCTACATCCACTCTTGAAGCCTTCCCGATGAGGCTCCGCACTTCCACTAGCAATCCTTTGAAGGGGAAGGACCAATACCCCTTTTTACAACCCTTTACAAGAAGTTCACACTCTTACAAGATTTCTCAAGAAGAAGAAGGAGGTGAACACTTAGCAAGAACAAGACTCTTCAAGACTTATCAAAGACTCAAAACCAAGATTCTAACTCTCAAAAGGGTTACCCTTTCAGCTGAGAAAGGGGGGGTATTTATAGATCCAAAATGGATTCAAAATTGGGCTCCAAATTTGAAATCAAATTTGAGTTCGAAGTCAGGCGAGTAGTACCGCTGTTAGAGGTGGTACTACGCTGTCATCGCATAAGGTCGATCTGACAGTGCGTTCTCGCTGGAGCAAAGCGGTGCTACCGCTGGAGCGGCGATGCGCGCTGGAGCGGCGGTACTACCGTCCGCTGAGTAATGTGGTCGGCGATTACTCGCTCAGTGGCGATAGCACCGCCCAAAGACACTACGTTGCCAGCGATAGTACCGCCTGGCACAGGCGGTTCTTCCGCCCGGCAGTCTGTTCTGCTAAATGGGCCTTATCCACGACCCAAAAAAAAGCCCAGTAAGGGCCCGGTTGCCCCCTACTAATTTAGAGCAAGATTAATTCGAAATCCTTGCCCTAAGTACGTGCTAACTATGAAATTAAAAACATAATTAACGAGTGATTTAAGCCGACTTTCTTGAGTCTTATTCCGTGCGAGCTTTTCGTTGAGACTTGGCGGTCCTCGATATTTCCCTCGGATTTCTTCCGACGGGTTCCCAGCATGCTCTCGGCTTGTAAGACATGCTCAACGAGTCTTCGACAAGCTTCCGAACCTTCTCGGCAAAGTTTCGCGAACCTTCAACGATCTTTGTGACGAACTTCCGAAAACTTCGGCAAGTCCCTGATTCGATCTTGATTGGTTCCGGTAACACTTCCGATGATCCTTCGGACTTCCGATGAACTCTTGAACACTGGACGGACTTGACCTCGGCAAATCACTTTATGTTTCTGACCCATCATAGTTAATCCTGCACGCTCATCTTTGATAATATAGATTAGAACAAATATTTCACCAATTGATTTTATCATCAAAATCCGAGATTCAACAGGCACCACTAGCTGGGTGGTGGTACCGCCTAGTACATTGATCGTATCAGTGTGTCAGGCGGTGGTACCACCAGGCTGGGCGATGTTACAGCCCAGCACTGGCGGTAGTACCGCCAGTACCCCTGAAATCCGAGATGATTCAAATTTGGGCTCTAAATTTGAATCCTCTTGGGGTCTATAAAAACCCTCCCATCCCTGGTTAGAACATACAAACACATAGACTTTGAAAGTAAGAAATTACTGTAGAATTCTTTCTAGAAATCCCCTCCTCTAGACTTTATTTGTATTCAAGTTAAAAGAGAGGAGAGAGTGCTTCTAAGGGTTTCCTCCTAAGCCCGTCAAAAGGAGAGTGCTCTAAGGGAGTTGGTCCTCGCCCGTTGGAAGGAGGATACCTAGTGGAAAGCTGGTGGCCTCAAGAGAAGAGGATTCGAGAGTGGACGTAGGTCGTTTGACCGAACCACTATAAATCAGTTTGCATTTATATTCTAACAATTTACTTTACTACAAACCATTTCATTTTACTGCAATCATCCAGCTTCTTCTTTATCCTCTCACAATCACTTTTGATATGCTTTTCAATGAAATATCCTTTTATTATATGAAGTTTCCGAAAGCATTGTTTTAATCGCTGAAATTTGTCATCTATGTCCGCTGTACTAATTCACCCCCCCTCTTAGTGCCGCTCTAGATCTCAACAATTGGTATCAGAGCCATGTTCTTTCTCATTCAAATTCACACCCATGAGAAATGGCTCTTCATGGCTTTCAAGAGGGCTTTTCGGTTGTTCATCCATCGTTCTTTAACAAATCGGACTACACATATTGAAAAACTCGAATGAGAGTTTTTTTTCAATTTTTTAAATTTAGATTTATGGAGCGTTATTAAAAACGGTTTTCAACTTCCTTCTAAAGCGACGAACGAATGGTCAAATTTAGAGAAGAAATCCTTTTCATTAAATACAAAGGCTATGAATGTCTTATTTTGCGCTCTAGATTAAACTAAGTTCAATCGGATTTCTTCTTGCAAAATGACTTTTGATATTTGGCGAATACTTAAAATCATGCACGAAAGAATGAGTAGAGTCAAAGACTCGAAAGTTAATATTTTGATGTATGATTTTGAGGTTTTTCGAATGCAACCAAGTGAGACTATAGGCTACATGTACACCTATTTCACGAATGTGGTCAATAGTCTAAAAGCTCTTGGTAAATCTTTTTTGGATTTTGATTTTGTAAATAAGATTTTAAGATCCCTTTCAAAAAGGTGGGATCCTAAAGTAACCGCAATACAAGAAGCTAAAAATCTAAATGACCTTATGATAGAAGAACTCATTGGCTCATTAATAATGTATGAAATGAGTTTTTTGGAGCTTGATAAACACTTGAACTACCTTCCAAAGAACATGAAGGATTTGAAACTTCGAACAAATGAATATCACTTGAGTGATGACTCAAGTGATGAGGACATTGAACACATAACAATGAATGTTAACAAGTTCATTAAACAAAAATCTAAAATAAAAAATGAACTTGAACGGAAGAAGAGGCCAAAGAAAAGGAAGACACCCAAGGACGAATCAAGAACTTCTGAAAAGCAAATGGCGAATTGAGCTTTGACGGGTTTCGTCAACAAGGTAAGTACCTCACCCGAAATGCTTTTACCTTATTTTAAAATTACCTGATATCCTTATCATGAGTGCTTAATTTAGTTGGTAGGAAATAAAATATTATTTTCAAAAATTATATTATGCTTCCCTTCTTAGCAATTTTGAAAAATTAAAAATTGATCATGAAAATTATATTGTTAAAGTTTCATGCATGTTATTCTTGGAAGTGTCTTAATGAAAATGTTTGTATCATGCTTGACATTACCATTTGATATGTTATAATGTATTTTCAGCTTTGACGTAACTTGTTTCGGATTTATACATGTCTTTATGAAATCAATTATAAGACTAAAAGACCTAATCCACAAATTTTCTAAATGAAAGGAAAGTGGTTTTGATGTTGTCTTATGTCACATTTGGACTTGATGGTTTTCATGACGAAAATTATTTTTCAAATTTATATGATGCATGACATTTTCATATGAAAAATTTGAACATACTCGTATAAGATCAATCACATGAAATAAAACACATAAAAATAAAAAATATGCTATCATGATGTTTTTGTGTTTTATGTGTTTGGTCTTGATGGCTTTATGAAGAAACTTATGTCTTGTTTTATAAATGTTGATACATGAATCTAGTAGAAAAAGACAAGAGCATGCTTACATGTAAACCATCTCCGTTGCTCTTAATAAAATTTTCGAATGAAAGATTTTGATGCATTTATTTTGATGATCCTTATGATGAAATTGGTTTCAAACAAGATGCATCATTTTGACAAAAAAATTAATTATCATGACTTTTTGTTTGATGTTGCTTGATGGTTTTTCATATTTATAAAATGATGCATGGTTTTAGCTAAAATTTGAGTTTGATTCTAAAGATCTCACACCAAGCTTGAATCATGTAAGATGGTAAACATCTTGTTATAACTAACTAATGAAAGAAAGAATTAAAATGATTTTGATGATTTATTTTATAAAATTGAATGAGCTAAAAAATGACAAATGTCTTAGCAATGAAAGCTTGTATAATGCTTGATGAACTTACATCTTAAAGCTATGCATGATGAATCATATGTCTTGTTATATATGTTTTTGATCTAAATCGTTTTTATGATGTTTTTGCCTTTACGTCTTGAACTTTCATGATTATCTTAATTTGACATTAAAAGACAAAGCCATGCTTATTTGAAGTAAATCATAAAAAAGCAATGCATGATCTTGAAAACTTTTCTATCTCTAAAGTTTTCGGTTTTGATGAATCCATATGAATCTCTTGAATCGAATCTTTTGGAAAATGCCACATGCTTAATGTGATTCGACTTAATGATCTTTATAACAAAATTTGGTTCATCTTGAATGATGATATATTTTTTTATTAAGGGCAAAAACATGGTTATAAGAAGCAAATCGCATAGAAAAATGAAATGCAATCCTTTATCTCAATCTTATAGATTTTTCTATAGGAAATTCATGAATCCATGCTTGTCATATATGAATTTATTTTGAGAATGATTCCAGATTTGCCAAATGCTTGATTCGTATTTATGACATAAGATACATTTTAAATATGAATCATGCTACAATCATGTTAAATGCTTCAATCATGCTGTATCTCCCTTAATTCATTTTGTTCTCTTTTTTATTTACCAAAGAGGAGAGCCTTCTAAATGAATTATGAAATTGATGATTTGATAATAAGTGTGTATCAAAAATCTATTTATCATTTTGCAATCTCTAAAAAGTTGATAATCACTTCATTCATGTTATGAATCTTGCAAATGATTTTGATTTGATTATGAGTTTCGAGTTGACAAAATGAGTTTGAATGATCTTATGACTCCTCTCTTGATCACTTGAAATCATGACTTTGAATTCTTGACTTGAGATATTTTTGTGAATCAAAATATTTTCCTCTATGATTGCTTCTTTTTATCATTTACCAAAGAGGAGAATAATTTAAGTTTATGTCAATTTATGAATCTCATAAACTATATTAATGATTTTGATGATTCAAACTTGAATGAGATTTATCACAATCCAAGTCTTGATATCTTAATATTTGATACTTGGAATTCCTATGCATGAATCAAATGGTTTTGCACTCAAATGAATCACTTATCGACATTTACGATTGTGATATATTTTATCCTTCAAATGTAATCTTGTTGGCTTGAAATACTTTTTGGAATTTTTGACATAATTTTTCTTTGCCTTGTATGCCTTATGTGATGATTGAAAATTGATGTAAAAGAAATTTACTTAATGATTGAGTTATTGATTTATTCTTTTTATCATGGCTTGAAAATAAATGTAAAGAAAATATGTTTAGAATTTATTTTAAAATCATTATCTTAATCTTGCAAAAATTTACCATGAATGATATCTCTTGATCTTGATCCTTCTAAAAACCTGATTTCTTGGCCATGTATGCATCATGTGATAACTATTGTATATTTTGATACAAATGTATTTGAAAGAGGATGTAAAGAAAATCTTTGTATTTGATCATCCCTTTCTTTTTGACTTTGACAAAGGGGGAGAAGAAGGTTTTGCTAGCTGGCATATTGCAAATGAATACAAAATTCCTAGCATGCAAAGGAAGCAAAGCTTGAAAACTTGTACTTCTCAAAAAGAGAAGAAAGATCTTGCCTATCGAAAAAAGCAAATAGTGCAAAACTTAGAAAATTTGCAATCCTACACTTACCATGCTTCTATGCTTGTATATTATAATAAAAATTTAGCTTTTATGTTTAAGTGATGAAAATTTTGCAAAAATTACAAACATGTAAGGCAAAATTAAAGTGCACTTCTCAAGAGAGAAGAAACAAAGTGCAACTTACATATCTCAAGAAGCAAATGAAAATTGCTATCTTGCCTATCATGAGAAACGAAGTGCAAACTTGCATATCTCAAGAAGTAAGTAAAAATTGTCATGCTTCAACTTAAAAGATTTGCTATGCTTTTGCACTTATATATTGTGATGAAAATCTAGCTTCATGTTGCAAAAACTTGCTTATCTCTAAATATAGCTAAATGCTACTTCTCCTTTTTGTTGATGACATAGGAGGAGAAGTAGATTGATGACTTCATGCATTGAATTGAAGATTTTATATATTTGTATGATGTTTTGAAATTTCTCTTAACACATGATGAATGTTACTTGGATTTGGAATAATCCAAGGTTTCTATCAATAGCATATTAATAGGGGGAGTTTGGTTAAACTTCGAGGAGTTAAGAATAACTCCATCGGTCATCAATTAGTTGTCATCATCAAAAAGGGGGAGACTGATAGCTCTTGGATTTTGATGATGAAACTATTGATTGTGGTTTATTGTCTAACTGTGTTTTGAGTGACATAGGCCTACTCAATCAGGATTAGACAGTTGACGCAGGAAGAATTGACGTTGCGCTAGAGAAACATGTCAGGATATTGGATGTCATGCCGGAGGCCCGGTCGACAATCGGTAGAAGGCTTCGGACGTCGGGCATCGGGCAAAGAAGAGCGAAGTTGTGCCAAGGAGATCGAGGCTATTGAGGTTAGCACAAATACAAGAAGAACGGCTTAGCCAAGATGCTCGGAGGATGAGAACCACTCCTAGAACCTCAGCATATAAACCCCCTTCTGCTCCCAGCCATCCTTCACTGTCAAAAAAATTGACAAGAAAAGAACTACATGATCGATCAGCAAAGGGTCTTTATTGGCATTGCGATGAGCCATGGAACCGTGATCATCGCTACAAAAGTAGCCGCCTCCTACTGATTGAACCTCTTAAAGACATGGAGGAGGAGGTCCAAGAGAATGAGGAAGAGGTCACGGATGAAAAACAATAACCAATTGATATTACAATGCATGCCCTTGCTGGTTACACGAAACCATAAATAATGAAAGTGGGAGGATTTCTGAAGCAACAACCGATCACCATTCATATTGACACTGGGAGCACTAATAATTTTATGAATAGCAAGGTTGCTATCCAAATGGCCTTACCTATTGAGAATTGTAGCAGGTTCGATGTTAAGTTCATAGATGGATGAATTTTGAAGTGTGATTATAGGTGTCCACGGGTGAAACTGTTGCTACAAGACCAAGAGATAATTGTAGATTTTTTCCTCCTCCCTCTCGATAATTATGAGACCGTGCTTGGCATTGAATGGTTGACGACATTAGGTGATGTTTCCTAGAATTTTTTGAAATTAATTATGAAATTTTACTGTAAGGGGAAATAAGTGATACTATGCGGGAAACATGGGGGCGACGTAACAACGATTTGCACACAACGAATGGAGAAAGTTTTTCACAAAACATGCAGTAGCTTCTTAGTACAACTTGAGTAGCAATCTAAGGGAGAGCCAACTAAATTTGAAGATCCCAACCTACTTCCCTTGCTTGCTGAATTTTCAGATATATTTGACGAACCACGTAGCCAACCTCCTAACCACCGACATGATCATCGTATACCGATTCTTCAGGTCAAACCTCTATCAAATACTCAACCATATCGGTATCCACATCTCTAGAAAGATGAAATAGAAAGAATTATAAAAGAGATGCTTGAAATAAGAGTTATTCAGCAAAGTTGTAGCCCCTATTCTTCACCGGTGCTCCTCGTACGAAAGAAAGACGAAACATGGCAAATGTGCGTTGATTATCGAGCTCTCTACGGCATAACCGTCAAGGACAAGTACCCTATTCCAATAGTAGATAAATTACTTGATAAATTAAAGGGAGCACAAGTCTTCATAAAGCTGGACCTTCGATTCGAGTATCATCAAATACGAGTGTGCGAAGAAGACATACCGAAAACTGCCTTTCGAACGCACAATAGTCACTGCGAATTTCTAGTAATGCCCTTTGGTCTCACCAATGCTCTCTCCACCATCTAGAGCCTTATGAATGATATTTTCTAAAGTTATCTTCGTAAGTTTGTGCTGGTTTTCTTCGATAATATCATTATTTACAGCCCTTCTCTTGAAAGTCATATTCAGCACTTATGACTTGTTTTGACAATTTTGCGAGAACATGTTCTTTTTGTAAAAAAAAAACAAAGTGCAGCTTTCTTCAACAAAAGATGGAATATCTTGGGCATATCATATTAGAGGAAGGGGTGGCAGTGGACCCCTCCAAAATTGAAGCAATGCAGAACTGGCCGACCCTGAGGAACATAAAATCGCTGTGCAGCTTTCTCTGTTTAATATGTTACTACCACAAGTTCATAAAAAAACTATAAAAAGATCAGTGCACCCCTTACTTCCTTGTTGAAAATAGATACTTTCCAGTGGTTGGACAAAGCCACCACCACCTTCGACGAACTTAAAGTCGCAATGATAACAATGCCCGTACTAACATTACCTGACTTCGGTAAGACTTTTATTATTAAAGCCGATGCCTCCGGAGTCAGAATTGGTGCTCTACTAATGCAAGATGGCCACCCCCTCGCTTATACTAGTAAGGCGTTATCTCCTTCCCATCTCAAGATGACTATTTATGACAAGGAGATGCTCGCGATTGTGCATGCGATGTCCAAATAGAGACCGTACTTGATCAAGCGACGCTTTCAAATCAAGACTGACCATAAAAGCCTAAAATATTTCTTGGAGTAGAAGATATCTTCCCCTGAGCAACAAAAATAAGTAACAAAGCTTCTTAGATATGATTATAAAATAACTTACAAAAAGGGGAAAGATAATGTTGTTGCAGATGCGCTTTCGCGGCTACCCGAGCAAGCTGAATTTTTGGCTGTTTCACTTCCGACTAGCGACTTCCTTGAAGATATTAGGAGGGAATGGCAAGATAATATAGAAATAAGTAAAATTATAAAAAAATTAGAGGAAGCACCAAGCTCCATGGCTCATTACAGTTGGGACTCAAAGGACTTGCGATATAAGGGACGCATTGTGCTTGTGCCAAATTCTACTTGCATAAGGACCATCCTTCAATAGATGCTTTCCACACCTATGACCGGGCACTCTGAGTTCCTTAGAACCTATAAAAGAATTAAGCAAAATTTTTATTGGATAGGGATGAAAAATATTATTGCTGAATTTGTAGCACAATGTGATGTCAACGATACAAAGGTGAGACAGTGGCAAGTCCTGGAAAGTTGCAACCTCTACCTATCCCAGAATCAATATGAACTGATATATCAATGGATTTCATTGAAGGGCTATTAGAACCCTTGTTGATTCTAAGCTTGGGGTTGATCTCTATAGGGGATCGACCTCCTTGGAACTCTATAGAGTTCCTTCCTCCAAGTTGCTGCTCAAAGGTTGCTAAAAGATTGATCTATTCATTGATGAAAAGAGGGTGAATACATAGCTATTTATAGGGCTTCTAAACCCCAACTCCTAATAGAACTCTTACTCAAGACTCTTACTTCTAACCAACTCGTACTTCTAATTAGGACTCCTCTAGTAGGACTCCTAATTCTAATAGGACTCTTTCCCTAATAGGACTCCTACTTCTAATAGGACTCTTTCTCTAATATAACTCCTACTTCTAATAGGAGTCTTTCTCTAATAGGACTCCTTTTCTAAGAAGCAATCTAACCCTAACCTAGTTGGCCTCTTCACCTCTTTAATAGGGGTCGGCTAGATAGGATTTACATGAATGCCCTTATCAATGAAACTAAATTAGGAATCTCATAACTAAAGTCCTAACAGACCCACCCTCTTCAAATCAGCCTTGTCCTCATGGCTGACGTTCCATGAATTCTGGAAATTTGATCTTCAAGTCGTCATAGTTCTCCTAAGTGGCATCTTTTGCTAGTAGGTTTGCCCACTGTATTAATACTTCAATAGTAGGTCGTCGTCGTCGAGTCATGACCCATCGATCAATAATGGCACTTAGTTGGGTTTGGAGCTCTCCTTGGGTAGTTATATTTGGTAGATGGCTTTAGGTTGTCTCATGTTGTCCCAACTTGAGCTTTAAACAACTGGATGGATTCAGGAGCTAGCGGGTAAGTCCAATCTGTATGCTACTGCTCCGATGCGTGACAAAATTTGGTAGGGTCCATAGAACCGAGGTGAAAGCTGTTAGGGATCGAACGACACTAAGAGGGGGGATGAATTAGTGTAGCGGTAAAGAACGATAGATTTTTCAACGATTAACACAAGTTCGAAAACTTCGTACGAATGAATGCAGCATTTCGTTTGAACCCGGAAAGATTGCGTTTTAACTTTAAAGCATACGTAAAAAGATGAAGATGAAGTTGAGTAAATAAGGCAGCATATGAAAATGGTTTGCAGCAAAGTAAGTTGCGATAAAGTAAATGCAAACCGATTTATAGTAGTTCGGTCATCTGACCTACATCCACTTCCGAAGCCATCTCCGATGAGGCTCCCAACTTCCACTAGCAAACCTTTTATAGGAGAAGGACCATATACCCCTCTTACAACCCTTTTACAAGAGGTTCACACTCTTACAAGTTTTCACAAAGAGAAGGAAATGAGGTGAACACTTAAGCAAATGAAGAACAAGACTTTCCCAAGACTTATTTTCAAAATCTAACTCTCAAAGGGTTCTTCTTTCAGTTGAGAAAGGGGGGTATTTATAGATCCAAAATGGATTCAAATTTGGGCTCCAAATTTGAAATCAAATTGGAGTTCCCGGTGCTGGGGCGGTGCTACCGCCTGTCAGAGGCGGTGCTACCGCCTGTCAGTCTGGCAGACTGACACAACAGGGGCGGTACTACCGCCCCAACAAAACACAACAGGGGGCGGTACTACCCACCGGTGTGCTACGCTTCACCAAAGCGGTGCTACCGCTTCACACAAAGTTGTGTGGCGGTGCTACGCCAAACACACATGCTACTAGGCGGTGCTATCGCCCAGTACGTAGCTGCTGCTGGGCGGTGCCACCACCCAGCAAATTGGCTGTTGGGCGGTGCCACCGCCCAACACATATCAACTTCTGGTTTGGGCCGAAAACTCGGCCCAAACCGGTCCCAAATAAGGCCCAATGGTCCCATACTTGGGTTAAAGGATTAACACCTAATCCTAACCCAAATTAATGTGCTAACTATGAAATTAAAGACATTCCTAAGCTATTATAAAGTCCGCAAGTCAAGTCTTCTTCCGGTGAGCTTCCGGCGAACTTCCGACGGTCTTCCGACAGGAAACCATCCTGCGGACTCCCAGCAAGTTCTCGGACTCCACGATGATTTTGGCGAGTTCCCCCGAGCTACTTTGGCAAGCTCCGATCTTTCTTGGCAAGCTCCACGAACTTCCGACGAACCTTCCGGTGAACTTCTGAAAACCCTTCGGCAAGCTCCCTACTCGTTCTCGACCAGTTCCAGCAGCACTCCCAACGAATCTTCAGACTTCCATCGAATACTCGAACTCTCAATGATCCATCGCACTTGACTTTGACCCTTTGTTTCACTTTACGTCTTCATCCTTATCGTAGTTACTCCGGCACAAACAAACACCAAACACCCTACTTCGATCTAGACAGTTATTACAACATGAATTGACATTCAATTGCCCGGCACGTTATTGGTCGGTGCTTCATCCGATCCTTCAGCACATCGCCCTCTCTTGCAGCTTGTTGCCCAATCGATGGTTGACCTCCACAACCCCGATATCCATGGCGCAACTCCGCACTTCTTGGCTCAATGCCCGACGTCCGAAGCCTCCTGCCGATAGTCGACCGAACCTCCGGCTTGACATCCAATATCCTGACGTGATCACCTCTAGCGCAATGTCAATTCCTCCAGTGTCAATTATCTAATCTTGATCGATAGTAGACGTGCGTAACTCAACACGCAGTTAAACAACAAAACACACTCAATTAGTTTCATCATCAAAATCCGAGATTCAACAATCTCCCCCTTTTTGATGATGACAACTAATTGATGACTAACGGAGTTAACCATAACTCCCCGGAGTTTAACACAAACACCCCCTATCAATATGCCATTGATAGAACCCTTAGATTATCCCAAATCCAAGTAACATGTATCATTCATGCAGTAAGAAATATAAATCCATCATGCAAATATATAAAATATTCAAGCATCATTACATTGCATGAAGTCATCAATCTACTTCTCCCCCTATGTCATCAACAAAAAGGAGAAGTAGCATCATAGCTAGTTTAAAAGATATGCAAATTTCTTACAACACACTAGCTATTTATCACATCATACAACATTTTTGCAATACAACATCAAATAATACCATTCAATCATAGCAAGTTTCAAGGATGGGCAATGATGGTAATTTTCACTTGCTTCTTGATATGTGCAAATTTGTACCTTGTTTCTCATGATAGCAATATTTGCATCCTTTGATATAACAATTCATAGCTTCTCATGAGGTTGCAAAATAGGAATCAAGATGGCAAATTTTTGCAATGTTCGAGCTAAAAACTTTCTCCCCCTTTGTTAGTATCAAAAAGAAAGGGAGGATCAAATACTTCAAATAATCTTGCATGAGATTCAACAATAATTTGTAACAAAAATGTAAGCAATTTTGAAGAAGTAAAATTGAGCAAGATTTTTGCCTCTCTTGAGATAGCAACATTTTGCTTCTCAATGTACAAGCTACCAAAATTTTCTCTTTTGATGCACAAGCTAGCAATTTTCTTCCTCTTGAATGATCTAGCAAATTAATCATGCAAGCTAGCAATAAATCTTCTCCTCCTTTGATTTTGTCAAAAAGAAGGGAAGAATACAATTCTTTTCCCTTTACATGAATGCTTCAATCATAACAAAATAACAAATTTCTATCATGAATTTTTAATATATCAAGTCATGAATTCAAGGGAGTCATAAACAAATCATAGTATGAGGGAAATTTATGACAATTTATGACAAGCAAGCAAGCAAGCAATAATGATAAGCTAGCATACTTTGCGATACACAAACTAGCTCCCTTTCAATTTTTCTCTTTTGCAACTAAGTTTTCCTTTTGCAAGCCATCAACCTTTTGTTTGCAATGAGCTCATAATTTTTATAAAATTTATAACATTTTAAACATGCAAACTCATGAGTTAAAAAATAATGCAACTTTGCAATTTCTTTCTTCTCATTTTGAGAAGTGCAAGTTTTGCCTTTTGTAAGTTCTAGCTAGCTATGTTTGTCATTTTCACTTGTGATACATAAGCTAGCAAGCTAACTCCCCCTTTGTCACTATCAAAAAGAAGGGATGAATAATATTTCAATGCAATAATTTTGCATCAATCAATATTTCAATTTTTTTTATGATCTATACAAAACATAGATGCAAAGAATTCATGAAAGATATCAATATGAAATATCAATAAGGATCAACACCAAAAGACATCATTCATGATTCATCATAAAGCAAATTTCATTTATGTCAAATATTCAATTTTCCACACAAGGCAAAGAAATCTTGTCATTTCTATATCATGAAATATATGACATCAAGGCTCATGATTCATTTAAAAAGATATAGCACAAAGAGTAACTTGTTTCATGCATAAGAATTCCAAGTATCAAATATCAAAATATCAAGACTTGGATTATGATAAAGCTCATTCAAGTTCAAATCATCAAAATCATTAACATAGTTTGTGAGATTCACAAATGACATAAACTTGAATTGTTTTCCTCTTTGGTAAATGATAAAAAGAAGCAATCATAGAGGAGAATATTTTGATTCTCAAAAATATCTCAAGTCAAGAATTCAAGGTCATGATTTCAAGAGATCAAGAGATGAATCAAGAATCTTTAATAAGTCTTATTCAAATTCATAAAAGATATCAAGTTGAGAAAAATTTCTTTTAAATCAATATTCAAATCATGACAAGTGATATTTTAAGTGTTTGCATTAATATTTCAATCATCAAGTCATGTATATTGAAATATAGGAGAAAAATCAAATTGTGCATGCAATGTTTCAATCTTCAAAACATATTTTCTCAAGTTGAGTATCAATAAGTTAAGAGAAAATAATTTATGATTCATTTGGATTTTTCTTCAACAACATGGGAGAATCATGGTATGCAGTGAGAGATCTTGAAAGACTCAAGTTATCAAGATCACAATGTAGTTTAAGCTCATTCAAATCAAATTATTAACTTGAATCATCAAAATCAATTTCGAGATTCACAAAATATCATGAAATTATTAATCTCGATAAGATAGGAAAAATATCTTCTTTTTAAGTTGTTTGTTTCATTCAAGTGTGCTCATGTTTCTAAAATGAGTATCAAATTCAAGACCAAAACATGAGTTTGTCATCAAGATATAATGCCTTTAAATACTCATAATATCATAAAATCATTAAGCATGACAACCAACTATCATTATCAATGATGATTACATAAGGTATGTCCAATTATTTATATGAAAGTCATCATTGTATTGCTTTGAAATATAAGTTATCATTTAGCCCATTAAGATCAAAAGCATTACACGTAAAGCATCATGATAGTGCAATTTCTCATATTTTATATGTTCCATTTCAAATGATTTGACATTCATATGAGTATACTCATGTTTTTCATATAGGTCCAAAGAACAAGTTTCAAGAGAAATCATTAAGACCGAAAACATGAGGCATATTTTTTAAAATATTCATCATGTTTATTCTCATGAGATTTACTAGTCTCATAACATGAATTCATTCATCTCAATAGAATGAAAAAAATATATTTTCAGTTTAAGCAATTTGATGTGAGCATATTCAAAATTTTTATGAAAACATGTATCAAAATAAAACATGAGCTTAGTCATAAAACCATCAAGACCAAATACATAAAAATGATAGCACACTTTCAATTTTTATGTTAAAAGGTCATGTTCAACTTTTTGCCAAAATCATGCATCTATTTATAAATTCGAAAAATAAGTTTCATCATCACAATATGACACTTTATTACTTCAAAAGCTCATGCATGATACAAAATCATCAAGCATCATGTTTAGAAATGAAATATAAAACATCAAGATACACATGCATGGATTAATTCTAGACAATATCACAAATCATGCAAATATCATTCATAAATTTTACTTTTCAAAAATACTAGGAAGGAAAAAGCATAAAAAAAATCCTACCAACTATTTCAAGCAACTCATGAAAGGATCATGTAATTTCAAAGTAAGGTAAGAACAACATGGGTGAGTTTCTTACCTCATTGTCGAAAACCGTCAAAGCCCATTTCACCTCTTCTTTACTTGATTCTTCTTTGCAACACTTCTTCTTCTTCTTTGGCCTCTTTCCCCATTCAAGTTCATTTGTGCCTTTTAATTTTTGTTTAATGAACTTGTTAACATTCATTGTTATGTGTTCAATATCCTCATTGTCCTCATCACTTGAGTCATCACTCAAGTGGCATTCATTTGTTCGATGTTCTAAATCCTTCTTGTTCTTTAGAAGGTGGTTCATATGTTTATCATGTTCCAAATGTTCGAAGAAACTCATTTTATATGTCATTAGTGAATCGATTAGTTCTTCCAATGAAAAATTATTTAAATTTTTAGTCTCTTGTATTATGGTTACTTTTGGATCCTAACTCTTTGGGAGGGATCTTAAAATCTTATTAGTGAGTTCAAAGTTCGAAAAATATTTACCAAGACTTTTCAAGCTATTGACGACATCCGTGAAGCGGGTGTACATATCGCCGATAGTTTCGCTTGGTGTCATTTGGAAGAGCTCAAAATCATGCAATAAGAGGTTTACTTTCGAGTCTTTAACTCTACTAGTTCCCTCACGTGTGATTTTAAGTGTTCGCTAAATATCGAAAGCCGTTTCGTACATTGAAATCCGATTGAACTCGTTCTTATCTAAAGCACAAAATAAGGCATTCATAGCCTTTGCGTTCAAGGAAAAAGATTTTCTCTCTAAGTCCGACCATTCGTTCGTCGATTTAGAGGGAAGTTGAAAATCGTTTTCAATAATATTCCATAAATCTAAGTCCATTGAAAGTATGAAAACTCTCATTCGAGTTTTCCAATAAGTGTAGTCCGATTCGTTAAAGAACGGTGGATGAAAAACCGAGAAGCCCTCTTGAAAACCATTTAGAGCCCATTTCTCACGGGTATAAATCCGAAAGAGAAAGAACGTGGCTCTGATACCAATTGTTAGGGATCGAACGGCACTAAGAGGGGGGGGAGGGTCAATTAGTGCAGCAGTAAAGAAGGATAGATTTTTCAGCGATTAACACAAGTTCGAAAACTTCGTACGAATGAATGCAGCGTTTCGTTTGAACCCGGAAAGATTGCGTTTTAACTTTAAAGCATACGTAAGAAGATGAAGATGAAGTTGAGTAAATAAGGCAGCATATGAAAATGGTTTGCAGCAAAGTAAGTTGTGAGAAAGTAAATGCAAACCGATTTATAGTGGTTCGGTCATCCGACCTATATCCACTTCCGAAGCCTTCTCCGATGAGGCTCCCAACTTCCACTAGCAAATCCTTTTATAGGGGAAGGACCAAATACCCCTCTTATAACCCTTTTACAAGAGGTTCACACTCTTACAAGTTTTCACAAAGAGAAGGAAATGAGGTGAACACTTAAGCAAATGAAGAATAAGACTTTCCCAAGACTTATTTTTAAAATCTAACTCTCCAAGGATTCTCCTTTCAGTTGAGAAAGGAGGGTTATTTATAGATCCAAAATGGATTCAAATTTGGGCTACAAATTTAAAATCAAATTGGAGTTCCCGGTGCTGGGGCGGTGCTACCGCCTGTCAGAGGCGGTGCTACCGCCTATCAATCTGGCAGACTGACACAGCAGGGGTGGTACTACCGCCCCAGCCAGACACAGTAGGGGCGGTACTACCGCCCTAGCCAGGTGGTGCTACCGCCCAGCACACAAGTTGCTGGGCGGTGCCTCCGCCCAACACACATGCTGCTGGGCGGTGCTACCGCCCAACACGTAACTGTTGTTGGGCGGTGCCACCGCCCAACACATATCAACTTCTAGTTTGGGCCGAAAACTCGGCCCAAACCGATCCCAAACAAGGCCCAATGGGCCAATACTTAGGTTAAAGGATTAACACCTAATTCTAACCTAAATTAATATGCTAACTACGAAATTAAAGACATTCCTAACCTATTACAAAGTTCGCAAGTCAAGTCTTCTTCCGGCGAGCTTCCGACGAACTTCCGACGAACTTCCGACGGTCTTCCGACGATCCCTCGAAAACCATCCTGCGGACTCCCAGCAAGCTCTTGGACTCCACGATGATTTTGGCGAGTTCCCCCGAGCTGCTTTGGCAAGCTCCGGTCTTTCTTGGCAAGCTCCATGAACTTTCGACGAACCTTCCGGTGAACTTCTGAAAACCCTTCGACAAGCTCCCTACTCGTTCTCGGCCAGTTCCAGCAGCACTCCCAACGAATCTTCGGACTTCCATCGAACACTCGAACTCCCAATGATCCATCGCACTTGACTTTGGCACTTTATTTCGCTTTACGTCTTCATCCTTATCGTAGTTACTCCGGCACAAACAAACACCAAACACCCTACTTTGATCTAGATAGTTATTACAACACGAATTGACATTCAGTTGCCCGACACGTTATTGGTCGGCGCTTCGTCCGATCCTTCGGCACATCGCCCTCTCTTGCGGCTTGTTGCCCAATTGACGGTTGACCTCCGTAACCCTGATATCTATGGCGCAACTTCGCACTTCTTGGCCTGATGCCCGACGTCCGAAGCCTCCTACCGATAGTCGACCGAACCTCCGGCTCGACATCCAATATCCTGACGTGATCACCTCCGGCGTAACGTCAATTCCTCCAGCATCAACTGTTTTATCCTGATCGATAGTAGACCTGCGTAACTCAACACATAGTTAAAAAACAAAACACACTCAATTAGTTTCATCATCAAAATCTGAGATTCAACAAAAGTTTCATAGATGCTCTGGTTTGGATTGATGTTTGCTTATATGGCTGGAGCTATAGGAAGACCCAATCTCCTACTGAAAATTCTCTTTTGCCTTTGTGTTGATCATATTATTGTTTCATCCTTGCTTGTGCTATAGTGAGATTATCTTTTAGCAACTTCAACATTTTGTCTCTGTCTTGTAGTTCTCTATCTACTTGTTCTACTTTAGAGGTGCCCAACACATATTTTGGAATTACAAGGAGGTTCGACCATACATAGCCTCATAGGGAGTATATTTTGTGTAGGAATGATAAGTTGTATTATACCACAACTCAGCCCAGGGAAGCCACTTTGTCTATTCTTTTGATCGATCACTGGTGAAGCATCTAAGGTATGTCTCCAAACACTTGTTCACCACTTCAGTTTGGCCTTCGGTTTGTGGGTGATATGTCGTACTCATCTTTAATTTAGTGCCCTGCATCTAGAATAATTCTGTCTAAAATTTACTCGTGAAGACCCTATCACGATCACTTACAATAGATCTCGACATCCCATGTAATTTTATAATATTCTCCATAAAGATTTGAGCAATACTAGAAGTAGTGTAGGGATTACGGATGGCACAATAGTGAGCAGTCTTTGTAAGGCGATCAACCATGACAAAAATTGTACCTTTTTCTTATGATGAGGGAAGTCCTTCGATGGAATCTATTGATATATCAATCCATATTGATTCTGGGATGGGTAGAGGTTGCAACTTTCCGGGACTTGCCACTGTCTCACCTTTGTGTCATTGACATACATCACATTGTGCTACAAATTCAGCAATAATATTTTTCATCCCTATCCAATAAAAATTTTGCTTAATTCTTTGATAGGTTCTAAGGAACCTAGAGTGCCCAACCACAGGTGTGGAATGCATCTCTTGAATGATGGTCTTTATGCAAGTAGAATTTGGCACAAGCGTCCTTTATATCGTAAGTCATTTGAGTCCCAACTATAATGAGCCATGGAGCTTGGTGCTTCCTCCAATTTTTTTATGATTTTACTCATTTCCGGATTATCTTGCCATTCCCTCCTAATATCCGCAAGGAAGTCACTGGTCGGAAGTGAAACAGTCAAAAATTCAGCTTGCTCGAGTAGCCGTGAAAGCACATCTGCAACAACATTATCTTTCCCCTTTTTGTAAGTTATTTCATAATCATATCTAAGAAGCTTTGTTACCCATTTTTGTTGCTTAGAGGAAGATATCTTCTACTCTAAGAAATATTTTAGGCTTTTATGATCGGTCTTCATTTGAAAGTGTCGCCTGATCAAGTACGATCTCCATTTGGACACCGCATGCATAATCGCGAGCATCTCCTTGTCATAAATAGTCATCTTGAGATGGGAAGGAGATAACGTCTTACTAGTATAAGTAAGGGGGCGGCCATCTTGCATTAGTACAACACCAATTCCTACTCCGAAGGTATTGGCTTCAATAATAATTATCTTGCCGAAGTTGGGTAACACTAGTATTGGTGTTGTTATCATTGCAACTTTAAGTTCATCGAAGACAGTGGTGGCTTTGTTGGACCACTGCAAAGCATCTTTTTTCAGCAAGGAAGTAAGGGGTGCATTGATCTTTCCATAGTTTTTCATGAATTTATGGTAGTAACCTATTAAACCGAGAAAGCCACACAGCGATTTTAAGTTCCTCGGGGTCGGCCAGTTCTGCATTGTTTCAATTTTGGAGGGGTCCACTACCACCCCTTCCTCTGATATGATATGCCCAAGATATTCCACCTTTTGTTAAAAAAAGCTGCACTTCAATTTTTTGACAAAAAGGACATGTTCTCACAAAATAATCAAAATAAGTCATAAGTGCTGAATATGACTTTCAAGAGAAGGGCTGTAAATAAGGATATCGTCGAAGAAAACTAGCATAAACTTTTGAAGATAACTCCAAAAAATCTCATTCATAAGGCTCTAGAAGTTAGAGGGAGCATTGGTGAGACCAAAGGGCATTACTAGAAATTCGTAGTGACTATTGTGCATTCGAAAGGTAATTTTCAGTATGTCTTCTTCACACAATCGTATTTGATGATACCCGGATCGAAGGTCTAGCTTTGTGAAGACTCATGCTCCCTTTAATTCATTAAGCAATTCATCTACTACTGGAATAGGGTACTTGTCCTTGATAGTTATGCCGTTGAGAGCTCGGTAATCAATGCACATTCGCCATGTTCCATCTTTCTTTTGTACGAGGAGCACCGGTGAAGAGTAGGGGTTGCAACTTGGCTAAATAACTCTTAGAAGAATCGGTATACGGTGATCATATCAATGGTTAGGAGGTAGGCTGCATGGTTCATCAAATATATCTGAAAATTCAGCAAGCAAGGGAAGTAGGTTTGGATCTTCAAATTTGGTTGGCTCTCCCTTAGATTGCTGCTCAAGTTGTACCAAAAAGCCGCTGCATGCTTTGTGCAAAACTTTCTCCATTCATTGTGTGCAAATCGTCGTTACGTCGCTCCCACATTTCCCGCACAGTATCACTTATTTCCCCTTATTGTAAAATTTCATAATTAATTTCAAAAAATTCCAAGAAACATCATCTAATATTGTCAACCATTCGATGCTAAGCACAGGCTCATAATCATCAAGAGGGAGAAGGAAAAAATATGCAATTATCTCTTGATCTTATAGCAACAGTTTCACCTGTGGGTACCTACGATCACACTTCAAAATTCGTTCATCTACGACCTTAACATCGAACCTACTACAATTCTCAATAGGTAAGGCCATCCGAATAGCAACCTTGCTATTCATAAAATTATTAGTGCTCCCGGTGTCAATAAGAATGGTGGTCAGTTGTTGCTTCAGAAATCCTCCCACTTTCATTATTTGCGAGTTCACGTAACCGGCAAGGGCATGCATCGTAATATCAATTGGCTGCTATTCTTCATTCATGACCTCTTCCTCATGCACCTGGACTTCTTCTTCCATGTCTTCAAGAGGTTCAATCAATAGGAGGCAGCCCCTTTTGCAGCGATGATCGTAGTTCCATGGCTCGTCGTAATGCCAACAAAGACCCTTTGTTGATCGGTCACGTAGTTCTTCTCTTGTCAATTTTTTTGGCAGCGAAGGATGGCTAGGAGCAGAAGGGGGTTTATATGCTGAGGTTCTAGGAGTGATTCTCATCCTCCGAGCATCTTGGCTGAGCCGTTCTTCTTATATTCGGGCAAAAGAAATCATAGCCATCATGGTATGGGGCTATCGCGCCTTAACTTCCCCTTTTATCTTTGGCTTGAGTCCTTCGATGAATGTTCCTAACAATTGATGGTCAGTCCAATCACGAGCAAGGTAGGATAGCTTCTCAAACCTGGTTTGGTACTCTTGAATCATAGAAGTTTGTCGAATCTTTACGAGTTGGCCGTCGATATTTTCATGCTCCGTAGGTCCGAAACGGTTCAGTAGTGAATTCCTAAATTGAATCCACGTCAGAGCTCCATGATTATATTCTAGCCAATTATACCATTGAATAGCATCTCCTTCAAGGTGGATGATAGTAATCTCTACCATAGCATTATCCGACGTTCGGTAGTAGTGAAAGTAACATTCGGCGCATGAAATCCACCCCGCCGAGTCTCCTTCTTCCCATCGTGAGAAGTCTACCCTCATGCATGGCTGAAGCATGTCTGAGGGCTGTCCCTCCTTCTTTAGGGTCTTTTCTAAATTCTCTCATTGCTATAATTTGGTTGGACTCGGTGGTTGTCCAATTCTGAATTCTGCAAACAAAGCGTGCAATTTGTCTTCCAAGTGCGATTCAAGCCATGATTCAATCTGAGATTCCCATGCTTCAAATTTAGCATCAATTGGATCTTGAGAAGCCATAACATATGCCTGTAGATTAGAGATTCCCTTGTTTTTTTCTGTTGATGGGTTATGGCATGGGGTAGTGGAAGATTCGGACAATAGATCGGTGATAGAAGGGTTCGGCTGTAATGATTTATTATTTTGGGTTGCTGTTTTTGATACTATTAGGGTTATGAAACTAGGTTATGATGGCTGAATCTTAAGGCTAGATGGATGCCCTAAAGATGTCTTGGTTGGTGGTAGCTAGGTGGCTAAGGTTTGGTAGGTTACGGAGGAGAAAAAGGACAAAAGTGCAACACCAGAATTTTTGCCGAATAAATTTTTACAGTAAAGATGCAATTTTTTTTCAGAAATTTTCAATAGAGATTCAAGCAAAACTTAAAGGGAATTTCCTGGTAAGGGAGAGGTAATGCTGTTAAAAATTTCATAGAAAGAAATGACAGCAAGAGGTTTGGTAAACTTGAGGATCACGGGGAGGAACTATAGCAGATTTTTACATCTAAAGTGCAGCAGTTTGGACGTAAAAGATAAGTGGTTTATATTGAGAATTTTTTGACAAAACCAAAGGGAAAACCACTGTTAAGAAGTATCAAAGCCGTCGTAAAAATTTCATAGAGATTTGGATAGAAAAAACATAGTAGCAAGATCAAAAAGACAGTGTTATGCGGCTGAAATTCTACAGTGCAACTTTCGTTGTAGAGATGAAAACTTTATGACGAAAAGTTTATGCAGCAATATAGGAACGAATTTTTTAGATTTTTTGAATAAGGATAACTAAATTACAATAGCAGTAAGATAGATAACCAGAACCTGTTGTAATTCATGGGAAGATCAAAGGATGATCTACAGTGGTGGAGATGATGGCAGAATTCGTCGATGATCTTCTAAGCAATTGTGGGAATTGCTTTGGGCGGTTGTGGAGGGCAACGAGACACTAAGAACGCTGCTCTGATACCAAGTGTTAGAACCCTTGTGGATTCTAAGCTTGGGTTTGATCTCTATAGGGCATCGACCTCCTTGGAACTCTATAGGGTTTCCTTCCTCCAAGTTGTTACTCAAAGGCTGCTAAAAGATTGATCTATTCATTAATGAAAAGAGGGTGAATACATAACTATTTATAGGGCTTCTAAACCCCAACTCCTAATAGAACTCTTACTCAAGACTCCTACTTCTAACCAACTCCTACTTCTAATTAGGACTCCTCTAATAGGACTCCTAATTCTAATAGGACTCTTTCCCTAATAGGACTCCTACTTCTAATCGGACTCTTTCTCTAATATGACTCCTATTTCTAATAGGACTCCTTTTCTAAGAAGCAATCTAACCCTAACCTAGCCAGCCTCTTCATCTCTTTAATAGGGGTCGGCTAGATAGGATTTACATGAATGCCCTTATCAATGAAACTAAATTAGGACTCTCATAGCTAGAGTCCTAACAAGGGCTTCCCTCATCATAAGGAAAAGGTACAATTTTTGTCGTGATTGATCACCTTACAAAGTATGCTCACTTTTATATCATCCATAATCCCTACACTGCTTCTAGTATTATTCGAATCTTTATAGAGAATATTATAAAATTACATAGGATGCCGAGATCTATTATAAGTTATCGTGATAGGGTCTTCATGAGCAAATTTTGGATAGAGTTATTCCAGATGCAGGGCACTAAATTAAAGATGAGTACGACATATCACTCACAAACCGATGGCCAAACTAAAGTGGTGAATAGGTGTTTGGAGACATACCTCAGATATTTCACTAGTGACCGACCAAAAGAATGGATAAAGTGGCTTCCCTGGGCCAAGTGGTGGTATAATACAACTTATCATTCATCTACAAAATGTACTCCCTATGAGGCCCATGTATGGCCGACCCCCCTGTAATTCCAAAATATGTGTTGGGCACCTCTAAAGTAGAACAAGTGGACAGGGAACTATAAGAGAGAGACAAAATGCTGAAGTTGCTAAAAGATAATCTCACTATAGCACAAGTAAGGATGAAAAACAATGTGATCAACACAAAGGCGAAAGAGAATTTTCAATAGGAGATTGGGTCTTCCTACGGCTCTAGCCATACAACCAAACATCAATCCAAACAGAGCATCTATGAAGCTTTTACCTCAATTCTATGGACCCTATCAGATTTTGGAGCACATCGGAGCAGTAGCATACAGATTGGACTTACCCACCAGCTCCTGAATCCATCCATTCTTCCATGTATTATGTTTGAGGCTCAAGTTAGGACAACATGAGATAGCCCAAAGCTATCTACCAAATATGACTACCCAAGGAGAGCTCTAAACCCAACCAAGTGCCATTATTGATCGACGGATCGTGACTCAATGACGACGACCTACTACTGAAGTGTTAATACAGTAGGCGAACCTACCAGCAGAAGATGCCACATGGGAGAACTATGATGACTTGAAGATCAAATTCCCAAAATTCATAGAACGTCAGTCTCGAGGACAAGGCTGATTTGAAGAGGACAGGTCTGTTAGGACTCTAGCTATGAGAGTCCTAATTAATAAGGGCATTCATATAAATCCTATCTAGCCAACCCCTATTAGAGAGGTGAAGAGGCCGGCTAGGTTAGGGTTAGGTTGCTTATTAGAGGAGTCTTATTAGAAGTAGGAGTCCTATTAGAGAAAGCGTCCTATTAGAAGTAGGAGTCCTATTAGGGAAAGAGGCCTATTAGAAGTAGGAGTCCTACTAGAGAAGGAGTGCTAATTAGAAGTTGGAGTTGGTTAGAAGTAGGAGCCTTGAGTAAGAGTCCTAGAAGGAGTTGGGGTTTAGAAGCCTAATAAATAGCCATGTATTTACCCTCTTTTCATGAGTAATAGATCAATCTTTTAGCAGCCTTTGAGCAAAAACTTGGAGGAAGGAACTATTGAATCTCGGATTTTGATGATGAAACTAATTGAGTGTGTTTTGTTGTCTAACTGCGTTTTGAGTTACGCAGGTCTACTATCGATCAAGATTAGACAGTTGACACTGAAGGAATTGACGTTGCACCGGAGGTGATCACGTCAGGATATTGGATGTCGAACCGGAGGTTCGGTCGACTATTGGCAGGAGACTTCGTACGTCGGGCATCGGACCAAGAAGTGTGGAGTTGCGCCATGGATATCGGGGTTGCATAGGTCAACCGTCGATTGGGCAACAAGTCGCTAGAGAGGGTGATGTGCCAAAGGATCGGACGAAGCGCCGACCAATGATGTGCCTAGCAACTGAATGTCAATTCGCATTGTAATAACTGTCTAGATCGAAGTAGAGTGTTTGTTGTTTGTTTGTGCAGGAGTGACTACGATAGGGATGAAGACGTAAAGCGAAACAAAGGGCCGAAGACAAGTGTGATGAATCGTTGGGAGTTCGAGTGTTCAACGGAAGTCCGAAGATTCGTTGGGAGCGTTGCCGGAACTGGCCGAGAACGAGTAGGGAGCTTGCCGAAGGGTTTTCGGAAGTTCGCCGGGAGGTTCGTCGGAAGTTCGCGGAGCTTGCCAAGAAAGATCGGAGCTTGCCAAAGAAGCTCGGGGGAACTCGCCAAGATCATCGTGAAGTCCGAGAGCTTGCTGTGAGTCCGCGGAATGGTTTTCGAAGGTTCGTCGGAAGACCGTCGGAAGTTGACCGGAAGCTCGCCGGAAGAAGTTGTCATGTGGACTTTGTAATAGCTTAGGAAACGTCTTTAAAATTCGTAGTTAGCACGTATTTTGGGTTAGGATTAGATAACCCAAAGTGGGGCCCATTGGGCCTTGATTAGGATGAGTTTGGGCCAAAATTTTGGCCCAAACCGAACCAGCTACGTGCATGCATGCTACGTGCATGCTCTTGTAGCCCACCATCATGAGATTGCCATTGTAGCCGCCATGTAGAGCAGCGTAGCACCGCCGGCTCAACTGTAGCCAGGCGGTAGTACCGCCTGGCTGGGGCGGTAGTACCGCCTGGTGCGTGGAAAGCCAGGCGGTAGCACCGCCTGGTGCGTGGAAAGCCAGGCGGTAGCACCGCCTGGCTGAGGCGGTAGTACCGCCTGAGTGTGTCAGTCTGCCAAGATCGTAAACGAAAAAACTCAAAAGATTCAAATTTTTGGCTCCATGTTTGGGCTCCAAATTTGAATCACTTTGAGGCTTATAAATACCCCTTCCTTTTCAGCTGAAAAACATAACCCTTTTGAGAGTTAGAATCTTGGTTTTGAGCTTTTGAAAAGTCTTGAAAAGTCTTGTTCTTGCTAAGTGTTCACCTCCTATTTTTCTTGAGAAATCTTGTAAGAGTGTGAACCACTTGTAAAGGGTTGTAAGAGGGGTATTTGATCCTTCCCCTTCAAATGATTTGATAGTGGAAGAAGGGAGCCTCATCGGAGAAGGCTTCGGAAGTGGATGTAGGTCACTTTGACCGAACCACTATACATCGCTGCGTCTTGATTGTGTGAGTGTTTAAATTTCTATTTTACTTTGCTGCAAGCCTTTACTTTACTTGCTCCACTTCCTTTTTATCTTTGTACACATGCTTTAAAGTTAGAACGCGAAAATCGGTTTCAAATGAAACGTTGCTTTCATCGTACGAAGTTTCCGAAGCTTGTTTTAAATCGCTAAAAAATCTATTATTTTATCCGCTGCACTAATTCACCCCCCCTCTTAGTGCCGCTCGATCCCTAACAATTGGTATCAGAGCCACGTTCTTTCTCTTTCGGATTTACACCCGTGAGAAATGGCTCTAAATGGTTTTCAAGAGGGCTTTTCGGTTTTTCGTCCACCGTTCTTTAACGGATCGGACTACACTTATTGGAAAACTCGAATGAGAGTTTTCATGCTTTCAATGGATTTGGATTTGTGGAACATCATTGAAAACGGCTTTCAACTTCCCTCTAAACCGATGAACGAATGGTCGGACTTAGAGAGAAAATCTTTTTCTTTGAATGCAAAGGCTATGAATGCCTTATTTTGTGCTTTGAACAAAAATGAGTTCAATCGAATTTCTTCTTGTGAAACAGCTTTTGATATATGGCAAACACTTGAAATCACGCATGAGGGAACTAGTAGAGTTAAAGACTCGAAAGTAAACCTCTTGTTGCATGATTTTGAGCTATTCCAAATGACACTAAGTTTAATCTATCGACGACATGTACACCCGCTTCACGGATGTCGTCAATAGCTTGAAAAGTCTTGGTAAAAGTTTTTCGAATTTTGAACTCACTAACAAGATCTTAAGATCCCTTTCAAAATGGTGGGATCCTAAAATAACGGTGATTCAAGAATCAAAGGATCTAAATAATTACTCTATTGATGAACTCATTGGGTCCTTAAAGACCTATGAAATGGAACATGATGAATATGATAAACATGATGAGCACATGAACAACCTTCTAAAGAACAAGAAGGTTTTTGAACTCCGAACTATGAAATGCCACTTGAGTAATGACTCAAGTGAAGAGGACAATGAGGACATTGAACACATAACAATGAATGTTAACAAGTTCATTAAACAAAAATTAAAAAATACAAATGAACTTGAACGAAGAAAGAGGCCGAAGAAGAAGAAGGCTTGGAAAGAAGAATCAAAGAAAGAAGAATCAAAGAAAGAAGAAGCAAACTACGCTTTCATGGGCTTCGACAATGAGGTAAGTAACTTAACTTCCTTGAATTATTTTGAAATTACATGATAATTTCCATGAATGCTTAACTTAGTTAGTAGGAATTTTTTTTTTATGCTTTTCTTGTGTTTTTAGAAATTAAAAAAAATTCGAAATTATACTATGCTTTTCTTTATAGTATTTTTGAAAAGTAAAAAATATGAATGACGATTGTAAGATTTATGATAATGCTTAGGATTAAACTATTCATGAGTATCTTGATGGTTTACATTGTCTCTAAACATGATGCTTGATGATTTTATATCATGCATGAGTTGATGAAGTGATATTGATCTAAAAACTTCTATCTTGGATTAATGGGTCTTAATCTTTTTTTTATGATGAAATTTTTAAATGATACATGTCTTCATGAAATCAATTATAAAGACCTAACCCATAAATTTTCCAAATGAAAGAAATGTGATTTTTATGTTGCCTTGTATTACATTTGGACTTGATGATTTTCATGACGAAAAGTATTTTTCAGATTTTTAAAAAATGATATATGAGTTTAGCAAAAATTTGAGCATTGATCATCTTGTTATAACAAATGAAAGAAAAATGGGAAATGATTTTAATGATGAATTCATTTCTAAATATGATGATGCTCTCATATTTAAATATGATGTATGACATTGATCATTCTTATGAAAGATCAAATCACGTAAATTGAAACTCTTAAAAATAAGAAAATGTACTATCATAATGTATCATTTTTTTAGTCTTAATGGTTTTTATGACGAAACTTGCTTCTTGCTTTGAAAAGTTGATACATACTCACATGTAATCAATTTATGTTGCTCTTATTAAATTTTTGAATGAAAGATTTTGATGCATTTGATCTTAATGGGTTTAATGACAAATTTGTATTTTGAATTTATACAATGATGGCTTCCGTATAAATATTTGAACATACATTATGAAATCATCATTGAAATGAAAATATTAAAAGTTTGTTATCATGCTTAATGACCTTGTGATATCATATCTTGATGACAAACTCATGTTTTGGTCTTAAATTTGATACTCATTTTAGAAACATGAGCACACTTGTATGAAACAAACAACTTAAAAAGAACATATTTTTCCTATCTTATCGAGATTAATGATTTCATGATATTTTGTGAATCTCGAAATTGATTTTGATGATTCGATTATGAGTTACAAGTTAATAATTTGATTTGAATGAGCTTAAACTACATTGTGATCTTGATAACTTGAGTCTTTCAAGATCTCTCACTTCATACCATGATTCTCCCATGTTGTTGAAGAAAAATCCAAATGAATCATAAGTTATTTTCTCTTGACTTGTTGATACTCAACTTGAGAAAATGTGTTTTGAATGTTGAAACATTACATGTGTAATTTGAACATTTCTCCTATGTTTCAATACACATGACTTGATGATTGAAATATAAATGCAAATGTTTGATATATCACTTGTCATGGTTTGAATATCAATGTACAAGAAATGTTGCTCTTCTTGATATCTTTTATGAATTTGAATAAGACTTGTTAAAGATTCTTGATTCATCTCTTAATCTCTTGGAATCATAACTTAACTTGTGTGAATCAAGATGCATGAAACAAATTGTTCTCTTTGCAATTTGCTATCCAATGAATCATGATTGATATTATTGCTATTTTACCTCCTATGATTCACGTTGTAAAATTTTATAAATCATGATGCAATAAAATTATTTATGCAACAATCAAGTGCTCATATGATTCTTTGCTAATGAAAATACTTTAGTGGAATTATGATTTTGACAACTATGACTTGAAACTCTTTATAAATCAAGATCTTTTACCATGCTCCTTCCGTCTTATCAAAAGAAAATTCCTTAAATAAAATGTAACTTGTCTTTTGATTTCTCGGAATTCAATACTTGAATTTTTATGAATTCGTGTCTTGATTCTTATGAAATGTGATCTTGGTAAAAATTCCTATGTATGAATCAAGATCTTGTGTGTGATCTCCTAAGACTTCTACTTGTTATTTCCTAAAAAAAGGACTTGTCAAAATGATTCATAAACCTTTTGATTCATGACTTTTGGATTCATGACTCAAGATTGAAGATTGAAACATTATATGCTAAAATTGATTCTTTTATTGTTTCAATACTTCCTTGAATGCCTTATGTGATGATTAAAAATTTGATAAAAAAATGTTCTTAATATTTGAATCATTTATCATGGCTTAAAAATGAATGAAAAGAAAATATGTTGGCACTTGTAATCATGATTTGATCCTTAATATTAATATGCTTTTATATATCATGATTCTTGGTTGTATGACATTTATCTTGAATTAAAAATTGATAAATATGAATCTAGATCTTGCTAAAATGAAAAGTTATTAATCATGGATGATATCTTTTGGTTTCGATTCTTGTTGAATTTACATATTGATATCCTTCATGACATAATTTCTCATGTTTTAATACCATCTTGTATGCATCTTGGAAAACATTGAAATATTGATTGATGCAAAATTATTGCATTGAAATATTATTCATCCCTTCTTTCGATAGTGACAAAGAGGGAGTTAGCTTGCTAGCTTATGCATCACAAGTGAAAGTGGCAAACATAGCTAGCTAGAACTTGCAAAAGGAAAAACTTGCACTTCTCAAAATGAGAAGAAAGAAATTGCAAAGTTGCGTTATTTTTTAACTCATAAGTTTACATGTTTAAAATGTTATAAATTTTACAAAAATTACTAGCTCATTGCAAACATGAAGTTGATTACTTGCAAAAGGGAAACTTAGGTGCAAATGAGAAAAATTGAAAGAGAGCTAGTTTGCGTATTGCAAAGTATACTAGCTTATCATTATTGCTTGTCATAAATTTCCCTCATACCATGATTTGTTTATGACTCTCTTGAATTCATGACTTGATATGTTAAAAATTCATGATGGAAATTTGTTATTTTGTTATGATGGAAGCACTCATGTAAAGGGAAAAGAATTATATTCTTCCCTTCTTTTTGACAAAATCAAAGGAGGAGAAGATTTATTGCTAGCTTGCATGATTAATTTGCTAGCTCATTCAAGAAGAAGAAAATTGCTAGCTTGTGCATCAAAAGAAAAATTTTGCTAGCTTGAACATTGAGAAGCAAAAAGTTGTTATCTCAAGAGAGGCAAAAATCTTGCTCAATTTCACTTCTTCAAAATTGCTTACATTTTTTATTACAAATTATTGTTGAATCTCATGCAAGATTATTTGAAATATTTGATCCTCCCTTTCTTTTTTATGCTAACAAAGGGGGAGAAAGTTTTTAGCTCGAACATTGCAAAAATTTGCCATCTTAATTCTTATTTTGCAACTTCATGAGAAGCTAAGAATTGTTATATCAAAGGATGCAAATATTGCTATCATGAGAAACAAGGTGCCTACTTGCACATCTCAAGAAGCAAGTGAAAATTACCATCATTGTCCATCCTTGAAACTTGCTATGATTGAATGGTATTATTTGATGTTGTATTGTAAAAATGTTGTATGATGTGATAAATAGCTAGTATGTTGTAAATATTTACATATTCTTGAAAACTAGCTATGATGTTACTTCTTCTTTTTATTGATGACATAGGGGGAGAAGTAGATTGATGACTTCATGCTTTGTATTGAATATTTTATATATTTGCAAGATGGTTTGACAATTCTCATAATATTGTGATGAATGTTGCTTGGATTTGGGATAATCCAAGTGTTCTATCAATGGCATATTGATAGGGGGAGTTTGTGTTAAACTCCGGGGAGTTGTGGTTAACTCCGTCAGTCATCAATTAGTTGTCATCATCAAAAAGGGGGAGATTGTTGAATCTCGGATTTTGATGATGAAACTAATTGAGTGTGTTTTGTTGTCTAACTACGTTTTGAGTTACGCAGGTCTACTATCGATCAGGATTAGACAGTTGACACTGAAGGAATTGACGTTGCATCGGAGGTGATCACGTCAGGATATTGGATGTCGAACCGGAGGTTCGGTCAACTATTGGCAGGAGACTTCGTACGTCGGGCATCGGACCAAGAAGTGTGGAGTTGCGCCATGGATATCGGGGTTGCATAGGTCAACCGTCGATTGGGCAACAAGCCGCTAGAGAGGGTGATGTGCCGAAGGATCGGACGAAGCGTCGACCAATGATGTGCCTGGCAACTGAATGTCAATTCGCATTGTAATAACTATCTAGATCGAAGTAGAGTGTTTGTTGTTTGTTTGTGCAGGAGTGACTACGATAGGGATGAAGACGTAAAGCGAAACAAAGGGCCGAAGACAAGTGTGATGAATCGTTGGGAGTTCGAGTGTTCAACGGAAGTCCGAAGATTCGTTGGGAGCGTTGCCGGAACCGGCCGAGAACGAGTAGGGAGCTTGCCGAAGGGTTTTCGGAAGTTCGCCGAGAGGTTCGTCGGAAGTTCGCGGAGCTTGCCAAGAAAGATCGGAGCTTGCCAAAGAAGCTCGGGGGAACTCGCCAAGATCATCGTGAAGTCCGAGAGCTTGCTGTGAGTCCGCGGAATGGTTTCCGAAGGTTCGTCGGAAGACCGTCGGAAGTTGACCGGAAGCTCGCCGGAAGAAGTTGTCATGTGGACTTTGTAATAGCTTAGGAAACATCTTTAAAATTCGTAGTTAGCACGTATTTTGGGTTAGGATTAGATAACCCAAAGTGGGGGCCCATTGGGCCTTGATTAGGATGAGTTTGGGCCAAAATTTTGGCCCAAACCAACCAGCTACGTGCATGCATGCTACGTGCATGCTATCAGAGCCCACCATCGTCAGGTTACATTATAGCTCGCATCGTAGCGGTGTAGCACCGCTTTGCTGAAGCGAGTAGCACCGCCAGCTACTATAGCCAGGCGAGAGTACGCTGGCAAGAAGGCGCTGTAGCACCGCTGGTGCGTGGAAAGCCAGCGTAGCACCGCTGGTGCTGGTCAGAAAGCCAGCGGTAGCACCGCTCGGTCGTGAAAGTGTAGAACCGCCTGAGTGTGTCGATCTGCCAAGATCGACAAAGACCAAAAAAAACTCAAAAGATTCAAATTTTTGGCTCCATGTTTGGGCTCCAAATTTGAATCACTTTGAGGCTTATAAATACCCCTTCCTTTTCAGCTGAAAAACATAACCCTTTTGAGAGTTAGAATCTTGGTTTTGAGCTTTTGAAAAGTCTTGAAAAGTCTTGTTCTTGCTAAGTGTTCACCTCCTATTTTTCTTGAGAAATCTTGTAAGAGTGTGAACCACTTGTAAAGGGTTGTAAGAGGGGTATTTGATCCTTCCCCTTCAAATGATTTGATAGTGGAAGAAGGGAGCCTCATCGGAGAAGGCTTCGGAAGTGGATGTAGGTCACTTTGACCGAACCACTATACATCACTGCGTCTTGATTGTGTGAGTGTTTAAATTTCTATTTTACTTTGCTGTAAGCCTTTACTTTACTTGCTCCACTTCCTTTTTATCTTTGTACGCATGCTTTAAAGTTAGAATGCAAAAATCGGTTTCAAACGAAACGTTGCTTTCATCGTACGAAGTTTCCGAAGCTTGTTTTAAATCGCTGAAAAATCTATTGTTTTATCCGCTGCACTAATTCACCCCCCCTCTTAGTGCCGCTCGATCCCTAACAGGAACCCCTATAGAGTCCAATGAGGCCGATCCCCTATAGAGATCAACCCTAAGCTTAGAATCCACAAGGGTTCTAACATCGTTGTGCGTTCGAAAGACAGTTTTCGGTATGTCTTCTTTACACACTCGTATTTGATGATACCAGGATCGAAGGTCCAGCTTTGTGAAGACTCATGCTCCCTTTAATTCATCAAGTAATTCATCAACTATTGGAATAGGGTACTTGTCCTTGATGGTTATGCCATTAAGAGCTTGGTAATCAACGCACATTCGCCATGTTCCATCTTTCTTTCGTACGAGGAGCACCGGTGAAGAATAGGGGCTGCAACTTGGCTAAATAACTCCTATTTCAAGCATCTCTTTTATAATCCTTTCTATTTCATCTTTTTGGAGATGTGGATACTGATATGGCCGAGTATTTTTTGGAGGTTTGCCTAGAAGAATCGATATACGATGATCATGCTGGCGGTTAGGAGGTAGGCTGTATGGTTCGTCAAATACATCTGAAAATTCAGTAAGCAAGGGAAGTGGGTTTAGATCTTTAAATTTGGTTGGCTCTCCCTTAGATTGCTGCTTAAGTTATACCAAAAAGCCGCTGTATACTTGTGTGTAAAACTTTTTCCATTAGTTATGTGCAAATCGTTGTTACGTCGCCACCACATTTTCTGCATAGTATCACCTGTTTCCCCTTATTGTAAAATTTCATAATTAATTTCAAAAAATTCCAAGAAACATCACCTAATGTCGTCAACCATTCAATGCTAAGCACGGCCTCATAATCATTGAGAGGGAGGAGGAAAAAATCTATAATTATCTCTTGGTCCTGCAGCAATAGTTTCACCCGTGGGCACCTACGATCACATTTCAAAATTCATCCATCTGCGACCTTAACATCGAACCTGCTGCAATTCTCAATAGGTAAGGCCATCTGGACAGCAACCTCACTATTCATAAAATTATTAGTGCTCCCGGTGTTAATAAGAATGGTGATTGGTTGTTGCTTCAGAAATCCTCCCACTTTCATTGTTTGCGGGTTCGTATAACCGGCAAGGGCATACATCGTAATATCAATTGGCTGCTGTTCTTCATCCGTGACCTCTTTCTTATACTCTTGGACCTCCTCCTCCATGTCTTCAAGAGGTTCAATCAGAAGGAGGAGGCCCCTTTTGCAATGATGATCGCGGTTTCACGGCTCGTCGCAATGCCAACAAAGACCCTTTGCTGATCGATCTCATAGTTCTTCTCTTGTCAATTTTTTTGACAGCGAAGGATGGCTAGCAGCAGAAGGGGGTTTATATGTTGAGGTTCTAGGAGTGGTTCTCATCCTCCAAGCATCTTGGATAAGCCGTTCTTCTTATATTCGGGCAAAAGAAATTGTAGCCATCACGGTACAGGGCTGTCGCGCCTTAACTTCCCCTTTTATCTTTGGCTTGATTCCTTTGATGAATGTTCCTAATAATTAATAGTTAGTCCAATCATGAGCATGGTAGGATAGCTTCTCAAACCTGGTTTGGTACTCTTGAATCAAAGAGCTTTGTCGAATCTTTACGAGTTGGCCATCGATATTTTCATGCTCCGTAGGTCCGAAATAGTTCAGTAGTGAATTCTTAAATTGATTCCACGTCAGAGCTCCATGATTATATTCTAGCCAATTATACCATTGAATAGCATCTCCTTCAAGGTGGATGATAGTAATCTCTACCATAGCATTATCCGACGTTCGGTAGTAGTGAAAGTAACGTTCGGCGCATGAAATCCACCCCGCCGAGTCTCCTTCTTCCCATCGTGAGAAGTCCACCCTTATGCATGGCTGAAGCATGTCTGAGGGCTGTCCCTCCTTCTTTAGGGTCCTTTCTAAATTCTCTCATTGCTGCAATTTGGTTGGACTCGGTGGTTGTCCAATTCTGAATTCTGCAAACAAAGCTTGCAATTTGTCTTCCAAGTGCGATTCAAGCCATGATTCAATCCGAGATTCTCATGCTTCAAATTTAGCATCAATTGGATCTTGAGAAGCCATAACATATGCCTGTAGATTAGAGATTCCCTTGTTTTTTTCTGTTGATGGGTTATGGCATGGGGTAGTGGAAGATTCGGACAATAGATCGGTGATAGAAGGGTTCGGCTGTAATGATTTATTATTTTGGGTTGCGGTTTTTGATACTATTAGGGTTATAAAACTAGGTTATGATGGCTGAATCTTAAGGCTAGATGGATGCCCTAAAGATGTCTTGGTTGGTGGTAGCTAGGTGGCTAAGGTTTGGTAGGTTACGGAGGAGAAAAAGGACAAAAGTGCAACACCAGAATTTTTGCCGAATAAATTTTTACAGTAAAGATGCAATTTTTTTTTCAGAAATTTTCAATAGAGATTCAAGCAAAACTTAAAGGGAATTTACTGATAAGGGAGAGGTAATGCTGTTAAAAATTTCATAGAAAGAAATGACAGCAAGAGGTTTGGTAAACTTGAGGATCACGGGGAGGTACTATAGCAGATTTTTACATCTAAAGTGCAGCGGTTTGGACATAAAAGATAAGTGGTTTATATTAAGAATTTTCCAACAAAACCAAAGTGAAAACCACTGTTAGGAAGTATCAAAGCCATTGTAAAAATTTTGTAGAGATTTGGATAGAAAAAATCTAGTAGCAAGATCAAAAATACAGTGCTATATGCCTAAAATTCTACAGTGCAACTTTCGTTGTAGAGATGAAAACTTTACGACGAAAAGTTTATGCAGCAATATAGGAACAAATTTTTTGGATTTTTTGAATAAGGATAACTTAATTACAGTAGTAGTAAGGTAGATAACCAGAACCTGTTGTAATTCATGGGAAGATCAAAGGATGATCTATGGTGGTGGAGATGACGACAGAATTCGGCGATGATCTTCTAAGTAATTGTGGGAATTGCTTTGGCTAGTTGTCGAGGGCTGGTGGATGGCTGTGGAAGGGCAGTGAGACGCCAAGAACACTGCTCTGATACTAAGTGTTAGAACCCTTGTGGATTCTATGCTTGGGGTTGATCTCTATAGGGGATCGGCCTCCTTGGAACTCTAAAGGGGTTCCTTCATCTAAGTTGCTGCTCAAAGGCTACTAAAAGATTGATCTTTTCCTTATAAAAAGAGGGTGAATACATGGCTATTTATAGGGCTTTTAAATCCCAACTCCTAATAGGACTCTTACTCAAGACTCATACTTCTAACCAACTCCTACTTCTAATTAGGACTCCTTCTCTAGTAGGACTCCTACTTCTAATAGGACTTTTTCCCTAATAGGACTCCTACTTCTAATATGACTCTTTCTCTAATAGGACTCCTACTTCTAATAGGACACTTTCCCTAATAGGACTCCTACTTCTAATAGGACTTTTTCTCTAATAGGACTCCTTCTCTAATAAGCAACCTAACCCTAACCTAGCCGGCCTCTTCACCTCTTTAATAGGGGTCGGCTAGATTAGATTTACTTGAATGCCCTTATCAATTAGGATTATCATAGCTAGAGTCCTAACACATAGGTTTACATTGTTCACCTCATCTCGTTTCCTCTTGGATACACTTACATTCATGATATGTGGAGTAATGTCTAGCATAATCAAACCATTATATAATGTTCCTCTCATGATGATCTTATCATCTTCAATAGTTGAACAACTATTGTTCTCAAAAACTACTTTATAACATTCAATGTCAAACATAAAATGGAAACAACATTTTAATGATAGAGAGAACAAAATAATATGCATTTAATATAATAGTTGCTCCACTAGGCAGATGTAGGGTTACCTCGCTAATAGCAATAGTAGCAACTCTTGCTTCATTGTCCATCTTGAGGTTAATTATGTCTCTCATCAATCTCCTAGGTCTTGCCAGAACCTACAACAAATTACAGATATGATAAACACTATCAGTATCCAATACCTATGTATTATTATATGATTCTGACAAATAGAAACTAATCATGAATGCATATCTGAAGCCTCTCTAAGCTTCTGTTTCGCCTTCTCTACAATATACTCTTTGTAGTTCCTCTTCCAATGCCCATCTTTGTTACAGTGGAAGCACTGGCTTTTGTCCTCTACCGGGTCTTCTTAGCAACCTTTGTTTTACCCGATCTGCCCTTGCCCTTTGCCCTTCTCAAGGGACTTCTCTGTCTTCCTTTTCTTTCTGGACTTACCAGCATAGAGAATTATGAAAAGGAATCGAGTAGGGACTGAAGCACAATATCCACACACAGGTTATCCTCTAGGACCATTCCTAGACCTGTGAGTTTCTCTATCCACTAAATCATCTTAAGAATATGGTTCTGAACCAATGTCCTCTCAGTCATCTTGGCACGGAAGAAACTCTTCGATATCTCATATCGTTGAGTTCTTTCCTATTCCTCAAACAATTTGTGAAGATGTAAGAGTATAGATCTATCATCCATCCTTTTATGTTGTCTTTATAACTTGAGAGTCATGGAGCCTAACATATAATACTGAGCAAGAGTGGAGTCATCTGCGTACTTCACGTAGCGAGTGATCTCCTCCTCACTTGCCCCTTCCTTGGGCATAGGCATCACTATTTCAAGGATATATATGATTTTCTCTACTGTGAGAACTATTCTCAGGTTACGGAGTCAGTTCGCATAGTTTTGACTAGTGAGGTGGTTGGCATCAATATGCCACATAGAGAGTCTAATAGCGATATTTTCAAAAAATAAAGATGTAGCATAAATAAATAACATGCAGATTTTACAGAAATATAAATAATCAAGATATGGACTTCTATCTTGATATACTTCCACTAATTTTTTGCAAGACACACAATACCCTCCGATATGTGAATCGGAGGCCCTCGACGAATCTCTAATGGGAATCGAGATCCAATCGACGTCTTAACATAACATCGAGGGACTCAACCAATCACGTTAAGCCCGTAAAGATAGGCAACTCTTGCCAATCACAACTCTTTGTGATTCCCATCCTATTTGGCCTCCGAACCACCATGGCCTTGAGGGACTCGACCAACCATGATATTTGCTTAAGTCATCACCATCATTACAAGATGAGTCTGATTTGATGATATACCCTCGAGGGACTCGACCAAGCATACCATGTCCTTAGGTCACCGGTGACATCTCTATGTCATAGATAAGATAGCGAATTACGATATAGGTGAGTCTCAAGGGACTCGACTAACTCAACTTGTACCAGGAATCGGTTCCTACCTATAACGATGGAAGGTCACGTGGGTCAATCTAATTGCCTCATGTTTATCGACTTAATATTATTGAGAGAGGGGATTTTTAGTTTGGTCTCCTAATATAGCATGTCATACACATACATATTTAATATATATCTACATCACATGAAAATATATATATATATATATATCTAGTAGGTGTATAACCACACATCACATGAGAAATCACACCAGATGATCATTGACCACAAAATACATCAAATGTATATATTATTATATAGGACTATTAGATAAATAATAATAGTTAATTAAATATTTTAATTAACTAATTTCTTTAAAATAGGGACATATAGGAAATTTTTTGAATTCTGAAGGGTATTTTTGTCATTCGACCAGAACGGACAAAATTAGAATTTTTGAAATTCCCAAGGGCAAAACTATCTTTTGCCTAAAAAGCCCTAATTCTCTTCTCTTCTACCAGTTGCGTTGCAGTCGCCGCCACGTAGTCTGCGGTAGCACCGTGGGTGATGCGATCGTAGTAGGCGCTGCCCTATCGCGGGTGGGCACCGCTCGCGCAAGCGCCACCCACGGGGCAGCGCCCGCAGGCACTACCCCTTGCGGGCTACGATACCCCTCCGCAATGCTCATAAAGCCCGTAGTAGGCCGGCACAACCCTGACGGGTGTACCGCCTACCAGCGCCCCCGCCCATGCGGGCACTTCTACCTGCCGGCGTAGTAGCCGCAAGCGGCGTTGACCCTTGCGGACAGGCCGCTTGCAAGCGAGCGGCTCCTGCCCCTTATGGGCATGCCATAGGCCGTCGATGCAAGCAGCCTACAAGCGTTGCCTGCTTGCGACTCGTAGCCCATCGGCCAACTACATGCAAATCGCCGCCGACAGCCAAGGCTACAAGCAGCCTTTGGCCGTTCTGTGAGCGCAGCAAGGGTAGCAACAGTTGCTGCCCTTCCTCGCCTTTTGCGCCAATAATTTTGATGACAAAAGCTGTTCTAAATCACAACATATGCAATTTAAGATCCGATCGTCGCACGAACAACCTGGCTCTAATGCCACTATTGGGAAATCCAAGGGGGCGACATCTCATACGCAGTAGAAGAATAGAAAATAAAATACCTTAGATTTTCGCAAAAGGTTCCGTCATTGTGCGAAGATCGATGTGTCAAAAATAAATCCATGAAAACTGTGTAAAAAAGGAATGATAGTACCTAGGGAGATCGTATATCCCTGAATCCCTACAGATCTGTAGGAGAGGATGAAGGAGGTCAAGCATCCTCCTCTCTAGTGGTATCTATATGGCAGGGACTACAACGATGCTCCTCTCTTAGGAGAGGAGAATAGGAGGTGACTACCAAGGAAAAATATCACTCTATGAGCCTTTGGTTCCCTCCTATTTATAGATGCCCTTTGTCAACCCTAATGGATCTAGCCCTATTGGGTATTGGATCTCTATCCAATTACCCAAGCCTATCAAATCAATGGGTCTCTACCCAATAATCTAGCTCTTATTGGATCTTATCCATGGGATCCAATAATATAAGGGCTTATTAGATATCCAATAAGATAGGGGCTCCGGTGGATATCTCATATCCGAACCTCTACTTATCGCAACACCTACCATATATGTGTGACCCTCTAGGCCCAATATCGAGCTGGCCATGAGTCATACCTGTCAGAACTCCTTCTAACTCAGTAAATTATTATCTCTATAATAATTCACTCAACTCATCGACTGCGGACGTATTAGGCCACTACATTGCAGTCCCTAGACAATAGAGAGGAATCCAATCCTTTGGACCTATCTATCCTCAGTTACCATGTACCTATAGTCCCTCATCCATCTAATATCCCAAAGACCATATATCAGGTATGGTGCTGTCAAGCCCATACGGTTTACAATCGAGTCTCACTCTAATCGGATTCTCCCGGAGAACTCTTTCTCTCTCAATCTAAATGACCCTAGCCAGGAATTTGCCTAAGCAAGAACACATGAGATATTCCTCTCATGATACCGAGAGTGGATGATCCTTTATTGACACTCAATAGCCCTCGTAAGATTGGCTACTGCTCCCAATAACCGGCTGTACTAGATCTGGAACTTCCAAACCTGTAAGTCTGGTATCAAAGAGTGGAGTACTCATACAGGACTTTCTTGGTGTCTTAAGTCTAAGGACTAGATACACTACTGGGACTATGGAATCGCTGTCTGACATAAGGTATCAATGACCATCCAGTATTTCGTAAGCGGATCAATCAATAAACTCATTCTCTAATGAGCACCTGCATTGTATCCTTAGTATTCCTACACGAGTAGCTATGAGACCAACTACCTCCATAATATGGATGGGTATACAGCACACCAGTCTGTCCAGTTATCTCGATGTCCCTCTCGAGTAACTTATGACCAGGATTATTTAGGGTCTGTGTTTAAAGGTGCATCGATTTCATTATCATGATCTCATCATAATCCGATTCCCATTGCACAGATCCAAGGACATCACAATATACATATGAATAATGTGAGAAAATACCAATAATCATAAGCAAAGAGATTAACACAGCATGTTACAAGTGCCATCACTCATGGGCTTGTAGGGCACCTATAACTAGCACGAACCACTATAAATTTCGTGTGCACTCTCTTCCTTTCCCTCTTTGCTACTTAGTCTATTTGTATACTACCTTACTTGTTTTATGAACATTTTTTAAATTTAAATGATTTTTGATATGACTTCCATCGAACTGAAGTTTTTTGAATCAACGAATCGTTTTATCGCTACATTAATTCAAACCCCCCCCTTCTCTTAGTGCCAGTTGCGATCTTAACACCTTTATCTTACTCAATTCTTACTATACTAAGCAAGAATAGCTGAGGTATTTATAGATGCCAAGTGGCTTCAAAAAAGGAGCCAAAATTTCAAACACCCTGAGATTTTGGGGTACAAGCGGTACCACCGCCAATGCTGGGCAGTACCACTAGCTAATCTACTCTAACACTAGGTGGTACCACTGCCCAGTCTAGTGGTACCACCGCTTGACACAATCTTAGGTTCCACTGCCTATTCTGGTGGTACCATTGCTTGACCCAACTTTTGGGTCACTATTTGGGCCTTTCTCTTGACCCAAAACAATTGTAACTTTGGCCTAATGGACCCCTAATTGAGTTAATCTAATTATATTAAAACTAACTCAATTAACCCCTTAAACTACTTCGATCTAGACTAATTATTACAAGCATAAATCTTATGTTGTCTAGCATGTCATTGGTTTATCGGTGCTTCGTCTGATCCTTTGGGGCATCATCCTCTCTTATGGCCTATTGCCTAATCGACATGTTGACCCCGCAGCTCCAATCTCCTTAGCGCAATGTCCACTCTTCTTAGCCCGATTGCCAAACTCATCGTCTAAAGCCTTCTGTCGATACGTCGACCGATCTTCCGGCTCGATGTCCAATCTTCTAACATGTTCCACTTCAACCTAATATCTGATTCCTCCTACTTTAATTAATTTACCTTTTCTTGATCGAAGCTAGTCCTGCATCACTCAAAATATAGATTAGATCATAAACTCTATTAATTGGTTTCATCATCAAAATCCGAGATTCAATAATAGGCACGCAGGCCCAATAATAAATGAGAAAAAAACCCCAATAATAATAATCACATCACATATACATACATAATACATAGTCCATGATCATCTGTTCACATCATACATCACATATACACATCATCATATAAGACTACTAGATAATTATAATTAATTAAATTATTTAGTTAATTATATATAGGATTTTTGGGAACCCTACTATAGGGTGCCCAACATGACAACGTTGGGAAATCTAGGGTAACATCACATGCAAAGCAGAAGAACAAAAATAAAAGTCACAGATTTCTTACAGAAAAAAGGTTTCTTATCATCATGTAAAGATTAGCGAGTAAAACCTGTGAAACCAAAAAATTGTGTATAAGCTAATTATGTTACCTAAGGAGATCATATATTCCTGAATTCCCACAGATCTATAGGAGAGGATGAAGGGGGTCTATTATCCTCGTCTCTAGAGGTGATCCATATAGTAGGGGCTATGATGACGCTCCTCAAATCGTTGCTCAATTCTCCTCTTCGTGCGTACCATGCAATCAAGAAGGGGTCGGCCCCTCTTGCTATCCACATACCTCATAGAGTGGCTACTGGCTGAGGAGGAGAGGGGTAGAGGAGAATAGAAGGTGGTAGCTAAGAGAGCCCAAACTTATGGGCCTTTGGTTCCATCTACTTATAAAGGTCCTTTGTTAACTTAACCCTAATGGATCCTACTTTATTGGATATTGGATTTCTATCCAATTACCCAAGACTCTTAGATAAATGGGTCTCTACCCAATAATCTCTTATTAGCTCTTACTGTATCTCAGCCATAAGATCTAATAATTCAGTGGCTTATTAGATGTCTAATAAGATAGGGGCTCCGGTGGATATCATATATCCGAACCTTTGCTTATCGCAGCATCTACCAAATGTGTGTGACCCTCTAGGCCCAATATCGAGTTTGCCATGAGTCATACCTATCAGAACTCCTTCTAACTCAGTGAATTATTATCTCTATAATAATTCATTCGACTCATCGACTACGAACGTACTAGGCCACTACATCGTAGTCCCCAAACAATACAGGGGAATCCAATCCTTTAGAACTATTAGTCCTCAGTTACCATGTATCTATAGTCCCTCATCTATCTAATATCTCATAGACTATATATCGAGCATGGTATTGTCAGGCCTATATGACTTCTACTCGAGTCTCATTCTAATCGGATTCTCCTTTAGAACTCTTTCTCTCTCAATCTGAATGACCCTAGCTAGGGACTTTATCTAAGTAAGAATACAAGAGACATTTCTCTCATGACACCGAGAGTGGATGATCCTCTATCGACACTCAATAGCCCTCGTAAGGTTGGCTGCCACTCCTAATGACCGACTGTGCTAGATTTGAAACTTTCATACCTATAAGTCTGGTATCAAAGAGTAGAGTACTCATATAAGACATCCTTATTGTCTCAATTCTAAAGACTAGGTACACTACTAGAATGATAGAATTACTATCTAACAATGAGATATCATCAATCATTTAGCATTCTATGAGCGGATCAATCAATGAACTTATTTTCCAATGAACACCTGCACTAGTCTGTCCGATTCTCATTGCATAGATCCATGGACATCATAATATATATAACACGCAAGATAAAGTGATAAAATATTAAATAATAATAATAAGCAAAAAGAGTGCATGTCATATCACACGTGCCATCACTCACATAATTGGCTTGCAGGGTATCTATGACTAGTAATCTCCCACTTGACTTAAAGCTAATCACCTATATGTCTGATCCCCATCACACTCCTATGATGCTCAAAGATAATCTGAGACAATGGCTTCGTTAGTGGATCTGCGATGTTATCTTCAGATGAAACTCTTTTCACTGCTACATCTCCTCGGACGATGATCTCTTTGATTAGCTGGAACCTCCTTAAAATATGCTTCAACTTCTTATGAGACCTAGGATCCTTTGCTTAAGCAATCACCCCGTTGTTGTCATAATATAAGGAAATTGGCTCATCATTGCCTAGTACGACTCTCAGATCTATGATAAATTTTTTTATCCAAACTCTCTCCTTTGTTGCCTTTGTTACGGCAATGCACTTTGCCTTTATGGTCAAGTCAGCAATAGTATTTTTCTTGAAACTCTTCTAGTATATTGCTTCTCCTTTTAGGGCGAACATATACCCTGAATTAGACTTACTATCATCAACATCGAACTGGAAGCTTTAGTCCATGTACCCCTCAACCCCGATGCCACTTTCTCTATATACTAGTAAAAGATCCTTAGTCCTTCTTAAGTACTTAAGGATACACTTACTGCTTTCTAGTACTCCAAGCTTGGATCCACTTGATACCTACTACTTTCCATGCGCTATATCAAGCCTAATACATAGCATATCATACATGATAGACCCTATGATTGAGGCATAGGGTATCCTATCCATGTGTACTCTTTCTTTAGGAGTTTTTAAGGACATACTCCTAGAAAGAGATATCCTATATCTCATCGATATGAGACATCTCTTGAAATTTTTCATACCAAACATTTTGACAATGGTGTCTATGTACCTAGATTGGGATAAGCTAAGCATCCTCTTAAATCTATCTCTATAGATCCGAATCCTCAATATGTAGGATGCTTCTCCTAAGTCCTTCATGGAAAAGTTTCTAGATAGCCCAGTCTTTATTGTGGAGAGCATTCCTGCATCATTTCTAATGATCAGGATGTCATCCATATATAGCACCAAAATGGTGATAGTGCTCCCACTTGTTGAATCTCAGATTTTGATGATGAAGTCAATTGATAGATTATTTGATCTAATTCATACTATTGAGAAAAGTGTGCAGGATTGAATACGATAGCAATAAAGATATAAAACAAAATGACATGCTGGAGTTAAGTGCGATCGAATTATTGGAAGTTTGAAGATTCATCAAAAGTGCTATAAGAACTAGCCAAGAATAAATCGGGGGCTTGCTGATGGGTTATTGGAAGTTCATCGGAAGGTTCGTCGAAAATTCACGAAGCTCACCGAGAAAGATCAGAGCATGCCAAAGAAGACTCGTCAGAATTTGCTAAGGTCGTCGTAAAGTCTGGGAGCCTACCGGAAGTCCATCGAAAGATGTCCGGGGGTTCATCGAAAGTCCATCGAAAGTTCACTGAAAGCTCGTTAGAGGAAGTCTTGATTGTTGAATCTCGGATTTTGATGATGAAACTAATTGATTGTGATTTATTGTTTAACTGCATTTTGAGTTATGCAGGTCTACTATCGATCAGGATTAGACAGTTGACGCTGGAAGAATTGACGTTGTGCCGGAGGTGATCACGTTAGGATATTGGATGTCGAGCCGGAGGTTCGGTCGACAATCGGCAGAAGGCTTCGTACGTCGGGCATCAGGCCAAGATGCATGTTGCGCTAAGGATATCAGGGTTGCGGAGGTCATCCGCCGATTGGGCAACGGACCGCAAAAGATGATGATGTGCCGAAGGATCGGACGAACCGCCGACTAATGACGTGCTGGGCAACTGAATGTCAATTCGTGTTGTAATAACTGTCTAGATCGAAGTAGAGTGTTTGTTTATTTGTGTGCAGGATTAACTACGATGAAGATAAAGACGTAAAGTGAAACAAAGTGCCGGAAGACAAGTGGGATGGATCATTGGGAGTTCGAGAGTTCGATGGAAGTCTGAAGATTCATTGGGAGTAGTTGTCAGAATCGACCGAGAATGAGTAGGGAGCTTGCCGAAGGGTTTTTGGAAGTTCACTGGAAGGTTCGTCGGAAGTTCACGGAGCTTGCTAAGAAAGATCGAAGCTTGCCAATGAAGCTCATTGGAACTCACCAAGATCATCGTGAAGTCCGGGAGCTTGCTGGAAGTCCACAGAATGGTTTCCGAGGGTTTGTTGGAAGACCGCCGGAAGTTCGCCGAAAGCTCACCGAAAGAAATCTTATCTTATGGAATTTGAAATAGCTTAAAAAATAACTTTAAAATTTTTAGTTAGTATATAATTTGGTTTAGGATTATGTGTTAATCTTATAAACCAAATTTGAGCCAATTCGGACTTCGTTTGGACCGGTTTCGATCGAGTTTTCGGCCGAAACCACTATGCTAAAAAAAATGACCTGGGCGGTAGCACCGTCCCAGGCTGGGCGGTGGCACCGCCCAGAGGCCAAGACTTGGGCGGTGGAACTGCCCCAGGCAGGCGGTAGCACTGCCCAGCACCTGCTGTGTCAATCTGCCAGATCGACAGCGGTAGAACCGCCGACGAAAGTGAGCACCTTTGCCCGACAGGAAACTCAAAAAAATTCAAATTTGGAGCCCAAATTTGAATCACTTTGAGGCCTATAAATACCCCTCACATTCTTGGATGAAAGGGGTCTAGAACTGAAAAAAGGAATGGGGAAACTCTCTTGAAAGTGTGTCAAATCTTCCCTCTAAGTCTTAAGAGTGTTCTAGTCCAAGAGAGGGGTAAGAGTGCTTTGTAAGGGTTATCTCCTAAGCCCGTAAAAAGGAGAGGTGCTGTGAGGGAGTTCATCCTCGCCCATTGAATGGAGGATAGCTAGTGGAAAGCCGGTGGCCTCAAGCAAGAGGAATCGGGAGTGGACGTAGGTCGGATGACCGAACCACTATAAAAATCTGGTTTGCATTTACGTTCTTGCTATTTACTTTGCTGCAAACCCTCTTCATTTGCTGCCTTATTTACTCAACTTCCTCTTCATCTTCTTACATATGTTTTAAAGTTAAAACACAATCGTACGAAGTTTCCGAACTTGTTTTAATCACTGAAAAATTTATCGTTCCTTACCGTTGTACTAATTCACCCCCCTCTTAGTGTCGCTCGATCTCTAACAATTGGTATCAGAGCCACGTTCTTTCTCTTTCAGATTTACACCCGTGAGAAATGACTCTAAATGGTTTTTAAGAGGGCTTTTGAGTTTTTCGTCCACCGTTCTTTAACGGATCGGACTACACATATTGGAAAACTCGAATGAGAGTTTTCATGCTTTCAATGGATTTGGATTCGTGGAACATCATCGAAAATGGCTTTCAACCTTCCTCTAAACTGACGAACGAATGGTCGGATTTGGAGAAAAGATCTTTTTCTTTAAACGCAAAGGCTATGAATGCCTTATTTTGTGCTTTAGATAAGAACGAGTTCAATCGGATTTCAATGTGTGAAACAGCTTTCGATATTTGGCGAACACTTGAAATCACGCACGAGGGAACTAGTAGAGTTAAAGACTCGAAAGTAAACCTCTTATTGCATGATTTTAAGCTCTTCCGAATGACACTAAGCGAAACTATCGGCGATATGTACACCCGCTTCACGGATGTCGTCAATAACTTGAAAAGTCTTGGTAAATGTTTTTCAAACTTTGAACTCACTAACAAGATTTTAAGATCCCTCCCAAAGAGTTAGGATCCAAAAGTAACTGCAATACAAGAGACTCAAAATTTAAATGATTTTTCATTGGAAAAACTAATCGGTTCACTAATGACATATGAAATGAGTTTCTTCGAACATTTGGAACATGATGAACATATGAACCACCTTCTAAAGGACAAGAAGGATTTGGAATATCGGACAAATGAATGCCACTTGAGTGATGACTCAAGTGATGAGGACAATGAGAACATTGAACACATAACAATGAATGTTAACAAGTTCATTAAACAAAAATTAAAAAGCACAAATGAACTTGAACGGAGAAAGAGGCCAAAGAAGAAGAAAAAGACTTGCAAAGAAGAATCAAGTAAAGAAGAGGCAAAATGGGCTTTGACGGTTTTCGACAATGAGGTAAGAAACTCACCCAAGTTGTTCTTACCTTACTTTGAAATTACATGATCCTTTCATGAGTTGCTTGAAATAGTTGGTAGGATTTTTTTTATGCTTTTTCCTTTCTAGTAATTTTTTAAAAATTAAAAATATGAATGATGCATGATTTGTGATAATGCTTAGGATTAATCCATGCATGTGTATCTTAATGTTTTATATTGCTTTTCGTTTCTAAACATGATGCTTGATGATTTTGTAACATGCATTAGTTTTTGAAGTAATGTTAATTTGACTCTATGTTATGGATTAACGTATTTTTTTGGTCAAATTGTTTTCATGTCAAATTAAGATGACATTTTGAGATGATGAAATTTCATGTATACTTTCCATATCGGTTTTCAATCTTAAACATGATACATATCAATGTATGAATTTCTTGAAAATCTTTTGATGATAGATGTATGTATCTTGATTATAATTTGAAAACTTCCATCTTGGCTTAATGGGTTTTAACCCTTTTTAATAATGAAATTTTTATTGATACATGTCTTCATGAAATCAATTATAAAGACCCAACCCATAAATTTTTAAAATGAAAGAAATATGGCTTTGATGTTGCCTTGTGTTATATTTGGACTTAATGGGTTTCATGATGAAAGTTATTTTTCAGATTTTTAAAATGATGTATGATTTTAGCAAAAGTTTGAGCAATGATCATCTTGTTATAACAAATGAAAGAAAGAAGTGAAATAATTTTAATGATGAATTCATTTCTAAATATGATGATGCTCTCATGTTTAAATATGATGCATGACATTGATCATTCTTATGAAAGATCAAATCATGTAAATTGAAACTCTTAAAAATAAGAAAATACACTATCATAATGTTTTATTTTTGATGTGTTTGGTCTTAACGGTCTTTATGACGAAACTTACGTCTTGCTTTGAAAAGTTGATACATGCTCACATGTAATCAATTTATGTTGCTCTTATTAAAATTTTCGAATGAAAGATTTTGATGTATTTGATCTTAATGGGTTTAATGACAAACTTGTATTTTGAATTTATACAATGATGGATTCCATATAAATGTTTGAACATACATTATGAAATCATCATTGAAATGAAAATATTAAAAATTTGTTATAATGACTTTGTGATATCATATCTTGATGACAAACTCATGTTTTAGTCTTAAATTTGATACTCATCTTTTGAAATATGAGCACACTTGTTTGAAACAAAATGAAACACATTATCATGAAAAATTGAATATCATATCTTGAAATAATGTGTTATATTTTTATCTTGACAATTTTTATAATGAAGTTTGCCTTTTGTTTTCTAAATACTTATTTTGATTTGGCATAATAAGACAAATGATAAATCCATATATACTATGTTCATATAAGTCTCTTGAATCTCGAGAATGATTTTGATAATTTGATTGTGAGTTTCGAGTTGACAAAATGAGTTTGAATGATTTTATGACTCCTCTCTTGATCTCTTAAAATCATGACTTTGAATTCTTGATTTGAGATATTTTTGGGAATCAAAATATTCTCCTCTATGATTACTTCTTTTTATCATTTACCAAAGAGAAAAACAATTCAAGTTTATGTCATTTGTGAATCTCACAAACTATGTTAATGATTTTGATGATTCGAACTTGAATGAGCTTTATCACAATCCAAGTCTTGATATTTTGATATTTGATACTTGGAATTTTTATGCATGAATCAAGTTACTCTTTGTGCTATATCTTTTCAAATGAATCATGAGCCTTAATGTCATATATTTCATGATATAGAAATGACAAGATTTCTTTGCCTTGTGTGGTAAATTGAACATTTGACATAAATGAAATTTGCTTTATGATGAATCATAAATGATGTCTTTTGGTGTTGATCCTTATTAATATTTCATATTGATATCTTTCATGAATTCTTTGCATCTATGTTTTGTATGCATCATAAAAAAAAAATTAAAATATTGATTGATGCAAAATTATTTCATTGAAATATTATTCATCCCTTCTTTTCGATAGTGACAAAGGGGGAGTTAGCTTGCTAGCTTATGTTTCACAAGTGAAAGTGGCAAACATAGTTAGCTAGAACTTGCAAAAGGCAAAACTTGCACTTCTCAAAATGAGAAAAAAGAAATTACGAAGTTGCATTATTTTTTAACTCATGAGCTTACAGTTTTAAAATGTTATAAATTTTACAAAAATTACTAGCTCATTGCAAACAAAAAGTTGATGGCTTGCAAAAGGGAAACTTTGTTGCAAAAGAGAAAAATTGAAAGGAAGCTAGTTTGCGTATCGCAAAGTATGCTAGCTTATCATTATTGCTTGCTTGTTATAAATTTCCCTCATACCATAATTTGTTTATGACTCCCTTGAATTCATGATGGAAATTTGTTAGCATTCATGTAAAGGGAAAAGAATTGTATTCTTCCCTTCTTTTTGACAAAATCAAAGGGGGAGAAGATTTATTGCTAGCTTGCATGATTAATTTGCTAGCTCATTCAAGAGGAAGAAAATTGCTAGCTTGTGCATCAAAAAAGAAAATTTTTCTAGCTTGAATATTGAGAAGCAAAAAGTTGCTATCTCAAGAGAGGCAAAAATCTTGCCCAATTTCACTTCTTCAAAATTGCTTGCATTTTTGTTACAAATTATTGTTGAATCTCATGCAAGATTATTTGAAGTATTTGATCCTCCCTTTCTTTTTGATGCTAACAAAGGGGGAGAAAGTTTTTAGCTCGAACATTGCAAAAATTTGCCATCTTGATTCCTATTTTGCAACCTCATGAGAAGCTAAGAATTGTTATATCAAAGGATGCAAATATTGCAATCGTGAGAAACAAGGTGCAAACTTGCACATCTCAAGAAGCGAGTAAAAAAATTACCATCATTGCCCATCCTTAAAAACTTGCTATGATTGAATGGTATGATTGGATGTTGTAATGCAAATCTATGCTTAAATATTGTATGATGTATATCTAGATTGATAGCTAGTATGTTATAAAATTTGCATATCTTTTAAACTAGCTATGATGCAACTTCTCCTTTTTGTTGATGACATAGGGGGAGAAGTAGATTGATGACTTCATGCATTGTATTGAATATTTTATATATTGCATGATGGTTTAAATGTATTCTCATAACATTGTGATGGATGTTGCTTGGATTTGGAATAATCCAAGTGTTCTATCAATAGTATATTGATAGGGGGAGTTTGGTTAAACTCCAGAGAGTTATGGTTAACTCCGTTAGTCATCAATTAGTTGTCATCATCAAAAAGGGAGAGATTGTTGAATCTCGGATTTTGATGATGAAACTAATTGATTGTGATTTATTATTTAACTACGTTTTGAGTTACGCAGGTCTACTATCGATCAGGATTAGACAGTTGACACTGGAGGAATTAATGTTATGCCGGAGGTGATCACGTTAGGATATTGGATGTCGAGCCGGAGGTTTGGTCGACAATTGGCAGAAGGCTTCGTACGTCGGGCATCGGGCCAAGATGCATGTTGCGCCAAGGATATCGGGGTTGTGAATGTCATCCATTGATTGGGCAACGGACTGTAAAAGAGGATGATGTGCCGAAGGATCGGACGAAGCACCGACCAATGACGTGCCGGGCAACTGAATGTCAATTCGTGTTGTAATAACTGTCTAGATCGAAGTAGAGTATTTGTTTATTTGTGTGCAGGATTAACTACGATGAAGATAAAGACGTAAAGTGAAACAAAGTGCCGGAAGACAAGTGGGATGGATCATTGGGAGTTCGAGAGTTCGATGGAAGTCTGAAGATTCATTGGGAGTAGTTGCCGGAACCGACCGAGAACGAGTAGGGAGCTTGCCGAAGGGTTTTCGGAAGTTCACCGGAAGGTTCGTCGGAAGTTCACGGAGCTTGCTAAGAAAGATCAGAGCTTGCTAATGAAACTCATTGGAACTTACCAAGATCATCATGAAGTCCGGGAGCTTGCTGAGAGTCCACAGAATGGTTTCCGAGGGTTCGTTGGAAGACCGTCGGAAGTTCGCCGAAAGCTCACCGAAAGAAGTCTTATATTATGGACTTTGAAATAGCTTAAAAAATATCTTTAAAATTTGTAGTTAGCACATAATTTGGTTTAGTATTATGTGTTAATCCTATAAACCAAATTTGAGCCAATTCGGACTTCGTTTGGACCAGTTTCGGTCGAGTTTTTGGTCGAAACCACTATGCTGAAAAAAATGACCTGGGCGGTAGCACCGCCCAGAGGCCGAGACCTGGGTAGTGGAACCCGCTCTAAGCAGGCGGTAGCACCGCCCAGCACCTGCTGTGTCAGTTTGCCAGACTGACAGGCGGTAGAACCGCCTCTGACAGGCGGTAGAACCGCCTCTGACAAGCGGTAGCATTGCCCAACACCGGGAAACTAAAAAAAATTCAAATTTGGAGCCCAAATTTGAATCACTTTGAGGCCTATAAATACCCCTCACATTCTTGGATGAAAGGGGTCTAGAACTGAAAAAAAGAATGGGGAAACTCTCTTGAAAGTGTGTCAAATCTTCCATCTAAGTCTTAAGAGTGTTCTAGTCCAAGAGAGGGGTAAGAGTGCTTTGTATGGGTTATCTCCTAAGCCCGTCAAAAGGAGAGGTGCTGTGAGGGAGTTCATCCTCGCCCATTGGAAGGAGGATAGCTAGTGGAAAGCCAGTGGCCTCAAGCAAGAGGAATCGGGAGTGGACGTAGGTCGGATGACCAAACCACTATAAAAATCTAGTTTACATTTACGTTCTTGCTATTTACTTTGCTGCAAACCCTCTTCATTTGCTGCCTTATTTAGTCAACTTCCTCTTCATCTTCTTACATATGTTTTAAAGTTAAAACATAATCTTTTCGGGTTCAAACGAAACGTTGCATTCAGTCGTACGAAGTTTCCGAACTTGTTTTAATCGCTAAAAAATTTATCGTTCCTTACCGCTGCACTAATTCACCCCCCCCCCCTCTTAGTGCCGCTCGATCCCTAACATTGATGTGTCGGATCATGTTTTTGCTTAGAATATGTTTTAAATTTTATAGTTAACATATAATTAGGATTATGATTATGTGTTAATCCTTAACCCTGATAGGGACCAATTAGGCCCGTAAATTAACTAAATTAAGCCCGATTCAAGGCCCATCCAGAAGTGCTGGACCCTGTCTAGCGGTAGCACCGCTAGACTAGGGTTGTGGAACTGCCTAGGGAATAAATTCTCAAAAGCTCTGGGTGATAGTACCACCTAGGTCAGTGGTAACCAATAGTTATTAACTGCCAAGTGGTGGAACCGCCCCTCCACAAAGCCCGAGACCTTATCAAGCGGTAGTACCACCAAACTAGGTGGTGGTACCGCCAGTGTCAGGCGGTGGTACCACCAGCACCTAGAAATCTAGGAAGGGACCTCTTTTGGCTCTAATTCTGAAGCCAATTGATCCTATAAATACCCCTTACTTCTCAGCTAACTAAGTACATTAAGAAGTGATAAGAATTAAGCCAAAACTCTAATGAAATAGCCTTGAAAAGTTTGAGTGTGTTAGGGATCGAGCGGCACTAAGAGGGGGAGGGGGTGAATTAGTGCAGCGGTAAAGAACGATAGATTTTCGACGATTTAAACAAGTTCGGAAACTTAGTATGATAAAATCATGTTTTTGACTAAAATTGATTCCGAATAAAGCGTAATGGAAAGTACTTAAAGTAGGGAGTGTTTAGAGAGGAAGAAGGGCAACGATGAGTAAGTTACGCAGCGAAGAAAAGGAGGTTTGTAGAAAGGTAAATTGCGAGAAAGTAAATGCAAACCAATTTATAGTGGTTCGGTCATCCGACCTACATCCACTTCCTGATTCCTCTTTGCTTGAGGCCACCGGCTTTCCACTAACTATCCTCCTTCCAACGGGTGAGGATGAACTCCGTTACAACTCCTCTACTTTTGACGGGCTTAGGAGATAACCCTTACAAAGCCTTTCACCCTCTCTTGGACTAGAACACACTTCAAACTAAGAGGGAAGATTTTGAACACTTTCAAGAGAGTTTCCTCCTTCTTTTTTTTCAGTTCTTGACCCCCTTTCGTCCATGAATGAGAGGGGTATTTATAGGCCTCAAGAGGATTCAAATTTGGAGCCCAAATTTGGACTATAAAATTTAAATCACCTTGGTTTTCGCATTCTGGCGGTATCGGGCGGTGCCACCGCCCATCCAGTGGTACCACCGCTGGTGCCTTTGGGTGTTGGGTGGTGCTACCACCAGCCTAGGGTGGTACTACCACCCAAGGTTTGGCCATTGGGCGGTACCACCACCCAGGTCATTTCAGCACTGTGGTTTCGGCCGAAAACTCGACCGAAACTGGTCCAAATGAAGTCTGAATTGGCTTAAATTTGGTTTATAGGATTAACACCTAATCCTAAACCAAATTAAGTGCTAACTATAAATTTTAAAGATATTTTCTAATCTATTACAAAGTTCACAAGACAAGACTTCTTTCGGTGAACTTTCGACGAACTTTCGGCGGTCTTCCGACGAACCCTCGGAAACCATTCTGCGGAATCTCGGGAAGCTCCCAGACTTCACGATGATCTTGGCGAGTTCCAACGAGCTTCATTGGCAAGCTCCAATCTTTCTTGGCAAGCTTCGTGAACTTCTGACGAACCTTCCGGCGAACTTCCGAAAACCCTTCGGCAAGCTCCCTACTTGTTCTCAGCCGGTTCCGGCAACACTCCTAACGAATCTTCGGACTCCCATAGAACTCTCGAACTCCCAACGATCTATCACACTTGTCTTTCGGTACTTTATTTTAATTTACATCTTCATCGTCATCATAGTTAATCCTGAACACAAACAACAAGTACTCTACTTCAATCTAGACAATTATTACAATACGAATTAACATTCAGTTGCCAGGCATGTTATTGGTTGGTGCTTCGTATGATCCTTTGACACATCGTCCTCTCTTACGGTCTGTTGCCCAATCGGCAATTGACCTCCGCAACCCCGATATCCTTGGCGCAACACGCTCTTCTTGGCCCGATGCCCGACGTACGAAGCCTTCTACCGATTATCGACCGAATCTCCGACTCGACATCCAATATCCTGACGTGATCACCTCTAGCACAACATCAATTCCTCCAGCGTCAACTGTCTAATCCTGATCGATAGTAGACCTGCGTAACTCAAAATGCAGTTAGACCACAAATCACAATCAATTAGTTTCATCATCAAAATTTGAGATTTAACAATCTCCCCCTTTTTGATGATGACAACTAATTGATGACTAATGGTGTTAACCATAACTCCCCGGAGTTTAACCAAACTCCCCCTATCAATATGTGATTGATAGAAACCTTGGATTATCTTAAATCCAAGCAACATTCATCACAATGTTAAGAGAAAACAACAAAACCATCATGCAAATATATAAAATATTCAATTCAATGCATGAAGTCATCAATCTACTTCTCCCCCTATGTCATCAACAAAAAGGAGAAGTTGCATCATAGCTAGTTTTTAATGATATGCAAATATTACAATCATATTAGCTATCAATCACATCATCATTCAAGCATAGCTTTACAATACAACATCCAATCATACTATTCAATCATAGCAAGTTTCAAGATGTCCAAGCATAGTAATTCAACACTTGCTTCTTGTGCAAATTTGCACTTTACTTTTTTTAAAATTTGCAAGATAGCAATTTTTGATATTTCAAGATAGCAAGTTCTTTTCCTCTTTTGTAGGCAAGCAAGATAGCAATTTTCTTCCCTTTGAATGAGCCAACAAATTTTTCATGCAAGCTAGCAATTAACTTTCTCCCCCTTTATCAATGTTAAAAAGAAAGGGAGGATCAAATATGATGATATAAACTTTTCATATAAGTTTTCACAAAAAAAAATTTACATCAATCTTCAAATCATGATATAAATATATCAAAATAATGGATCAAGTCATGATTACAAGTGCTAACATATTTTCTTTTTACTCATTTTTAAGCCATGATAAAAGAATAAATCAATGATTCAATCATTAAGCATATTTCTTTTTCATCAAATTTTCAATCATCAAAATTCAAGTCATGAATATTAATTCAACAAGCTAGCTCCCCCTTTGTCATTGTCAAATAGAAGTGGAGGACTCAATTGCTAAAAAATTTCAAGCTATATAAAGAAATCATGTCATGATATTAAGAAAAATTTAAGGACATGATTCATTTTACAAGATATAGCACAAAGAGCAACTTGATTCATGCATAAGAATTTTCATCAAGATCACATTTCGTAAGAATCAAGATACCAAGATCACAAATTCATAAAGATTCAAGTATTGAATTTCGAGAAATCAAAAGATAAGATACATTTCATTTAAAGATTTTTCTTTTGATAAAACGGAAGGAGCATGATAAACGACCTTGATTTATAAAGAACTTCAAGTTATAATATGCAAAATCATTATTTCAATAAAATATCTTTATAGAAAAATGAAATCTTTTAGAGCTTGATTCAAGCATTACAAACATCTCAAAAAATCATGATTCCAAGAGATCAAGAGAAGAGTCATGAATAAAAGTTTAAATTCAATTCGTCAACTTCAAGCTCTCCATCATTATTACTTTCGAGATTTAAAATGCTAGCAATTTGCATTAATCATGACAAGTGATACATCAATAGTCTACATCAATATTTCAATCATCAAGTCATGAAGCATACAAAGTGGTATTGAAACATGAGAGAAAGGTTCATATTACACATGTAATGTTTCAACATTCAAAACACATTTTCTCAAGTTGAGTATCAATAAGTCAAGAGAAAATAACTTATGATTCATTTGGATTTCTCTTCAATAACATGGGAGAATCATAGTATAAAAAGAAGTCTTGAAAAACTCAAGTTATCAAGATCTCGATATAAATGAAACTTATTCTAGTTCAATTTATCAACTCATAATCAATTCATCGAAATCACTTTTATAATTTATGAGATTCTTTTAACACATTATCAAAATCTTGTTCATAATTTAAGTGATTCACAAAATATCATAAATGAATTTATAACTTGTCTTTCATGGAAAATAAAAAACTTTAGAGAAAGAGAGACGTTCAAGAAACATGCATTTCTCTTTTAGTGATTTTCATTTATATAAGCATGCCTTTGTCTTTTTATACCAAATCAAAATAAGTATTTAAAAACGAAAGGCAAACTTCATTATAAAATTCATCAAGATAAAAATATAACACATTATGAGATTCAATTTGTCATAAAAATATGTTTCATTTTAATTTATTTATTTCATATAAGTGAACTCATGTTTCAAAAGATAAGTATCAAATTTTAAAACCGAAACATGAGTTTGTCATCAAGATATAACAACTTCAAGTTCTCATGATATCATAAAATCATTAAGCATGCCAATAAACTTTTAATATTTTTATTTCAATGATGATTTCATAATGTATGTTCAAACATTTATATGGAACCCATCATTGTATAAATTCAAAATACAAGTTGTCATTAAGGCCATCAAGATCAAATGCATCAAAAATATTTCATACGAAAATTTTATTAAGAGCAATAGAGATGGTTTATATGTAAGCATACTCTTGTCATTTTCTACTAGATTCATGTATCATTGTATAGATCCCAAAAGTAAGTTTCAAGAGAAATTATTTAAACCAAACACATGATACACTCATTTATTTTCAAAATTTTCATCATGATTATTTTCATGAGATTCACAAGATTGGTAAAGTGAATTTATTAACCTCAATAGGATAGAAAATGAATTTTCATTTCATGTAATTGTTTTCATGTGAGCATATTCAAATCTTTTTATGAAAACATGTATCAACAAGATATAAGTTTAGTCATAAACTCGTCAAGACCAAACACATCAAAAATAAAACATCATGATAATACATTTCAATTTTTATGTGTTTTATTTTATGTGGTTGATCTCATATAAGCATGTTCACATTTTCACACAAAAGCCAAGCATCATATAAATTTGAAATTATCATCAAAATCTTTCATTCCAAAAATTTGTTAGGAGTAAAGTACAATGATTAGATATAAGCATGCTCAATTCTTTTGTATAAATGATATGTATCAAGTTTAAAACCGAAAAATAGATTTCGTAACATAAATCAATAAGATACACATGATTTCATATTTTCATTATGTTATTATGAAAAGCAATACGGAATTCATCAAGATAAATATTCATTGGATTTAATCTTGTTAGATGTATAAGCATGAGATGCAATTATCAAGATATTTGTTTTTATGTCAAAAACATACATCAAAATTGAAATCAAAAACCGATACGGAAGTCATAAACATACATTCGGTTTATCATGACAAATAATTTTTGTATTAAAAACATGCATCTTGTTTAAAACTAAAAGCAATATCATGAATTCATCTTGATCATATACTTTCCTTTTTATATGTTTCATTTATTTCATATCGGTATACATCATCTAAAAATTTCATCATAAAAACGTTTAAGAGCCATTAATCCAAGATAGAGATTTTCAAATCATAAGCATGATACTATTAAATTATCATCAAAACATTTTCAAGAAAAATATATAGTTGATGTACAATCATTATTACAAATCATTCAATCATCATTCATAATGTTGCATACACCATTCAAAAATTTTACTTTTCAAAAATTACTAGAAAGAAAAAGCATGATATAATTTTTTAAAATATTTTTTTTAATTTCTAAAAACACAAGAAAAGAATGAAAAAAAATTCCTACTAACTAAGTTAAGCATTCATGGAAAACATCATATAATTTCAAAATAATTCAAGGGAGTTAAGTTACTTATCTTATAGTCGAAGCCCGTTAGAGCCCAATTCGCCGTTTCGTCATTAGATTCTTCTTTGGGTGCCTTCATTTTCTCTGGCTTCTTCCTCCGTTCAAGTTCATTATTTATTTTAGATTTTTATTTCATGAACTTATTAAGATTTATTATTCGAAGTTCAAAATTCTCAATAGTGTCCTCTTCACTTGAGTCATCACTCAAGTAGCATTTCAAAGTTTAGGGTTCTAACACCTTCTTGTTCTTTAGCAGGTGGTTCATGTGTTCATCATATTCAAGATGTTCTAGGAGGCTCATTTCATATGTCATTAGTGAGCCAATTAATTCTTCAATAGGTAAATTATTTAAATTTTTAGCCTCTTGTATAGCGGTTACTTTAGGATCCCACCTTTTTGGAAGGGATCTTAAGATCTTGTTTACGAGTTCAAAATCTGAAAAAGATTTACCAAGAGCTCTTAGACTATTGACGACATCTATGAGACGGGTGTACATATCGCAGATAGTTTCGCTTGGTGTCATTCGGAAGAACTCAAAATCATACAATAAGAAGTTTACTTTCGAGTCCTTGACTCTACTAGTTCCCTCGTGCATGATTTCAAGTGTTCACCAAATATCAAAAGCCATTTCGCACGTAGAAATCCGATTGAACTCATTTTTGTCTAAAGCACAAAATAAGGCATTCATAGCCTTTGCGTTTAAAGAAAAAGATTTCTTCTTTAAGTCCGACCATTCGTTCGTCGGTTTAGAGGGAAGTTGAAAATTGTTTTCGATAACATTCCATAAGTTTAAATCTTGACAAATCAAGAAAACTCTCATTCAAGTTTTTCAATATGTGTAGTCCAAACCATTAAAGAACGGTGGACGAAAAATCAAAAAACCCTCTTGAAAGCCATGAAGAGCCATTTCTTACGGGTGTAAATCCGAATGAGAAATAACAAGGATCTGATACTAATTGTTAGGGATCGAGCGGCACTAAGAGAGGGAGGGGGGTGAATTTGTGCAGCGATAAAGAACGATAGATTTTCGGTGATTTAAACAAGTTCGAAAACTTAGTACGATAAAAATCATATTTTTGACTAAAACCGATTTCGATTAAAGCGTAATGGAAAGTGCTTAAAGTAGGAAGTATTTAGAGAGGAAGAAGGGCAGCGATGAGTAAGTTACATAGTGAAGAAAAGGAGGTTTGAAGAAAGGTAAATTGTGAGAAAGTAAATACAAACTGATTTATAGTGGTTCGGTCATCCGACTTACATCCACTTCCCGATTCCTTTTTGCTTGAGACCATCGGCTTTCCACTAGCTATCTTCCTTCCAACGGGCAAGGATGAACTCCCTGATAACTCCTCTCCTTTTGACGGGCTTAGGAGATAACTCTTATAAAGCCTTTCACCCTCTCTTGGACTAGAACACACTTCAAACTAAAAGGGAAGATTTTGAACACTTTCAAGAGAGTTTCCCTCTTCATTTTTTTTAATTCTTGACCCCCCTTCATCCATGAATGAGAGGGGTATTTATAGGCCTCAAGAGGATTCTAATTTGGAGCCCAAATTTGGACCATAAAATTTGAATCACCTTAGTTTTCGCATTCTAGCGGTACTAGGCGATGCCACCGCCCATCCAACGGTACCACCGCTGGTGCCTTCGGGTGTTGGGTGGTGCTACTGCCAGCATGGGGCGGTACTACAGCCCAAGGTTCAGCCATTGGGTGGTACCACCACCCAGCCTGGGCGGTACTACCACCCAGGTCATTTCAGCACTGTGGTTTTGACCGAAAACTCAACCGAAACAGATCCAAATGAAGTCCAAATTAGCTTAAATTTAGTTTATAGGATTAACACCTAATCCTAAACCAAATTAAGTGCTAACTATGAATTTTAAAGATATTTTCTAAGCTATTACAAAGTCCACAAACAAGACTTCTTTCGGCGAACTTTCGGCAAACTTTCAGCGGTCTTTCGATGAACCCTCGAAAACCATTCTGTGGACTCTCGGGAAGCTCCTAGACTTCATGATGATCTTGGCGAGTTCCAACGAGCTTCATTGGCAAGCTCCGATCTTTCTTGGCAAGCTTCATGAACTTCCGACGAACCTTCCGGCGAACTTCTGAAAACCCTTCAGCAAGCTCCCTACTCGTTCTCGACCGGTTCCGGCAACACTCCCAATGAATCTTCGGACTCCCATAGAACTCTTGAACTCCCAACAATCCATCACACTTGTATTTTGGTTCTTTGTTTGACTTTACGTCTTCATCGTCATCATAGTTAATCCTGAACACAAACAACAAACACTCTACTTCGATCTAGACAATTATTACAATGTGAATTGACATTCAGTTGCCCGGCATGCCATTGGTCGGTGCTTCATCTGATCCTTCGGCACATCGTCCTCTCTTGCGGTCCATTGCCCAATCGGCGGTTGACCTCCGTAACCCCGATATCCTTGGCGCAACACGCTCTTCTTGGCCCGATGCCCGACATATGAAGCCTTCTGCGGATTGTCGACCGAACCTCCGGCTCGACATCCAATATCCTGACGTGATCACCTCCGGCATAACATCAATTCCTCCAGCGTCAATTGTCTAATCTTGATCGATAGTAGACCTGCGTAACTCAAAACACAATTAGACCATAAATCATAATCAATTAGTTTTATCATCAAAATCCGAGATTTAACAGAGTGTTCACCTCCTAAATTCTCACTTATAAAAATTCTATAAAAGTGTGTGAGCCACTTGTAAAGTTCTATAAGATGGGTGTTTGATCCTTCCCCTTCAAGAAGGATTGATAGTGGAAGTCGGGAATCTCATCGGAGGAGGTTTCGAAAGTGGACATAGGTCATTTGACCAAACCACTATAAATTATTATGTTCTTCTCTTGGTATGTAAGTTTTAGTTGTTGCATTCAATTCTTTACTTCACTACACTCATTTATTCTCTCCTTCGCTACTTACGTATTCACTCGAATCATCTTTGTCGAAATCATTTACATCAGACAAAACTTCTCAACGCATAATGTTTTTTCAGAATCGGTTTAAATCATCAATTTTTATCCACTGCACTAATTCAACCCCCCCCCTCTTAGTGCCGCTCTTGGTCTAACAGCTGGTATCAGAGCAAGGTCACTCTCATTCTGGTTTAAAACACAAGAGAGATGACATTTGCCGACATGCAAGAGGGCTACTCAATCACATGTTCGCCCATGTTCAATGGGTCGGATTACACCTATTGAAAGACTCGTATGAGAATTTTTCTTATTTCTATAGATTTTAAACTTTGGAACATTGTTGAAAATGGCTTCTAAAAGTCTTCTCTTCCGATGAGTGATTGGAATGAGTCAGAGAAGAAGACTTTCACTCTTAATGCCAAGGTTATGAATGTCTTATTTTGTGCCCTTGACAAAAATGAATTTAATCATGTTTCAATTTGTGAATTAGCTTTTGATATTTAGCATGCTCTTAAAATTACTCACGAAGGTACTAGTCAAGTGAAAGAGTCCAAAATTAACCTTTTAGTGTATTCTTATGAGTTGTTTCGGATGAAACCAAGTGAGTCTATTGGAGATATATACACTTGTTTTATGGATGTCGTCAATGGACTAAAAGCACTTGGGAAAAGTTTTTCTAATTTTGAACTTGTAACTAAAATTCTAAGATCCTTTCTAAAGAGTTGGGATCCTAAAGTTATGGCCATTTACGAGACCAAAGACTTAAAGTACTTTCCTCTCGAAGAACTAATTGGGTCATTAATGACCTATGAAATGACTTGCAATGCTCATGATGAGCTTGAAAACTCCATTCCAAAGAACAGGAAGGATATAACATTGAGAACACAAGAAGACCACTTAAAAGAAACTTCAAGTGATGAGGACTATGATGATGAACTTACACTCTTGACTCAAAAAATTAAAAAAATTATAAGAAGAAATAAATTTAAAAATGACTCTAAAAATAAACTTGAACCCAAAAAGGAACATGTAATATGCTACGAATGCAAGAAACTGAGGCATTTCAAAAGTGAATGCCCCTAAGTAAAGAAGAAGCAACCAAAGAAGAAGACAGCTCTAAAGGCAACATGGGATGATTCAAGTAGCTCCGAAGATGAAGAAGTAACCAATAAGTGTTAAATCTCGGATTTTGATGATGAAATCAATTGGTGAAATATTTGTACTAATCTCTTTGTTGAGATGAGTGTGCAGGAATAACTACGATGGAAAGAAAACATAACGTGATTTACCGAGGCCAAGTCCGTCGGGGGTTCAAGAGTTCATCGGAAGTCCGAGAGATTTTCGGAAGAGTTGCCGGAACCATCCAAGATCAAATCAGGGACTTGTCGAAGTTTTCGAAAGTCCATTTCAAAGATCGTCGAAGGTTCGCGGAACTTCTGGGAAGATTCGGAAACCAGCCGAAGACTAGTTGAGCTCGCCGGAGTATGCTGGGAGACCACTGGTAGCAATCCGAGGGAAGCATCGGAGGCCTACCGGAATCTCGCCGTAGAACTCGCCGGAAGTCGACTTGAAGGGTGTCCGATCAAATCACGTTAAGTTATGTTCGTAATTTGCACATGAGTAGTGTTAAATCTCGGATTTTGATGATGAAATCAATTGGTGAAATATTTGTTCTAATCTCTTTGTTGAGATGAGTGTGCAGGAATAACTACGATGGAAAGAAAACATAACGTGATTTACCGAGGCCAAGTCCGTCGGGGTTCAAGAGTTCATCGGAAGTCGAGAGATTTTCGGAAGAGTTAGGAACCATCCAAGATCAAATCAAGGACTTGTCGAAGTTTTGAAAGTCCATTTCAAAGATCGTCGAAGGTTCGCGGAACCGGGAAGATTCGGAAACCAGTAGAAGACTAGTTGAGCTCGCCGGAGTATCTTTGGGAGACCACCGGTAGCAATCGAGGAAGCATCGGAGGCTGCCGGAATCTCGCCGGAAGTCGACTTGAAGGGTGTCCGATCAAATCACGTTAAGTTATGTTCGTAATTTGCACATGAGTAGAGCAAGGATTTAAGAAATAAATCCTGCCCAAAATTCATTAGAGCCAACCAGGCCACTCTTGTGTCAAGTTGAGATCTAAACAGGCCCCATTCAGCTCTGTCAGAATGGGGGCAAGAGGTGGAACCGCCAAGCTGGGGGTGGAAGCGCACCAGCTGTAGCAGTAGCACCGCCCACACACACACACAGGCGGTGGAACGCTTTGTCTGCAGGCGTAGCACCGCCCCAGATACACTAACGGCGGTGGAACCGCTGGTCAAGGCGGTGGCACCGCCTAGTCACCGGACCGAGCGGTAGCACCACGCCTCGGCGGTGGCACCGCTTCAGACGTCGATCAAAGATCGACACAGTGTGGCACCGCCGACAGTGGCGTGGCACCGCCGACAGCGGTGGCACCGCTTTGACCACAGAAACACTGGGAACTCCAAATTCACTTGGAATTTGGAGCCCAATTTTGAATCCTCTTTGGATCTATAAATACCCCCTTTCTCACTGAAAGGGTCACCCTTTGAGCAAGAAAAAGTTTGAGTCTTGAGCTTTTGAAGAGTTTTGAAAAGTGTTGTATTCTTTGCTAAGTGTTCACCTTCTTCTTCTTCTTGAGAGATCTTGTACAAGTGTGAACATCTTGTAAAGGGTTGTAAAAGGGTGTTTGATCCTTCCCCTTCAAAGGACTTGCTAGTGGAAGAGTGGAGCCTCATCGCAAAGGCTTCAAGAGTGGATGTAGGTCATTTGACCGAACCACTATACATCATTGTGTCCTTAAATGTGTGAGTGTTTATATTTCTGAAATCACTTCATTTCTTGGCTGCAAGTTCATAGTTAGTTCCTTTTCACAAGCAATTACTTTCAAGTTCTCTTTCGTCGAATCAAATTTTTCTACGAACTTGTGTTTCTTTGCGAAATCGGTTTCAAGAATATGAGTTTAATCCGCTGCACTAATTCACCCCCTCTTAGTGCCTTTTGATCCTTTCAATTGGTATCAGAGCAAGGTTTGCTCTCATATTGGTTTAAAACCCAAGAGAGATGGCCTACTCCGGTATGCAAGAGGGTCTCTCCATTACTTGTCCACCTATGTTCAATGGGTCGGATTATACGTATTGGAAGACTCGTATGAGAATTTTTCTTATCTCCATGGACTTCGAACTTTGGAACATTGTCGAAAATGGCTTCGCAAAATCTTCTCTTCCGATGAGTGAATGGAATGAGTCGGAGAAGAAGATTTAAGCTCTCAATGCAAAGGCTATGAATGCCTTATTTTGTGCACTTGATAAGAATGAGTTTAATCGGGTTTCCATTTGTGAATCGGCTTTTGATATTTGGCACACTCTTGAAATCACTCATGAAGGCACTAGCCGAGTGAAGGAGTCCAAAATCAACATTCTTGTGCATTCCTACGAACTTTTTCGGATGAAACCAAATGAGTCCATTGGAGACATGTACACCCGCTTTATGGATGTCATCAATGGACTTAAAGCTCTTGGTAAAGGCTTTTCGAATTTTGAATTGGTAACTAAGATTTTAAGATCCCTTCCAAAGTGTTGGGATCCAAAGGTCACGGCCATTCAAGAGGCCAAGGATCTTAAAGTATTTCCCATTGAAGAACTTATTGGATCTCTAATGACTTACGAGATGACGTGCCATGCTCATGAAGAGCTTGAGAACCCCCTTCCAAAGAACAGGAAGGATATGGCACTTAGAACACAAGAAGACCACTTGAAAGGAACATCAAGTGATGAGGATAGTGACAATGACATTGCACTTCTAACGTGAAAGTTTAAGAAATTCATAAGAAAGAACAAATTCAAAAATGACACAAAAAGCAAATTTGAACACAAAAAGGACCAAGTCATTTGCTACGAATGCAAGAAGCCGGGACACTTCAAGAATGAATGCCCTCAAGCCAAGAAGAAGCAATTCAAGAAAAAAAAAGCCTTGAAGGCCACATGGGATGATTCAAGTGACTCCGAGGTTGAAGAGGCTAGCAACAAAGAGGAGGCAAACTTTGCTCTAATGGCATTTGGAGAAGAGGTTAGTGAGTTACTTAATGAAGAGTTATCTTTTGATGAACTTTCTATGGCTTTTCATGAGTTGTTTGATGAATGTATAACTATTAGTAAGAAGTTCAATTTGCTTAAGAAAGAGCATGCTTTATTACAAAGTAAATTCAATAGTCTTCAAAACCCTTCTCTACCCCCATGCTCTAAGTGTGAAGACTTAGATGCAACAAAAAGGGAGAACTTGCTACTCAAAGAGACCCTAAACAAGTTTAAGGTCGGTAGCAAGGGCTTAGACATGATTCTTGCTAACAAAGGTCATGTCGGAAATAGAAGTGGTATCGGATTTGTGAGAGGTTCTCACCAAAATCCCACCACCTTTGTAATAGGGTCTACATTGCATGTATCACCCCATTTGAAATGTAATTTTTGTTGCAAAACGGGACATGTTACCTACAAATGTCCATTCAAGAAAATTAGTCCACAAAAGTTGATATGGGTTCCTAAAGGAACCATAAACAATTCAATGATAAATTACAAAATAAGTAGATCAATTTGTAAGGCACCCAAAATCAAATGGGTACCTAAAACAATCCTCTTTTGTAGACAAACTCACAAGCTAGGAGCAAGAAATGGTATCTTGATAGTGGATGCTCAAGGCACATGACCGGAGATCCATCTCATTTCTCTATGCTCTCTAGCAAAGAAGAAGGATATGTCACTTTCGGAGACAACAACAAGGGTAAAATCATTGGCAAGGGAACCATAGGTAACAAATCGAGTTTTTCAATTGATGATGTGTTACTAGTTGATGGTTTAAAACATAATCTTTTAAGTATTAGTCAACTATGTGATAAAGGTTATGTTGTTAGATTTGAATCCAATGTTTGCATTATTGAAAAACCCAACAACAACATATCCATGATTGCTTTAAAACAAAACAATGTCTACACCATAAATATTGATAAATTAAGTAATGAAATGTGTTTTTCGATTTTGAATGATGACGCTTGGCTTTGGCATAGGAGGCTAGGCCATGCAAGCATGAAACTAATCTCTAAGATTTCATCTAGAGATTTAGTAAGAGGTATCCCAAACACGAAATTTGTTAAGGATAAGGTATGTGATGCATGTCAACTAGGAAAACAAATAAAGACTAGTTTCAAATCAAAAAATCACATTAGCACCACTAGACCATTGCAATTGATCCACTTGGACTTATTTGGACCAATTGACATAACAAGCCTAGGAGGTAGCAAATATGCCTTTGTAATTGTGGATGACTATAGTAGATACACTTGGACCTATTTTTTGGCTCATAAAAGTGATTGCTTCAAATGTTTCTCTAAATTTTGTAAACTCACTCAAAATGAAAAAGGCTTCATGATCTCATCAATTCGAAGTGATCATGGAGGTGAATTTCAAAATCATGACTTCCAAAATTTTTGTGAAACAAACGGATACAATCACAACTTCTCTACTCCAAGAAATCCACAACAAAATGGAGTAGTAGAAAGGAAAAATAGAAGTTTGCAAGAAATGGCTAGAACCATGTTAAATGAATATAATTTACCAAAATATTTTTGGGCGAAGCCGTGAATACGGCTTGCTATGTGATGAATAGAGTTCTAGTGAGACCATCCCTATCCAAAACTCCATATGAATTATGGAATGATAAAAAACCCAATGTTTCTTACTTTAAAGTTTTTGGTTGCAAATGCTTTATTTTGAATGAAAAGGATGCCTTAGGAAAATTCGATGCAAAATCCAATGAAGGCATATTTCTTGGTTATTCTTCCGTTTCTAAGGCTTTTCGTGTTTTCAACAAGAGAACCTTACTTATAGAAGAATCTATTCATGGTTTTTAATGAGGTTTCGAATTTAAGAAAAAAGATTTTGATGATGATTTTGGTCTTGATGATTTGAATTTGAATGAACCCTCTCCTCAAAATAACATCTTGGATGCATCTTCTTCCCAAACTTCCTTACCAAAGGAATGGAAGTATGTAGATGCTCATCCCAAGGAGTTAATTATAGGAGATGCATCGAAAGGGGTTCAAACTCGCTCTTCTTTCAAAATTTTTGTGCTCATGCTGCCTTTCTTTCTCAAGTTGAACCAAAATGCATTGTTGATGCCCTAAAAGATGATTCTTGGGTTATCGCAATGCAAGAAGAATTGAATCAATTTGAGAGAAATGAGGTATGGAAGCTTGTTCCTAGACCTAATGACCACTTAGTTATTGGTACTAAGTGGGTCTTTAGAAACAAGCAAGATGAATGCGTATCGTGGTTAGAAACAAGGCTAGACTAGTGGCCAAAGGTTTCAACCAAGAAGAAGGTATCGATTATGAAGAAACCTTCGCTCCGGTGGCAAGATTGGAAGCCATTAGGATGCTCCTTGCCTATGCTAGTAGTAAAGATTTTAAATTATTTCAAATGGATGTCAAAAGTGCATTCTTAAATGGTTTTATCTCCGAAGAAGTTTATGTTGAACAACCACCCGGATTCGAAAACTCTCTATTTCCTAACCATGTGTTTAAGCTAACTAAGGCCTTATATGGTCTTAAACAAGCCCCTAGGGCTTGGTATGAGAGGCTTAGTTCTTTCTTGATTTCAAATAATTTTACTAAAGGCAAGGTTGATACTACATTGTTTATTAAACATTTTGAAAACAATTTTCTTATTGTTCAAATTTATGTTGATGATATCATTTTCGGATCTTGTAATAAATCACTATGTGAATTGTTTGCTAAGGATATGAGTGATGAATTTGAGATGAGCCTAATGGGAGAACTAAATTTCTTTTTAGGACTTCAAATCAAGCAACTAAGTAATGGTATATTCCTAAATCAATCAAAATACACATTGGAATTGTTAAAACGATTTAATATGGATGGATCAAAGGAAATTAGCACTCCTATGAGCACCTCCACTAAATTAGATATGGATGAAAATGGAGAAAGTTTTGATCAAAAAACTTATAGGGGCATGATAGGTAGCCTGCTTTATCTTACTGCAACCAGACGACATCATGTTCAGTGTAGGGCTATGTGCAAGATTCCAAGCTAATCCTAAGCTATCTCACTTAAAAGCTGTCAAGAGGATTCTTAGATATCTTAAAGGGACCCCTAATCTTGGATTATGGTATCCAAAATCTGAAAATTTTAGTTTGAAAGCTTATGCAGATGCGGATTTTGGTGGATGTAAACTAGATAGAAAAAGCACATCCAGGAACATGCTAATTTCTAGGACATGCACTTGTTTCTTGGACTTCAAGAAACAAAATTAGAAGGGATTGCACTATCTACAGTGAAAAGTTTTGAATATATAGCTGCTAGTGCATCTTTGCACAAGTTATACGGATGAAAAATACACTAGAGGACTATAGAATCTACTTAAAAATATTCCTATAAAGTGTGATAACACGAGTGCAATTTGTCTAACTAAAAATCCAATCCAACACTCTCGCACTAAGCACATTGACATCAGGCATCACTCTTTATACGTGATCATGTAAGTAGTAGAAATGTCACTCTTGAATCAATTGACATTTTAATGAGATTAAATATGTGATAAACTTTAAATTGATTTTGTTGATTAGGTACCTTATATTGTGATCATGACTAGACAACATTTCTGTTTTGGTTACCTAATCGAGCAACAGCAAAGAGGTCCTTTTTATTGCATTCCACCAGATGATGAAGAAGCAATACAAATCCAATTAGAAGGAACGGACATTTTTAGGCATATGCTAAACCTTTAAATGAGGAACAATTTGATTTTATTAGAAGGAATTAGGCATGCTTGTCAAGTAAGTAATTATTTTTTTGATGTCTTTTCTTGAAATTATGTTTAAACTATGATTTCCATCGATTTGATTCGGATTGTCCCATGGATTTATTTCTTTTGACTTCATCCCATCTACGAGATTTTAAAAGAAAATAATTGGAACTTGAGGAAGAAAAAAAAAAAAGGGGAAAAACATGAAATCGAAATGGTTTTTACGTACACATGAGGGCAAGGATTTGTAGCACCGCCAAGCTCATGGCGTGGGTGGAACCGCCTCAGGTAAGTCACCCAGCAGGTGGAAACACTTCTCTTCAGTAGTAGTACCGCCCGAACACCCTGCTATAAAATGTGTTAGGGCCGGGCGGTAGAACCGCCTCCCCTAATCTGTGAACCGCCTCTCCTCACTCTTCCAAACTCTTCCAAACTTCAAATTGGTGTCATTTCTTCCTATCTAGAAGCCTAAGGAGGAGATTTTAATCGTGATTCAAGCTTCCTACATCTCAAAGAACCAATCTAAGGTAAAAACAGAATTATTTCTCTTTCATTTTCTTGTGAAGTTTCATTCCTTTCTTCAATTAATTTTCGATTATTCATGAATAGAAATGGCTCCTAGAAGAACATCAAGAGACAAAGGAAAAAGGATGGAGGTAGATTCATTTGACCAATCCTTGTTTAAATCACAAAGAGGCCTCCCTTAGATTTTCTGAATTTGGTTCTAGACCCATTCACAAAGGAAAGTATGTTGATTTGAATCAATTAGGAAACTTAGAACCTCTCATGTGGTTTGCAGACTTAGAGGCTTTACCTATTCGCAAATTATTGAACCTATTTATCCACGTTTAGTTAAGTTGTTCTATGCTAATTTAACTGTGAATGATGATGGCTTGTCAACTTATCTTCTAGGTAATGAGATTCAAATATGTGATAATACTATATGCTCATTAATTGGAATTGTTGAAAAAGAGCTAGGGTGTTATTTTCGGGGAAAATGGGATATGGACACAGATTGGTGCCACTCACTCTGAAGCTTTAGAAAGCTGTGTTTGCAAACCCAAATTTAGGAATAATTCCCAAGAGTTGTGAACATTTATTACCTTTTAACTCTAAAATTTTGCATCACATTCTAATAAGCATTATTATTCCTAAGCGGTTTCATCATGATGAGATCGGTTTCACTTTGAATTAGGTACCTTATATTGGATCATGACTAGACAACATTTTCTGTTTTGGTTACCTAATCAGGCAACACATGATAGAGGTCCTTTCTAAAGGATCAATGTTACCATATGGAGGTTTAATAACTAGACTATTGCATGCCCATAACATCATGCATTCCACCATGCCCGGATGAAGAAGCAATACAAATCGAAAAATTTAATGTTATTAATGTTAAACTACTGCGGACGACTTAGATGTCTTGTCGAGCATGGAATAGGGGTTAGGCAACCTAGGAGATGTGATATACCTCCCGTACCGTAGACCATCCTGAAACACCAGTCCTTAGGGGAAATGAATCTCCTCCTCCCGATCCTTTTGTTGCAGCTACATCGGTGACATTTTCTGCTCCATCTACTACTTGACCGATCATGAGAGAGTTAAATGAAGTAAAACTATAGCAAATTGAAATTTTGAAGGAAATGCGGAAGATGAACTTAAAGATCGATCACATGTATAGGCATCTTAGCATTCCTCCTGAGGAGTAGCTTGCTGTGTTTTCTTTTTGAGCGATGTAAACTTATGTTGTATGTTGACATTTATGTTGTATTCCTTACATCGTGACATTCTCTTGTTGACATCTATGTTGTCTTAACTTCATCTGTGTGTCATCTTACATCTTTTCGGCCACTGTGGAATGGTTTTCGGTTTTCTGATTTCTTTTTCCACATTTGTGATGTTTTCCGACCCTCCTTATTGTTTTGATTCCCTCGTTTCCTTTTTGTTGATGACAAAGGGGGAGAAATGATATGTGTACTGCCATATGATACCAAAATGATATGTGTACTGCCATATGATACCAAAATGATATGTGTCTTTGCAATATGATATCGTTGTCCAAAATAAACTTAGTTGGGTTCTTGATATCATGTTTTTTGATTATGTATACTTCATTGATATCCTTGATATCTATTTTGAAATCTTGAAATTAAAATTAATTATGTTGAATTCAAAAATTGAATTCAAGCAATTTTTCTTTATGGCATATACATAGGGGGAGTTAAGAATAACTCCATCACCAATTGATTGTCATCATCAAAAAGGGGGAGATTGTTAAATCTCGGATTTTGATGATGAAATCAATTGGTGAAATATTTGTTCTAATCTCTTTGTTGAGATGAGTGTGCAGGAATAACTACGATGGAAAGAAAACATAACGTGATTTCCGAGGCCAAGTCCGTCGGGGTTCAAGAGTTCATCGGAAGTCGAGAGATTTTGGAAGAGTTGCCGGAACCATCCAAGATCAAATCGGGGACTTGTCAAAGTTTTGAAAGTCCATTTCAAAGATCGTCGAAGGTTCAGCGGAACTTCGGGAAGATTCGGAAACCAACCGAAGACTAGTTGAGCTCCGGAGTATCTTTGGGAGACCACTTTGGTAGCAATCCAGGGAAGCATCGGAGGCTGCCCTCGCTTAGGAATCTCGCCGGAAGTCGACTTGAAGGGTGTCGATCAAATCACGTTAAGTTATGTTCGTAATTTGCACATGAGTAGAGCAAGGATTTAAGAAATAAATCCTGCCCAAAATTCGTGAGGAGCCAACCAGGCCACTCTTGTGTCAAGTTGAGATCTAAACAGGCCCCATTCGGCTCAGCATTTCCTCCTGTCGTCCGGGGGGCAAGAGGTGGAACCGCCAAGCCTGGGGCGGTGGAACCGCATAAGCTGGGCGGTGGAACCGCCTTGACTGAAGTGGTAGCACCGCCCTGCACACATACACAAAGCGGTGGAACCGCTGTTTGAAAGCGGTAGCACCGCCTGTACACCGACGAGTGGTGGACCGCCTTTGGTGGGCGGCGTGTGGCACCGCCTAGTCACCAGGATCGAGCGGTAGCAGCGCTTTGCTGGGCGGTGGCACGCTGCCTCGTCACATCGATCAAAGATCGACACATTTGTGAGGTGGCACCGACAAAGGCGAGTGTGGCACCGCCTTGACCACCAGAAACGTGGGAACTCCAAATTCACTTGGAATTTGGAGCCCAATTTTGAATCCACTTTGGATCTATAAATACCCCCCCTTTCTCAGCTGAAAGGGTACCCTTTTGAGCAAGAAAAAGTTTGAGTCTTGAGCTTTTGAAGAGTTTTGAAAAGTGTTGTTCTCTTTACTAAGTGTTCACCTCTTGGAATTTGGAGCCCAATTTTGAATCCACTTTGGATCTATAAATACCCCCTTTCTCCTGAAAGGGTACCCTTTTGAGCAAGAAAAAGTTTGAGTCTTGAGCTTTTGAAGAGTTTTGAAAAGTGTTGTTCTCTTTACTAAGTGTTCACCTCCTTCTTCTTCTTGTGAAATCTTGTAAGAGTGTGAACCTCTTGTAAAGGGTTGTAAGAGGGGTATTTGGTTCTTCCCCTTCAAAGGACTTGCTAGTGGAAGAGCGGAGCCTCATCGCAAAGGCTTCAAGAGTGGATGTAGGTCATTTGACCAAACCACTATACATCATTGTGTCCTTAAATGTGTGAGTGTTTATATTTCTGAATCATTTCATTTCTTGGCTGCAAGTTCATAGTTAGTTCCTTTTCACAAGCAATTACTTTCAAGTTCTCTTTCGTCAAATCGAAATCTTCCTACGAACTTGTGTTTCTTTGCGAAATCGGTTTCAAGAATACGAGTTTAATCCGCTGCACTAATTCACCCCCTCTTAGTGCCTTTTGATCCTTTCAATAAGAAGGTCACTAACTTCGCTTTAATAGCTATCGGAGAAGAGGTAAGTGATTTATTTAATGAAAATTTAACTTTCAATGAGTTTCAAATGCATTTCATGAATTGTTTGATGAGTGTAGAATTATTAGTAAAAAGTTTAGTTTGTTGAAAAAGGAGTATGCTCTCTAAGTTGATAGATTTGAAACTTTTAAAAATAACACTCCTTCTTTGCCTCCATGCTCTAAGTGTGAACACTTAGAAGCACTTGAGAAGGAGAACTTGATACTCAAAGAAACCTTAGATAAATTTAAGGTTGGTAGTAAGTCTTTGGACATGATCCTTCTTAATAAGGGTCAAGTTCATAAAAGAAGTGGAATCAGATTTGAGAGTGGATCTCACCAAAATCCAATCACTTTTGTTAAAGGACCTACATTACATGTATCACCTCACATTAAGTGTAATTTTTGTTGGAAACTTGGACATGTTAATTACAAATGTCCATTTAAGAAACATAGCCCATATAAATTGATATAGGTTCCTAAAGGAACTATAAATATTTCAATGCAAAATGATAAGATACGTAGATCAATTTTTAAGGCACCCAAGGTCAAATGGGTACCTAAATATCACCTTATATAAGCATCTTAACCATCACAAGCTAGAAGTGAGTAACGATACCTCATGATGCATGATCGTTTTCAAGCACACTAGCTCAAGCAATAGAAGACCATTATGTTGAATCTTGGATTTTGATGATGAAGTCAATTGATAGGTTATTTGATCTAATTCATATTATTGAGAAAAATATGTAGGATTAACTATGATAGCGATGAAGACGTAAAGCAAAATGACATGTCGTAGTCAAGTTCTATCAAATCCTTGGAAGTTCGAGAGCCCACCGGAAGTCCAAAGAATTTGTCAGAAATGCTATTGGAATTGGCCGAGAATAAATCGGGCGCTTGTCCAAGGGTTTTTGGAAGGTTTGTCGGAAGTTCACGGAGCTCACCAAGAAAGATTGGAGCTTGCCATAGAAGACTCATCGGAACTCACTAAGGTCGTCATAAAGTCTGGGAGCCTACTGGGAGTCCACCGAAAGTTGTCCGAGGGTTCATCGAAAGTTCATCGGGAGTTTACTGAAAGCTCATCAGAAAAAGACTTGATGTTGTCGGATTATAATTTTGCTTAGAATATGTTTTTAATTTTATAGTTAGTACGTAATTAGGGTTATGATTAGGTGTTAATCTTTTAACCCTGGTAGGAGCCAACTAAGCCTGTAAACTAACTGGATTGGATCGGATTCAAGGCCCATCCAGAAGTGCTAGACCTGTCTAGCAGTGGCACCGCCCTGGGAACAGATTCCCAAGTGCTCTAGGTGGTGGTACCATCGATAGTTATTACCTGATAGGCGATGATACTACCCCTCCACAGAGGCCGAGACTTTGTCAAGCGATAGTACCATTAGACTAGGTAGTGGTACTGCCTAGTACACTGACAGAACTAAGGTCAACTGGAGGTGGTATCGCCAGCACTCAAAAATCCGGGAGATAACCTTTTTTGGCTCTAATTTTGAAGCCAATTGAGCCTACAAATACCCCTTACTTTTCAACTAGCTAAGCACATTGAGAAGTGTTAAAAACTAAGCCAAAACTTGAAATAGCCTTGGAAAGCTTGAGTGTTTACCTTCTAAAGTCTCACTTATAAAAGTTCTGTAAAAGAGTGGGAACCACTTATAAAAGTTTGTAAGAGGGGTGTTTGATCCTTCCCCTTCAAGAAGGATTAATAGTGAAAGATAGGAACCTCATCGGAGGAGGTTTCGAAAGTGAACATAGGTCATTTGACTGAACCACTATAAATCGCTACATACTTCTCTTGGTGTGTATGTTTTAAATTACTGCATTTTAATTTTTACTTTACTACAATCTTTCAATCTCCTTCTCTCAACTCTCTTTCATATTCACTTGAATTATCCTCTTTTCCGAAATCGCTTTCGTCGAACAAAACTTTTCAACCCATAATGTTTTTTCAAAATTAGTTTAAATTATCACTTTTTATCCACTGTAATAATTCACATCCCCCCCTCTTAGTATCGCTCTAGATCCTAACAGTTGGTATCAGAGCGAGATCACTCTCATTTTGGTTTAAAACCCAAGAGACATGATATTTTTCGACATACAAGAGGGTCATTCAATCACAAGTCTGCCTATGTTTAATGGGTCCGATTACACCTATTGGAAGACTCGCATGAAAAATTTTCTTATTTCTATGGATTTTGAACTTTAGAACATTATTGAAAATATCTTTCAAAAATCTTCTCTTCCGATGAATGAATGGAATGAGTCAGATAAGAAGATTTTCGCTCTTAATACCAAGGCTATGAATGCATTGTTTTGTGCTCTTAATAAAAATGAATTTAATCATATTTCAATTTGCGAATCGGCTTTTGATATTTGGCATAATCTTGAAATCACTCATGAGGCACTAGCCGAGTGAAAGAGTCCAAAATCAACCTTTTAATACATTCTTACAAGTTATTTCGGATGAAACCATGTGAGTCCATCGGAAACATGTACACCCGTTTTACGGATGTCATCAATGGACTTAAAGTACTTGGGAAATTTTTTTCTAATTTTAAACTTGTAACTAAAATCTTAAGATCCCTCCCAAAGAGTTGGGATCCAAAAGTTACGGCCATTCAAGAGGCCAAGGACTTAAAGAACTAATTAAGTCATTGATGACCTACGAGATGATTTGCAATGCTCATGATGAGCTTAAGAACTCCCTTCCAAAGAACAGGAAGGATATGGCTTTGAGAATATAAGAAGACCACTTGAAAGAATCTTCAAGTGATGAGGACCTTGATGATGAACTTGCACTCTTGACTCGAAAATTCAAAAAATTTATAAGAAGAAATAAATTTAAAAATGACTATAAAAATAAACTTGAACCTAAAAAAAAATAAGTAATATGCTATGTATGCAAGAAGCTAGGGCATTTCAAAAGTGAATGCCCCCAAGCAAAGAAGAAGCATCCGAAGAAGAAGAAGGCTTTAAAAGCAACATGAGACGATTCAAGTAGCTCTGAAGACGAAGCAACCAACAAGGAGGTCTCCAACTTCGCCTTGATGGCTATCGAAGAAGAGGTAAGTGATTTATTTAATAAAAATTTATCTTTTGATGAGCTTTCAAATGCATTTCATGAATTGTTTGAAGAACGTAGAACTATTAGCAAAAAGTTTAGTTTGTTAAAAAAGGAGCATGCTCTCTTACTTATAAATTTGAAAATCTTAAACACGACACTTCTTTGCCTCCATGCTGTAAGTGTAAACACTTAAAGGCACTTGAGAAGGAGAACTTGCTACTTAAAGAAATCTTAGATAAATTTAAGATTGGTAGTAAGTCTTTAGATATGATCTTTGCTAATAAGGGTCAAGTTCATAAAAGTAGTGGAATCGAATTTGTGAGTGGATCTCACCAAAATCCAATCACTTTTATTAAAGGACCTACATTGCATGTATTACCACACACAAAGTATATCTTTTGTTGTAAGCCCGAACATGTTATTTACAAATGTCCATTTAAGAAACTAAGCCCACATAAATTGATATGGGTTCCTAAAGGAACCATAAGGAATTCAATGCACAATGACCAAATTAGTATATCAATTTTTGAGGCACCCAAGTTCAAGTGGGTACCTAAAAACCATCCTCTTTTATAGATACATTCACCCTCACAAGCTAGGAGTAAGAGATGGTATCTTGATAGTAGATGCTCAAGGCATACAACCGGAGATCCATCTCAATTCTCTAAGCTCACTAGCCAAGATGAAGGGTATGTCACCTTCGGCAACAATAACAAGGATAAAATCATTGGCAAGGGAACCATAGGTAACAAATCAAACTTTTTAATTGATAATGTGTTATTAGTAGATAACTTAAAGCATAATCTTTTAAGCATTAGTCAATTGTGTGATAAAGGATATATCGTAAAATTTGAATCTAATGCTTGCATCATTGAAAAACTGCACAACAACATATCTATGATTACACTAAAATAAAATAATATCTACACTATAAACATTGATGATCTTAGTAATGAAATGTGTTTTTCGGCCTTGAATGATGATGCTTGGCTTTGGCATAGGAGATTAGGTCATGCTAGCATGAAACTAATCTCTCAAATCACATCTAAAGAACTTGTAAGAGGCATTACTAATGTTAAGTTCGTTAAAGACAAAGTGTGTGATGCTTGTCAACTAAGAAAACAAATGAAAAATAGTTTCAAACCAAATAATCAAATAAGCACCTCTAGATCATTACAATTGATCCATATGGATTTATTTGGACCAATTAACACAACAAGCCTAGGAGGTAGTAAATATGTCTTTGTAATTGTAGACGACTATAGTAGATACACTTGGATATATTTCCTGACACACAAAAGTGATTACTTTAAATTTTTTTAAAGTTTATAAACTTGTTCAAAATAAAAAAGGTTTTATGATCTCATCGATTAGGAGTGCTCATGGTGGTGAATTTCAAAATCGTGATTTTCAAAATTTTTGTGAATCTAATGGATATAACTATAATTTCTTTACTCTGAGAAATCCTCAACAAAATAGAGCAATAGAAAGAAATAATAGGAATTTACAAGAAATGGCAAGAACCATGTTGAATGAATATAGTTTATACAAGTACTTTTAGACCGAAATCATTAATACGGCTTGCTATGTCATGAATAGGATTTTAGTAAGACCATCTCTCTCCAAAATTCCTTATGAATTGTGAAATTACAAAAAACCAAACATTTTATATTTTAAAGTTTTTGGTTATAAATGCTTTATCTTGAATGAAAAGATGCCTTAGGAAAGTTTGATGCAAAATCCATTTCTAAAGCTTTTCATATTTTTAATAAAAGAACTTTGGTTATAGAAGAATCTATTTTGTTATCTTCAATGAAGTTTTTGGATTTAAGAAAAATAATTTTGATGTTGATCTTGATTTTAATGGTTTAAATTTGAATGAAACCTCTCCTCCAAATAACAACTTGGATGCATCTTCTTCCGAAATTTCCTTACCTAAGGAATGGAATATTAGATGCCCATCCTAAGGAGCTAATTATAGGAGACATATCAAAAAGAGTTCAAACTCATTCTTCTTTTAAGAATTTTTGTGCCAATGTCACTTTTCTTTCTCAAATTGAACCTAAGTGCATTGACGAAGCCTTAAAAGATGATTCTTGGGTTATCGCAATGCAAGAGGAATTGAACCAATTTGAGAGGAATGAGGTGTGGAAGCTTGTTCCTAGACCTAGTGACCATTTAGTTATTGGTACTAAATGGGTCTTTAGAAATAAGCAAGATGAATTTGGTATCGTGGTTAGAAACAAGGCTAGATTAGTAGCTAAAGGTTTCAACTAAGAAGAAGATATCGAGTACGAAGAAACTTTCACTCTTGTGATAAGATTAGAAGCCATAAGGATGCACCTTGCCTATGCTAGTAGTAATAGTTTTAAGTTGTTTCAAATGGATGTCAAAAGCACTTTCTTAAATGGTTTCATTTCTGAAGAAATGTATGTTGAACAACCATCCGGATTTGAAAACCCTCTTTTTCCTAATCATATGTTTAAATTGACTAAGGATCTCTATGAGTTAAAACAAACCCCAAGGGCTTGGTGTGAAAGACTTAGCTCTTTTTTTATTTCAAATAATTTTAAAGGCAAGGTCGATACTACATTGTTTATTAAATATTTTAAAAATAATTTTTTCATTGTTCAAATTTATATTGATGATATTATCTTTGGTTCTACAAATGAATTTTTATGTGAATCATTTGTCAAGTGTATTATCCAAGAGTTTGAAATAAGTCTAATGGGTGAACTAACCTTCTTTTTAGGATTACAAATTAAACAACTTAGTGATGGTATATTTCTTAATCAAACCAAATATATTTCAGAATTGTTAAAACAGTTTAATATGGATGGTTCAAAAGCCATCAAGACTCCTATGAGTACCTCCACTAAGTTAGATATGGACGAAAGTGGAGAAAATTTTGATAAAAAAATATATAGGGGAATGATAGATAGTTTACTTTACCTCACCATAACTAGACCGGATATCATGTTTAGTATAGGACTTTATACTAGATTTCAAGCTACTCCTAAGTTATCTCATCTTAAAGACGTTAAAAGAATCCTTAGATATCTTAAAGGAACTCCTAACCTAGGATTATGGTATCCAAAATTCGATAACTTTGATTTAGTAGCTTATACGGATGCAGATTTTGCCGGATGTAGAATAGATAGAAAAAGTACATCCAAAACATGTCAATTTTTAGGACATGCACTTGTTTCTTAAACTTTCAAGAAATAAAACTCGATTACACTATCTACGGCCGAAGCCGAATACATAGCCGTAAGTGAGTGTTGAGGACAAGTTGTTTAGATAAAAAATATATTAGAAGATTATAGAATTCATTTAAAGAATATTCCTATAAAATGTGATAACACAAGTGCTATATGTTTGACTAAAAATCTCATTCAACACTCTAGAACTAAATATATTGACATTAGGCATCATTTTATATGAGATCATGTTAATAACAATGATGTTATTCTAGAATTTATTGATACAAAACACCAATTGGCATATATCTTTACAAAACCCTTAAATAAAGAATAATTTGATTTCATTAGACGGGAATTAGACAAGTTAAATTATCCTATTGCTTGAGTTTGTCTCTTTTCCGAAATTTTTTCAATTTTGTATCATCTCTTTGGTTTTCATGAACTTATTTTAATCCCTCACCCATCTTGGTATTATCTTTTCGGATTTTATATTATCTTGTGCCATCTTTTCAATGGAGCTTTCATCTTCCTCCAAATCTTGAATTAATACTATTGTTTCATCTATTGATGACATTTAGAATCATATACATTTGATGATTCATGCTTGATGGCTTTTTGATATCATACCCATTTAATGACTTGGTAAATTTGATTCTATCGATTTTATACTCCCTCTACTTCCATTGGCATGAATAAATGATTCACTTTTCACACTTTCGTATCATGAAATTGGAAGTTTGATAATTTTTTAATAACCCAAACAAAATTGCTTTCATGACACATGCAGCTATTCTACATATCTTTGTCATGAACTCTATATGAAAAGAAGGAGCTCTCAATTTTTTTTATAGCTTGAAAACTCTCTTGAAATAAATTCGGATATCATTCATTTAGGTTTCTTAACTCTATAAATTTCTATAAACTTTTATGAATTTTATAAATGTAAAGATTTCGGATGTCATGAACTTTTATAAATTTTCCACTTGATGAATTTTCCATGAAAATGCCAAGTTAGCTATCATGAACTCTTCTTTATGTTGTGAGCCCTTAATGAATTTTTGGATGCTCTTTTCATGAGTTTTTAAGTATACATCATAAGCTTTGTGCTAAAATGATCTCTCCTTTCTACCTTAAGAATTTTATTTGGTGAAAATAATTCTTGTATGAATTTTTATTGACTTGAATGATTCATTTTTTTTACTCCACAGATTATTTTTGTCGAATTAACTTTTAATGTTGAATTATATCTATGATATAAATTTTTGATGAATTATAAGTGTTCTTGATGGAATTGTGAATTTATCCTTTTGACACCTTCACAAAATTTTTTTATGGAATTGTGAATTTATCCTTTTGACACCTTCACAAAAATTCTATCACAACAATTGGTATCAATAGCCCATTTCCTTTTTGTTGATGACAAAGGGGGAGAAAAATGTGGCAAATTGAATTGATGACTTGATGGCATGATTTATATCGATAAATGCTTTGTATGTATTGTACTGCAATGTATCACAATTGCAATGCTTTGTATCGTAAAATGCTTGCTATCATTAAAAGCATCACAATGTATTACAATTATATGTAGTGTATCGCAATTGTATAGAATGTATCGTATGCATCGCAAATGTTTCATGAATGCTTAAAATGAAAATATTTCTATGATCATTATCATATCATGTTACTTAAATTTGATATCTTGCCTTGATACGATTAGCTCTCATTTGTGTATCATTGAATGATGTATCATCAATTGATATCATGCCTTAAATTCTTGAACTATTTGATATCACTTAATTCTTGTCACATTTCAAAATTATAGTTGGTATTATTTGTCAAAATAATGATTGTATATCATCATTCGACATTAAACTTGAAAATGGATGTCATGCCTTGACATTTTTTTCGAATTGTGAAAAATATGAAGTTTCATATTTAGAGATGAAAAAACATGCTAGTTGAGCATGACAATAAGTTCGAACATATGTAACTTATCGGGTTGGGCTTGAATTCAAAGGGTTTGAATTCAAGTGTTTCCTTTCTCAAAATATGGCATATAGATAGGGGGAGTTAAGGTTAACTGCATCATCAATTAATTATCAACATAAAAAAGAAGGAGATTGTTGAATCTCGGATTTTGATGATGAAGTCAATTGATAAATTATTTGATCTAATCCATATTATTGAGAAAAGTGTATAGGATTAACTACGATAGTGATAAAGATGTAAAGCAAAATGACATGCCGAAGTCAAGTGCTATCAAATCCTTCGAAATTCAAGAGTCCACTGGAAGTCCAAAGAATTCATCAGAAATGCTGCCAGAATTGGCCGAGAATGAATCGGGGGCTTGCCGTAGAGTTTTCAGAAGTTCGCTGGAAGGCTCGTCAAAAGTTTACGGAGCACTAAGAAAGATTGGAGCTTGCCATAGAAGACTCATCGGAACTCACTAAAGTCGTCATAAAGTCCAGGATCCTACTAGGAGTCCGCCGAAAGTTGTTCGAGGGTTCATCGGAAGTCCATCAAAAGTTCGCCGAAAGCTCGCTAGAAAAAGACTTGACGATGCCGGATTATAATTTTGCTTAGAATATATTTTCAATTTCATAGTTAGTACATAATTAGGGTTAGGATTAAGTGTTAATCCTTTAACCCTAGTAGGGGCTAACTGGGCCCGTAAACTAATTAGATTGGGCTAGATTCAAGGCCTATCCAGAAGTGCTAGACCTGTCTAGCTTTGGCACCACCAGACTAGGGCGGTGGAATCACCCCGAGAATAGATTCCCAAGTGCTCTAGGCAGTGGTACTACCCAGGTCAGCGATGGTACCATCGGTAGTTATTACTTGTCAAGCGGTAGTACCGCTTGACAAGCAGTGGTACTGCCCCTCCACAAAGCCTGAGATTCTGTTAGGCGATAGTACCACCAGACTAGATGGTGGTACTACCCAGTACACTAACAGAACTAGGGTCAATTGACGGTGGTACCACCAGTGCTTGATGGTGGTACCGCCAGCACTCGAAAATCTAGGATGTCACCTTTTATTGCTCCAATTCTGAAGCCAATTAAGCCTATAAATGTCCCTTACTTCTCAACTGGCTAAGCACATTGAGAAGTGATAAAAACTGAGCCAAAACTCTAGTGAAACAACCTTGGAAAACTTGAGTGTTCACCTCCTGAAGTCTCACTTATAAAAGTTCTATAAAAGAGTGTGAACCACTTGTAAAATCTGTAAGAGGGGTATTTGATCCTTTCCCTTCAAGAAGGATTGATAGTGAAAGTCGGGAACCTCATCAGAGGAGGTTTCGAAAGTGGACATAGGTCATTTGACCAAACCACTATAAATTGCTACGTACTTCTCTTGGTGTGTAAGTTTTAAATTGCTACATTTTAATTTTTACTTGGCTGCAATCTTTCAATCTCCTTCTCTCAACTCTCTTTCGTATTCATTCGAATAATTCTCTTTACCGAAATCACTTTCATCGAATAAAACTTTTCAACATACAATATTTTTTCGAAATCGGCTTAAATTATCAGTTTTTATCCGTTGCACTAATTCACCCCCTCTCTTAGTGCTGCTCTAGATCCTAACACATTGAGTATAATGTATTGAATGAGACTAAAACATACTAGCATGATTTTGATGGAAACATTTGTAACATGCTTGATTTTACAATTTGAAATCCTATGTTTTGGAATGATGTGTTTTTGGTCTAGATGGCTTTGACAAAACCTTGCTTTGAATCTATACGATGATACTTGGTTTTTGTATGAAAAATTTGAACATTCCTATGAAAGGTCAAATCACCTAAATTGAAATACTTAAAAAAAATGCATTTTCCATCTACTCGAGATTAATGAACTTATTTATTTCATGAATCTTGTAAACTTCTTGAATGTGATTTTGATTATAAGTTTGGAGTCGATGAATTGAACTAGTATGAGATCTTTCAAAATGATTCATGGCCTCTATTTTTAAACTTTTGAAATCATAACTTTATTTTGTTAGAATCATATCTTATTGAGCATCGATGGTTTGAATACATTTAATACTCAAATTTTCTTTTGATCTTGATAACTTGATGTTCCTTATGCATGAATCATGTTCTCATTTGATGATACATTCAAATGAATCACTTATTGATATTTACGATTCGGATATATCCATTTTGAAATATCTTTCCAATATGATTCTTAGTGATGAATCTATTCTTTGAATCTCGCAAACTATGATATTGATTTTGATGGTTTGAACTTGAATAAGCTTCATCATGATCTTGACTTCTATTTCTCAGACTTATGACTTAAGACAATGTGATTCTATGAATCTTGATTTTGATCTTGCTAAAAATAATATCTATAAACGATGAATGATGTGTTTCATGATTTTACAAACTGATCTTTGTTAATTTTGATGTTTATAACACCTCTTTCGATTAATTTTTGTTTGATGAGTCATCGCTCTTAGTAAAAAAAAAATAACAAGAGATTGGAGTGATTCAAATGATATCATTGCAACTCAATCAAATGCATAATAACTAAAATTCAAACATTCAAAACAATATAGAGGAAAATTAATCGATTAAAAGATCAAGGTGCAACTACCCCCAAAAATTGTCTAAGTGTGGGTGCCAATGGTGGCACCACCAGAACTGGTGGTAGCACCCCTAGGCATTCTATTCCCAAGCAGTGACACCGCCTAGTTAGCGGTGGCACCGCCCAAGAGCCACCTATATAAAGGGGTCTTTAGGGCTGGTGGTAGAATCGACCCTCCCCTTTGCTACAGCCCTTAAGATTTCTTTCCCACCTCTCAATTTTGATCCTCATCCTCATCCTCTAGAAAACCTAAAAGGGTCTCTACTTCATCAAGATTTGCATCAATCTCAAGAACTAAGGAAGATTTCTACTAAGGTATTCTTTTCATTCCTTCCTTTGAATTCATATTGTATTACTATTCTTTTGAAATCATTCTTCCATTATTATCATTTGTAGACAAATGGCACCTAGGAGATCATCTAGGGATAAAGAAAAGAGGAAAAAAAGAGATTCATATGACCCCTCCCTATTTAACTCTAGTGAAAATACCCTTAGGCATCCTAGTTTTGAATCTATAAGTATACACAAGGGTAAGTATGTTGATCTAGATGAATTAGGAAACCTAGAACCTATACAATGGTTTGCCAATCTAGATGTCTTGCTTATTTAACAAATTAGCGAACCAATATACCCTAGGCTAGTTCGTTTATTTTATAGCAACCTAAATATAGATAAAGACAACAATGTATCAACCTATCTTCTAGGGAATCAAATCTCAATTATGGACATTACGATTTGCGACCTAATTAGAATTTCGAAAAGCACAAGAGGTTTTATTTTAAAGGGCAATAGGATTTAGATGAAATCGGAGTAACTTATTCTGAGGCTTTAGGGACCATTTTTGGAAATCCTAACTTATCCATAATCCCTAAAAGTTGTGAACACCTGCTACCTTTTAGCTTTAAGATTCTCCATCACATCATTATTAGTATCCTAATTCCAAAACAATATCACCATGATGAAATTAATCAAATGGAACTAGGTACCATGTATTGGATAATGGCCGGACAAGAAAATTGTTTTGGTTACTTAATCTGGTAGAATATGATTGACGTATCATATAAGGATCTATTGCTTCCATATGGGAGGTTAATCACAAGATTATTACATGCAAACCACATTAGGACACTACCTAATGAAGAAACAATCAAAGTAGATAGATACAATGTGATCAATAGAAATCTATTTAAATGTTTAAGGTGCACTTTTAGGAATAAAATTTGGACTAGGTTACCTAGAAGGACCGATCCACCCTCTCCTAAAGAAGAACCCGAAACACCTGTATTTAGGGGTAATTAGTCTCCTCTTCCTAGTCCCTTTGATGCTGCACCAGCAGATCCTACTCTGCTTCTTCTACCGATCCGATTGTCACTTAATTGAATTAACTCAAGTCACAGTAAGATCAACTCAAACTCTAACAAAATGAGATCCTAACTGAAGTGCGTCAAATGAATCGTAAATTCGATAATTTGTATAGATATTTTAGCATTCCACCTGAGGAGTAGTTGTAAAATTCTATATTAACTCTATGTGGTGTAATGGAGCTCACAACTCCCTTTTGTACGCTTTATGCTACTTTGGTACATTTTAATTTTCATATATGTTGAATTGAATTCATGGAATCAAACATACTTCTTTTTTGGTATGTTTTGATTTTGTATCATATTTTCAGTTTTCAAGAACCTATTTTGATCCTTCACCTATCTTGGTATCATCTTTTTCTATTTCGTATTATCTTGTGCCATCTTTTCAATGGAGCTTTCATTTTTATCTTAGATTTATTCTCTTGCTTCATCGATTGGTGATTTTTAGAATTATATACATTTGATGATTCATGTTCAATAACTTTGTGAATTTGATTCTATCGATCTTATCCTCTCTCAACTTTCATTGGCATAAATGAATGGCTTTCATAATTGACTTTTCATGATATCACAGACATTTTCATGAGATTTTGATGAAAAATAAAAGTTTGATAAAATCTTGACCAAATTGCTTTCATAGATCATCGAATTATTCTCTTTATGCATATATTTGTATCATGAAAAGAAGAAGCTTCTATGAATGCTCTCCTAAAATCAATTTGGATTTCATTCACTTCTTTAAATGTAAATTTAATGATCTAACTCTTGTATAAATCTTTACGTCATGAGCTTTTATGAATTTTTCATGACGTGATTGGTTGTTTTCCACTTCATAAATTTTTCATGGAAATGCTGAGTTAGCTTTTATCACGATATGAATTTTCAATCATTCGAACAAATTGCCTTTTGATATCTCAATTGTTCTTGAATGGACTTTCTTGACTTTTACCATGAGTTTTTATGAATTTTTATGCTTGAATGATCTCTTTTCTACCACACAAATTTTACTTGGTAGAAATTTGGACATTAACAACTTTTGAATGAATTTTTCTTTATGTCATGAGCTCTTGATGGAAAGTAAAAATTTTTATGAATTTTTTGCTTTAATGATATATCTTTTCTATGAATCTATGGCATGAATTTTCAATAGAATAAACGAATTTCTTGAAATTTTAATTCTTCTTGATGGAATCATGGATTTATTCTTTTTGCCACTTTCACAAAAATTCTGTGGTAATATTTAGTATCAATGGCCCATTTCATTTCTGTTGATGACAAAGGGGGAGAAATGTGGCAAATTGATGACAATGGCATGATTTGTATCATGAAATGCTTTATAAAATGCCTTGAAAATTGATAACATGTTTCATATCATAATATGGATGAATTGCAATACTATGTATCATATGTATCGGAAAGTTATGAAATGTATCATATGCATCACAAATGGATGAAATGTATCATGTATGTTTAAAATGAAAATTTTCTATGATCATTATTATATCATGCTTGAATTTGGTATCTTACTTTGATACGATAATTTAGTTTCATTTGTATATTATTGAATGATGTATCGTCAATTGATATCATGCTTTGAACTTGTGAACTTTTATTTGATATCATTTGATTCTTGCTATATTTCAAAATTAAAGTTTGTATCATTTGTTTAGATGATGATTGTCTATCATCATTCAACATTGAACTTGAGAATGGATGTCATGCCTTGGCATAATTTTCATATTGTGAAATATATGAAGTTTCATATTTGAGATTAAAAAAAATCATACTTGTTGAGCATGTCGATAAGTTCGAATGGTTGTAACTTATCGGTTTGGGCTTGAATTCAAGTGTTTCTTTTCTCAAATATGGCATGTAGATAGGGGGAGTTAAGGTTAACTCCATCATCAATTGATTGTCATCATCAAGAAAGATTGTTGAATCTCAAATTTTGATGATGAAATTAATTTTTAAATTATTTGATCTAATCTATTTATTGAGAAAAGTGTGCAGGATTAACTACGATAGCAATGAAGACGTAAAGCAAAGTGACGTGCCGGAATCAAGTGCGATCGAATTATTGGAAGTTCGAGAGTCCACCAAAAGTTTGAAGATTCGTCGGAAGTACTACCAGAACTAGCCAAGAATGAATCGGGGGCTTATTGATGGGTTGTCGAAAGTTTGTCGGAAGGTTCGTCGGAAGTTCGTGAAGCTCACAAAGAAAGATCAGAGCATGCTAAAGAAGACTTGTCAAAACTTGCTAAGGTCATCGTAAAGTCTAGGAGCCTACCGGAAGTCCACCGGAAGATGTTCGAGGGTTCGTCGAAAGTCCGTCGGAAGTTCATTGGAAGCTCGCCAAAAGAATTCTTGATGTGCCGAATCATGTTTTTGCTAAGAATATGATTTTAATTTTATAGTTAGCATGTAATTAGGGTTAGGATTAGGTGATAATCCTTTAACCCTGGTAGGGGCTAATTTGTCCTGTAAATTAATTGGGTTGGATTCAAGGCTCATTCAGAAGTGCTGGACCCTATTTGGTGGTGGCACCACCAGATTAGGGGGTGGAACCACCCAGGGAACAAATTCCCAGAAGGTCTGGGCAGTGGTACCGCCCAGGTCAATGGTGGCGCCGCCCAGGTGAGCGGTGGTACCGCCCAGGTCAACGGTGGTACCGTCGGTAGTTATTAACTGCCAAGTGGTGATACTGCCGGTTAAGCGGTAGTACCACCCCTCCATAGAGCCTGAGACTCGGTCAAGCAATAGTACCACTAGATTGGGCAGTGGTACCATCCAATGTCAGGATTAACTGGCGGTGGTACTGCAAGTGTCAAGCAATGGTACCGCCAACACCCGAAAATCTAGGATGAGACCTTTTTTGGCTCCAATTCTGAGATCAATTGAGCCTATAAATACCCCTTACTTCTCAACTAGCTAAGTACATTGAGTGTTAGGGATCGAGTGGCACTAAGAGGAGGGGGATGAATTAGTGTAGCGGTTAAGAACGATAAATTCGGTGATTTAAAAATGATTTTGAAAACTTCGTACGTTGAAACTTATACTTCGATTAAATCCGCAACGAAAGATGCTTTAGAGGTAAAATGATTTGTAAGAAGGAGATGAGAAGGTAGAGCATCAAAATCAAATGAAGATGGTTTGCAATAAAGTAAATTGCAAGAATATAAACGTAAACCGATTTATAGTGGTTCGGTCATACGACCTATGTCCACTCCCGATTCCTCTTCACTTGAGGCCACCGGCTTTTCCACTAGCTATCCTCCTTCCAACAGGCAAGGATCAATCCCTTACAGCTCCCTCCTTTTGACGGGCTTAGGAGGTAACTCTTACAAGGTCTCTCACCCCTCTCTTGGACTAGAACACACTTAAAGCTTAGAGGGAAGATTTTGACACTATTTCAACATAGTTTTCCCTTTTTCTTTCTCAATTCTAGACACCCTTTCAACCATGAATAAGAGTGGTATTTATTGAGCTCAAGAGAATTCAAATTTGGAGCCCAAATTTGAATCATTTTTTGTTTTCCCGGTGCTGGCGGTGCAACCGCCTGTCAATGGCGGTGCCACCGCCTGTCAGTGGAGGTGTCACCGCCTATCAGTCTAACATTGACAGTGCACTGGGCGGTGCCACCGCCCAGCCCAGCAGTGCCACCGCCTAGGCTCTCGGGTGCTGGATGGTGCCACCGCCCTAGCCAGGCAATGCCACCGCTTGGGCTCTCGGGTCTTGGGCGGTGCCACTGCCAAACACTTCCAACTTCACTGGTTGGGCCTTAAACTCGGCCCAAACCAGTCCGTTATCGGGCCTAATTGGCCCTTACTTGTGTAATAAGATTAACACCTAATCCTAACCCAAATTAATGTGCTAACTATAAAATTAAAGATATTTCCTAAGCTATTACAAAGTCTAATAAGTCAAGACTTCATCCGGCGAACTTCCGACTGTCTTTCGACTGTTAGGGATCGAGCGACACTAAGAGGGTGGGGGGTGAATTAGTGCAGCGGTGAAGAACAATAGATTTTTCAGCGATTTGAACAAGTTCGAAAACATCGTATGAATGAATGCAACGTTTCGTTTGAACCCGAAAAGATTGCGTTTCAACTTTAAAGCATACGTAAGAAGATGAAGATGAAGTTAGTAAATAAGGCAGCAAATGAAAATAGTTTGCAGCAAAGTAAGTTGCGAGAAAGTAAATGCAAACCGATTTATAGTGGTTCGGTCATCCGACCTACATCCACTTCCGAAGCCTTCTCTGATGAGGCTCCCAACTTTCACTAGCAAATCCTTTTGAAGGGGAAGGACCAAACACCCCTCTTACAACCCTATTACAAGAAGTTCACACTCTTATAGATTTTTCAAAGAGAAAGAAGGAGGTGAATACAAGATATTGAAAACTAGACTTTCCTAAGCCTTTTGCTCAATTTCTAACTCTCTAAGAGTTACATTTCAACTGAGAAAAAGGGGGGTATTTATAGATCCAAAGTGGATTCAAATTTGGGCTCCAAATTTGAAATCAAATTGGAGTTCTTGTCTTTGGCGGTGCTATCGCTCGTGTCGAGCGATACTACGCTTTGTCGATCGTCGATCGATATTGCATAGGTGGTGCTATCGCTTGTGCCAGGTGGTACTACCGCCTCAGGTTTAAGCGGTAGCACGCCTTGCGAGCTGGCTGCCAGCGGTTTCACCGCTGGCTTTTTAACTACTTGGGGCGGTTACTACCTAGCACACAGTCTTTGGGTGGTGCTACCGCCCAGCACACATGCTGTTGGGCGGTGCTACCACCCAGCACACAACCTGCTGCTAGGCGGTGCCACCACCCAGCACACAGGTTGCTGGGCGGTGGCACCGCCTAGCATAAATCAACTTCTGGTTTGGGCCGAAAACTCGACCCAAACCGGTCCCAAACAAGGCCCAATGGGCGCCTACTTGGGTTAAAAGATTAACACCTAATCCTAACCCAAATTAATGTACCAACTACAAAATTAAAGACATTTCCTAAACTATTACAAAGTTCACCAAGTCAAGACTTCTTCCGGCGTGCTTCCGGCGAACTTCCGACGGTCTCCTAACGAACCCTCGGAAACCATTCAGCGGACTCCCGGCAAGCTCCCGGACTTCACGATGATCTTAGCGAGTTCCAACGAGCTTCATTGGCAAGCTCCGATCTTTCTTGGTAAGCTCCGTGAACTTCTGACGAACCTTCCGGTGAACTTCCAAAAACCCTTCGGCAAGTTCCCTACTCGTTCTCAGCCAATTTCGGCAACACTCCCAACGAATCTTTGGACTTCCGTCGAACTCTTGAACTCCCAACGATCCATCCCACTTGACTTTCGGTACCCTATTTCACTTTACATCCTTATCTTCATCGTAGTTAATCCTACACATAAACAACAAACACTCTACTTCGATCTAGATAGTTATTACAACGCGAATTGACTTTTAGTTGCCCGGCATGTCATTGGTCGGTGCTTCGTCCGATCCTTCGGCACATCATCCTCTCTTACGATTTATTGCCCAATCGGTGGATGACCTCCGCAACCCCGATATCCTTGGCGCAAGATGCACTTCTAGGCCCGATGCCCGACGTACGAAGTCTTTCACCGATTGTCGACCGAACCTCTGGCTCGGCATCCAATATCCAGACATGATCACCTCCGGCGCAACGTCAATTCCTCCAGCGTCAACTGTCTAATCCTGATCGATAGTAGACCTGCATAACTCAAAACACAGTTAGACCACAAATCACAATCAATTAGTTTCATCATCAAAATCCGAGATTCAATAATCTCCCCCTTTTTGATAATGACAACTAATTGATGACTTGCGGAGTTAACCATAACTCCCCGGAGTTTAACACAAACTCCTCCTATCAATATGCCATTGATAGAAACCTTGGATTATCCCAAATCCAAGCAACATTCATCACAATTAAGAGAAAACAACAAACCATCATGCAAAGATATAAAATATTCAATCAATCTATGAAGTCATCAATCTACTTCTCCCCCTACGTCATCAACAAAAAGGAGAAGTAACATCATAGCTAGTTTTCAAGGATATGCAAATATTACAATCATAGTAGCTATCAATCATATCATAACTCAAGCATAGCTTTGCAATACAACATCAATCATACTATTCAATCATAGCAAGTTTTTAAGGATGGGCAATGATGGCAATTTTTTTTCACTTGCTTCTTTAGATGTGTAAGTTGTACTTTCTTTGCTTCCTTTGCATGTTCTAGCTAGCAAAATTTTTTTTTGCGATACATAAGCTAGCAATAAATCTTCTCCCCCTTTGTTTTTGTCAAAAAAGTGGAGTACAAATAGTCAATGCTTTGATCATGACAAAATAACAAATTTGCAACATGAATTTTCAGCATATTAAGTCATGAATTCAAGGGAGTCAAAAATCATGATATGAGAGAAAAAGATGATAAGCAAGCAATCAATAATGATAAGCAAGCTAACATACTTTGCGACACGCAGGTTAGCTTCCTTTCAATTCTTCTCTTTTGTAACTAAGTTTCACCTTTGCATGCTATCAACTTTTTGTTTGCAATGAGCTAGCAATTATATATAATCACTTTAAACATATATGCTAACTTTTCATTAAAACATGCAAACATAAAGGCATGTCAAGTGTAACATTTCAAATTTTTGAAGTTTTGCATTTTGCTTCTTTTGAGATAGTCAAGATAGCAATATTTGCATCCTTTGAGATAGCAATCCTTAACTTCTTGTGAAATTGCAAGGTAGCAATTTTTCTCCCCCTTTGTATTTGTCAGAAAGAAGGGATGATTAAATGGCTAAAAATTTCAATCATTATACAAGCCATTTTTTATATCAATTATAAATTTGCATCAATAAAAGTATACATCAATTGTTCAATCATCACATGATGCAAATAAGACAACAATGCAAAGAAATCATGTCATGAAGGATATCAATATGTAAATTCAACAAGGATCAAAACCAAAAGATATCATTCATGATTCATAACTTTCTTTTTAGCAAGATCAAAATTCATATTTATTAATTTTTAATTTAAGATAAATGTCATACAACCAAGAATAATGATATATAAAAGCATATCAATATCAAGGATCAAATCATGATTACAAGTGCTAACATATTTTCTTTTCATTCATTTTCAAGCCATGATAAAAGAATAAATTAATGATTCAATCATTAAGCACAATTCTTTTACATCAATTTTGAATCATATAGGGCTTACACGACAAATATCAATTTATGATAAAGGGTATACAATCAAGAATCATGATGCATAAAAACATATCATTCTCATAGATCAAGTCATTATTCATTGATTCATCATAAGGCAAATTTCTTTTCAATCATCAATTTTTCAATTGCCACATAAGATATACAAGCCAAAGAATTCTGGTCATTTTTATATTATGAAATATATGATAATAAGGCTCATGATTCATTTAAAAAGATATAGCACAAAGAGCAACTTGATTCATGCATAAGAATTCCAAGTATCAAGTATTAAGATATCAAGACTTGGATTGTGATAAAGCTCACTCAAGTTCAAATCATCAAAATCATTAACATAGTTTATAAGATTCACAAAAGACATAAACTTGAATTGTTCTCCTCTTTGACAAATGATAAAAAGAAGCAATCATTTTCGAGATTCAAAATGCTAGCAATTTGCATCAATCATGACAAGTGATACATCAAAAGTCTACATCAATATTTCAATCAACACGTCATGAAGCATACAAAGTAGTATTGAAACATGAGAGAAAATTTCAAATTACATATGTAATGTTTCAACATTCAAAACACATTTTCTCAAGTTGAGTATCAATAAGTCAAGAGAAAATAACTTATGATTCGTTTGAATTTTTCTTCAATGACATGGGAGAATCATAGTATAAAGTAAGAGGTCTTGAAAAACTCAAGTTATCAAGATCTCGATATAAATAAAACTTATTCTAGTTCAATTTATCAACTCATAATCAATTCATCGAAATCTCTTTTATAATTTATGAGATTCTTAAGATATTATGAAATCATTAATCTTGATAAGATAGTAAATATAATTTCTTTATGTTTCAACATATAAGTATGTCTTTTGCCTTTATATGCCAAATCAAAATATTCAAAATCGAAAGACAAACTTTATTATAAAAATTGTCGAGACAACAATATAACACATTATTTCAAGACATGATATTTAATTTATCATGATAATGTGTTTGATTTTGTTTCAAACAAGTGTGCTCATGTTTCAAAAGATAAGTATCAAATTTAAGATCAAAACATGAGTTTGTCATCAAGATACGATATCACAAAGTCATTAAGCATGATAACAAACTTTTAATATTTTCATTTCAATGATGATTTCATAATGTATGTTCAAACATTTAAATGGAACCCATCATTGTATAAATTCAAAATACAAGTTTGTCATTAAACCCATTAAGATCAAATGCATCAAAATCTTTCATTCGAAAATTTTAATAAGAGCAACATAAATTGATTACATGTGAACATGTATCAACTTTTCAAAGCAAGACGTAAGTTTCGTCATAGAGACCATTAAAACCAAACACATCATAAATAAAACATCATGATTAAAATATTTTTTACTTTTATATTTTATTTTATGTGGTTGATAAGTATGTTCAAAACTTTCATGTAAAAATGAAATCATCAATATGCTTACTTCTATTTTTTTGATCATATTTGGTGTGCAAGCATTATATTGAAACATGCTATTAATTTTTTGTATCAAAAATCATGCAACTTGTTTGAAATCAAAAGCAATATAAAATCATCAAGATTCATGAATTTATAATGATCATATGTATGGAGCATTTTCATTATCAAGCAAGATTTCACATAAGCATGCCCAAAAACTTTTTGCATGAAAGATATGTATCAAATTTAAAGCCAAAAAGTGATATGAAAATCATCAAGATTCATGAATTCATTATGAGTATATTATTTCAAAATATGAGATTTCAAGTCATCAAGTATGATACAATCATTAAGCATGTTTTCATGATACATCATCAAAGTCATTTTAATTCTTTCTTTCATTTGTTATAACAAGATGATGAATGCTCAAACTTTTGCTAAAATCATACATCATTTTAAAAATCTGAAAAATAATTTTTGTCATGAAAACCATTAAGTCCAAATATAACACAAGGCAACATCAAAACCACATTTCTTTCATTTTGAAAATTTGTGGGTTAGGTCTATATAATTAATTTCATGAAGACATGTATCAATAAAAATTTCATCATAAAAAGGGTTAAAACCCATTAAGCCAAGATGGAAGTTTTCAAATTATAATCAAGATACATACATCTATCATCAAAAGATTTTCAAGAAATTCATACATAGATATGTATCATGTTTAAGATTGAAAACTGATATGGAAAGTATACATGAAATTTTATCATCTTAAAATGTCATCTTAATTTGTCATGAAAACAATTAGACCAAAAATACGTTAATCCACAACATAGAGTCAAATCAACATTACTTCAAAAACTAATGCATGTTACAAAATCATCAAGCATCATGTTTAGAAACGAAAAGCAATATAAAACATCAAGATACACATGCATGGATTAATCCTAAGCATTATCACAAATCATGCATCATTCATATTTTTAATTTTCAAAAAATTACTAGAAAGGAAAAAGCATAAAAAAAATCCTACCAACTATTTCAAGCAACTCATGAAAGGATCATGTAATTTCAAAGTAAGGTAAAAACAACTTGGGTGAGTTTCTTACCTCATTGTCGAAAACCGTCAAAGCCCATTTCGCCTCTTCTTTACTTGATTCTTCTTTGCAAGCCTTCTTATTCTTCTTTGGTGGCCTCTTCCTCCATTCAAGTTCATTGTTATTTTTTGATTCTTGTTTAATGAACTTATTAAGATTCATTAAAAGTTCAAAGTCCTCTTTATTGTCCTCATCACTTGAGTCCTCACTCAATTGGCATTTCATAGTTTGGAGTTCTAAAACCTTTTTGTTCTTTAGAAGGTTATCCATGTGTTCATCATATTCAAAAAGTTCTAGAAGGCTCATTTCATGTGTCATTAGTGAGCCAATTAATTCTTCCAATGGAAAATCATTCAAATTTTTAGCTTCTTGTATTGCCGTTACTTTAGGATCCCACTCTTTTAGAAGGGATCTTAAAATCTTGTTTACTAAATCAAAACTTGAAAAAGATTTACCAAGACTTCTTGTATTGACGACATCCGTGAAACGGGTGTACATATCGCCGATAGTTTCACTTGGTATCATTCGGAAGAGCTCAAAATCATGCAATAAGAGGTTTACTTTCGAGTCTTTAACTCTACTAGTTCCCTCGTGTGTGATTTCAAAAGTTTGCCAAATGTCAACAGCTGTTTCGCACGTAGAAATCCGATTGAACTCATTTTTGTCTAAAGCACAAAATAAGGCATTCATAGCCTTTGCATTTAAAGAAAACGATCTTTTCTCCAAATCCGACCATTCGTTCGTCGGTTTAGAGGGAAGTTGAAATCCATTTTCAACGATGTTCCATAAGTTTAAATCAAGAGAAATCAAAAAAACTCTCATTCGAGTTTTCCAATATGTGTAGTCCGAACCGTTAAAGAACGGTGGACGAAAAACCGAAAAGCCCTCTTGAAAGCCATGAAGAGCCATTTCTTACGGGTGTAAATCCGAATGAGAAATAATGTGGCTCTGATACCAATTGTTAGGGATCGAGTGACACTAAGAGGGGGGGTGAATTAGTGCAGCGGTAAAGAACGATAGATTTTTCAGCGATTTGAACAAGTTCGGAAACTTCGTACGAATGAATGCAATGTTTCGTTTGAACCCGGAAAGATTGTGTTTTAACTTTAAAGCATACGTAAGAAGATGAAAATGAAGTTGAGTAAATAAGGCAGTAAATGAAAATGCTTTGCAGCAAAGTAAGTTGCGAGAAAGTAAATGCAAACCGATTTATAGTGGTTCGGTCATTCGACCTACATCCACTTCCGAAGCCTTCTCCGATGAGCCTCCCAACTTCCACTAGCAAATCCTTTTGAAGGGGAAGGACCAAACACCCCTCTTACAACCCTTTTATAAGAAGTTCACACTCTTATAGATTTTTCAAAGAGAAAGAAGGAGGTGAACACAAGATATTGAAAACTAGACTTTCCTAAGCCTTTTGCTCAATTTCTAACTCTCTAAGGGTTACATTTCAACTGAGAAAAAGGGGGTATTTATAGATCCAAAGTGGATTCAAATTTGGGCTCTAAATTTGAAATCAAATTGGAGTTCCCGGTGCTGGCGGTGCTATCGTCTGTCAGTCGTCAGATTGACAGTGCACAAGCGGTGCTACCGCTTGTGCCAGGCGATACTACCACCTTTGCCACTGAAGCTGGGTGGTACTACCGCCCCAAGCTAGGTGGTAGCACCGCCCCAGGCTAGGCGGTAGCACCGCCCAGGCTCGGCTGCCAGGCGATTCCACCGCTTGGCTTTTTGGCTGCTGAGCGATGCTACCGCCCAGCACACAAGCTGTTGGGCAGTGCTACCGCCCAACACACAAGCTACTGTTGGGTGGTGTCACCGGCCAGCACACAGGCTGCTGGGCGGTGCCACCGCCCAGCACAAATCAACTTCTGGTTTGGGCTGAAAACTCAGCCCAAAACGATCCCAAACAAGGCCCAATGGGCCCCTACTTGGGTTAAAAGATTAACACCTAATCCTAACCCAAATTAATGTGCTAACTATGAAATTAAAGACATTTCCTAAGCTATTACAAAGTTCACTATGTCAAGACTTCTTCCGGCATGCTTCCGGTGAACTTCCGATGGTCTCCCATCGAACCCTCGGAAACCATTCAGCGGACTCCCGGCAAGCTCCCGGACTTCACGATGATCTTGGCAAGTTCCAACGAGCTTCATTGGTAAGCTCTGATCTTTCTTGGCAAGCTCCGCGAACTTCCAACGAACCTTTCAGCGAACTTCCGAAAACCCTTCGGCAAGTTCCCTACTTGTTCTCAGCTAGTTCCGGCAACACTCCCAACGAATCTTCGGACTTCCGTCGAACTCTCGAACTCCCAACGATCCATCCCACTTGACTTCCGGCACTCTGTTTCGCTTTACGTCTTTATCTTTATCGTAGTTAATCCTACACATAAACAACAAACACTCAACTTCGATCTAGATAGTTATTATAATGCGAATTGACTTTTAGTTGCCCGGCACGTCATTGGTCGGCGCTTCGTCCGATCCTTCGGCACATCATCCTCTCATGCGGTTCGTTGTCCAATCAGTGGATGACCTCCGAAACCCCGATATCCTTGACGCAACATGCACTTCTAGGCCCGATGCCCGACGTACGAAGCCTTCCACCGATTATCGATCAAATCTCCGGCTCGACATCCAATATCCAGACATGATCACCTCCGGCGCAATGTCAATTCCTCCAGCGTCAACTGTCTAATCCTGATCGATAGTAGACCTGCATAACTCAAAACGCAGTTAGACCACAAATCACAATCTATTAGTTTCATCATCAAAATTCGAGATTCAACACTAACGAACCCTCGAAAACTATTCTGCGGACTCCTGGCAAGCTTTTGGACTTCACGATGATCTTGGTGAGTTCCAACGAGCTTCTTTGGCAAGCTCTGATCTTTTTTGGCAAGCTCCGTGAACTTCCGAAAACCCTTCGGCAAGCTTCCTACTCATTCTCGGTCAGTTTCGGTAGCACTCCCAATGAATCTTTGAACTTCCGTCGAACTCTCAAACTCCCAATGATCCATCACACTTGTCTTCTGGTACTTTATTTTACTTTATGTCTTCATCATTATCGTAGTTAATCCTACACACACGCAAACAAAACTCTACTTCGATCTAAACAATTATTACAATGCGAATTGACATTCTGTTGCCCGGCACGTCATTGGTCGGTGCTTCGTCCGATTCTTCGGTGCATCATCCTCTCTTGCGTTTTGTTGCTCAATCGATGATTGACCTCCGTAACCCCGATATCCTTGGCGTAACATGCTCTTCTTGGCCCGATACCCGAAGCCTTCTGTCGATTGTTGACCGGACCTCCGGCTCGATATTCATTATCCTGACGTGATCACCCGGTGCAATATCAATTCCTCCAGCGTTAATTGTCTAATCCTGATCGATAGTAGACCTGCATCACTCAAAATGCAGTTAGACAATAAACCTTAATCAATTAGTTTCATCATCAAAATCTGAGATTCAACAATCTCTCCCTTTTTGATAATGACAACTAATTGATGACTAACGGAGTTAACCATAACTCCCCGGAGTTTAACCAAACTCTCCCTATCAATATGCTATTGATAGAAACCTTGGATTATCCCAAATCCAAGCAACATTCATCATAAATTATGAGAATCATCAATTCATCATGCAAATATATAAAATATTCAATTCAATATATGAAGTCATCAATCTACTTCTCCCCCTATGTCATCAACAAAAAGGAGAAGTTGCATCATAGCTAGTTTAAAAGATATGCAAGTTTTATAATACACTAGCTATTAATCACATCATACAACATTTAAGCATAGCTTTGTAATACAACATTCAATAATACCATTCAATCATAGCAAGTTTCAAGTCCTTACTAAAAATAAGCAAGATAGCAATTTTTCATTCTTTTCTTAAGATGTACGAATTACACTTTCTTTGCTTCCTTTGCGATATGCAAGATTGCAATTCTTTGCAAGTTCTAGCTAGCTACTGTTTGCCACTTTTTCTTGTGATACTCAAGCTAGCAAGTTTTCTCCATGCTGGTAATTTTGCTTCAAGCTAGCAATTTTTCTCCCCCTTTATCATTCTAAAAAAGAAGGGAGGATGCAATGTTGTAATTAATTTTTTTTTTCATCAAAATAAAAAATGAGATATTAGAAACAAATATTGACATAAATGTTTCTATCATCGAAATTTAAGTCATGAATATGAATTCAATATTCAAGCCAACTAGCTCCCCCTTAGTTATTGTCAAAATGAAGTGGATGACTTATTAGCTAAAGATTTCAATCCATATAAATAAATCATGTCATGATATCAAGAAAATTCAAGAAGGACATGATTCATTTGAAATCATCACATAAGACATACAAGGCAAAGAAATCTTGTCATTTTAATATTATGAAATATATGATATCAAGGCTCATGATTCATTTGAAAAGATATAGCACAAAGAGCAACTTGATTCATACATAGGAATTCTCATCAAGATCACATTTCATAAGAAATTTCAAGTATCAAATATCAAGTAATAATCACATTTCTTGAAATTTCTCAAGTCAAGACGTCAAAAGAAAGTTCATAATTCAGTTGAAACAAAATCTCATTCAAATCAATTCATCAAATCAAGACTCATAATCAAATTATCATTTTTAATATTCATAACATGAACAAAGTTATTACTATATCATCAAAATCTCATTCATAATTCAAGTGATTTACAAAATATCATAAATGAATTTATCACTTGTCTTTTATTTGAAAAATCCAAAACTTTAGAGAAAGAGAGATGTTCAAGAAACATACATTTCTCTTTTAGTGATTTGCATTGATTTCGTATGAACATGCCTTTGTCTTTTTTATATCGAATAGAAACAAGCATGAACATTTAAGACATAAAGGCTAAATCTCATGTCATGAATTCCAAAAGATATCTCAAGTTATCAACTTCACATTAAAAAAGATATTTCAAAAAGATATATCGATAAGTGATTCATTCATGATTTATTTGGTAGGTTCTCCTCTTTAGTAAATCAAAAATAATTATAGGAGAACAAAATAAATTAAGGGAGATAGAACATGATTGAAGCATTGAACATGATTGAAGCATGATTTATATTTAAAATATATCTTATGTCGTAAATACAAATCAAGCAATTTTCAAATCTGAAATCATCCTAAAAAATCACATTCAATTAATTCATACATGACAAGCATAGATTTATTGAAAAATCGATAAGATAGAGGATTGCATTTCATTTTTATAAATTTCTATTCATGTGATTTGTTTCTTATAAGCATGCCTTTGCCTTAAAAAGAAATGTCAACATTCAAGATGGAAAGGTAAATTTCGTCATAATGATCATTAAGTTGAATCACATTAAGCATGTGGCATTTTCCAAAAGATTCGATTCAAGAGATTCACATGGATTCATCAAAAATAATAAAAAAATCCAAGAATCATGCATTTCCTTTTTATGATTTATTTCATATAAGCATGCTTTTGTCTTTTAATGCTAGATTTATGTATCATCATATAGATCCAAAAAGTAAGTTTCAAGAGAAATCCAAATGCATAATATACTCATTTATTATCCAAAATATTCATTATGTTTATTTTTATGAGATTCACAAGATTGGTAAAATGAATTCATTAATCTCAATAGGATATAAAATGCATTTCCATTTTATACAATTAATTTCATGTAAGCATGTTCAAATTTTCATGTATAAATTCCAAAATATACGTTTTGTTATCAAAACCATCAAGACAAAACATATCAATCATAAAGCATCATGATAGTATATTTTTCATTTTTATATGTGAATTGTTTTTAGTATAGAAGATGTGCATCATGTTTAAAACCAAAAACTAATACAAAACCATTAAGATACACATACATTTTCATTTTATATCGTTACCAACCATGATTTTTTTTAAAACATCATCAAAATCATTTTAATTCTAAAGCTCTTTCTTTCATTGTGGTTAGCTATAATAAGATGTTTACCATCTTACATGATTCTAGTTTAGTGTGAGAACTCTATAGTCATGTATCACTTTTAGCACCAAGAGCATCATTATGTAATTCCAAAAAAAATCATCAAAATCTTTCATTTGGGAATTTTATAAAGGGCAACGTAGATATATTACATGTAAGCAAGCTCATTTCTTTTGTATAAAAGATGTGTATCAAGTTTAAAATTGAAACTCAAGTTAAAAAAAAAATGTGACATGTCATCTAAAAATTTCATCATAAAACCAATTGAGACCAATTAATCTAAAATAGAAGATTTCATATCATAAGCATGATACAAGCATTTATCATCAAAACACTTTCAAGAATAACATATATAGATGTTCATGATGTTTAAAGTCGAAAACTGATACGGAAAGCATACATGGAATTTTTCTTGTATAAGAATTATCATTCACAAAAGATTTGATGTTTTAAGCATTATCATGCAATCATCGTATAAATTTTTAATTTTTGAAAATTTCTAGAAGGAAAAATATAGTATAATTTTTTTAAAAAATAATTTTTATTTCCTACTAACTAAATTAAGTACTATGAGAAACATCATATAATTTCAAAATAATTCAAGAGAGTTAAGTTGCTTACCTTGTAGTCGAAGCCCGTCAAAGTACATTTCGCCTCTTCTTTACTTGATTCTTCTTTGTAAGCCTTTTTCTTCTCCTTTGGCATCTTTCTCCATTCAAGTTCATTTATATTTTTTATTTTTTTTTTTAATGAACTTGTTAACATTCATTGTTATGTGTTCAATGTCCTCATCACTTGAGTCATCACTCAAGTGGTATTTATTTGTCCGAAGTTCCAAATCCTTCTTGTTCTTTGGAAGGTGGTTCAAGTGTTCAATGAGTTCATGTTCTAAGAAACTTATTTCATATTTCATTAAGGATCCAATGAGTTCTTCAATAGAATAATCATTTAAATCTTTAGTTTCTTGTATCGTCATTATTTTAGGATCCCACTTTTTTGGAAGGGATCTTAAAATCTTGTTAGTGAGTTCAAATTTTAAAAAATATTTACAAAGACTTTTCAAGATATTGACAACATCCGTGAAGTGGGTGTACATGTCGTCGATAGACTCGCTTGGTGTCATTTGGAAGAGCTCAAAATCATACAATAAGAGATTTACTTTCGAGTCTTTAACTCAACTAGTTCCCTCGTGCGTGATTTCAAGTGTCCGTCAAATATCGAAAGCCATTTTGCATGTAGAAATCCGATTGAACTCATTTTTGTCTAAAGCACAAAATAAGACATTAATAGTCTTTGCATTCAAAGAAAAAAAAATTTCTCTAAGTCTGACCATTCGTTCGTTGGTTTAGAGGACAGTTGAAAACCATTTTCAAAAATATTCCATAAGTTTAAATCTTGAGAAATCAAAAAATCTCTCATTCGAGTTCTCCAAAATGTGTAGTCCGAACCGTTAAAGAACGATGGATGAACAATCGAAAAACCCTCTTGAAAGCTATTAAGAGCTATTTTTCATGGGTGTGAATCCGAAAGAGAAATAACGAGGCTCTGATACCAATTGTTAGGGATCAAGTGGTACTAAAAGGGGGGGGTGAATTAGTGCAGCGGTTAAGAATGATAAATTCAACGATTTAAAAATGATTTCAGAAACTTCGTATGTTGAAAATTATACTTCGATTAAATCCGTAATGAAAGATGCTTTAGAAGTAAAATGATTCGTAAGAAGGAAATGAGAAGGTAGAGCATCAAAGTGAAGATGGTTTGTAGTAAAGTAAATTGTAAGAATATAAATGCAAACTAATTTATAGTGGTTCGGTCACACGACTTATGTCCACTCTCGATTCCTCTTCACTTGAGGCTACCAGCTTTTCCACTAGTTATCCTCCTTCCAACGGGCAAGGATCAACTCCCTTACAGCTCTCTCCTTTTGACGGGCTTAGGAGATAACCCTTACAAGGCCTCTCACCCCTCTCTTGGACTAGAACACACTTAAAGCTTAGAGGAAAGACTTTGACACTATTTCAATAGAGTTTTCCCTTTTTCTTTCTCAGTTCTAGACACCCTTTCAACCATGAATGAGAGATGTATTTATAAGCCTCAAGAGGATTTAAATTTAGAGACCAAATTTGAATCACTTTTGGTTTTCCCGGTGCTGGCGGTGCCATCGCCTATCAGTGGCGGTGCCATCGCCTGTCAGTCTGACACTGATAGTGCACTAGGCGGTGCCACCGCCTAGGCTCTCGGGTGCTGGGCGATGCCACCACGTGGGCTCTCGGGTCTTGGGCGGTGCCACTGCTAGACACTTCCAGCTTCACTGGTTGGGCCTTAAACTCGACCCAAACCAGTCCGTTATTGAGCCCAATTAGCCCCTACTTGGATTATAGGATTAACACCTAATCTTCATCCAAATTAACATGCTAACTATGAAATTAAAGATACTTCCTAAGCTATTACAAAGTCTGACAAGTCAAGACTTCTTCCGGTGAGCTTTCGATGAACTTCCGACGGTCTTCTAATGAACCCTCGGAAACCATTTTGTGGACTCCCGGCAAGCTCCTAGACTTCACGATGGTCTTGGCGAGTTCCAACAAGCTTCTTTGGCAAGCTCCGATCTTTCTTGACAAGCTCTACGAACTTCCGACGAACCTTCCGGCAAACTTCTGAAAACCCTTCGGCAAGATCCCTACTCGTTCTCGATCAGTTCCGACAGCACTCTCAACAAATCTTCAGACTTTCATCGAACTCTCGAACTCCCAATGATCCATCACACTTGTCTTCTAGTACTTTGTTTCGCTTTGCGTCTTCATCATTATCATAGTTAATCCTACACACACATAAACAAAACTCTACTTCAATCTAAACAATTATTACAACGCGAATTGACATTCTGTTACCCGGCACGTCATTGGTCGATGCTTCGTCTGATTCTTCGGTGCATCGTCCTCTCTTGCATTTTGTTGCCCAATTGGCATTTAACCTCTGCAACCATGATATCCTTGGCGCAACATGCTCTTTTTGGCCCGATGCCCGACGTCCAAAGCCTTATATCGATTGTCGACCAGACCTTTGGCTCAACATCCAATATCTTGACATAATCACCCGACGTAACGTCAATTTCTCCAACATCGATTGTCTAATCCTGATCGATAGTAGACCTGCGTCACTCAAAATGTAGTTAGATAATAAACCATAATCAATTAGTTTGATCATCAAAATCTGAGATTCAACATTGAGAAGTGATAATAATTGAGCCAAAACTCTAGTTAAATAGCCTTGAAAAGCTTGAGTGTTCACCTCCCGAATTCTCACTTGTAAAAATTCTATAAAAGGGTGTGAGCCACCTATAAAGTTCTGTAAGATGGGTGTTTGATCGTTCCCCTCCAAGAAGGATTAATAGTGGAAGTCGAGAACCTCATTGGAGGAGGTTTCAGAAGTGGACGTAGGTCATTTAACCAAACCACTATAAATTGCTGCATTCTTCTCTTAGTGTGTAGGTTTTAATTGTTGCATTCAATTCTTTACTTCACTGCACTCGTTCATTCTCTCATTCTCTACTCTCTTACATATTCACTCGAATCATCTTTGTCGAAATCGTTTTCATCAGACAAAACTTCTCAACACAATGTTTTTCCGAAATCGATTAAAATCGTCAATTTTTATCCGTTACACTAATTCATCCCGCCCCTCCCCCCCTCCCTTAGTACCGCTTTTGATCCTAACACCACTTACCTTCCTATACACATAAGGCTCATCTTCATTCTTAATGAAGTCATAAGATTTGATCGCCTCATCAAATCTTATGTTTCAACTTCGGGAAGCTTGCTTCAGTCCATAGATGGACCTAAGCAACCTGCATACCTTATCTGGACTATCCTTGGATACAAATCTCTCATGTTATATCGTATACACTACTAGTCATGTGTGCCCTGCAAGCCAATCACATGAGTGATGGCACTTGTGACTTGATATGCACTCTTTCTCTTTGCTTATTATTAAGCATTTTATCACTTTATCTTGTGTGTTACATATATTGTGATGTCCTTGGATTTATGTAATGGGAATTGGATCATGATGAGATCATGTTAATGAGACCAATTTACCTTTAAACATAGACCCTAAATAATCCTAATCATAGGTTACTCGAGAGGGACATCGAGACAACCGGATAGACTGGTGTGCTGTGTACCCATCCATATGATGGAGGTAGCTAATCTCATAACTACTCATATGGGGACACTAAGGGTACAGTGCAGATGTTCATTGGGGAATGAGTTCACTTATTGATCCGCTTACAGAATGCTGAATGGTTATTGATACCTCATATCAGACAACGATTTCGTAGTCTCAATAGTGTATCTGGTCCTTAGACTTGAGACACCAAGGATGTCCTGTATGAGTACTCCACTCTTTGATACCAGACTTATAGGTTTGAAAAGTTCTAGATCTAGTACAGCCGGTTATTGGGAGTGGTAGCCAACGTTACGAGGGCTATTGAGTGTCAATAGAGGATCATTCACTCTCGATATCATGAGAGGAATATCCTATGTATTCTTGCTCAAACAAATCCTTGGCTAACGTTATTCGGATTGAGAGAGAAAGAGTTCTCCGGGAGAATCCGACAAGAGCAAGACTCGGGGAGAGACCGTATGGGCCTGATAGCATTATGCTCGATATAGGGTCTCTAGGATATTAGTTGGATGAGAGACTATAGATACATGGTAACTGAGGACAAATAGGTCCAAAGGATTGGATTCCCCTATATCGTCTAAGGGCTGCAGCGTAGTGGCCTAGTACATCCGTAATTGATGAGTTGGGTGAATTATTATAGAGATAATAATTCACTAAGTCAGAAGGAGTTCTAACAAGTATGACTCATGGCCAGCTCGATATTGGGCCTAGAGGGTCACACACATATGGTAGGTGTTGCGATGAGTAGATGTTCAGATATGAGATATCCACTGGACCCCCTAACTTATTGGATATCCATTAAGCCCCTGAATTATTGGATCCTAAGATGAGATCCAATAATTGCTAATAAGAGATTATTGGGTAGAGAGACCCACTAATCCATGAGGCTTAGGTAATTGGATGGAGATCCAATACCCAATAGGGTAAGATCAATTAGGGTTTACAAGGGGCCTCTATAAATAGGAGGGAACCAAAGTTCTATAGGCTGGGGGTTCTTTTGGTAGCCACCTTTTGTTCTCCTCTCTCTAGAGAGGAGCATCGACATAGTCCCTGTCATGTGGATACCGCTAGAGAGGAGGACGCTTGACCTTCTTCATCCTCTCCTACAAATCTGCAAAGATTCAGGGATATATGATCTCCCTAGGTATTTTCTTTTACACATGCAGTTTTCGCGGATTTGTTTTTGACATACCGATGTTTGCACGACGATGGAACCTTTCTACGAGAAATCTATAGTTTTATTTTTTATTCTTCCATTACACATGAGATGTTGCCCCATAGGATTTCCCAACAGTGGTATCAGAGCCAGGTTGTTCATGCAAAGATCGGATCTTAAACTGCGTGTATTGTGATTTAGAATAGTTTTTATTGTCAAAATCGTTGACGCAAAAGGTGAGGAAGGGCATCAAGTGTTGCTGCCCTTGTTGTAGTCATAGAGCGACCACAAGGCTGCTTGTAGCCTTGCTGCCTGCAACGGTAGTGGCAACGACAAGTGGTCGGTGGCCTACTGCCTACCTGCAACGCGCGGGCAAAGACACTCGGGGGGGCAGTGGCAGCTGCGGGCGCTACCCGCAGCCAGTGGGCAAAGGCACCCGTAGGGACATCAACGCCCACGAGGTCCCTGCAGGTGGCACCCGCGGCGGCAACGCTACTTGCAAGGCAACGGCGCTACCCCACGAGCCAGCGGCATTAGTCCACGAGCAGAAGTGCCCACTACAGCGACCCCTGCCGTGGGTAGGGGCGACGCGCCCGCGGGTAGTGGCCACCGCCGGCAGGGTGGCGACAGCCACAATGCCGCAACGCAGCCGGCAGAAGAGGGATTAGGGTTTTCTAGGCAAAAGATATTTTTATCTCTCGGAATTTTAGAAATTTCGATTTATGTCCCTTTTGATAGAATGACCAAAATACCTCTAGAAATTCAAAAAATTCTCTGAATATCCCTGTTTTCAGAAAAATATATATGTTAATTAAATAGTTTAATTAACTATTATTATTTATCTAGTAGTCCTATAAAATAACATATACATGTGATGTATGATGTAGGTAGATGATCATGGACCTATAATGTGAAGTGTGTATATGTGATTATTATTATTGGGACCCGCGAGCCTCTATTTTTCTCATTTATTGTCAGGCCTGCATTCTATAATTATGTTGTAATTACATGAGGAGGCGTAGTGATAGCGGAACCCACGAGGTCAAGATGGATGATCCGACGTATGGAGATGCGTTGACATACCGATGAAACCGACGAAGCGAGAAGGACGATCATAGGGCATGAAGATGTACCGTAGCGCACATAGATCTTGATGTGAGTGATTGGGCCCACTGGCTCGGACTTGATCATATTATAATATGGTCCATGATCATCTGGTGTGATTGCTCATGTGATGTATGATTAATTATACACCTACTAGATATGTATATATATTTGCATGCGATGTCGATATATATATTAAATATGTATGTATGTGACATAATATGTTAGGAGACCAAATCAAAAATTCCCTCTATTAATAATATTAAGTTGATAAACATGAGATAATTAGATTGACCCACGTGGCCTTCCATCGTTATAGGTAGGAACCGATTCCCTGTATAGGTTGAGTTGGTCGAGTCCCTCAAGACTCACCTATATCGTGTTTCGCTATCTTATCTATGACATAGAGATATCACCGGTGACCTGAGGACATGGTATACTTGGTCGAGTCCCTCGAGAGTATATTATCAAATCAGACTTATCTTGTAACGATGGTGATGACTTAACCGAACATCATGGTTGGTCGAGTCCCTCGAGGCCATGGTGGTTCGGAGGCTGAACAAGATGGGAATCACAAGGAGTTGTGATTGGTAAGAGTTGCCTACCTTTACAGACTTAACGTGATTGGTCGAGTCCCTCGAGGTTACATTAAGATGCCGATTGGATCACGATCCCTACTAGAGATCTGTTAGGGGTCTTTGATTCACATATTGGAGGGTGTTGTGTGTCTCACGAAAAATTAGTGGGAATACATTAAGATAGAAGTTCTTATCTTAACTATTTAATTTTTGTAAAATCTGCATGTTATTTATTTCTGTTACATCTTTAATTTCAAAAAAATGTCGCTTCAAATCCTTTATGTGGCATACTTGATGCCAACCACCTCACTGGTCCAAATTATACGGATTGGCTTTATAATCTAAGAATTATTCTCACGGCGGAGAAAATTACATACATCCGTGATACAATGATCCCTACACCCGATGAAGGGGCAATCGAGGATGAGATCGCTCGTTATGTGAAGTACATTGATAATTCCACTCTTGCTCAGTGTTATATGTTGGTCTCTGACTACTGAGTCACAGAGACAGCATGAAAATATGGATGCTAATTCCATACTCCTGTATCTCCTTAAACTATTTGAGAAATAGGGAAGAACTCAGCGATATAAGATATCAAAGAGTCTTTCCGTCCTAAGATGACTGAAGGGATATCAGTTTAGAACCATGTCCTTAAGATGATTGAGTGGATCGAGAAACTCATAGGTCTAGGAATAGTCCTAGAGAATAATCTGTGTGTGGATCTTGTGCTTCAGTCGCTATCAGATTCCTTTTCTTAATTCATAATGAATTTTAATATGAACAAACTTGAGGTGACCCTCCTAGAGCTCCTCAATATGTTGAGAGAAGCATAGAGCACCATCAAGAAAGAGAAGCCAGTTCTCTATGTTGGTGAGACTAGAAAAAAAAAAGGCTGAGAAGTCCCTTAAGAAGAGCAAGGGCAAGGGCAAAATGAGTAAGGCAAAGGTTGCCAAGAAAAACCCAATAAAGGACAAAGGCCAATGCTTCCACTATGGTAAAGATGGGCACTGGAAGAGGAACTGCAAAGAGTACCTTACAGAGAGGATGAAATAGAAGCTTGGAGAAGCTTCAGGTATATTCATGATCAGTCTCCCATTTATCAGAATCTTATGATAACACATGGGTATTGGATACCAGGAGCTTATCATATCTGTAATTCATTGCAGGTTCTGACAAGACCTAAGAGATTGAACAGAGGCGAGATGAACCTTAAGATGGGTAATGGAGCAAAGGTTGCTATAGTGGCTGTTGGTAAGGTCACCTTACATCTGCTTGGTAGAGCTATTATTGCATTAGATGCATGCTATTATGTTCCTTCTATTATCAAAAATATTATTTTCATTTCATGTTTGATAGTTAGTAGATATAAATTAGTTTTTGAGAACAATGGTTGTTCAATAATATTAGATGATGAGATCATCACGAGATGAACATTGTATAATGGTTTATTTATGCTAGATACAGCTCTATATATCATGAGTGTAAGTGAGTCTAAAAGAAAACGAGAAGAGGTGAACAATGCATATCTGTGGCATTGTAGGCTAGGTCACATCTATGAGGGAAGGATTCAAAAGTTGCTGAAGAATGGATATCTAGATCCATTTGACTATGAGTCATATGCAACTTGTGAACCTTACCTTTGAGGAAAAATGACCAACTGTCCATTTAGTGAAACTAGAGAGAGAGTCATTGAGTTACTAGAACTCATACATAGTGATGTATATAGTCCCATATCGACTTATGCCATAGGTGGTTACTCCTACTTCATTACTTTCATTAATGATTTCTTAAGATACGGACATATGTACTTGATGAAGTACAAGTTTGAGGTTTTTGAGAAATTCAGGGAATATAAGAATGAAATGGAGAACCAAACAGAAAAGAGTATTAAAACCCTTCGATCAGATCGCGAAGGTGAGTACTTGAGTACAGAGTTCACCCAATTCCTCAAAGACCATGGGATTTTATCCCAATGGACACTTCCTTATACACCACATCTTAATGGTGTATTAGAAAGGAGGAATCGTAAACTGTTAGACATTGTGCGTTCTATGATGAGTTTCGCTGACCTACCCATCTCATTCTGGAGATATGCCCTAGAGACCGCAGCTTACCTTCTGAACACAATTTCAACTAAGTCAATAATGTCTACTCCATATGAGATATGGAATGGGAAGAAGTTCGATCTTAAGGTTATTATGATTTGGGGCTGCCCTGTCCATGTCAAGAGATACAACCCCAACAAGTTGGAATCCAAGATGGAACAGTACAAGTTCGTGGGATATCCTAAGGAAACTTGTGGTTATTTTTTCTATCACCCTGAGGAACAAAAGGTCTTTATAACCAAGAGAGCAGTATTCCTTGAGAAGGAACACATTCTTGGTGGAGACAGTGGAAGCATGATAGAGTTGAGCGAGGTTGGATAACCTAGATCAAGCACCATTCCATAGCCAGAATCTGTTCAGATACTTAGCACATAAGTTTCAGCTTTACATAGGTCCGGTAGAGTATCCCAGCCTCCTAAGAGATATGTAGGACATATCAGAGGAAAGGATGTTGAGGATATTGATCCTTAGACCTACGAGGAGGCTATTATGAGCATAGACTCTGGAAAATGGTAAGAAGCCATGAATTCAGAAATGGATTCCATGTACTTCAACAAGGTTTAGAACCTAGTTGATGCACCCAAGGGTATTGTTCCAATTGGCTGCAAGTGGATCTTCAAAAAGAAGATTAGAGTATATGGAAAGGTAGAGACCTATAAAGCAAGGCTAGTGGCTAAGGGGTATCATCAAAGGTAAGGTGTTGACTATGACGAAACTTTCTCACATGTAGCCATGCTAAAATCCATTCAAATTCTATTGGCTATTGCAACATACTATGATTATGAGATCTGATAGATAGACGTCAAAATCGCATTCCTCAATGGCAACCTTGAGGAGGAGGTGTATATGATACAGCCTAAGGGATTCGTATCCAAGGATAACACAGATAAGGTGTTCAGGTTGCTTAGGTCTATTTATGGACTGAAGCAAGCTTCCCGAAGTTAAAACATAAGATTTGATGAGGCGATCAAATCTTATGACTTCGTTAAGAATGAAGATAAGTCTTGTATGTACAGGAAGGTAAGTGGGAGCACTATCACCTTTTTGGTATTATATGTGGATGATATCCTAATCATTAGGAATGATGTAGGAATGCTCTTCACAGTAAAGGCTTGGCTATCCAGGCACTTTTCCATGAAGGACTTAGGATAAGCATTCTGCATATTTGGGATACGGATCTATAGAGAAAGATCCAAAATGATGCTTGGCTTATCCCAATACAGGTACATAGACACCATTGTCAAAAGATTTGGCATAGAAAATTCCAAGAGAGTTCTCATACCAATGAGACATGGAATATCACTTTCTAGGAGTATGTCCCCAAAGACTCCTGAAGAAAGGGCACACATGGATATGATATCATATGCCTCAACGATAGGATCTATCATGTATGCTATGCTATGTACCTGATATAGCATATGCTCTGAGTGTCATGAGTAGGTATCAGGCAGATCCAAGTTTGGAGTATTAGAAAATAGTAAAATGTATCCTTAAGTACTTGAGAAAGACTAAGGATTTTTACTAGTATATGGAGGCAATAGCCTCAGAGTTGACGGCTACACAGACTTGAGCTTCCAATCCGATGTCGATGATAGCAAGTCTAATTTAGGGTATGTGTTCACCTTGAATGGAGAAACAATATGCTGGAAGAGTTCCAAACAAGACACTACTACTAACTCGATTACAGAGGCAGAATACATTGCTACGGTAGAAGTAGCAAAGGAGGGAGATAAAGAAGTTCATTACAGACTTGGGAGTCATGTTGAGCAACGAGGATCTGATTCCCTTATATTGCGATAACTACGAGGTGATTACTCAAATAAGGGAACCCAAGTCTCATCAGAAGTGTTCTGAGGAGGTTCCAACTTATTAGAGAGATCATGGCCTGAAGAGATGTAGTAGTGGAAAGAGTTTCATCCGAAGATAACATTGCAGATCCACTGACAAAGCCATTGACTTAGATTGTCTTTGAGCATCACAGAGGTCTGATAGGGATCAGACACGTTGGTGATTGGCTTTAGGTCAAGTGGAAGATTGCTAGTCATATGTGCCCTGCAAGCTAATCACATGAGTGATGACACTTGTGACTTGATATGCACTCTTTATCTTTGCATATTATTAGGCATTTTATCACTTTATCTTGCGTGTTGCATATATTATGATATCCTTGGATCTGTGCAATGGGAATCAAATCGTGATGAGATCACGATAATGAGACCGATTCACCTTTAAACACAGACCCTAAATAATCCTGGTCATAGGTTACTCGAGAGGGACATCGAGATAACTGGATAGACTGGTGTGCTATATACCCATCCATATGATGGAGGTGGCTGATCTCATAGCTACTCATGTGGGGACACTAAGGGTACAATGCAGGTGCTCATTGAGGAATGAGTTCACTGATTGATCCGCTTACGGAATGCTGAATGGTTATTGATACCTCATGTCAAACAGCGATTCCGTAGTCCCAGTAGTGTATCTAGTCCTTAGACTTGAGACACCAAGGATGTCCTGTATAAGTATTCTACTCTTTGATACCGGACTTATAGGTTTAGAAAGTTTCAGATCTAGTATAGCCGGTTATTGGGAGTGGTAGCTAACCTTACAAGGGCTATTGAGTGTCAATAGAGGATCATCCGCTCTCGGTATCATAAGAGGAATATCCCATGTATTCTTGCTTGAACAAATCCTTGGCCAACGTTATTCAGATTGAGAGAGAAAGAGTTCTCCAGGAGAATCCGATAAGAGTAAGACTCGATGAGAGACCGTATGGGCCTGATAGCACCATGCCCGATATAGGGTCTTTGGGATATTAGTTGGATGAGGGACTATAGATACATGATAACTGAGGATAGATAAGTCCAAAGGATTGGATTCCCCCTGTATCGTCAAGGGGTTGCAGCGTAGTGGCCTAGTACGTCCGCAGTCGATGAGTTGGGTGAATTATTATAGAAATAATAATTCACTAAGTCAGAAGGAGTTCTGACAAGTATAACTTACGGCCAGCTCGATATTGGGCCTAGAGGGTCATACACATATGGTAGGTATTGCGATGAGTAAAGGTTCGGATATGATATATCCGTTATAGCCCCTAACTTATTGGATATCCATTAAACCCCTGAATTATTGGATCCTAAGATGAAATCCAATAATTGCTAATAAGAGATTATTGGGTAGAGACCCGCTAATCCAAGAGGCTTGGGTAATTGGATAGAGATCTAATACCCAACAGGGCAAGATCCATTAGGGTTTATAAGGGGCCTCTATAAATAAGAGGGAACCAAAGCTTTATAGGCTGGGGGTTCTTTTGGTAGCCACCTTCTGTTCTCCTCTCTCTAGAGAGGAGCATCGTCGTAGTCCCTACCGTGTGGATACCGCTAGAGAGGAGGATGCTTGACCTTCTTCATCCTCTCCTATAGATCTATAGGAATTCAGGGATATACGATCTTCTCAGATATTTTCTTTTACACATGTAATTTTTACGGATTTGTTTTTGATGCACCGATCTTCGCACGACGACAGAACCTTTCTACGGGAAATCTGTGATTTTGTTTTTTGTTCTTCCGCTGTGTATGAGATGTCGCCCCATAGGATTTCCCAACATACACCTCCTCATCGAGATTGTCATTGAGGAATATGATTTTTATATCCATCTATCATATCTCATAATCATTATGTACTGCAATAGCTAATTAAATTCTGATGGATTTTAGTATGGCTACGAGTGAGAAGGTTTTATCATAGTCAACACCTTGCCTTTAATGATACCCCTTAGCCACTAGCCTTGCTTTATATGTCTTTACCTTTCCATCTACTTCGATCTTCTTCTTGAAGATCCATTTGTAGCCAATGGGTATGATACCCTCGGGTACATCAACTAGGTTCAAAACCTTGTTTGAGTATATGGAATCTAACTCTGAATTCATGACTTCTTGCCACTTCCCGGAGTATATACTCGTAATAGCCTCCTTATAGGTCTGAGGATCAATATCCTCAACATCCCCTCCTTTGATATATCTTACATATTTCTTAGGAGGATGGGATACTCTACCGAACCTATGTAAAATTGAAACTCGTGTGCTAGATACCTAATCAAACTCTAGCTGTAGAATAGTGCATGAGCAAGGTTCTCCAACCTTGCTCAACTCTATCACACTCCCACTATCTCCACCAAGAATGTATTTCTTCTCAACGAATACTACTCTCTTGGCTACAAAGACCTTTTGGTCCTAAGGGTGATAGAAATAATACACATAAGTTTTCTTGAGGTATCCTACGAACTTATACCATTCCATCCTGAATTCCAACTTGTCAATGTTGTGTCTCTTAACATGGGTAGAGCAGCCCCAAATCTTAATAACCTTAAGATCGAGCTTCTTCCCTTTTCATATCCCATATGGTGTCGACAATACCAACTTAGTTGAAACTCTATTCAGAAGGTAAGCTGCGAACTCTAAGGTATATCCCCAAAATGAGATGGGTAAGTCGGTGAAACTTATCATAGACCGCACTATATCTAAGAGTGTGTGATTCCTCCTTTCAGATATACCATTCAGTTGGAATGTATTAGGAGGTGTCCACTAGGACAAAATCCCATGATCCTTGAGGAACTGGGTAAACTTTGTACTCAAGTACTCACCTCCTCGATCTAATCAAATAGTCTTGATACTCTTTCTAGTCTAGTTCTCTACTTTATTCTTATATTTTTTGAATTTCTTGAAGGCTTCGAACTTATACTTCATCAAGTACATGTGTCCGTATATAGAGAAATCATCAATGAAAGTAATAAAGTAGAAAGAACCATCTATGGCCTGAGTTGATATGGGGCCATATACATCACTATGTATGAGTTCCAATAACTCAGTGACTCTCTCTCTAGTTCTACTAAATGGAGATTTGGTCAGTTTTTCATGAAGGCAAGGTTCGTAAGTTGCATATGACTCATAGGCGAATGGATTTAGGTATCCATCATTCAGTAACTTTTGAATCCTTCCCTCATGGATATGACCTAGCCTACAATGCCAGAGGTATACATTGTAAACCTCATCTCATTTTTTCTTGGACATACTTACATTCATAATACGTGGAGCAATGTCTAGCATAAATAAACCATTATGTAATGTTTATCTAGTAATGATCTTATCATATAATAATATTGAACAATCATTATTTTCAAAAATTAATTTATATCTGTTAATTGTCAAATATGAAATGAAAATAATATTTTTGATAATAGAGAAAATAAAATAGCATGTATTTAATGCGATAATAGCTCCACCAGGCAGATGTAGGGTGACCTCACCAATAGCCACTATAGCAACTTTTGCTCTATTACTCATTTTGAGGTTCATTTTATTAGGATCGAGTCTGGAACTAAGAGGAGGGATGAATTAGTGCAGCAGTTAAAAATGATAATTTCTACGATTTCAAAAAATTTTGTATGATGAAAGATTCATTTTGATGAAAGCGTATCAAAAATATATTTAACTTGAAAGCGTTTGCAAGTGAATGATGTAGAGAAGAAGTAGGGCAGTGAGCAAGTAAAATGAAACGGTTTAGAGTAAGGATAAATAGCAAGATGTAAATGGAAACCAGATTTTATAATGGTTCGGTCATCCGACCTACGTCCACTCTCGATTCCTCTTCACTCGAGGCCGCCGGCTTCTACTAACGATCTTCTTTCCAACAAGCGAAGATCAAACACCCTTAAAACACTTTTTTCTTTTGACAAGCTCAGGAGAGAACCTTTACAAGCACTCACTCCTCTCTTTTAAACCGAAAGTAAGTAAAGACTAGAGGAGGGGATTTCTCAAGTGATTTCTATAGCGTTTTCTCACTTTTAAACTTTCTGTACTTATGTGTTCTAACCAGGGATAAGAGGGGTATTTATAGGCTCCAAATGGATTTAAACTTAGAGCCAAAACTAATCTCATCCCAGGTCTTTTGGGTACTGGCGGTACCATTGCCTAAGCTTTCTACTAGTCTGGTGATACCACTGCTTGGCACACTGGGTTGACAATGTACTGGGCGGTACCACCATCCTAGTCTGGTGGTACCATCGCCCAGACTTAGCCTTGGAGGTTAAGCCTTCAAGCGATTCCACCGCCAACCCCGGTGGTGCCACCACCTGACGTGGCACCAAGGCACTATTTGGGCCTTTCATTCGGCCCAACATAGTCCTGATTCAGGTCCAGTTGGCCTCTAACTAAGTTGGCCCAATTCTAACCTAATTTAACCTAATCCTACTTTGATCTAGATAATTATTACAAAGAAAATCAAATTTGTTGCCCGGCATGTCATTGGTCCATCGGCACTTCGTTCGATTCTTCAGCGCATCGTCCTCTCTTATAACCTATTGCCCAATCGGTAGTTGTCCTCCGTAACTCTGATCTCCTTAGTACAACTTCACTCTTTTTGGCCTGATGCCCGAATCCTTTGTCCAAAGCCTTCTGCTGACACGTCGACCGATCCTACGCTCGACATCCAATCTTCTGACATGTTTTCTTCTGGTGTAACATCGATTCTTCCTGCTTCAATTATCTAATCCTGATCGAAAGTAGTCTTGCATCACTCAAAATATAGTTAGATCACAAACACTTATCAATTGGTTTCATCATCAAAATTCAAGATTCAATAATCTCTTCCTTTTTGATAATGATAACCAATTGATGACGGAGTTAACCTTAACTCCCCCTATCAATATTGTCATATTGATAGACAATTCAAAATTTAAAATTTTGAATGAATATGCAAATTCAAAATTTCAATTCAACATACAATGCATGATATTATCATCATACTTTTCCCACTTTGTCATCAACAAAAAGGAGAAGTGGCATCTAGCAAGTGTTTGAAGATATGCAAATGTTACAATATTCAAGCTAGATTTACAACATTTATGATCATCAAGTTTCAAACATGTGCAAGATTGCAAGTTCTCCAAGTTTGCACTTTTTGCTTCTTTGAGATAGCAAGTTTGTAATTTTTGGTGGTGTTCATGATAGCAACTTCTCTTTTGAGAAGTACAAGCTAGCAAGTTCTTTCTTTGCAATGATTCAACTAGCAATCTTAACTTCAAGCTAGCAATCTTTCTTCCCCTTTATCATTGTCAAAAAGAATGGAGGAAAGAATATAATGATACAAAAAATTTTCTTTACATCCATTTTCAAGCCATGATAAAAAAAATAGATCAATGATTCAATTATATTATGAGGTATATAAACCTTACATATAAAGGAATCATATCATGAAGGATATGATATCAAAAAAAATCTTAGGTATCAAGATCATGATTCATAAATTTTTTTTAACAATGATTCATCACAAAAGATATCAAGAAAACCAAATTTCTTTTACATCAATTTTCAATCATTACATAAAGTATGCAACCAATACAAAAGAATCATGATATAGAAAAAATATATATATCAATATCAAAGATTCATTTTGATATGTCTCTTATTTTTTAAATAGCAAAAGGAATCTTAGGAAAACAAAGAAGAAATCTTAATTCATGCATAATATCACTAAATTCATCATGAATCATAAGAAATTTAAGTTATAATTCTAAAAAATTCATGATACATTTAGAAAGTTCTCCTTTTTTGTAAATAACAAGAAGAAATATGAGGGAAAAGTTCTCAATTCAAGCATAAGACATCTTAAGTCATCAAGATCACGATATAGATAAAACTTCTCTTAAAAAAGATCTTGATTCACAAAAAGAATTTGAGTCATAAATTTGAGAGATCAAGATAATGAATTGTAAATATTCTCTTTAGCAAAATAGTAAAAAGATCTTGATTCACAAGAAGAATCTCAAGTGACAAATATCAATAAGTCAAGATCATGATTATGATAAGGCTCATTCAAGTTTGAATCATCAAAATCATTTTCATAGTTTAAGAGATTCACAAAATATAATATACATGGATTCATCATTTGTCTTTTATCAAAAAATCGAAAACCCTAGAGATAGGAAAATTTCAAGAAATATACATTTCCTTTTTATGATTTATTTTATATAAGCATGCTTTTGTCTTTTAATGCTAAACAAGAATCAACGTTCCAAGACCGAAAGGCAGTTTTCATGAAAAAAGATCATCAAGACCAAAAACATAACACGTCACCTAAAAAATTTCATCATAAAAATGATTAAGACTAAACACATAAAGCATCTTCAAGCAAAAGATCATGATAATACATTTTCCCTCCTTTTTTTGTGTGTTTCAATTTAAGTGAGCATGTTCAAATTTTTCATGCAAAAGCCAAGCATCAAATTTAGAACCGAAAGCATCATCAAAATCACTTTTCTTTCGTTCGGAAAAGCAATGTGGGTTAAGTCTTTTAATTTTGTAATTGATTTCATACTAGTATGCTTAAGTCTTTTAAATAAAGACTTGCATCAACATTTAAGACCGATTCACAAGTTTTGTCATAAAAACCATCAAGAGCAAAAACACATTATTCCAAAACATAAGATCATTACTTCAAATCCTCATGCATAATACAAAATCATCAAGCATGATACCATTACATCATCAAAATTATCAAGCATAATTTCATTAAGTATTTTCAAAATTATTTTAATTCCAATAATCTTTCTTTTGTTGTTAGATGTAATAAGACATGAATTTAACTCTTTAAGCAATAGCCATGCTAAAAACAAAATTCATTTTAATTTTCAAAATCACTAGAAAGAAAAGCATGATATATTTTATAAAATCTTTATTTCCTACAAACTAAATTAAGCAACTCATGAAAAGCATCAAGTAATTTCATAATAATATAAAAATATTTTGGGTGAGTTACTTACCTTGTTATCGAAAGCCGTCAAAGCACAATTTGTAACTTCATCTTCGGATGCACTTGATTCTTCATTGAGTTCTTTCTTAATTTTTGGTGGCCTCTTCTTCTTTTCAAGTTCATTTTTATTCTTTAATTCTTGTTTAATAAACTTTTTAAATTTTATCATCAAAAGTTCAAAGTTATCATCATCATCACTTAAGTTATCACTCAAGTGGCCTTCTTCCGTTCTAAGTGCAATTACCTTCCTGTCCTTTGGAAGATGGTTCTTATATTCATCAAGTTCAACAAAAGTCATTTCATAGGTTATTAAAGACCCGATGAGTTCTTCTAATGAAAAATTGTTTAAATCTTTTGCCTCTTGAATAGCAGTTACTTTCAGATCCCAACTTTTTAGAAGGGATCTTAAAATCTTGTTTACAAGTTCAAAACTCAAAAAATATTTACCAAAATTTTTTAAACTATTGATGACATCCGTGAAATGAGTGTACATATCACAAATAGTTTCACTTGGTACCATTCGAAAAAGTTCAAAATCATACATCAAAATATTTACTTTTGAGTCTTTGACTCTAATTGTGCCTTCATGCATGATTTCAAGTATGTGTCAAATGTCAAAAGTCATTTTGCAAGTCAAAATCTGATTAAACTCATTTTTATCCAACGCACAAAATAAGGCATTCAGAGCCTTTGCATTTAATGAAAAATATTTTTTCTCAAAATCTATCCATTCGTTTATAGGTTTTGAGGGTGTTTGAAAAATATTTTCAATAGTATTCCATAAATCTAAATTTAAAGAAAGTAAAAAAATAATCATTTGAGTTTTTTAATAAGTGTAGTCTGTCCCATTGAACATGGGAGGACGAACGATAGAATAACCCTCTTGAAAGCCGAAAAGAGACATTTCTTTTTAGTGTAAATCCAAATAAGAAATACCATAGCTTTGATACCAATTGTTAGGATCGAGTCTGGCACTAGGGGGGTAAATTAGTGCAATGGTTAAAAATAATAATTTCTATGATTTCGGAAGACTTCGTATGATGAAATATTTATTTCGATGAAAGCGTATCAAAAATATATTTAACTTTAAAATGTTTGCAAGTGAATGATGTAGAGAAGAAGTAGGGCAATGAGCAAGTAAAATGAAAAGGTTTGCAGCAAGGATAAATAGCAAGAAATAAATGGAAACCAGATTTTATAGTGGTTCGGTCATCCGACCTACGTCCACTCCCGATTCCTCTTTACTCGAGGCCACCGGCTTCCACTAACGATCTTCTTTCTAATAGACGAAGATCAAACACCCTTACAGTACTTTTTTCTTTTGACAAGCTCAGGAAAGAACCTTTACAAGCACTCATTCCTCTTTTTTAAACCGAAAGTAAGTAAAGACTATAGGAGGGGATTTCTCAAGTGATTTCTATAATGTTTTCTCACTTTTAAACTTTCTGTGCTTATGTGTTCTAACCAAGGATAAGAGGGGTATTTATAGGCTCCAAATGGATTCAAACTTAGAGCTAAAACTAATCTCATCCTGGGTCTTTCGGGTACTAACAATACCACCACCCAGGCTTTCTACCACTAGACAGTACTACCACCCAATCTAGCAATACCATTGCCTGGTACACTAGGCTATCAGTGTACTAGGTGGTACCATCACCCAGACACACTAACACTAGGTGGTACCATCGCTCATACTCAGCCTTGGAGGCTGAGCCTTCAGGCGGTTCCACCGCCAACCCTAGTGGTGCCACCACTTGATGTGGCACCAAGGTACCATTTGAGCCTTTCATCTGGCTCAACACAGCCCTAATTCGGGCCCAGCTAGCCTCTAATTGAGTTAATCCAATTCCAATCCAATTAGAACTAATCCTACTTTGATCTAAATAATTATTACAAAGCGAATCAAATTTGTTGCCTGGCATGTCATTAGTCTATTGGCGCTTCATCCGATTCTTCGGTGCATCATCCTCTCTTACGGCCTGTTGCCAATCGATAGTTGTCCTCCGTAACTTTGATCTCCTTAGCATAACTCCGCTCTTCTTGGCCTGATGCTCGAATCCTTTGTCCGAAACCTTCTACCGACACATCGATCGATCCTTCGCTCAACGTCCAATCTTCTAACATATTTTTCTCTAGTGCAACATTGATTCTTCTTGCTTTAATTGTCTAATTCTGATAAAAAATAGTCATACGTTACTCAAAATGTAATTAGATCATAAACACTTATCAATTGGTTTCATCATCAAAATTTGATATTCAACATATCTCGTCTCTTGCCAATCTCCTAGGTCTTATTAGAACCTGCAATAAATTACAGATGTGATAAACACTATCAGTATCTAAAACTCATGTATTATCATAAGAGTCTAATAAATAAAGACTGATCATGAATATACCTGAAGCTTCTCCAAACTTCTATTTCACCTTCTATACAAGGTACTCTTTGTAGTTCCTCTTCCAGTACCCATCCTTATCATAGTAGAAGCATTATTAGGAAATCTAGGAGCGACATCACATATACAGCGGAAGAATAGAAAACACAAAATCCTAGATTTTCATAAAAAGGTTTCATCGTTGTGTGAAGATCGGTGCATAAAAACAAATCCATGAAATCGAAAACTACATATATATGAAAGATAGTACCTAGGGAGATCGTATATCCTTGAGAATCCTGTAGATTCATGGGGAAGAATGAAGGAGGTCAATGTTAGGACTCTAGCTATAAGAGTCCTAATTTAGTTTCATTGATAAGGGCATTCATGTAAATCCTATCTAGCCGACCCCTATTAAAGAGGTGAAGAGGCCGGCTAGGTTAGGGTTAGGTTGCTTCTTAGGAAAGGAGTCCTATTATAAGTACGAGTTTTATTAGGAAAAGAGTCCTATTAGAAGTAGAAGTCCTATTAGGAAGAGAGTCCTATTAGAAGTAGAAGTTCTATTAGAAGTAGAAGTCCTATTAGAAGTAGAAGTCCTATTAGGAAGAGAGTCCTATTAGAAGTAGAAGTCCTACTATAGAAGGAGTCCTAATTAGAAGTTGGTTAGAAGTAGGAGTCTTAAGTAAGAGTCCTATTAGGAGTTGGGGCTTAGAAGCCCTATAAATAGCCATGTATTCATCCTCTTTTAATCAATGAATAGATCAATATTTTGCAGCCTTTGTGCAGCAACTTGGAGGAAGGAACCCCTATAGAGTTCCAAGGAGGCCGATCCCCTATAGAGATCAACCCCAAGCTTAGAATCCGCGGAGGGTTCTAATACTTGGTATCAGAGCAGCGTTCTTGGCGTCTCGCTAACCTTCCACAGCCATCCACCAGCCCTCCACAACCACGCAAAGCAATTCCCACAATTGCATAGAAGATCATTGCTGAATTCCGCCGTCATCTCCACCACCGTAGATCATCCTTTGATCTTCCCGTGAATTGCAATAGGTTCTGGTTATCTACCTTACTGCTGCTGCAATTTAGTTATCCTTATTCAAAAAATCCAAAAAATTCGTTCCTATATTGCTGCATAAACTTTTCGTCGCAAAGTTTTCATCTCTACAACGAAAGTCGCACTGCAGAATTTCAGCCGCATAGCACTGCCTTTTTGATCTTGCTACTGCATTTTTTCTATCCAAATCTCTATAAAATTTTTATGACGGCTTTGACACTTCCTAATAGTGGTTTTCCCTTTGGTTTTGTCAAAAAATTCTCAATATAAACCACTTATCTTTTACGTCCAAACTACTGCACTTTAGACGTAAAAATCTGCTATAACACCACTCCGTGATTCTCAATTTTTCCAAACCTTTTGCTGTCGTTTCTTCCTACGAAATTTTTTACAGTATTACCTCTTCCTTATCAGTAGATCCCCTTTGAGTTTTACTTGAATCTCTTTTGAACATTTCTGGAAAAATTACATCTTTACTGCTGGAATTTTTTCGGCGAAAAATCTGGTATTGCACCTTGGTCCTTTTTTCTTCTTCGTAACCTACCAAACCCTAGCCACCTTACTGTCACAAACCAAGACGTCTTTAGGGCATCCCTCTAGCCTCAAGATGCAACCATCATAACCTAGTTTCATAACCCTAACAGCTTCAAAAATCACAGCCCAAAACAATAAACCATTATAGCTGAACCCTTCAATCACCAATCTATTGTCCGAACCTTCCACCACCCCATGCCATTAACCCGTCAACAGAAAAAAGACAAGGGCATCTCTGATCTACAGACATATGCTATGGCTTCCCAAGATCCAATTGATGCCAAATTTGAAGCATGGGAATCTCGGATTGAATCACGGCTTGAATCGCGCTTGGAAGACAAATTACGCGCTTTGTTTGCAGAATTCAGAATTGGACAACCATCGAGTCCAACCAAACTGCAGCAAGGAGAGAATTTAGAAAGGACCCCAGAGAAGGAGGGACAGCCCTCGGACGTGCTTCAGCCACGCATGAGGGTGGACTTCCCACGATGGGAAGAAGGAGACCAGCGGGGTGGATTTCGCATGATGCGAAGCGTTACTTTCGCTACTACCAAACGTCGGATAATGCTATGGTGGAGATTGCTGTCATCCACCTTGAAGGAGATGCTATTCAATGGTACAATTGGTTGGAATATAATCATGGGGCTCCGACATGGAATCAATTTAAGAATGCCTCGCTGAACGTTTTGGACCTACGGAGTATGAAAATATCGACGGCCAACTCACAAAGATTCGATAAACCTCTACGATTCAAGAGTACCAAACCAGGTTTGAGAAGCTATCCTACCTTGCTCATGATTGGACTAATCATCAATTGTTAGGAACATTTATCGAAGGACTCAAGCCAGAGATAAAAGGGGAAGTTAAGGCACGACAGCCCCGTACCGTGATGGCTGTGATTTCTTTTGCCCGAATACAAGAAGAACGACTCAACCAAGATTCTTGGAGGATGGGAACCACTCCTAGAACCTCAACATATAAACCCCCTTCTGCTCCCAGCCATCCTTCGCTGCCCAAAAAATTGACAAGAGAAGAACTACGTGATCGATCAGCAAAGGGTCTTTGTTGGCATTGCGACGAGCCGTGGAACCGCGAACATCGCTGCAAAAGGGGCCACCTCCTATTGATTGAACCTCTTGAAGACATGAAGGAGGAGGTCCAGGAGCATGAGGAAGAGGTCACGGATAAAGAACAACAGCCAATTGATATTATGATGCATGCCCTTGCCGGTTATACGAACCCGCAAACAATGAAAGTGGGAGGATTTCTGAAGCAACAACCAATCACTGTTCTTATTGACACCGGGAGCACTAATAATTTTATGAACAGTAAGGTTGCTGTCCGGATAGCCTTACCTATTGAGAATTGTAGCAGGTTCAATGTTAAATTCGCAGATGGACGAATTTTGAAGTGTGATCGTAAGTGCCCACAGGTGAAACTATTGCTGCAGGACCAAGAGATAATTACAAATTTTTTCCTCCTCTCTCTTGATGATTATGAGGCCGTGCTTGGCATCGAATGGTTGACGACATTAGGTGATGTTTCCTGGAATTTTTTGAAATTAATTATGAAATTTTACAGCAAGGGGAAACAGGTGATGATACTGTACGGGAAACGTGGGGGCGACGTAACGATAATTTACACACAACGAATGGAGAAAGTTGTGCACAAAGCATGCAGTGGCTTTTTGGTACAACTTAAGCAGCAAAAATGGGTAACAAAGCTTCTTGGATATGATTATGAAATAACTTATAAAAAAGGGAAAGATAATGTTGTTGCAGATGCGCTTTCACGGCTACCCGAGCAAGCTGAATTTTTGGCTATTTCACTTCCGACCAGCGACTTCCTTGAGGATATTAGGAGGGAATGGCAAGATAATCCGAAACGAGTAAAATCATAAAAATTAAAGGAAGCACCAAGCTCTATGGCTCATTACAGTTGGGACTCAAAGGACTTGCGATATAAAGGACGCATTGTGCTTGTGCCAAATTCTACTTGCATAAAGACCATCCTTCAAGAGATGCATTCCACACCTGCAGTCGGGCACTCCGGGTTCCTTAGAACCTATAAAAGAATTAAGCAAAATTTTTATTGGATAGGGATGAAAAATATTATTGCTGAATTTGTAGCACAATGTGATATATGTCAACGACACAAAGGTGAGACAGTGGCAAGTCCCAGAAAGTTACAACCTCTACCCATCCCAGAATCAATATGGACTGATATATCAATGGATTTCATCGAAGGGCTTCCCTCATCACAAGGAAAAGGTACAATTTTTGTCGTGGTTGATCGTCTTATAAAGTATGCTCACTATTGTGCCATCCGTAATCCCTACACTGCTTCTAGTATTGCTCGAATCTTTATGGAGAATATTGTAAAATTACATGGGATGCCGAGATCTATTGTAAGTGATCGTGATAGGGTCTTCATGAGCAAATTTTGGACAGAGTTATTCCAGATGCAAGGCACTAAATTAAAGATGAGTACGGCATATCACCCACAAACCGACGGCCAAACTGAAGTGGTGAACAGGTGTTTGGAGACATACCTTAGATGCTTCACCAGTGACCGACCAAAAGAATGGACAAAGTGGCTTCCCTGGGCCGAGTGGTGGTATAATACAACTTATCATTCCTCCACAAAATGTACTCCCTATGAGGCCATGTATGGTCGAACCCCCCTGTAATTCCAAAATATGTGTTGGGCACCTCTAAAGTAGAACAAGTAGACAGGGAACTACAAGATAGAGACAAAATGCTGAAGTTGCTAAAAGATAATCTCACTGCAGCACAAGCAAGGATGAAACAGCAATATGATCAACACAAAGGCGAAAGAGAATTTTCAGTAGGAGATTGGGTCTTCCTACGGCTCCAGCCATACAAGCAAACATCAATCCAAACCAGAGCGTCTATGAAGCTTTCACCTCGGTTCTATGGACCCTACCAGATTTTGGAGCGCATCGGAGCAGTAGCATACAGATTGGACTTACCCGCCAGCTCCCGAATCCATCCAGTCTTCCATGTATCATGTTTGAAGCTCAAGTTGGGACAACACGAGACAGCCCAAAGCCATCTACCAAATATAACTACCCAAGGAGAGCTCAGATCCAACCAAGTGCCATTATTGATCGACTAATCGTGACTTCAACGACGATGACCTGCCATCGAAGTGTTAATACGGTGGGTGAACCTACCCACAGAAGATGCCACTTGGGAGAACTACGACGACTTGAAGATCAAATCCCGAAGTCATGGAACGTCACCTCGAGGACAAGGTGATTTGAAGAGGGCGGGTCTGTTAGGACTCTAGCTATGAGAGTCCTAATTTAGTTTCATTGATAAGGGCATTCATGTAAATCCTATCTAGCCGACCCCTATTAAAGAGGTGAAAAGGCCGGCTAGGTTAGGGTTAGGTTGCTTCTTAGGAAAGGAGTCCTATTATAAGTAGGAGTTCTATTAGGAAAAGAGTCCTATTAGAAGTAGAAGTCCTATTAGGAAGAGAGTCCTATTAGAAGTAGAAGTCCTACTAGAGAAGGAGTCCTAATTAGAAGTTGGTTAGAAGTAGGAGTCTTAAGTAAGAGTCCTATTAGGAGTTGGGGCTTAGAAGCCCTATAAATAGCCATGTATTCATCCTCTTTTAATCAATGAATAGATCAATATTTTACAGCCTTTGTGCAGCAACTTGGAGGAAGGAACCCCTATAGAGTTCCAAGGAGGCCGATCCCCTATAGAGATCAACCCCAAGCTTAGAATCCGCGGAGGGTTCTAACAGTCAAGCATCTTCTCTAGCGGTGATCCACATGGTAGGGGCTACAAAGATGCTCCTCTCTAGAGAGAGGAGAATAGGAGGTGGCTACTAAGAAGCCCTAGCCTATGAGCCCTTAGTTCCCTCCTATTTGTAGAGGCCCCCTATTAACCCTAATGAATCCTGCCCTATTGGGTATTGGATCTCCATCCAATTATCCAAGCCTCTTAGATTAATAGGTCGCTACCCAATAATCTCTTATTAGCTCTTATTGGATTTAATCTATGGGATCTAATAATTCAACGGTTTATTAGATATCCAATAAGATTTGGCCTTTAGCGGATATCTTATATTAGAACCTTTACTCGTCGTAACACCTACCATATGTGTGCAACTCTTTAGGCCCAATTTTGAGCTGGCCATGAGTCAAACCTATCAAAACTTCTTCTGACTTAATGAATTATTATCTCTATAATAATTCACTCGACTCATCGACTACGGACGTATTAGGCTACTACGCCACAGTCCCTAGACGATACAGGAGAATCTAATCGTTTGGACCTATCTATCCTCAGTTACCATGTACTTATATTCCATCATCCATCTAATATCTCAAAGATCGTATATTGGGAATAGTACTGTCAGGCCCATACGATTTTCACTCAAGTCTTGCTCTAATCGGATTCTCCCGGAGAACTCTTTCTCTCTCGATCCGAATGACCCTAACCAGGGATTTGCCTGAGAAAGAACATATGGGATATTTTTCTCATGATACCGAGAGTGGATAATCCTCTATTAACACTCAATAGCCCTCGTAAGATTGGCTGCAACTCTCAATAACTGGCTATGCTAGATCTGAAACTTCCAAACCTATAAATCCGGTATCAAGGAGTAGAGTACTCATATACACTACTATGACTACAAAATCATTGTCTAATAATAGATATCAATAACCATCTAGCATTCCACAAGTGAATCAATCAGTGAACTCATTCCCCAATGAGCATTTGTATTGTACCCTTAGTGTCCCCACACGAGAAGCTATGAGACCAATCATCTCCATCATATGGATGTGTATACAGCACAGCAGTCTATCTAGTTATCTCGATGCCCCTCTCAAGTAACCTCTGACCAGGATTATTTAGAGTTTGTGTATAAAAGTGAATTGATCTTATTATCATGATCTCATCATGATCCGATTCTCCTTGCACAGATCCAAGGACATCACAATACATACACAGATAATGTGTGAAATGCCAGTAATCATAGGCAAAAAGATTAACGTAGCATGTTACAGGTGTCATCACTCACGTGATTGAGTTGTAGGGCACATATAACTAACAATCTCCCACTTGACCTAATGTCAAATATCTACATGTCTGATCTCCATCAGACCTCTATAACGCTCAAAGACAATCTGAGACAATGGCTTTGTTAGTGGATCTGTGATGTTATCTTCGGATGGAACATTTTCTACTACTACATCTCTTTGGGCCATGATCTCTCTAATAAGCTGGAACCTCCTTAGAACACTTCTGATGAGACCCAGGTTCTCTCATTTGAACAATTACCCGTAGTTATCATAATATAAGGGAATCGGCTCCTCACTACTTGGTATGACTCCTAGATCTATGATGAACTGCTTCATCCAGACTCCCTCCTTTACTGCTTCTACCATAGCAATGTACTCTGCCTCTATGGTCTAGTCGGTAGTAGTATTTTGCTTTAAACTCTCCTAACATACTACTCTATTCAAGATAAACATATATCCTAAATTAGACTTGCCATCATTAACATCGGATTGGAAACTCCAATCCGTGTAGCCATCAAAACTGAGGCTACTTTCTCTATATACTAGAAATAGATCCTTAGTCCTTCGTAAGTACTTAAGGATACACTTTATTGCTTTCAAGTACTCCAAGTATGGATCCACCTAATACCTGCTCATGACACTCAAAGCATACGCTATATCAAGCCTAGTACATAGCATAACATACATGATAGACCCTATCGTTGAGGTATAGGGTATCATATCTATTGAATCTCAGATTTTGATAATAAAACCAACTGATTATAATTAATGATCTAACTACGTTTTGAGTGAAGCAGGTCTATTTTCTATCGGTATTAGACAATTGAAGCAGGAAGAATCGAGGTTGTGTCGGAGGAGTACATATCAGATGATTAAACGTCAAGCCAAAAGTGTAATCACCAATGATTTCTCCCTTAACATATATTAGTTACTATAAATAATATATTTCTTTATTATTAACTTCCATGTTTATGTATTATAGTTAAGAAAATAATTAAATTTGATTTTTTTAATCATATGGATAAGTTAAGAATCTTACTAATCAATTAGATTATTGATTGATTTATTTCCTAATAAGTAATGTGATTTTTAGGAAGTAAATAGTATACATTTCATTTCTAAGTATGAACCATTATAAATGAATATTATGTTTCTATTTTTATGTGTGAAAGTAAAATAAAAATAAATTTAATATAAAATTAAATATTTACTTACTTTTTTGGAGAGATCTCATCTTCTCCTATATAAAGGGGCTCCTCTTCCCTCATTCCTCACCAAGCATGACAATGAGAGGATTGAGGAGAGAGCTTCCCGAGGAGATAATCTCGAGGAAAGGATAGTCAAGGAAAGATAGGATCCTTTTTTTATTATTTGCTTTGATTTATGTTTTAAAATCTTGATATTATGATTATTACAATTTTATGATGTATAATAATATTTTAATTTTAAAATTTTATGATTAATGAATAATGATAATTGATTCATGATTTTAGAATGATTATTTAATTTATATTGATTTCTTAAGCTTAAGTGAGTTTTAATATTGATTTAATTATTAAAATCCTTATTTTTAGATTAATGGTTCTAATGTATTTAATTAGATATATCTATGATTTAAGAATTATGTATGAATTTTTATGATTTAATTAGTTTTAAATTTAAGATTATGGATTTAAATTCTTTAATTCATGGATTTGAGTTATTTTTAATAATTTAGATTTTTGTTGAAATCTAATTTAATAAAAGGATTCTAATTTGGGTCTGACTTGAGTTAAAGTTGATCTGTCAGACTAGATCGACTTAGTCCATGTGGTTATGTATGACCCAACCCTATGGCTAGGTACAGTCAACTTATGTGGCTAGGTACAATCAGCCCATATGACTAGGTATGACCCAACCTATGTGGCCAAGTAGAAGCCAGCCCATGTTGTCACGCCAAGAGCCCAGAGAGGATAGGCAGGGTGAATTCTCTTGTATGTCACGGTGATCACCCTGGAGGGTGTATCACGCCGTGCACCACAGGAGGGGCCAGAGGGGGTAGGCAAGGTGCATTTAGTCCCACATTGATAAGGAAAGGGGAGATCTTGAGCCTTATAAGTATTGGCGCTACACACCCCAATGGACCGGTTTTGCGGGGAGAGGGTAATGGCCATGTGACAAGTGGTATCAGAGCAACCCCTGCCCTTCACCGATTACCCCAGAGGGGGTGTCCACGCCGAGCGCCCCAGAGGGGGTAGGCAGCGTGGTCAGTCCGTGACAGGGACGTCACGAGATTGGGTGGGGGAGAATGTCACGCCAAGCGCCCAGAGAGGATAGGTAGGGTGAATTCTCATGTATGTCACGGTGATCACCCCGGAGGGTGTATCACACCGTGCACCATAGGAGGGGGTGCGCCCCAGAGGGGGTAGGCAGTCGTGCACCCCAAGAGGGGGTAAGCAAGGTGCATTTAGTCCCATATTGGTAAGGAAAGGGGAGATCTTGAGCCTTATAAGCATTGGCGCTGCACACCCCAATGGACCGGTTTTGCGGGGAGAGGGTAATGGCCATGTGACAATGTGGTAAGGTATGACCTAACCCATATGGTCATGAATGACCCAACCATGTAGCCAGGTATGATCCAGTCCATATGGTCATGTATGATCTAGTCCATCTTATCATATATGACCCAATCATGTAGCCAAGCATAGACCAACTCATGCTACTAGGTACAACCTAGTCCATATGGTCAGACATGACCCTAAATCATGTGTCTAGGCATGACCTAACCCGCGAGCCAAGCATGGCCCAGTTTAGCGATATGGCTCAGCCCAACTTATGAGTGAGTCTTAGCCTAGTCTATGAAATTAAGCCTGCTCAACGATACAATTGGCAATAGGCACATCGTCACTCCTCTATCTAGCCCGTTGTACCTCAACTTAACCTATTTCTTAGGACAGGTATATGTAGCGCATGTGACACATCTAAGACTTAGGTGGGTTGGTTCAGTTTAGGCTAACACTATACGACATAGTTGGATTTCCTCTTCCTTTATTGGTTTGAGCTCTTTAATTGACTAGATCATATAGGTTTGATCGGTTAAAGTCAGTTTAGGGTGATTCTAGACTAACTTGACTAGTTCAATCCTACTTGACCATATTAAGATCAATCAAATCTAAATTAGACTAGTCTAGGGTGATTCTAAATTGCTTCTATAAGGATTTAAGATTGGTTCTGTTAGGTCATAATTGAATTGAACATGGTTTAAGTCAATTGAGCTATTCCAATTAGGGTTTTGGTTGATTGAGAACTATTGAGATATTGATATTTTAAGCCCTTATGATTTGATGAATTTAAAAGTTTTCTTTGAAGACGTTATTTGAAAATGATTATTGGTTTTCAACTTTTCTTAAGTTTATGATATTGATATGATTGTATCATATAGTAGATGTAACTAGGCCAATGGTCTACATTGGAAGTGCAACTTGTGAAAGGAGCTACGGGCCCATCATAATGTAGAGCCACCAATGGACATAGTCTAGTAGATCATACATAAAGCATGGTCTTTTATAATATTTGATCATACTATTTTTTGGATGCATGTGTAAATGAATGAGTAAATGTAAATAAATAATCATGAATGTTTATGTATCTCTGCCGAGGGTAGGTATGGAAATTCCCTTCGGGGATTAGCGGACCATCAGACATGATGGTTAGATGGTTCCTCCATCCGCTGTTGGGAGGAATGTGTCCCCACTTGGGCGGGTGAGTGATACCACTCCATCCGCTGTTGGGAGTGCGGTATAGAGTATCTCCATCCACTGTTGAGAGGAATCTATCCTGTGGAGTATGCCCGTCCATCCGTTCTTGAGAGAGTATACCATCAGGTGTCATGTACGCCTTTGTTATTTAATTATCTTAAATGTGTTATATATGGCTGATGCATGATTTTGCTTAAGAAATTATCATTATTTTTCATATACTTAAGTTTTATAAAAATCTGATTTGCATTTACTTCTTGCTATTTATCTTTGCTGTAAACCCTTTACCTTACTTGCTCCACTTCCTCATCACTTTCTATCAACCACTTTTAAGTTAAACATATTTTCGATATGGCTTTCATTGAAACGATACTTTTCGTATGAAATGATTTTTTGAAATCATTAATTTGACATAATCTTAACTGCTACACTAATTCACCAACACCCCCCGCCCCTCTTAGTGCCGAACTGATCTTAACACTATCCATGTGTTTGGGGATTTTGCATCAGATTTTCCTAAGGCGTCCTTTTCTTTCTAGGATTATGTCTTTGGGGATATAATCCTAGAAACTGATAGCCTATATCTCATCGGTATAAGACATCTCTTAAAATTTTTCATGCCAAACCTTTTGACAATGGTGTCTATGTACTTGGACTGGGACAAGCCAAGCATCCTCTTAGATCAATCTCCATATATCCGAATCCCCAATATATAAGATGCTTCCTATAAGTCCTTTATGGAGAAGTGTCTAGATAGCCAAGCCTCTACTATGGAGAGCATTTCTACATCATTCTCAATGATCAGGATGTCATCCACATATTACACCAAGAAAGTGATAGTACTCCCACTTACCTTTCTGTACATACAAGGCTCATCTTCATTCTTAACAAAGTCATAAGATATGATCACTTCATCAAATCTTATGTTCTAATTTTGGAAAGCTTGCTTCTATTAGGATCGAGTCCGGCACTAAGAGGGGGGGGGTGAATTAGTGCAGCAGTTAAAATGATGATTTCGTAAAACCGTTTTAATAAAAATATTTCTTTCGATGAAAATAAGTTTCGGTAAGACGTTTAACTTGAATATGTTCATAAGTGAGTAGAGAAGAAGAAGTAGGGTAGTCACAGTTAAGTAAAAAAGATAAGCAGTAAATGAAAAGTGCACAGCAAGAAGAGAACACACCAATTTATAGTGGTTCGGTCATCCGACCTATGTCCACTCTGGATTCCACCTTCGTTGAGGCCATCGACTTTCACCATTGGTTTTCTTTCAATGGGTGAATACTAACCACCCTTACAGATCTCTACTTCTTTTAATAGGTTCAGGAGTTAACCTCATAAAAGCCCTCTCAACCCTCTCTTATACTTAACCAATACTAAACTAGAGGGGAGGAATTTTGACAAAATTATAATAGAGTTTTTCTCACTTTTCTTTCTTATTTGGTGTTTGTTTTAACCAGGGATGAGAGCAGTATTTACAGGCCTCAAGGGGATTCAATTTTGGAGCCAAAATTTGAATCATCTCGGTCTTCAGGGTACTGACGGTACGACCGCCTAGGCTTTCTCTCACTGGGTGATACCACTACCGAGCACACTAGGCTAATAGTGTACTGGGTGGTACCACTGCCTAGGCTGCCTGACATTGGGTGGTACCACTGCCCAGACTCAACCTTGGAGACTGAGCCTTCAGATGCTTCCACTGCCTACCCTAGCGGTGCCACCGCCTGACGTGACTCTAAGGCACTGTTTGGGCCTTTCACTTAGCCCAACACAGCCTTGATTTGGGCCCAGTTGGCCCCTAATTGAGTTGGCCCAAATCCAACTCAATTACACCTTAATCCTACTTTGATCTAGATAATTATTATAAAGCTTTAATCGAATTTGTTGCTCTTCATGTCATTAGTCCATCAACGCTTCATCTGATTCTTTGGTGTATCATTCTCTCTTGTGACCTATTGCCCAATCGATAGTTGTCACTCACAACCCCGATCTCCTTAGTGCAAGTTCGCTCTTCTTGGTCTAATGCTCGAATCCATCATCCGAAGCCTTCTGTTGATACATTGATCGATCCTCCGGCTCGATGTCTAATCTTCTTATATGTTTTCCTTTGACCCATCATCAATTCTTCCTGCTTCAATTGTCTAATCTTGATCGAAGGTAGTCTTGTGTCACTCAAAATATAGTTAGATCATAAACATTATCAATTGATTTCATCATCAAAATCCGAGATTCAATAGCTTCAGCTCATAGATAGACCTAAGCAACCTGCTCACCTTATCTGGACTGTCCGTGGACACAAATCTCTTAGGCTATATCATATACACCTCATCCTCGAGGTTACCATTGAGGAATGTAATTTTCACATCCATTTACCAGATCTCATAATCATAGTGTTCAGCAATAGCTAATAGAATTCGAATGGATTTTAGCATGACTATAGGTGAGAAGGTTTCGTCGTAGTCAACACCTTAGCTTTGACGATACCCCTTAGTTACTAGCCTTGCTTTATAGGTCTCTACATTTTCATCTACTCCGATTTTCTTCTTAAAGATCCACTTACAACTAATGGATATGATACTCTCGGGTGCATTAACTAGGTTCTAAACCTTGTTGGAGTATATGAAATCCATCCTTGAATTTATGGCTTCTTGTCACTTCTCGGAGTCTATACTCGCAATAGCCTTCTCGTAGGTCTGAGGATCAATATCCTTAATATCATCTCCTTTGATATGTCTCATATATCTCTTAGGAGGATGGGATACTCTACCGAACCTACGTAAAGTCAGAACTTATGTGCTATATACATAAACAGATTCTAGCTATGGAATGGTGCCTGAGTTAGGTTCTTCAACTTCGCTCAACTCTATCATACTCCCATTGCCTTCACCAAAAATGTGTTCCTTCTTAAGGAACACTGCTCTCTTGGCTACAAAGACCTTTTGGTCCTTACAATGAGAGAAATAATACCCACAAGTTTTCTTGGGGTATCCCATGAACTTGTACCATTCTGTCTTGGATTCTAACTTATCATGATTATATCTCATAACGTGGGCAAGGCAACCCCAAATCTTAATAACTTTAAGATCGGACTTCTTCCCTTTTCATATCTCAGATGGTGTAGACACTACCGACTTAGTTGGAACTCTGTTCAGAAGATAAACTACGGACTCTAGGGCGCACCCCTAGAATGAGACTAGTTGGTCAGTGAAACTCATCATGGACCACACCATATCTAACACTGTGTGATTCCTCCTTTCGAATATACCATTGAGCTAGGGTGTATAAGAGTGTCCATTAGGACAGAATCTCATGGTCCTTGAGGAATTGAGTAAACTCTATACTCAAGTACTCACTTCCTCGATCTGATTGAAGAGTCATGATACTCTTTCCAATCTGGTCCTCTACTTCATTCTTATATTCCCTAAATTTCTTGAAGGCTTGGACTTGTACTTCATTAAGTACATATGTCTGCACCTAGAGAAATTGTTAGTAAAAATAATTAAGTAGAAATAACCACCGATGGCCTGAGTTGATATGGGACCACATACATCGCTATGTATGAGTTCCAACAACTCAATGGCTCTCTCTCCAGTTCCACTAAATGGAGAGTTGGTTATCTTTCTACAAAGTCAAAGTTCGCAAGTTGCATATGACTCATAGTCAAATGGATCTAGGTGTCCATCCGTCAGTAACTTTTGAATCCTTCCCTCATAGATATAACCTAGCCTACAATGTCATAGGTATACACTATTCGCCTCATCTCGTTTCCTCTTGGACTCACTTAGATTTATGATTTGTAGAGTAGTGTCTAGCATAATCAAACCATTATACAATGCTCCTCTGGTGATGATCTCATCATCCTTAATAATTAAATAATTATTATTCTCAAAAACTACTTTATAACTATTTAATATCAAACATGAAATGAAAATAATATTTTTGATAATAAAGGAAACAAAATAATATGCATCTAATGTAATAGTAGCTCCACTAGGCAGATGTAGGGTGACCTTGCCAATAGCAACTATAGCAACTCTTACCCTGTTGTCTATCCTGAGATCCATCTTACCTCTCGCCAATCTCCTAAGCCTGGCCAAAACCTATAATAAATTACAAATATAATAAGTGTTAGGATCAAGAATGGTACTAAGAGGGAGGGTGAATTAGTGCAGCAGTTAAAAAACATTGATTTATATGATTTCGAAAAACTTCATATGTTAAAAATATTTCATTCAATAAAAATGATATCGATTGTGCTTAAACTTAAAGAGACTCATAAGTGAATAATGGTAGTGATGAAAAGTATGGAATTGAAATTGTAAGGGACAAAACAGAAAAGAACATAACACACCAGATTTTTATAGTGGTTCGGATCTCCGACCTACGTCCACTCCCGATTCCTCCTTCGTCGAGGTTACCAGCTTCCACTATTAATTATTCTTCAAGGGCAAAGATTAATTACCCCTTATAGTACTCTTTATAAGCTACTTACTCTCCTTATACAAGCTTCTAACACTTCGACTCGGAGGAGATGAACTCACAATGTTTACAATTAATTTCACTATAGTCTTAATTCTTTTTGTTCACTTCTCTATGTTTAGCAAGCTAAGAAGTAAGGGGTTTTTATAGGCCTCAATTGGCTTCAAATATGGAGCCAAAAAAGGTCTCATCCTAGTTTTCCAGGGTACTAGCGGTACCATCGCTAGTGGGCTCTAACATTGGGTGGTACCACCGCCCACTCTGGCGGTACTACTACCAAACAGAGTCCTAGCTATCGGAACTAGGTAGTACCACCACCTGGCAGTACCACTACCTAGTCTGGGTGGAACCTGGGAGACTAAGCCTTGGGCGATTCCACCAGAATAGTTTACGGTGCCATCGCCAGACAAGGTTCAGCAACGCTATTTGGGCTATAAGTCCAACCCAAACCAGTCTAATTATAGGCCCAATTGACCCTTAATAGAGTGAGTGGGATTACCTCTCGAACCTAACTCTACTTATGTGCTAACTACGATATTTAAGGCATATGCTAAAGAAAACAAGTTCGGTAGGTCAAAATTTCTTCTAGCGAGCTTCCAACGAACTTCCAGCGAACTTCCGACGAACTCTCGGCAATCTTCCAACGAACTCCCGGCAAGCTCCTGGACTTCATGACAATCTAGTTAGTGAGTTTCGATGAGCTTCTTTAGTAAGCTCCGGTCTTCTCGGCGAGCTCTAGTGAACTTTCGATGATCTTCTCGATGAACTTTCGATGTTCACTTCGGCAAGTTCTCGACAAACTCTCAGCAAATTCTGACAACACTCCCGACAAACTTTCGGATTCCCGACAAACTCTTAGACTCCCAACATATCGTTCAATTTTGACTTCGACACTTCGTTTTGCTTTATGCCTTGATCACTATCGTAGTTAATCTTGTACACTTTTCTCAACATATAGATTAGATCAATAATTAATCAATTGATTTCATCATTAAAATCTGACATTCAACAATTTCTCCCTTTTTATGATGATTACCAATTGATGATGGAATTAACCTTAACTCCCCCTATCTATATGTCATACTTGAGAAAAGACACACTTGAATTCAAAGCCTTTGAATTCAAGTACCAATCGATAAGTTTCATGCATTTCAACTTATCAATATGCACAACATAATACAAAGCATGATTCTTTATCTTAAAATACAATATCACATATTTATCACACTACCAAAATGATATCAAAACATGACAAACATTTTCAACTTCGATATCAAATGATGATAGACAATCATCATTTCAAAGCATGATACCAACTTCAAATATGAATTTTAGTATAATTCAAACTTCAAGTTTGATACCAAATGATAATTCATCATTTGAGGTACAATACTAATTTCAAGTAGCATGTTAAGCATGGTAAGTTTAATACCAAATCAAAATGATAGACATTCATCATTTTGATATCAAATCAAGTATCATAATGAGCATGATTTTAAATATGAAACTTTTTCAAGTATTCATGCTACATTTCAAGCATTTATGATGCATTTCAAGCATTCATGATATATTCAAGCATTTATGATACATTTATGATACATACGATACATTTTATTCTTTTATGATACATACGATACATTTTACGCATTTACAATACAAAGTATATTTTATGCATTTCGATACATTTTGATACATTTCAAGTATTTATGATGCATTTTATGATACCAATCACATTTCAAGCATTCATAATATACGTCTCAAGTTTTCATCAATTTGCCACTTCTCCCCCTTTGTCATCAACAAAAAGGAAATGGGAAATCATTTTACGCAAGCAAAATTTTAGATGTTACGATAGAATTCTTCTTGAAAGGAAGAAAGGAGAAGGAAAAGTCTATGAATAGTCCATTCATCAAGAAGAATCGAGATATTAAAAGTTCATGAATAATACAAGGAAAACAATCTATTCAAGCTATTTAAAATTCATTTCATCAAGGACTCATGACATAGAAAGAAAGAGATTCATAATAAGAGCTAAAGATATGAACTAAATCTATATTTCTATCAAATAAAATTTATAAAGTAGAAGGAAAAGAAATCATCATTCAAGCTATCAAAATTTCATAAAACTTATACTTTTCATCAAGAGCTTATGACCAAAATTCATACAAGAGTCAAGTGTATCACTTCATGACGTAAATGATATTTCTATAAAATCCATGAATGTCACTTTTATCAAATAAAATCCATTCGTATTGTAAAGATTCGCACAAGAATCAAGTATCATTGAAAGGAAATGGGCAATCATTTTACGCAAGCAAAACTTTAAATGTTGCGATAAGATTCTTCTTGAAAAGGAAAAGTCCATGAATAGTCTATTCATTAAGAAAAATCAAGATATTAAAAGTCCATAAATAATACAAGAAAAAACAATCCATTTGAGCTATTGAAAATTCATTTCATCAAGAGCTAAAAAACTTATGACATAGAAAGATGTGAATAGAAGAAAGAGATTCACATTAAGAGCTAATGATGTGAATGAAATCTGTATTTGTATCAAATAAAATTCATGAAGTAGAAGGAAAAGAAATCATTCAAGTTATCAAAAATTCAAAACTCCTTTTCATCAAGAGCTCATGGCACAAAAAACAATGTGAATAAAGAGTAAGAAGTGATAATAGATAAGATTTCCTCAACTGCACGAGGAAATCTCGGTGGATAGTTGAGGAAAATCCTCTCTTCTTCTTTCCTTCCTATGTATAAATAAGGCTTTGTTAAGCTACATTCAATGTATTCTTATTCATCACAATTCAATCTATCATGGTATCAGAGCCCTTGCATTAAGCAAGTACTTTTTTTTTCTTTCTTTTCTTCTTCTTTTTCTTTCCACTGTCCAGCGACAGCAGGCTATTCTGCTCCACCATCCACCGGCGTAAGACTGACGCTACATCGCCGCACAAAGAACGTAGCACCGTCGCCCAAAGGCTCACCGAAACAGAGACACCAACCCGGCCGTCTCTTCTTCCTCCGCCACCACCAATCTTCCTCATTGATGGACTTCACACAAGTGACAATCTTCCTCATCGGTGGACTTCACACAAGTGCCTTCGGCATACATCGCACCCTCCTCTCTTTGCTTCTGGAAGCTGTTCGAGCGGCGGACACCAATTTCCACTAGTTTTGCAGGTGGAGTAGCCCCGGCGCCATTGCACTCCACCTGGCTAGACCCGCAGTTGCCGGTGGTGCAGTAGCCGCGTCAAACGAGCACCCCATCCAAGCCCAACAGTGGCCGGATCAATCAGCAAGGACCAGCGGGGTGATACAGCTCTCCTTCCTCGGTAGAAGTAGAGCTCTTTGCTTCGGCAGCCGCTCCTCATCCTGCTCGAGCGAGAAAGGGCTACCATCGAGTTTTCCAACCGTAGTCCTCGGCATCTCTACAACCGCCTCAGCCGCAGACAGCATCTCCTCCCAGCCACGCCCCACTGCCGTCGGCCTTGATCCTCTAGTCGAGCATGGTCCATTTCGAGCATATTTCAGAAATAGAGCAGCTCGTTGGCGATCGCCTCCTGCCTCTTCATCTTGCTCATCATCATTCGCAAAAGGGTTAGCTTCGCGCTCCCTCCGGTCCCACCCACCAATTCTTAAGTGTCGGCCACCCCCTCCACCTCTGCCTCTGGTGGAACCAGGATGACCGACGTCACGGATAGGGCTACCGCCCCAGCGGCTTCCACCAGCAGGCGAGGGGGCAGCGTAGGCAGGCAGTTGTCCAGCACTCGGAGGACCCGCGGTAGGAGACGGCACGGGGGACTCAGAAGACGGCTGCTCATCATCTTCTTGCAGTCTCGACGCTCTTTCCCCTCCTTCCCCCTCTCCACCGCCGCCGCTGCCAGCGACCATTAACGCTGTTGCTTCCTCAAACCACCACAGCCAGCGTGCGGTGTGACAAAAATAGGACTGCGCCGCTGATCTCAGCCTCGGCGCTCTCTTCTGATGAGAACGCTCTCTCCTCTGTCGTCGAACTCCATCGAACGGTGCTATCTGCACCGATTGAGTCTTCGACGCCTATTCTGCACCAAGCGAATCAATCCGATGGGGTGACAACGGTTTCCTTCTTACGACCCATCGAAGCCGACGCCATCGTATCATCAAATGGCTTCATCATCTACCTCCAATACTACGGTCATTGTCTCTGCAGGGAATAATAGCAGTTCTCAACCTCCAAGCCTCATCACTATTAATGCTGCGGCACTCATTCCTTTCAAGTTATCCAAAAGTGGAAATTATGCATCTTGGCGTGTATAATTTTTTAATCTTCTATTTGGATATGTCCTTATAGGTTACATCGACGGCTCTCTCCATTGTCCACCTGCAGTGCTCAACATCCCAGGAGGATCTAGTCCAATACCAAATCCAGCTCACAAATTGTGATTACGTCAAGACCGTCTCATCCTCCAAGCCATTCAAGCCTCAGTCGCTGGGTCCGTCACCCCACTAATATCTTCATGTATGACTGCTGCAGAAGCATGGTCCAAGTTGTTGAATCTCATATTTTGATGATGAAGTCAATTGGTGTAATATTTGTTCTAATCTATTTTGTCGAGATAAGTGTGCAGGAATAACTACGATGGGATGAAAACATAAAGTGATTTACCGAGGTCAAGTCCGTTGGGTGTTCAAGAGTTTATCGGAAGTCTGAGAAATCATTGGAAGTGTTGCCGGAACCATCCAAGATCGAATCAGGGAATTGCCGATGTTTTCGGAAGTTCATCGCAAAGATCATCGAAGGTTCGCGGAACTTACCGAGAAGATTTGGAAGCTAGCCGAAGACTCGTTGAGCTTGCCATACAATCCGGGAGTATGTTGGGAGTCCGCTGGAAGAAATCCGAAGGAAGTGTCAGAAGTTCACCGGAATCTCACCGTAAAGCTCACCGAAAGTTGACTTGAAGAATGTCGGGTTAAATCACTTAGAATTATGTTTTAATTTTGTAGTTTGCACGTGATTAGAGCAAGGATTTAGAAATAATCCTGTCTAAATTTAGTAGGGGCCAATCGGGCTCCTACTGGGCCAAATTGGGCCTTAAACAGGGCCCATTCAGCCTTTCTTTGAATGGGCGAGCGATTGAACCGCCCAACCTGGGGCGGTAGCACCGCCTGGCTAGGTCAGTGGCACTGCCCCTGCTGTGTCAATCTGCCAGACTGACACAGGCAATGGCACCGCCTCTGATAGGCTGACACCGGGAAACTCAAAAAAATTCAAATTTGGAGCCCAAATTTGAATCCATTTTGAGCCTATAAATACCCCCCCTCTCTCAACTGAAAAGGCACCCTTTTGAGAGTTAGAATCTTGAGTTAAAGTCTTTAAATAGTCTTGAAAAGTCTTATCTCTTGCCAAGTGTTCACCTCCTTCTTCTTCTTGTGAAATCTTGTAAGAGTGTGAACCTCTTGTAAAGGGTTGTAAGAGGGGTATTTGGTTCTTCCCCTTCAAAGGATTTGCTAGTGGAAGTGCGGAGCCTCATCGTGAAGGCTTCAAGAGTGGATGTAGGTCATTTGACCGAACCACTATACATCATTGTGTTCATGAATGTGTGACTGTTTACATTTCTGAATTATTTCATTACTTAGCTGCAAATTGTTTAGTTCCTTTACTCAAGCTATTTCATTCAAGTTCTCTTTCGTCAAATCGAAATCTTCTTACGAATTAGTCTTTGTGCGAAATCAGCTTCAAAGTTACGTTTTTAATCCGCTATACTAATTCACCCCCCCCCTCTTAGTGTCTTTTCGATCCTAACAATTGGTATCAGAGCAAGGTTTACTCTCATATTGGTCAAAACCCAAGAGAAATGGTCTACTCCGGTATGCAAGAGGATCACTCCATTACTCGTCCGCCTATGTTTAATGGGTCGGATTATACGTATTGGAAGACTCGTATGAGGATTTTTCTCATTTCTATAGACTTCGAACTTTGGAACATTGTTGAAAATGGTTTTGCAAAATCTTCTCTTCTAATGAGTGAATGGAATGAGTCGGAAAGGAAGATTTTTGCTCTCAATGCAAAGGCTATGAATGCCTTATTTTGTGCGCTTGATAAGAATGAGTTTAATCAGGTTTCTATTTGCGAATCGGCATTTGATATTTGGCGCACTCTTGAAATCACTCATGAAGGCACTAGCCGAGTGAAAGAGTCCAAAATCAACATTCTTGTGTATTCTTATGAACTTTTTCGTATGAAACCAAATGAGTCCATTGGAGACATGTACACCCGCTTTATGGATGTCATCAATGGACTTAAAGCTCTTGGTAAAGGTTTTTCTAATTTTGAGTTGGTAACTAAAATTTTAAGATCCCTTCTAAAGAGTTGGGATCCAAAGGTTACGATCATTCAAGAGGCCAAGGATCTTAAAATATTTCCGCTTGAAGAACTTATTGGGTCTCTAATGACCTACGAGATGATGTGCCATGCTCATGAAGAGCTTGAGAACCCCCTTCCAAAGAACAGGAAGGATATGGCACTTAGAATACAAGAAGACCACTTGAAAGGAACATCAAGTGATGAGGACAGTGACAATGACATTGCACTTTTAACTTGAAAGTTTAAGAAATTTATAAGAAAGAACAAATTTAAAAATGACACAAAAAATAAATTTGAACACAAAAAGGACCAAGTTATTTGCTACGAATGCAAGAAGTTGGGACACTTCAAGAATGAATGCCCTCAAGCCAAGAAGAAGCAATTTAAGAAGAAAAAAGCTTTGAAGGCCACGTGGGATGATTCAAGTAACTCCGAGGTTGAAGAAGCTAGCAATAAAGAGGAGGCCAACTTCGTGCTAATGGCATTAGGAGAAGAGGTTAGTGAGTTATTTAATGAAGAGTTATCTTTCGATGAACTTTCTATCGCTTTTCATGAGTTATTTGATGAATGTAGAACTATTAGTAAGAAGTTCAATTTGCTTAAGAAAGAGCATACTTTATTACAAAATAAGTTCAATAGTCTCCAAACCCCTTCTCTACCCCCATGCTCTAAGTGTGAATACTTAGAAGCAACAAAAAGGGAGAACTTACTACTCAAAGAGACCCTAAACAAGTTTAAGGTCAGTAGTAAGGGCTTGGACATGATCCTTGCTAATAAGGGTCACGTCGGAAATAAAAGTGGAATCGGATTTGTGAGTGGATCTCACCAAAATCCCACCACCTTCATTAAAGGACGCACATTACATATATCACCCCATTTGAAATGTAATTTTTGTGGTAAAACGGGACATGTTGCTTATAAATGTCCATTCAAAAAATTTAGTCCACAAAAATAGATATGGGTTCCTAAAGGAACCATAAACAATTCAATGTTGAATTACAAATTAAGTAAATCAATTTGTAAGGCACCCAAAATCAAATGGGTACCTAAAAACCATCCTCTTTTGTAGACAAACTCACAAGCTAGGGGCAAGAAATGGTATCTTGATAGTGGATGCTCAAGGCACATGACCGGAGATCCATCTCATTTCTCTATGCTCACTAGCAAAGAAGAAGGATATGTCACCTTCGGAGACAACAACAAGGGTAAAATCATTGGCAAAGGAACCATAGGTAACAAATCAAGTTTTTCAATTGATGATGTCTTGCTAGTTGATGGTTTAAAACATAATCTTTTAAGCATTAGTCAATTATGCGATAAAGGTTATGTTGTTAGATTTGAATCTAATGTTTGCATCATTGAAAAACCAAACAATGACATATCCATGATTACTTTAAAACAAAACAATGTCTACACTATAAATATTGATGAATTAAGTAATGAAATGTGTTTTTCAATTTTGAATGATGATGCTTGGCTTTGGCATAGGAGACTAGACCATGCAAGCATGAAACTAATCTCTAAGATTTCATCTAGAGAGTTAGTAAGAGGAATCCCAAACATGAAATTTGTTAAGAACAAGGTGTGTGACACATGTCAACTAGGAAAATAAATAAAAACTAGTTTCAAATCAAAAAATCAAATTAGCACCACTAGACCATTGCAATTGATCCATTTGGACTTATTTGGACCAATTGACATAACAAGCCTAGGAGGTAGCAAATATGCCTTTGTAATTATGGATGACTATAGTAGATACACTTGGACCTATTTCTTGGTCACAAAAGTAATTGTTTCAAATGTTTCTCTAAATTTTGTAAACTCACTCAAAATGAAAAAGGTTTTATGATTTCATCAATTCGAAGTGATCATGGAGGTGAATTTCAAAATCATGACTTCCAAAATTTTTGTGAAATAAACGGATATAACCATATCTTCTCTACTCCAAGAAATTCACAACAAAATGGAGTAGTGGAAAGGAAAAATAGAAGTTTGCAAGAAATGGCTAGAACCATGTTAATTGAATATAATTTACCAAAATATTTTTGGGTCAAAGCCATGAATACGGCTTGCTATGTTATGAATAGAGTTCTAGTGAGACCATCCCTATCTAAAACTCCATATGAGTTATGGAATAATAAAAAACCCAATGTTTCTTATTTTAAAGTTTTTGGTTGTAAATGCTTTATTTTAAATGAAAAGGATGCCTTAGGAAAATTCGATGCAAAATCCAATGAAGGCATATTTCTTGGTTATTCTTCCGTTTCTAAGGCTTTTCATGTTTTCAACAAAAGAACCTTAGTTATAGAAGAATCTATTCATGTGGTTTTTAATGAAATTTCTAAATTTAAGAAGAAAGATTTTGATGATGATTTTGGCTTTGATAATTTGAATTTGAATGAACCCTCTCCTCAAAATGACAACTTGGATGTATCTTCTTCCCAAACTTCCTTACCCAAGGAATGGAAGTATGTAGATGCTCATCCCAAGGAGTTAATTATAGGAGATGCATCGAAAGGGGTTCAAACTCGCTCTTCTTTCAAAGATTTTTGTGCCCATGCCGCTTTTCTTTCTCAAGTTGAACCAAAATGCATTGATGATGCCTTGAAAGATGATTCTTGGGTTATCGTAATGCAAGAAGAATTGAATCAATTTGAGAGGAATAAGATATGGAAGCTTGTTCCTAGACCTAAAGACCACTTAGTTATTAGTACTAAGTGGGTCTTTAGAAACAAGCAAGATGAATGTCGTATTGTGGTTAGAAACAAGGCTAGACTAGTGGCCAAAGGTTTCAACCAAGAAGAAGGTATCGATTACGAAGAGACCTTCGCTCCGGTGGTAAGATTAGAAGCCATTAGGATGCTCCTTACCTATGCTAGTGGTAATGATTTCAAATTATTTCAAATGGATGTCAAAAGTGCATTCTTAAATAGTTTTATTTCTGAAGAAGTGTATGTCGAACAACCACCCGGATTTGAAAATTCTCTTCTTTCTAACCATGTGTTTAAGCTAACTAAGGCTCTATATGGTCTAAAACAAGCCCCTAGGGCTTGGTATGAGAGGCTTAGTTCTTTTTTAATTTTAAATGATTTTACTAAAGGTAAGGTTGATACTACATTGTTTATTAAACATTTTAAAAATAATTTTCTTATTGTTCAAATTTATGTTGATGATATTATTTTTGGTTCTTCTAATAAATCACTATGTGAATCATTTGCCAAGAATATGAGTGATGAATTTGAGATGAGCCTAATGGGAGAACTAAATTTCTTTTTAGGATTGCAAATTAAGCAACTAAGTGATGGTATATTTCTAAATCAATCAAAATATACATTAGAATTGTTAAAACGATTTAACATGGATGGATCAAAAGACATTAGCACTCCTATGAGCACCTCCACTAAGTTAGATATAGATAAAAATGGAGAAAGTTTTGATCAAAAACATATAGGGGCATGATAGGTAGCCTGCTTTATCTCACTGCAACCAGACCTGACATCATGTTTAGTGTGGGGTTATGTGTAAAATTTTAAGCTAATCCTAAGCTATCTCACTTCAAAGCCCTTAAGAGAATCTTTAGATATCTTAAAGGGACTCCGAATCTTGGATTATGGTATCCAAAATCCGATAACGTTGATTTGAAAGCTTATGCAGATGCGAATTTTGGTGGATGTAAAATAGATAGAAAAAGTACATCCGGAACATGTCAATTTCTAGGACATACACTTGTTTCTTGGACTTCCAAAAAACAAAATTCAGTTGCACTATCTACGACAAAAGCTGAATACATAGCTGCAAGTGCATGCTGTGCACAAGTTATTTGGATGAAAAATACGCTAGAAGACTATGGAATTTATTTAAAGAACATTCCTATAAAATGTGATAACACGAGTGCTATCTGTCTAACTAAAAACCTGATTCAACACTCTCGAACTAAGCACATTGATATTAGGCATCATTTTATACGTGATCATGTCAGTAGTAAAGATATCACCCTTGAATTTATTGATACAAATCATCAATTAGCAGATATTTTTACAAAACACTTAAATGAGGAACAATTTGATTTTATTAGAAGGGAATTAGGCATGTTAAATTGTCCTAATAAATGAGCTTTATTATGAGATTTTCCTTGAAATTTTGATTTTCGTCGATTTGCCTTCCTCTCAGATTTCTTTTTGAAATTTTGAATTTCTTTTTGACATCATCCCATCCTTAAAATCTCTGAAAAAAAATTCAGAATAAATTTAAAAAAAAGGGGGGGGAATTTTTGTGCTACCGGCGGTAGCACCGCTGCAGTCGTCAGACCCAGTGATAGAAACGCTGTCTGGCAGTGAGTAATCTTGCCCGAACACCCCTTATAAAAGGGGTGAGTTAGGGCCGGCGGTAGAACCGCCCCCTAACCCGAAAGATCTCTCCCTCACCTCCCTAATCTCCTCAAAATACTTCCAAGCCTTATTCTCTCCCTCTAGAAGCCTAAGAAAGGAATTTTTCCTTGATTCAAGCCCTCTACCTCTCAAGGGAACAAAACTAAGGTAAAATCTGAAATTTTTCTCCTCTTTTTCTTGCCTAGTTTAGTTCTTTACTTTAAATTAATTATTGATCTATCCTTACTAGAAATGGCTCCTAAAAGATCGTCAAGAGACAAAGGGAAAAGGGTGGAGGTAGATTTATTTGACCAATCTTTGTTCAAATCAAAAGAAGCATCCCTTAGGTTTTCTGAACTTGTTACTAAAACCATTCATAAAGGGAAATATGTTGATTTGAATCAATTAGGGAACCTTGAACTCATCATGTGGTTTGCTGACTTAGAGGTCTTACCAATTTTGTAAATTGTTGAACCTATCTATCCACGCTTGATTAAATTATTTTATGCTAATTTAAGCGTGAATGAAGATGACTTATCTACCTATCTTCTAGGAAATAAGATCTAAATATCTGATAGTATAATATGTTCTTTAATTGGAATTGTTGAAAAAGAGTTAGGATGCTATTTTAGAGGAAAATGGGACATGGACACAATCGGAGCCACCCACTCCGAAGCCTTAGAAACTATCTTTGTAAATCCAAACTTAGACATAATTCCCAAGAGTTGTGAACATTTGTTGCCTTTCAACTCTAAAATTTTACATCATATTCTTATAAGCATTATCATTCCTAAACAGTTTCATCAAGATGAGATCAATTTAGCCGAGTTGGATACCATATATTGGATCATGACCAGACAGCATTATTATTTTGGTTACCTAATCCGACAACACATGATAGAAGTCATTTCTAAAGGGTTAATGTTACCATATGGAGGATTGATAACTAGATTGTTGCATGCCCATAATATTAGTATTCCACCTGATGAAGAAGTAGTACAAGTGGATAAATTTAACATCATTGACATGAAACTACTTAGGAGACTTAGGTGTACATTTGAGCATGGAATAGGGGTTAGACAACCTAGGAGAAGTGATATACATCCCCCACTAGTAGAACATCCTGAAACACCTTCTGACGATCCAATCATAAGAGAATTAAATGAAGTTAAATTACAACAAATTAAAATTTTGAAGGAAATACGAAAAATGAACCAAAAGATAGATCACATGTATAGACACTTTGGCATTCCTCCAGAGGAGTAGTTTATTGTATTTTCTTTTTGAACGTTGTAAACTTTTATGCAACTTTGACATCTATGTTGTATTATCTTTATTACATTTTCTTGGGCACTGTGGAATGATATTCAGATTTCTGAATGATTTCTTTTGATATTTTTTTTCGGATATCTTTTTTACATATCTTTAGATGACACACTCACAATATTTTCGGTTTCACTCATATATGAATCCCTCTTTTCCTTTTTGTTGATGACAAAGGGGGAGAAATATGTGACAAGTGAATGCAATTGTCATGCATTGAAAATTATATGCATTTGCCATGCTTTACAAGTTATTGCAAGTTTATATGCTTGAAATGCTTATTTAAGTTCTTGATATCATTTTTTATTGTGTATACTTCATTGATATCATTTGATACCTATTTATTTGACATCTTTTGACTTAATGATGAATGTCCATACATCGACATTGTCATCATTAAGTAAACCATGAAGTTTTTCTTTCATATGTTGAATGATAAGTTAAACTTATCGTGTTGAATTCAAAGAAATTGAATTCAAGCAGTTGTTACTATCTATGGCATATAGATAGGAGGAGTTAAGAGTAACTCCATCATCAATTGATTGTCATCATCAAAAAGGGGGAGATTGTTGAATCTCGGATTTTGATGATGAAGTCAATTGGTGTAATATTTGTTCTAATCTATTTTTTCGAGATAAGTGTGCAGGAATAACTATGATGGGATGAAAACATAAAGTGATTTACCGAGGTCAAGTCCATCGGGTGTTCAAGAGTTTATCGGAAGTCCGAGAAATCATCGGAAGTGTTGCTGGAACCATCCAAGATCGAATCAGGGACTTACCGATGTTTTCGGAAGTTCATCGCAAAGATCGTCGAAGGTTTGCGAAACTTACCGGGAAGATTCGGAAACTAGCCGAAGACTCGTTGAGCTCGCCATACAATCTGGGAGTATGCTGGGAGTCCGCTAGAAGAAATCCAAGGGAAGTGTCGGAAATTCGCCGGAATCTCACCGTAAAGCTCGCCGGAAGTTGACTTGAAGAATGTCGGGTTAAATCACTTAGAATTATGTTTTAATTTCATAGTTTACATGTGATTAGAACAAGAATTTAGAAATAATCCTGTCTAAATTTAGTAGGGGCCAACCGGGCTCCTATTGGGCCAAATTGGGCCTTAAATAGGGCCCATTCGGCCTTTCTTTGAATGGGCCAGCGGTTGAACCGCCCAACTGAAGCGGTGGCACCTTGACCGGGCGGTAGCACTTTGGTGAAGCGGTAGCACCGCCCTTGCTGTGTCAGTCTGCCAGACTGACATAGGCGGTTCCACCGCCTTTGACAGGCTGACACTGGGAACTCAAAAAAATTCAAATTTGGAGCCCAAATTTGAATCCATTTTGAGCCTATAAATACCCCCCTTTCTCAATTGAAAGGACACCCTTTTGAGAGTTAGAATCTTGAGTTAAAGTCTTTGAATAGTCTTGAAAAGTCTTGTCTCTTGCTAAGTGTTCACCTCCTTCTTCTTCTTGTGAAATCTTGTAAGAGTGTGAACCTCTTGTAAAGGGTTATAAAAGGGGTATTTGGTCCTTCCCCTTCAAAGGATTTGCTAGTGGAAGTACGGAGCCTCATCGTGAAGGCTTCAAGAGTGGATGTAGGTCATTTGATCGAACCACTATACATCATTGTGTTCATGAATGTGTGAGTGTTTACATTTCTGAATTATTTCATTACTTAGCTGCAAATCGTTTAATTCCTTTACTCAAGCTATTTCATTCAAGTTCTCTTTCATCAAATCGAAATCTTCGTATGAACTAGTCTTTGTGCAAAATCGGCTTCAAAGTTACGTTTTTAATCTGCTGCACTAATTCACGCCTCCCCTCCTTAGTGCCTTTTCGATCCTAACACAAGTTGCAAACGACATTGGCAAATCGCTCGTGTACTCGCATGCTCAGACTCTTATCCAATCTGATGAAAGTGAAATAAGAGGGAAGTACTATTATGGATTACTTACAAAATATCAAAGTTATCATCGATGACTTGGCTTTAATAGGTCATTCCCTTAGTGAAGAAGAAGTCCTCATCCACACCCTTAATGGCCTAGAGGACGAATACAAAGAATTGGCAACTGCAATTCAGGCACGCGACACACCAATATCATTCGAAGAACTTTATGATAAGTTGATTGACTATGAGACATATTTGAATCGTGATGACAAGTTGCCCGGACCAACTATCACAGCTCAAGTCAGTCAAAAATCCAAGAGGAAGAGCAACCAGTACAATAAGCACGTCAATCAAGGTCCGGCTAAGCTGCCTCCTGACCTTATGGGTTCCACACCAAACTCCTCACATGCATATTATCAACACTTTCATCCTCCTCATCAAGATGGTAACCCCTATAAGCATCAGCCCTGGCACCCTGACCTCAGCAGTCATCACCGAATCGTCTATCAGTTGTGTGATAAAGTCGGACACTCCGCGAAAGTCTGTCGCTCTCGACCTCGACTCCCTGCTCCAACACAGTGGCCTCAAGCCAATCTTATAACTACTCCGACAACTAGTCAACCCAATTGGATTGTGGACTCCGGTGCATTACATCACATCACCTCCGATCTTCAGAACTTATCCGTCCACAACAACTATGGCGACGATGAGGATGTCATCATCGGTGATGGTAAAGGTCTTCCTATCACTCATATTGTTCCACAATGCTTAATTCACTCACCACAACCTTCACACTTGATGATGTTTTGTGTGCAACTCACATTAAATGAAACCTTATTTCTGTCTCTCAATTCTGCAAGTAAAACAATACCTCAATTGAATTTTTTCCTGACTCCTTTCTTGTCAAGGATTTGAGTACGGAGGCATCCTTAGTCCAAGGCCAGAACAAAGACAACATTTATGAGTGACCATCCGCTTTGCAAATAACCCACCCCAATGTTCACTCTTCCGTTGTAGCTCCAGTTGATGTGTGGCATCGACGTCTTAGTCATCCCTCGTCTCTTATTCAGCAAAAGTTACTTTCTCATTATTCACTTCCTACCTCTACTACTAGTAACATTTTAACTTATTGTGATACGTGTCATAGCAATAAAAGTCATAGATTACCTTTTGGAACATCTACTATATCTTGCTCTCAACCTTTTGAAATTATTTATACTAATGTTTGGGGTCCTGCCCTAACCTTTTCTTTTGACAAGTTTTGATTCTGTCATTTTTGTTGACTATTTCACTAAGTACACATGGTTATATCCCCTCCGTCATAAATCTGAAGTTTCAACAGTCTTTACCAACTTTAGAAAGTTGATCGAGAATTTCTTTCAGTCTTCCATTAAAACAGTTTACTCTGATGACGGAGGTGAATATCAAGCCCTCGCATCCTGTCTCGCAGCTTGTGGTATACAACACCTCAAGTCACCCCCTCATACTCCCCAATTAGTTGGTTCTGCTAAGCGCAAACATCAACATATAGTTGAAACAGGGCTCATACTTCTACATCAGGCCTCTTTGCCATCAACTTTTTAGACAACAGCCTTTTAAATGGTCGTCTATCTCATTAATCGTATGCTCACTCCAGTCTTACAATACAAGTCTCCATTTGAGAAATTATTCCATAAACTTCCAAACTATCATAAACTCAAAGTCTTTGGTTGTCTATGTTATCCGTGGCTACGTCCTTATACCTCACATAAGCTTACACCACGATCTAAGCCCTGCATTTTTATTGGATACTCTCTTGAATATAATGCTTTTCGATGCTACGAACCACAAACCCAGAAAGTCTTTTTGTCACGACACGTTATTTTTGTGGAGTCTTCTTTTCCTTTTCAAAATCATGAGTACCCTACCATGCAAGCTACTCCGACAAACAAACATAACTGGAGCATCTCCTCAACCCCGTCACATGAACCTCTCACAACAACATCTAATCCTAAACCTCCTAGTTAGTACACTCCTCCTGTTCAACAGCTCCTCACTCCCCCCATTATCTCTCCAATCCCTACTTCACAAGCTTCCCCCATTAATGAAGCAATACCCTCAACTACCTCATCATGTGCTGTTGAAGTACCGCAGACTAGTCCGATTGATCTCGGTAACTCACCACCGACTATACCAACAACCCAACCTACCACTTCCATCGCTCCTAGCTATCATATGATAACACGCTCCAAAAGTGGTATTGTTAAACCACGTCAAGTTCTTGATCTACATGCCATAACGAACTCTTCCCTTGAGGCTAGTGAACCCACCACAATTAATCAAGCTCAAAAATCTCCTCACTGGCATAAAGCCATGTGTGAAGAATATGATGCTCTTCTTCATAACTCTACATGGACCCTAGTTCCCTCTTCTCACACACAAAACATCATCGGGTGTAAATAGATCTTTCGAATTAAGCGGAACCCAGATGGATCTATTGCTAGATATAAAGCACGTCTAGTTGCCAAAGGGTTTCATCAACGACCTGGTGTTGACTTCACAGAGACATTCAGCCCAGTTGTCAAACCAACAACAATATGGCTTATCTTGAGCTTGGCTATCTCAAAAGGCTGGCATATATGACAATTGGATGTTAACAATACCTTTTTACAGGGGACTCTAACTGAAAATATCTTTATGCAGTAACCCCCTGGCTTCGTTCATCCATAATATCCAAGGCATGTCTGCAAGCTACAAAAAACTATTTATGGACTTCGTCAAGCTCCAAGAGCCTGGTATAATAAACTTGGTACATTTTTAACATTAACGGGTTTCATCAATTCCAAGTCTGATACCTCGTTATTCCTATGACAACAACATGAAAACACTATATATCTTCTGGTATATGTAGATGATATTGTTGTCACAGGAAATAATCTTTTGGAAATCCAAGCATTCTTAAAGCAACTAGCCGTTCGATTCTCTCTCAAAGATCTAGGCACCTTGAGCTACTTTCTAGGAGTGGAAGCCACATTCACCTCTTCAGGCCTTCTTCTATCACAGAGAAAGTATATTCAAGATTTATTATCAAAGACAAATATGCAGGATGCTAAAGAGGTTGCCACTCCCCTATCTACCAGTGAGTCACTGAAACTTTATGATGGAAGTCCTGCTACAGACTCTACTCAATACCGGCAAATACTTGGCTCCTTACAATTCTTGGCTCTCACACATCCAGACATTTCATTTGCAGTCAATAAATTGTCACAGTTCATGCATTGACCATCTACAATACATTGGTCTGCGGTCAAATGAATTTTACGATATCTTAAGGGGACTCTCAATCATGGCCTCTTTCTCCGCAAACACACACCCCTTCATCTTCATGCCTTTGCTGATGCTAATTGGGCAGGAAATTCTGATGATAGAACGTCCACGTCTGGGCATATTATATTTCTTGAAGCTAATCCAATCAGTTGGAGTTCTAAGAAATAAAAAACAATTGCTCGATCCACAACTGAAGCTGAATACCGTGCCATTGCCACAACTACTACTGAAATAAATTGGATCACAAATCTGCTCAAGGAACTCAATGTCAACTCTACCTTTCCTCCTACAATATACTGCGATAATATTGGAGTTACCTATTTATGTGCCAATCCAGTATTTCACTCATGCATGAAGCATATTACCATTGACTTCCACTTCGTACGAGATCAAGTTGTTAGACATCAACTATGTGTTTCTCACGTACATACGACTGATCAACTAGCAGACTCACTCACGAAGCCTCTCGCTCGTAAATTAGTTTCATTACATCGGTCCAAGATCAGTGTCCTTGATAGGAGCACGATCTTGCGGGGGCATGATAATAGATAAGATTTCCTCAACTGCACGAGGAAATCTCGGTGGACAGTTGAGGAAAATCCTCTCTTCTTCTTTTCTTCCTATGTATAAATAAGGCTTTGTTAAGATACATTCAATGTATTCTTATTCATCACAATTCAATCTATCAAGAAGTCCATGAATCATACAAGGAAAGCAATCCGCTCAAATAAAATTCATTCATATTGCAAAAATCAAGTATCAATGAAATGCATAAACAATATTCCTATCAAATGAGAATTCATGAATGGCACTCTTATTAAGTAAAGTCCATGAGTAAAATCCGTGAATGTCATTTCTATAAAATAAAATTCATGAACACTATTTTTATCAAATAAACTCCATTCATAATTATGGTTAAAATTTGCACAAGCATGAAATCCGTGAGTAAAAATTCATGAATGAGGAGAGGGTTATCAGAGTATCAAAAATCATCAAGGGTATCATAAAAATTCATAAAAATAAACTCGATACTAAGATAAGAATAAGATGATATGAAATAAATTCGATAGAAGGCTCCATTTAAGAAAAATTAAAAGAGTCCATAAAAATATACATGAAACTCAAGTATTCGGATAATTTAACATGCCTAATTCTCTTCGAATGAAATCAAATTGTTCTTCATTTAAAGGTTTTATAAAAATATCGGCTAATTGACATTTTGTATCAATAAATTATAAGGTTATATCATAATTATTAACGTGATCTTGTATAAAGTGATGCCTAATATCAATATGTTTAGTTCTAGAGTATTGAATAAGATTTTTTGTTAAACATATTACACTTGTGTTATCACATTTTATGAGAATATTCTTTAAGTGAAATCCGTAATCTTCTAATGTATTTTTCATACATACAACTTGTGTACAACATGTACTCACTGTTATGTATTTGGTTTTGACTATAGATAATGTAATCGAGTTTTGTTTCTTAGAAGATCAAAAGACAAGTGCATGATCTAAGAATTGATGTATTTCAAATGTACTTTTTCTATCTATTCTACATCCCGCAAAATTGGAATCAACATAAGCAATTAGACACACAAAAGGGGTGGCTTGGAGAACGTATAATGACATGAAGCCTTGGATAAAATTGTTACATGTACATAACAACATAAAGGAATTGAATTTCTAATGAATAGCAATAGAAACATGAGCAATTAAAAACAATGGAAGGTAAGTGTACTTGCAAAATAAGATAATCCATGCAAAAATAATCAAAATAGACATATGGGCTAAATAATGTATACAAATGATCAACAAGCTTGGTAATCCGATTACGGTTTTCTTAAACTTCTCTCAAACAACAATGGACTCAAGTAGACCAAAACCACAAAGAACATCGATAATTAGAGATGCCATTAGAATGAACAATCTCGAAGAAGTAATACGGGTGCTACAACTCTTGCAAATATTCAAAGGTTAACAGTAATATTTTTTTCATGCATGTAAAATGCAAAGGCTAACAGCAATCTTTTTTTCGTGCATGTAAACAAGTATGATATTTAGGAGAGCTCCCCCATCACCAAATCTTCGCTGACCAAGAAATTTACACTAACGGAAAAAAAAAAAAAAAAAGAGCAAATGCAGAAGGCACAGGGAGTAAAAAGTGCTGTGATGGACATAGAATAAAGTGCTAAATTAAATGGAAGATAAAATATGCACTGACAAGACATTTTACAACTTTCATTCAATATCGAAGCAAGGATTCAGAAAATGTTCTCCATAAAGTTATAGTTGTCTGAGATATGTCTGAACTGGAGACTACAAAACAGATATGAACAACTATAAGCAAACCAAATGCCAAGACACTTGTATCTATACTTGTTCAGATTTCAGAAAGATATTTACACAAACCATTTTGAAAAATATAAACTAGTTCCACAATTGCAAATCTCCAACATGAAAGCCTTATTAGCATGCAAGCTAGAAATTTAGCTTGTCTTAGAATATAGAGTCTTCAATCTTTCTTACTGCAGCCCTAATGCCCATAGAGGCTCCACTCCAACACCATCAGCATCGTTGGAAGACAGTTATTCCCTAATTTATGAGAATGGACTTTTAAGCTTCAGGAAACATTTCAAAACCATACCTAATCACAGATTGCTCTATTGTTGTGCCCGCGTTACTGGCAGACTGTGGTCGCCAGTTCTCGTATTCAGGATCATCTATCAGAAGCTCATAGCGGCACACAGGACACGAATTCTTCGTGGCAAGCCATGACAAGATGCAATCCCCATGGAAATGGCGGTAGCATGGCATCTGGCTCGCCTTCTCCTTTGAGTCATCCTTACAACGATTCGAACAACTTCATTCAATAAAAACAGATTTTGAAAATGACATTTAACTTGAAAATAATTGTAAAAATATAATAAGCAAATAAAATAGTTTACAATAAGAGTAAATAACAAAGAAAGGTAGCACACTGGAGCAGCTTATAGTGGTTCGTTCATCATGATCTACATCCACTCCTAATTCCTCTTCTGTCGAGGTCACTGGCTTCTACTAACCAATCTTCTTTCAACGGACAAAGATCAACTAACCTTTATAGCCCTTTCTCCTTTTTACATGTTTAGGAGATAACCTTTACAACCCCACTCACTCCTCTCTTAAACTTAACTAAAATTTAGATCTAGAGGGGAGGAATTTTTACACAATTACAATAGTGTTTTTCCTCTTTTTGTTCTCAATTAGTTTGTATACTAACTAGGGATGAGAGGGGTATTTATAGGCTCCAAATATATTCAAATTTAGAGCCAAAAAGGGTCTTATCCCGAGTCTTCCGGTACTAATGGTACCACCACCTATTCTAGGCGGTACCACCACTACAGCACTGACACTGGATGATACCACCACTTGATATTGGGCGGTAACACCGCCTAGACTTCAGCATGGGAGGCCGAGCCTCAAGCGGTTCCACCACGAACCCTAGCAGTGCCACCACTTGACGTGGCTCTAGGTTACTAAATGGGCCTTTCTCTTAGCCCAATTCAACCCTAGTTTGGGTCCAATTAGCTCCTAATTGAGTTAGTATAATTTCTTCTAAAACTAACTAAAATTGAAACCTAACTACAATAATTTCAGACTTAAACAATTATAATCCAAGCAATCTCAATTGTCTGGCATGTCAATTGTTCATTCGAACACCTAGTGATCTTCCAACAAACTCCCGGTGAACTCCTGGCGAGTTTCCAATGAACTCCCGATGAGCTTCCGATGCATCGTCCAAACCTTTGGCGTAACGCTCGATCCATCGACATGTTGACTCATGCAACATCTATTCTTGGCATATTATCCAATCCTTCCGGCCCGATGCCCAATCTTTGACTTCAGCCCAACGTTTGATTCTTCTGCTTTAATTGTTTTGCCTTTTCATGAATGTAGTTAGTCCTGCATCACTCAAAATATATATTAGATCACAACTTTATCAATTGGTTTCATCATCAGAATTTGAGATTCAACAATCTCCCCCTTTTTATGATGACAACCAATTGATGATAGAGTTTTACTAAACTCTCCCTATCTATATGACATATAGATAGAACCTTTAAAATCAAAGTAATTCATCAATGCATGCATCATAAAATCATGCATAATCAAAACATTCAAGTACATTAACCCATGCATGATTATCATAACTTATACATTATCATCATATCTTCTCCCCCTTTATAATCAACAAAAAGGAGAAGCACAACTAACAACTTTTAGAGATATGCAAGTTTAGCAAACTTTATCACTTTAAATCATGTAAGCGTGTAAGTTCTTTCTTCTCTATTGAGAAGTGCAAGCTAGCAATTCTTGCTTCTCTTCTTAGATGTGCAAGTTCGTAATTTCTTTGTTTCCTTTTACAATATGCAAGCTAGTAAGTACTTGAGAATATGAAGATTTAACATTTTTTTCTTCCTATGCAATGTTCGAGCTAGCAATTTTTGCTTCCTTTGTAATATTCGAACTGGTAAGTCTTTCTCCTCCTTTATCATTGTCAAAAAGAGGGAAAGAATACAATAGTATAAAATTTTTCCTTTTACATCAATTTATACATCATGACAAATATTAATAACAATGATAGGTTTACATCAGTATTTCAATCATCAAAGATCAGTCATGACATATCATGGTTAATATGAATAAATCTCTTTTTTAGTAAATAGAAGGAATGATAGTAAACGATCTTCATTTAAAAAAGGAACTCAAGCCATAAAAACCAAGTAATCAAGATGATGATCCAAAAAATGTGTAAGATGAATGTAAGCATTTGGGAGATTTAACATACCCAAGTTTAACATTCAAGCTAGCACTTAAGGTTTTCTTTAAGATGCTAACAATTTTCTTTCTCTCCTTTGTTATTAAAAAAAAGAAAGAAGAAGGGAAGAGTTCAAGAGTGTAAATACTTCAACCATCACATGAACAAATGAAAGATCAAGTCATAAATCCAAAAGTCCATGAATCATTTTGTCAAATCTCCTTTTTAGCAAATAACAAAGAGAAATCTTAGGAGATCAAAAATCTTGATTCATAAAGAAAATTCAAGTTGTAGGTCCAAGATAACAAAAGAATAATCATGATTCATTTGGATAATTTTCCTCTTTAGTAAATGGCAAAAATAAACATAAGAGATAAATTAAGAGATCGTGATTCATAAAAGATTTCATGTTATAATTCTCGAGCAATCAAGATCATGATTAGGATAAAAACTTCTCAATGGCAAAAACCATGATGCATAAGAAATCTCAAGTTATAAGTATCAAGATTTGATAAATATTCACTTAAAAGAGTGAATCATATGAGAATCAAGAATGATATTTCATGTAAATATATCTTGAGTCGTAAATACTAATAAATGATTTAGTTGGATATATCATCTTATTAGTAAAAAGAATCATATGAAAATAAATCTAAAATCATTATCAAAATCACTTTTCAAAAAATTTAATGAAGGCAACATAGATAGATTCATATTTGATTAAAAATAGCTAAATTTCTTTAATTCTAATTCGTTCTTATACTAGCATGCTCTAGTTTTCCACACAAAACCCATGCATCATTGTTTAAAACCGCAAAACAATATGGAAATCATCAAGATACACACTAATGCTTCCTAAAACATACATGAAATTATTCTTATTTGGTGTACAAGCATTAGATTTAAATTTAACATTTTATTCCTTTATCATAAAGCTTGCAATTTTCATGATAAAATATAATATTATTATTATTATTATTTTTTAAAAAATAAATTTATCAAATCATGAAAAACGCTAAGTAATTTCATAGTAAGGTGAAAACATTTCGGGTGAGTCACATACCTTGTCGTTGTGAGCCATCAAAGTGTAGTTCGCCACTTCGTCTTCAGATATACTCGATTCGTCCTTGAGTGCTTTCTTCTTCTTCACTTTTGTACACTTGTCTTTGGAGTGCCCCGGCTTCTTGCTTTTATAGCAAGTGATTGTATCCGGATATAGTTCATATTTATTCTTTAATTCTTATTTTATAAACTTTTTAAATTTTATGTTAGGAGTTCAAGATTATCATCATCATCACTTGAGTTATCACTCAAGTGATTTTCTATAGTTCTTAGTGTCATATCCTTCCTGTTCTTTGAAAGGTAGTTCTCATGTTTGTCATTTGTTAATGAGTCAATTCATAGGTCATTAAGGACCCGATAAGTTCTTCGAGTGAAAAATTATTTAGGTCCTTTGTCTCTTCTATTATTATTACTTTCCAATCCCAACTTTTTGGAAAAGATCTTAGAATCTTATTAACAAGTTCAAAATTAAAAAAACCTTTACCAAGTTAAACTATTGACGACATCCATAAAATGGGTGTATATATCACCAATAGTTTCACTTGATTTCATTCGAAACAATTCAAAATCATGCATCAAAAGATTAATTTTTAAATCTTTTAACTCTACTAGTGCCTTCGTGTGTGACTTTAAGAGTGTGCCAAATCTCTTTTGTAATTTCATAAATATAAATACGATTAAATTCATTTTTATCTAAGGTACAAAATAAAGCATTCATAGCTTTTGCATTTAATGAAAAAGTCTGTTTCTTCAAATCATTTCATTCATTCATTCGTTTGGAAGACTTTTGAAAATCATATTCAACAATGTTCCATAAATTCAAATCTAAAGAAAGCAAGAAGACTCTTATTCAAGTTTTTCAATATGTGTAGTCCGTCCCATTGAACATAGGAGGGCGAATGATAGAGTGACCCTCTTAAAAGCCGAAAAGAGTCATTTCTCTTAGGTGTTAAACTAAACAAGAAAAATGTGGCTCTGATACCAAATGTTAGGATCACAGTCGGCACTAAGAGGGGAAAGGTGAATTAGTGCGTACGTAGAAATTATATCGATTCAAAAATCTTCATTCAATTCAAAGATTTGTTTGATCAAAACACATTTCGAAAATGACGTTTAACTTGAAAATGATTATAAAAATGTAATGAGCAAGTAAAGCAATTTATAATAAGAGTAAATAACAAAGAAAGGTAGCACACCAGAGTTTATAGTGGTTCGATCGTTGTGACCTATATCCACTCTTAATTCATCTTTCGTCGAAGCCATCGGCTTTCACTAACCGATCTTCATTCAACAGTCGAAGATCAACTACCCTTTACAGCCCTTTCTCCTTTTTACAGGTTTAGGATATAACCTTTACAACCCCACTCACCCCTCTACTTAACCAAAACTTAGAGCTAGTGGGGAGGAATTTCACACAATTACAATAGCGTTTTCTTATTTTTTGTTCTCAGTTGGTGTGTATGCTACTAAATAGATTCAAATTTGGAGCCAAAAAGGGTCTCATCCCGGGTCTTTTGGTACTAACGGTACCACCGTCTATAGTGGGTGATACCATCACCTATGTTGGGCAGTACCACTGCTACAACATTGATATTAGACGATATCACCACCCAGTCTAGCAGTACCACCGCTTGACATTGGGCGGTACCATCGCCCAGACTTCAGCCTGGGAGGTCGAGCCTTAAGCTGTTGGAAGACTTTTGAAAATCATAATCGATAATGTTCCATAAATTCAAATCTAAAGAAAATAAAAAAACACTCATTCAAGTTTTCTAATATGTGTAGTTCGTCCCATTGAACATAGGAGGACGAATGATAGAGTGACCCTCTTGAAAGTCGAAAAGAGATATTTCTCTTGGGTGTTAAACCAAACGAGAAAAACATGACTTTGATACCAAATGTTAGGATCACAATCGGCACTAAGAGGGGAGGGGTAAATTAGTGCATACATAGAAATTATGTCGATTCGAAAAACTTCATTCGATTCAAAGATTCGTTCGATCAAAACACGTTTTGAAAATGACGTTTAACTTGAAAATCCTATAGGGCGACATCACATATGTAGCGAAAGAACAGAAAATAAAACCACAGATTTCCTATAGAAAGGTTCCGTCATCGTACAAAGATCGGTGCATCAAAAACAAATCCACGAAAACTACATGTATAAAAGAAAATACACCTACGGAGATCATATATCCTTGAATCCCTGTAGATCTATAAGAAGGATAAAGGAGGTCAAACGTCCTCCTCTCTAGTGGTATCCACACGGTGGGACTGCGATGATGCACCTCTCTGGAGAGAGGAGAACATAAGGTGGATACCAAAAAAACTCTCAAGCCTATAGAGCTTTGGTTCCCTCCTATTTATAGAGGCCCCTTGTAAACCCTAATGGATCTTGCCTTATTAGGTATTGGATCTCCATCCAATTACCCAAGCCTCTTGGATTAGTGGGTCTCTACCCAATAATCTCTTATTATCAATTATTGGATCTCATCTTAGGATCCAATAATTCAGAGGCTTGATGGATATCCAATAAGATAGGGGCTCCAACGGATATCTCACATCCAAACCTCTACTCGTCGCAACACCTACCATATGTGTGTGACCCTCTAGGCCCAATATCGAGCTGGCCGTGAGTCATACTTGTCAAAACTCATTCTGACTTAGTGAATTATTATCTCTATAATAATTCACCCAACTTATCGACTACGGACGTACTATGCCACTACGCCGCAGCCCCTAGACGATACAAGGGAATCCAATTCTTTGGACCTATCTATCCTTAGTTACCATGTATCTATAGTCCCTCATCTATCTGATATCCCAGAGACCATATATCGGGCATGGTGCTGTCAGACCCATATGGTCTCTCCTCGAGTCTTGCTCTTGTCGGATTCTCCCGAAGAACTCTTTCTCTCTCAATCCGAATAACCTTGGCCAAGGATTGGTTCGACCAAGAATACATGGGATATTCCTCTCATGATATCGAGAGCGGATGATCCTCTATTGACACTTAATAACCCTCGTAAGATTGGCTACCACTCCCAATAACCGGCTGTACTAAATCTAGAACTTTCCAAACCTATAAGTCCAGTATCAAAGAGTGGAGTACTCATATAGGACATCCTTGGTGTCTCAAGTCTAAGGACTAGATACACTACTAGGACTACGGAATCTCTGTTTGATGTGAGGTATCAATAACCATCCAACATTCCGTAGGAGGATCAATCAGTGAATTCATTCCCCAATGAGTACCTGCACTGTACTGTTAGCGTCCTCACACAAGTAGCTATAAGACCAGCCACCTCCATCTTATGGACGGGTATACAGCACACCAGTCTATCCGGTTATCTCGATATCCCTCTCGAGTATCCTATGATCAGAATTATTTATGGTCTGTGTGTAAAGGTGAATCGGTCTCATTATTGTGATCTCATCACGATCTGATTCCCATTGCACAAATCAAAGAACATCACAATATATGCAACACGCAAGATAAAGTGATAAAATGCTTAATGATAAGCAAAGAGAAAGAGTGCATATCAAGTCACAAGTGTCATCACCTATGTGATTAGCTTGCAGGGCACATATGACTAGCAATCTTCCACTTGGCCTAAAGTCAATCACCTACATGTCTGATCCCTATCAGACCTCTGTGATGCTCAAAGATAATCTGAGTCAATGGCTTTATCGGTGGATCTACAATATTATCTTCGGATTGAACTCTTTCCATTACTACATCTCTTCGGGCCACGATCTCTCTAATAAGTTAGAACCTCCTCAGAACATTTCTGATGAAACCTGGGTTCCCTTATTTGAGAAATCACCCCATATTTATCATAATATAAGAGAATTAGCTCCTCGCTGCTCAACATGACTCCCAAATCTGTGATAAACTTCTGTATCCAGGCTCCCTCCTTTGCTGCCTCTACCATAGTAGTATATTCCGCCTTTGTGGTCGAGTCAGCAATAGTATCTTGCTTGGAACTCTTCTAGCATATTGCTCCTCCATTCAGGGTGAACACACATCCTAAATTAGACTTGCTATCATCGACATCAGACTGGAAGCTCGAATCCGTGTTGCTAGTCATATGTGCCTTGTAAGCCAATCACATGAGTGATGGCACATGTGACTTGATATACATTTTTTCTCTTTGTATATTATTAGGTATTTTATCACTTTATCTTATATGTTGCATATATTGTGATGTCCTTGGATCTGTGCAATGGGAATCGGATCGTGATGAGATCACGATAATGAGACCGATTCACCTTTAAACATAGACCCTAAATTATCCTGGTCATAGGTTACTCGAAAAGGACATCAAGATAACCGGATAGATTGATATGCTATATACCCAATCATATGATGGAGGTGGCTGGTCTCAAAGATACTCATGTGAGGATACTAAGGGTACAGTGCAGGTGCTCATTGGGAAATGAGTTCACTGATTGATCCGCCTATGGACTGTTGGATGGTTATTGATACCTCACGTCAGACAGCGATTCCGTAGTCCCAGTAGTATATCTGGTCCTTAGACATGAGACATCAAGGATGTCCTGTATGAGTACTCCACTCTTTGATATCAGACTTATAGGTTTGGAAAGTTTCAGATCTAGTACAGCCGGTTATTGGGAGTGGTAGCCAACCTTACGAGGGCTATTAAGTGTCAACAGATGATCATCCGCTCTCGATATCATGAGAGGAATATCTTATATATTCTTGCTCAAATAAATTCTTGGCCAAGGTTATTCGGATTGAGAGAGAAAGAGTTCTCCCGGAGAATCTAACAAAAGCAAGACTCGAAGAGAGACAATATGGGCCTGACAGCACCATGCCCGATATAGGGTCTCCGGGATATTAGATAGATGAGGGACTATAGATACATGGTAACTGAGGACAAATAGGTCCAAAGGATTGGATTCCCCTGTATCGTCTAGGAACTACGGCGTAGTGGCCTAGTACGTTCGTAGTCGATGAGTTGGGTGAATTATTATAGAGATAATAATTCACTAAGTCAGAAGGAGTTCTAACAAGTATGACTCACGGCCAGCTCGATATTAGGTCTAGAGGGTCAAACACATATGGTAGGTGTTGCGACAAGTAGAGGTTCGGATATGAGATATCCGTTGGAGCCCCTAACTTATTGGATATCCATTAAGCCCCTGAATTATTAGATCCTAAGATGAGATCCAATAATTACTAATAAGAGATTATTGGGTAGAGACCCACTAATCCAAGAGGCTTGGGTAATTGGATGGAGATCCAATACCCAATAGGGCAAGATCCATTAGGGTTTAAAGGCAGCCTCTATAAATAGGAGAGAACCAAAGCTCTATAGGCTGAGAGTTCTCTTGGTAGCCACCTCCTGTTCTCTTCTCCCCAGGGAAGTGCATCGTCGTAGTCCCTGCCGTGTGGATACCACTAGAGAGGAGGACACTTGACATTCTTCATCCTCTCCTACAGATCTACAGGGATTTAGGGATATACAATCTCCCTAGGTATTTTCTTTAACACATGTAGTTTTCACAGATTTGTTTTGACGCACCGATCTTCACACGACGACAGAAACTTTCTACAGGAAATCTGGGGTGTTTTGTTTTTTGTTCTTCCGCAATGCATGAGATGTCGCTCCCCCTGTGGATTTCCTAACAGTGGTATCAGAGCAAGGTTGTTCGTGCGAAGATCAGATCTTAAACTGCGTTTGTTATGTTTTAGATCTACTTTTGATGTTAAAATTATTAGCACGAAGGGCGAGAAAGGGTAGCAATCAAGCTATTCGCCCACTCGCAAAGAACCGCAAGGTCGCTATGACCTTCATCTGTAGAGCGGCAAAGAATGATCGGCGGTGCTGGGTCGCCAAAGCAGCAAGATACGCAGGTCGCTGCGCGGTGGCTTGCCGTAGGAATCGGTGTGCGCCGCGGGCACTACGATCAGGCGAAGTGCGCATGGGCAGGAGTGCCGGCAGGTGCTGCACCCGTAAGGGGCAGCGTCGCACGCCCGCGACTAGCCCGCAAGGTGTAGTGTCGCCCGCTCGCAGCTAGCCCGCAAGGGGCAGCGCAACTTACGGGCGACGTGCCCGCAGGTGTGGGCGCACCCACAAGGGGCAGCGTCGCCGGTGGACACACCACCTGCGGGCGCTACGCCCGCGAGTAGGGGCGATGCACCCGGCCGCAGTGGCGGTCGCCAGCAGGGTGGTGCCGGCCGCAACTCTGTAGAAGGGAAAGGTATTAGGGTTTTTGGAAAAAGATAGTTTTGTCCCTCGGAATTTCAGAAATTCTGATTTCTGTCTCCTTTGACAAAATGACCAAAATACCCCTAGAAATTTTTAAAATTTTAATTTTGCCCCTTATGGCCGAATGACCAGAATGCCCTTGGGAATTTAGAAAATTCCCTCTATGTCTTTGATTTAAGAAAAATATATGTTAATTAAATAGTTCAATTAACTATTATTTTTTTTCTAGTAGTCCTATAAAATAATATATACATGTGATGTATGATGCGGACAAATGATGATGGACATGTGATGTGATGTGTGTACATGTGATTATTATTATTGGTGCCTGCGAGCCTCTATTTTTCTCGTTTATTGTCGGGCCTACGTGCTTGTAATTATATTGTAATTACATGAGGAGGCGTAGTGGTAGCTGGACCCATGAGGTCGAGACGGACGATTCGACGCATAGAGATGTGTTGAGATGCCGACAGAACCGACGAAGTGAGAAAGGTGATCACAGGGCATGGAGATGTGCCGAAGCATACATAGATCTTGATGTGAGTGATTGGGCCCATTGGCTCAGGCCTGATCACATTAGGATGTGGTCCATGATCATCTGGTATGATTGCTCATGTGATGTGTGATTGGTTATACACCTACTATATATATATATATATATATATATATATATATATATATATATATACATGCGATGTAGATATATATATTAAATATATATATATGTGTGTGTGTGACATATTATGTTAGGAGACCAAATCAAAATCCTCTCTATTAATAATATTAAATCGGTAAATGTGAGGCAATTAGATTGACCCACGTGGCCTTCCATCATTATAGCTAGGAACCGATTCCCGATGTAGGTTGAGTTGGTCGAGTCCCTTGAGACTCATCTATATCACGTTTCGCTATCTTATCTATGACAGAGATATCAGAGGTGACCTGAGGACATGGTATGCTTGGTCGAGTCCCTCGAGAGTATATCACCGAATCAGACTCATCGTATAACAATGGTGATGACTTAACAAAACATCATGGTTGGTCGAGTCCCTCAAGGCCATGGTGGTTTGGAGGCCGAACAGGACGGGAATCACAAGGAGTTGTGATTGACAAGAGTTGCCTATCTTTACGGGCTTAACGTGATTGGTCGAGTCCCTCAAGGTTACGTTAAGACGTCGATTGGATCCCGATCCCCACTAGAGATCCGTCGGGGGTCTCCGATTCACATACCGGAGGGTGTTGTATGTCTCGCAAAAAATTAGTGGGAGTACATTAAGATAGAAGTCCTTATCTTAATTATTTAATTTTTGTAAAGTCTGCATATTATTTATTTCTGCTATATCTTTAATTTCAGAAAATATCATTTTCAAATCCTTTACGTGGCATACTTGATGCCAACCGCCTCACTTGTCCAAATTATACGGATTGGCTTCGTAATCTGAGAATCATTCTCATGGTGGAGAAAATCACGTACGTCCTTGATACAGTGATCCCTACGCCCGATGAAGGGGCAAGCGAGGATGAGATCGCTCGTTATGTGAAGTACATAGATGATTCCACTCTTGCTCAGTGTTATATGTTAGCCTCTATGACTACTGAGTTATAGAGGCAACGTAAAAATATGAATGCTAATTCCATACTCCTGCATCTCCATAAACTGTTTAAGGAACAGGGAAGAACTCAGCGATATGAGATATCAAAGAGTCTTTTCCGTGCTAGGATGACTGAGGGGACACCGGTTCAGAACCATATCCTTAAGATGATTGAGTGGATCGAGAAACTCACAGGTCTAGGAATGGTCCTAGAGGATAACTTGTGTGTGGATCTTGTGCTTCAATCTCTATCAGATTCCTTTTCTCAGTTCATAATGAAATTCAATATGAACAAACTTGAGGTGACCCTCCCAGAGCTCTTCAATATATTGAGAGAAGCAGAGAGCACCATCAAGAAAGAAAAGCCGGTCCTCTATGCTGATGAGACCAGAAAGAAAAGGAAGGTTGAGAATACCCTTAAGAAGGGCAAGGGCAAGGGTAAAATGGGTAAGGCAAAGGTTGCCAAGAAAAATCTAACAAAGGACAAAGGCCAGTGCTTCTACTACGGCAGAGATAGGTACTGGAAGAGGAACTACAAAGAGTACCTTGTAGAGAGGGCAAAATAGACGCTTGGAGAAGCTTAAGGTACATTCATGATCAGTCTCCATTTGTCAAAATCTTATGATAACACATGGGTATTGGATACCGGGAGTGCTTATCATATCTGCAATTCGTTGCAGGTTCTGGCAGGATCTAAGAGATTGAACATAGGCGAGATGGACCTTAAAATAGGTAATGGAGCAAAGGTTGCTGTAGTGGCTGTTGGCAAGGTCACCTTACATCTGCTTGGTGGAGCTATTATTGCATTAGATGTATGCTATTATGTTCCTTCTATTATCAAAAATATTATTTTCATTTCATGTTTGACAATTAGTGGATATAAATTAGTTTTTGAGAACAATAATTGTTCAATAATCTTAGATGATAAGATCATCACGAGAGGAACAGTGCATAATGGTTTATTTATGCTAGATACAACTCCACATCATGTGTGTAAGTGAGTTTAAGAGGAAATGAGAAGTGGAGAACCATACAGGAAAGATTATTAAAACTCTTCGATCAGATCGATGAGGTGAGTACTTGAGTACAGAGTTCACCCAGTTCCTCATAGACCATGGGATTTTATCCCAATGGACACCTCCTTATACACCACAACTTAATGGTGTATCAGAAAGGGGAATCGCACATTGTTAGACATGGTGTGTTTCATGATGTGTTTCGCCAACCTACCCATCTCATTTTGGGGATATGCCCTAGAGACCACAGCTTACCTTCTGAACAGAATTCCAACTAAGTCAGTGATGTCTACTCCATATGAGATATGGAATGGGAAGAAGCCCGATCTTAAGGTTATTAAGATTTGGGGCTGCCCTGCCCACGTCAAGAGACATAACCCCGACAAGTTCGAATCCAAGATGGAACGGTGTAAGTTCATGGGATACCCCAAGGAAACTTGTGGGTATTATTTCTATCACCTTGAAGACCAAAAGGTCTTTGTAGCCAAGAGAGCAGTGTTCCTTGAGAAGGAACACATTCTTGGTGGAGACAATGGGAGCATGATAGAGTTGAGCGAGGTTGGAGAACCTAGCTCAAGCACCATTCTACAGCCAAAATCTATTTAGGTATATAGCACACAAGTTCCAACTTTACGTAGGTCCGATAGAGTATCTCATTCTCCTGAGAGATATGTGTGACATATCAGAGGAGAGGATATTGAGAATATTGATTCTCAGACCTACAAGCAGGCTATTATGAGCATAGACTCCGGGAAATGGCAAGAGGCCATGAATTCAGAAATGGATTTCATGTACTCCAATAAGGTTTGGAACATAGTTGATGCACCCGAGGGTATTGTACCCATTGGCTGCAAGTGGATCTTCAAAAAGAAGATTGGAGTAGATGGAAAGGTAGAGACCTATAAAGCAAGGCTAGTGGCTAAGGGGTATTGTCAGAGGCAATGTGTTGACTATGACGAAACTTTCTCAATTGTAGTCATGCTGAAATCCATTCGAATTCTATTGGCTATTGCAGCACACTATGATTATGAGATTTGGCAGATGGACGTTAAAACCGTATTCCTCAATGACAACCTCGAGGAAGAGGTGTATATGATACAGCCTGAGGGATTCGTGTCCAGGGATAATCCAGATAAGGTATGCAGGTCGCTTAGGTCCATTTATGAATTGAAGCAAGCTTCCTGAAGTTGGAATCTAAGATTTGATGAGGCAATCAGATCTTATGACTTCGTTAAGAATGAAGATGAGCCTTGTGTGTACAGGAAGGTAAGTAAGAGCACTCTTACCTTTTTGGTATTATATGTAGATGACATCCTGATCATTGGGAATGATGTAGGAATGCTCTCTACAGTAAAGGCTTGGCTATCTAAGTACTTCTCTATGAAGGACTTAGGGGAAGCATCCTATATATTAGGGATACGGATCTATAGAGATAGATCCAAGAGGATGCTTGGCTTGTCCCTGTCCAAGTACATAGACACCATTGTCAAAAGGGGGCATGGAAAATTTCAAGAGAGGTCTCATACCAATGAGACATGGAATATTACTTTCTAGGAGTATATCCCCAAAGACTCATGAAGAAAGGGCACACATAGATATGATACCATATGCCTCAGCGATAGGATCTATCATGTGTGCTATGTATATACCAGGCCTGATATAGCTCATGCTCTGAGTGTCACAAGCAGATATCAAGCAGATCCAGGCTTGGAGTACTGGAAAGCAGTAAAATATATCCTTAAGTACTTGAGAATGACTAAGGATCTTTTACTGATATATGGAGGTAGTAGCCTCAGAGTTGAGGGCTACACGGACTCGAGCTTCCAATCCGATGTCGATGATAGCAAGTCTAATTCAGGGTATGTGTTCACCCTGAATGGAAGAGCAGTATGCTGGAAGAGTTCCAAGCAAGACACTACTATTGACTTGACCATAGAGGCAAAATACATTATTGTGGCAGAGGCAGTAAAGGAGGAAATCTAGATAAAGAAGTTCATCACAGATCGAGGAGCTAATTCCCTTATATTGCGACAACTACAGGGCAATTACTCAAATAAGGGAACCCGGGTCTCATCAGAAGTGTTCTGAGAAGGTTCTAGCTTATTAGAGAGATCGTGGCCCAAAAAGATGTAGTAGTGGAAAGAGTTCCATCCGAAGATAACATTGCAGATCCATTGATAAAGCTATTGTCTCATATTGTCTTTGAGCATCACAGAGGTCTGATGGGGATCAGACATGTTGATGATTGGCTTTAGGTCAAGTAGGAGATTACTAGTCATATGTGCCTTGCAAGCCAATAACATGAGTGATGGCACTTGTGACTTGATATACATTTTTTCTCTTTGCATATTATTAGGTATTTTATCACTTTATCTTGCGTGTTGCATATATTGTGATATCCTTGGATCTATGCAATGAGAATCGGATCGTGATGAGATCATGATAATGAGACCAATTCACCTTTAAACACAGACCCTAAATTATCCTGGTCATAGGTTACTCGAGAAGGACATCGAGATAACCGGATAAACTAGGGTACTGTATACCCGTTCATATAATGGAGGTGGCTGGTCTCATAGCTACTCGTATGGGAATACTAAGGGTACAGTATAGGTGCTCATTGGGGAATGAGTTCACTGATTGATCCACCTACGGACTGCTGGATGGTTATTGATACCTTACGTCAGACAGCGATTCCGTAGTCCTAGTAGTGTATCTGGTCCTTAGACTTGAGACACCAAGGATGTCCTGTATGAGTACTCTACTCTTTGATACCGGAGTTATAGGTTTAGAAAATTTCAGATCTAGTACAATCGGTTATTGAGGGTGGTAGCCAACCTTATGAGGGCTATTGAGTGTCAACAGAGGATCATCAACTCTCGATATCATAAGAGGAATATCTCATGTATTCTTGCTCGAACAAATCCTTAGCCAAGGTTATTCGGATTGAGAGAGGAAGAGTTCTCCCAGAGAATCCAACAAGAGCAAGACTCGAGGAGAGACCATATGGGCCTGACAACACCATGCACGGTATAGGGTCTCTGGGATATTAGATGGATGAGGGACTATAGATACATGGTAACTGAGGATAGATAGGTCCAAAGGATTAGATTCCCATGTATCGTCTGGGGGCTGTGGCGTAGTGGCCTAGTACATCCGCAATCGATGAGTTGGGTGAATTATTATAGAGACAATAATTCACTAAGTCAGAAGGAGTTCTGATAAGTATGACTCACGGCTAGCTCGATATTGGGCCTAGAGGGTCACACACATATGGTAGGTGTTGCAACGAGTAAAGGTTCGGATATGAGATATCCGTTGGAGCCCCTAACTTATTGGATATCTATTAAGCCCATGAATTATTGGATCCTAAGATAAGATCCAATAATTGCTAATAAGAGATTATTGGGTAGATATCCACTAATCCAAGAGGCTTGGGTAATTGGATGGAGATCCAATACCCAATAGGGCAAGATCCATTAGGGTGTAAAGAGGGCCTCTATAAATAGGAGGGAACCAAAGCTCTATAGGCTGAGAGTTCTCTTGGTAGCCACCTCCTGTTCTCTTCTCCCTAGAGAAGTGCATCATCGCAGTCCCTACCGTGTGGATATCGCAAGAGAGGAGGACACTTGACCTTCTTTATCCTCTCCTACAGATCTGCAGGGATTCAGGGATATATGATCTCCTTAGGTATTTTCTTTAACACATGCAGTTTTCACAGATTTGTTTTGACGCACCAATCTTCACACGACGATAGAAACTTTCTATGAGAAATCTGGGGTGTTTTGTTTTTCGTTCTTCCGCTGCACATGAGATGTCGCTCCCCCTGTGGATTTCCCAACATGTGTAGCCCTCAACCCTGAGGCTACTACCTCCATATACCAGTAAAAGATCCTTAGTTTTTCTCAAGTACTTAAGGATATATTTTACTATTTTCTAGTGCTCCAAGCTTGGATCTACCTGATACTTGCTCATGACACTCAAAGCATATGCTATATCAGGCCTGGTACATAGCATAACATATATAATAGATCCTATCGCTGAGGCATATGGTATCATATCCATGTGTGCCCTTTCTTCAGGAGTCTTTGGGGACATACTTCTAGAAAGTGATATTTCATATCTCATTGGTATGAGACCTCTCTTGGAATTTTTCATGCCAAACCTTTTGACAATGGTGTCTATGTACCTGGACTTAGACAAGCGAAGCATCCTTTTGGATCTATCTCTATAGATCCATATCCCTAATATGCAAAATGCTTCCCCTAAGTCCTTCATGGAGACGTGCCTAGATAGCCAAGCCTTTACTGTAGAGAGCATTCCTACATCATTCCCAATGATCAGGATGTCATCTACATATAATACCAAAAAGGTGATTATGCTCCCACTTACCTTCTTGTACACACAAAGCTCATCGTCGTTCTTAACAAAGTCATAAGATCTGATCGCCTTATCAAATCTTATGTTCCAACTTCGAGAAACTTGCTTCAGTCCATAAATGGACCTAAGCAACCTGCACACCTTATCTGGGTTATCCCTGGATACGAATCCCTCAAGCTGTATCATATACACCTCCTTCTTGAGGTTGCCATTGAGGAATGCAGTTTAACGTCCATCTACCAGATCTCATAATCATAGTGTCTTGCAATAGTCAATAGAATTTGAATGGATTTTAGCATGGCTATAGATGAGAAAGTTTCATCATAGTCAACACCTTCCTTTGATAATATCCCTTAGCCACTAGTCTTGCTTTATAGGTCTTTACCTTTCCATCTACTCTAATCTTCTTTTTGAAGATCCACGTGCAACCAATAGGTATAATACCCTCGGGTGCATCAACTAGGTTCCAAACCTTGTTGGAGTACATAGAATCCATTTCGAAATTTATGGCTTCTTGCTATTTCCCGGAGTCTATTCTCATAATAGCCTCATCGTAGGTCTAAGGATCAATATCCTCAACATCCTCTCCTCTGATATGTCCCACATATCTCTCAGGAGGATGGGATACTCTAGTTAACTTATGTAAAGTTAGAACTTGTGTGCTAGGTATTTGAACAGATTCTGACTATGGAATGGTGCTTGAGCTAGGTTATCCAACCTCACTCAACTCTATAATGCTCCCATTGTCTCCACCAAGAATGTGTTCCTTCTCAAGTAACACTATTCTCTTAGCTACAAAGATATTTTGGTCCTCAGGGTGATAGAAATAATACCCACAAGTTTCCTTGGGGTATCCCACGAACTTGTATCGTTCCGTCCTGGATTCCAACTTGGCGGGGTTGTATCTCTTAACGTAGGCAGGGCAGTCCCAAATCTTAAAAACCTTGAGATCGGATTTCTTGCTATTTCATATCTCATATAGAGTAGACATTACTGACTTAGTTGGAATTCTATTCAGAAGGTAAGCTGCGATCTCTAGGGCATATCCCCAGAATGAGATGGGTAGGTCGGCGAAACTCATTATGGAACGCACCATGTCTAACAGTGTGTGATTCTTCCTTTCTGATACACCATTAAGTTGTGGTATATAAGGAAGTATCCATTGGAATAAAATCCCATGGTCTTTGAGGAACTGGGTGAACTCTATACTCAAGTACTCACCTCCTCGATCTTATCGAAGGGTTTTAATACTCTTCCTATCTAGTTCTCCACTTCATTCTTATATTCCCTGAATTTCTTAAAAGCCTCAGATTTGTACTTCATCAAGTACACATGTCCATATCTTGAGAAATCATTAGTGAAAGTAATGAAGTAGGAGTAACCACCTATGATATGAGTCAATATAGAACTACATACATCACTATGTATGAATTCCAGTAACTCAATGGCTCTCTCTCCAGTTCCACTAAATGGAGAGTTGGTCATCTTTCCCCGAAGGCAAGGTTCACAAGTTGCATATAACTCATATTCAAATGGATCTAGATATCCATTCTTCAGTAACTTTTGAATCCTTCCCTCCTGGATGTGACCTAGCCTACAATGTCATAGATATGCATTGTTCACCTCTTCTCGTTTCCTCTTAGACTCACTTACACTCATGATATATGGAGCTATATCTAGCATAAATAAATCATTATGCAATGTTCCTCTCGTGATGATCTCATTGTTGAATCTCGGATTTTGATGATGAAACTAATTGAGTGTGATTTGTGGTCTAACTGCGTTTTGAGTTACGCAGGTCTACTATCGATCAAGATTAGACAATTGATGCTAGAGGAATTGACGTTGCACCGGAGGTGATCACGTCAGGATATTGGATGTCGAGCCAGAGGTTTGGTCGACTATCGATAGGAGGCTTCGTACGTCGGGCATCGGGCCAAGAAGTGCGGAATTGCACCATGGATATCGAGGTTGCGGAGGTCAATCGTCAATTGGGCAACAAGCCGCTAGAGAGGACGATGTGCCGAAGGATCGGACGAAGCGTCGACCAATGACGTGCCGGGCAACTGAATGTCAATTCGCGTTGTAATAACTATCTAGATCGAAGTAGAGTGTTTGTTGTTTGTGTGCAGGAGTAACTACGAAAGGGATGAAGACGTAAAGCGAAACCAATGGCCGAAGTCAAGTGCGATGGATCGTTGGGAGTTCGAGAGTTTGACGGAAGTCCAAAGATTCGTTGGGAGTACTGCCGGAACCAGCCGAGAATGAGTAGGGAGCTTGCCGAAGGGTTTTTGGAAGTTCGCCGGAAGGTTTGTCGGAAGTTCGCGGAGCTTGCCAAGAAAGATCGGAGCTTGCCAAAGGAGCTCAGAGAAACTCGCCAAAATCATCGTGGAGTCCGAGAGCTTGCCGGGAGTCCGTAGGATGGTTTCCGAGAGATCGTCGGAAGATCGCCGGAAGTTCGCCGGAAGCTCGACGGAAGAAGACTTGACTTGCAAACTTTGTAATAGCTTAGGAATGTCTTTAATTTCGTAGTTAGCACATCAATTTGGGTTAGGATTAGGGGTTAATCCTTTAACCCAAGTATGGGCCCATTGGGCCTTGTTCGGAACCGGTTTGGGCCAAATTTTCAGCCCAAACCAAATGTAGATTTGTATTGGGCAGTGGAGCCCAGCAGCCAATGTGCCCAGCAGCATGTGTGCATGCATGCATGCATGCTGGGCTACGTGCATGCATGCTGGGCGGTTGCACCGCCGGCAAACATGCGTCTTTGCTACGTACATGCATGCTACGTGCATGCATGCTAAGCTGTAGCACCGCCAAAGAAGCCCTAGCAAAGACCAAAGAAGCATGCATGCATGCTATGTGCATCTTCTCAGAGAATCTGCATCAGAGTCTTGGCTTATCGTAGCAGTGCGGTAGCACCGCCCGATTCATTGTGAAAGCAAAGTAGTAGCACCGCTGGCTAGGCGGTGGCACCGCCTGGGTGTGTCATCACAGACTAACAAAGACCGAGAAACTCAAATTTTGGCTCCAAGTTTTGGCTCTAAATTTGAGTCCTCTTGAGCTCTATAAATTCCCCTCGTTTGCAGGTTCAAAGTGCAGCAAGAATTGTGAAAATCTTGAGGGAAAACTCTGCTCAAATAGTGTCAAAAACTTCTCTCTTACTCTTAAATGTTTTCTTGTTCAAGAGAGGGGTGAGAGCTTTGTAAGGATTATCTTCTAAGCCCGTCAAAAGAAGAGGTGTTGCAAGGGAGTTCTTCCTCGCCCATTGGAAGGAGGAAAGCTAGTGGAAAGCCGGTGTCCTCAAGCGAAGATGAATCGGAAGTGGATGTAGGTCGGATGACCGAACCACTATAAAAATCTGGTTTGCATTTACGTTCTTGCTATTTACTTTGCTACAAACCATTTTTACTTGCTGCCTTATTTACTCAACTTCCTTATCATCTTATTACGTATGCTTTAAAGTTAAAACGCAATCTTTCCGGGTTCAAACGAAACGTTGCATTCATTCATACAAAGTTTCCAAAGCTTGTTTTAAATCGCTGAAAATCTATCATTTTATCCGCTGCACTAATTCACCCCCCCCCCCTCTTAGTGCCGCTCGATCCATAACACTCATCATCTAATATTATTGAATAATCATTATTCTCAAAAACTAATTTATATCCACTAACTGTCAAACATGAAATGGAAATAATATTTTTGATAATAGAAGGAACAAAATAGCATGCATTTAATACAATAATAACTCCACCAGGCAGATGTAAGATGACCATGCCAATAGTCACTATAGCAACCTTTGCTTCATTGCCCATCTTAAAGTCCATCTCGCCTCTGTTTAATCTACTAGGTCCTGCCAGAACCTGCAATGAATTGCAGATATGATAAGTGCTAGTCATATATGCCCTACAAGCCAATCACATGAGTGATGGCACTTGTAACTTGATATGCACTTTTTCTCTTTGCGTATTATTAGATATTTTATCACTTTATCTTGCGTGTAGCATATATTGTGACGTCCTTGGATCTGTGCAATGGGAATCGGATCGTGATGAGATCACGATAATGAGATCGATTCACCTTTAAACACAGACCCTAAATTATCCTGGTCATAGTTTACTCGAGAAGGACATCGAGATGACCGAATAGACTGGTGTGTTGTATACCCATCCATATAATGGAGGTGGTTGGTCTCATAGCTATTTGTGTGGAGACACTAAGGGTACAGTGCAGGTGCTCATTGGGGAATGAGTTCACTAATTGATCCACCTACGAAATGTTGGATGGTTATTGATACCTCACGTCAGATAGCGATTCCGTAGTCTCAGTAGTGTATCTGGTCCTTAGACTTGAGACACCAAGGATATCCCGTATGAGTACTCCACTCTTTGATACCGGACTTATAGGTTTGGAAAGTTTCAGATCCAGTACAACTGGTTATTGGGAGTGTTAGCCAACCTTACGAGGGCTATTGAGTATCAATAGAGAATCATCCGCTCTCGGTATCATGAGAGGAATATCCCATGTATTCTTGCTCGAACAAATCTTTGGCCAAGGTTATTCGGATTGAGAGAGAAAGAGTTCTCTGGGTGAATCCGACAAGAGCAAGACTCGTAACTGAGGATAGATAGGTCCAAAGGATTGGATTCCCCTGTATCGTCTGGGGGCTACGGCGTAGTGACTTAGTATGTCCGTAGTCAATGAGTTGGGTGAATTATTATAGAGATAATAATTCACTAAGTCAGAAGGAGTTCTGACAAGTATGACTCATGGCCAGCTCGATATTGAGCCTAGAGGGTCACACACATATGGTAGGTGTTGCGACGAGTAGAGGTTCGGATATGAGATATCCATTGGACCCCCTAACTTATTAGATATCCATTAAGCCCCTGAATTATTGGATCCTAAGATGAGATCCAATAATTGCTAATAATAGATTATTGGGTAGAGACCCACTAATCTAAGAGGCTTGGGTAATTGGATGGAGATCCAATAACCAATAGGGCAATATCCATTAGGGTATACAGGGGACCTCTATAAATAGGAGGGAACCAAACCTCTATAGGCTGAGAGTTCTCTTGGTAGCCACCTCCTGTTCTCTTTTCCCCAGAGAAGTGCATCGTCGTAGTTCTTACCGTGTGGATACCACTAGAGAGGAGGACACTTGACCTTCTTCATCCTCTCCTATAGATCTGTAGGGATTCAGGGATATACGATCTCTCTAGGTATTTTCTTTAACACATGCAATTTTCGTGGATTTGTTTTGATGCACCGATCTTTGCACGATGACGAAAACTTTCTACGGGAAATCTGGGGTGTTTTGTTTTTGTTCTTCCGCTACGCATGAGATGTCGCTCCCCTAGAAAGAGTGGAGTACTCATACAGGACATCCTTAGTATCTCAAGTCTAAGGACCATATACACTACTGGGACTATGGAATCACTGTCTGATGTGAGGTATCAATAACCATCCAACATTCTGTAGGCGGATCAATCAGTGAACTCATTCCCTAATGAGCACTTGCACTGTACCCTTAGTGTCCCCACACGAGTAGCTATGAGACCAGCCACCTCCATCATATGGACGGGTATACAGCACACCAGTCTATTTGGTTATCTCAATATCCCTCTCGAGTAACCTATGATCAGGATTATTTAGGGTTTGTATTTAAAGGTGAATCGGTCTCATTATCGTGATCTCATCACGATCCGATTCCCATTGCACAGACCCAAGGACATCACAATATATGCAATACGCAAGATAAAGTGATAAAATGTCTAATGATAAGCAAAGAGAAAGAGTGCATATCAAGTCACAAGTATCATCACCCATGTGATTGGCTTGTATGGCACATATGACTAACAATAACAAAGAAAGGCAACACACCAGAGTTTATAGTAGTTCAATCATTGTGACCTACATCTACTCTCAATTCATCTTCCGTCGAGGCCATCGACTTCCACTAATCAATCTTCTTTTAACGACTGAAGATCAACTACCCTTTACAGCTCTTTTTTCTTTTTACAGGTTTAGGATACAACCTTTACAACCCCATTCACCCCTCTACTTAACCAAAACTTAGAGCTAGTAGGGAGGAATTTCACACAATTACTACAGCATTTTTTTTCTCAGTTGGTGTATATGCTAACCAGGGATCAAAAGATAAGCCCCAAATAGATTCAAATTTGGAGCCAAAAAAGGTCTCATCCCGGGTCTTCCGGTATTGGCGGTACCACCGCCTATGTTGGGCGATACCATCGCCTGTGCTGGGCGATACCACCGCTACAGTACTGACATTGGGTGATACCACCGCCCAGTCTAGCAATACCACCACCTAGACTTCAGTCTATGAGGTCGAGTCTCAAGCGGTTCCACTGCCAACCCTAGCGGTGCCACCGCTTGACGTCGCTCTAGGTTACTGAATGAGCCTTTCTCTTGGCCCAATTCAGCCCTAGTTTGGGCCCAATTGATCTCTAATTGAGTTAGTATAATTTTTTCTAAAACTAATTCAAATTAAAACCTAACGATGTTAATTTAAGGCTTAAACAATTACAACCCAAGCAATCTCAATTGTCTGACATGTCAATTGTTCATCCGAACACTCGGTGAACTTTCGGCAAACTCTCGACGAACTCCTGACGAGCTTCCGATGTATCGTCTGAACCTTCGACGTAACGTCTAATACATCAGCATGTTGACTCTTGCAACATCCATTCTTGATATATTGTCCAATCCTTTTACCCCGATGCATAATCTTTGACTCCGATCCAACATCTAATTCTTCTGCTTTAATTATTTTATTTTTTCATGAATATAGTTAGTTTTATATTATTCAAATATAGATTAAATCATACTTTTATTAATTAATTTTATCATCAAAATAAATATGAGATTCAATCCAATAATATTGGCCACATCATCTGTACTATGATGACGAATGAAAGGCTCTTGACCACCAACTTTGCTGCCAAAGGGTTACCCCTGGGAAGCCAACATGGGCCGATCTGTCCAAACAAACCTCGAACTCCGAAGTCTTCATGTCGTGATCATCTCCATCATAAGACAGCATCACCGATTGCTGCCAAATAACTATAGTCTACTCCTAATCCACGGTTACTCATAGCTAAAAGGATTTCCCACTCTACATCTCTATGCACTCGACCAATGCCGTCGTCAAGCCCCTCTGAATCATCCAGTTCCTCTCTGCGGCTGGACCTTGAAGCCAACACCGAGGCTGATCCGTCCTCGTCTAAAATGTCAACCATCATGTCCCCACGAAATCGTCTCCTCCCTCCTCCGCCACCGGGTCCAGCATCTCCTCGTCCTCGATTCCAACGCAATTCCAACGAAGAGCAGGGTCTAGATCATCATCACCGACACGGCAATCGCCCTCCGAAGTCCGATCTTCAGAGACGGAATCAAATCCCAACTCGACGATCCGCAGACCCTCATAGTCGGAGGACCCGGGGAGATCTCCAGCGGATCGGTCGAGAGAGGAAGAATCCGTCGTGCAGGCCTAGGATGTCATGATCCATTGTCGTCGGCGCCGTCATGGAGGCCAAGGTCTAGGGTTTGCTCAGGGAAGGGGATGCCTGAGGCGGCGGACGAGGAGAAGGAAGCGGAGGAGGCGGTGAGGGAGCACAAAGACCCGACGAACTCTAGGGCTTCTATTTCTTCTCGAAGGAAGAAGGCATCCTCCGGGGGACGGGGAACGAGGTCGGCGACCTCCGCCATCGTGCTCTCTATCGTTGTCGCGCCAAACGATACATAAAGACGGGAAAGCCTTGAACAAGTACTGTCGTCACTACTGTTATTATTGTTCAAGATTAAGCCCGTGACGATAACTAGTCGACACGTCTGCTTTCGTCAGTCTCAAAGCAATGCTCCGTAAGTCTTACCCGTTGCGTCTTCTTTCTGAATTCAAAGCAATATTAGGAGGGGTTTTGTATGGTCATCAATAAAACTCTACAATAAAAGATTTTAGCTTTTAATTATTCTCCTCTATTTTATATCTTTTTTTGGCTATCCGAACTCTTTTTTTCCTTATTTTTACACTCAGCCCAAACCTTTTTTTTCTCTAAATAAAAAAATATTAATTGGTCAAGAAAAAAAAAATCATTTCTGGGATTGATAAGTATTTTTGGTTTATGGATCTAGTGACTGGGATAAGATTGCTAGAAAGAAAGTTATTGTGAAAATAAAGGTTTAAGTTTTTTTATAAATATCTTATATAGCTTATGTGGATGAAAGAAATATATGAAGAATATTTTAACTCTTATATTTCTTTCAAAGATATTCAGAGAGAGTGTTTGTTCGAATTTCTAGAGTGGGTGAGAAAGAGTATTATTATTTGAGGTTTATATAAGAGGGCACACATGCATATTATACTTTGAGTGGATATAACTCAAATATCTTATAATTAATTATATATGATAAAAATTTTAACTTTTAAAATCATTAAATAATGTTAATTTTAGGTTGATTTTGTGTTATATTTTTTCTTGTTGATCTTTAATATTTATTTTGGTTTTTAAAATTATTCTCTCTTCCTTAAAACTTTTCTTAATTTACCTAAATATAACTATAGTACTCTGAATAGAATCATAAACAAATTAAATACAAGATAATTATTTGAGGAGCTTACTAACTAGAGCTTCTTCTTACTATTTACAATCCTTTTACTATTTATATTTTAAAAAATTAATAAAATAAATATTTTACTATTTACAATCTATTCTAATTTCATTTTTATCCTCATTTTTTTCTTTTTTTTCTTTTTTCTTCCCCTACTAATGTTAGCCATCCCTATCACCCACGTATTTTGCTTAATGGTTTGCAAAGGCTTATAATGTGACATCCTTCGAGTTAATACAACTGACCTAAAAGATGGTGATTTTTGAACTATTATATAATGCACATAACTCTAAAAATATTAAATCATTATAATAAACATCAAAATTATTTCTCGTCACTTTTTCTTCAATCTCCAATTTGTTTCATTTCATCATTTTAAGTAACTTTTTATAATTAAAAGGAAGAGAAGGAAAAGAAAAAAGGATGGGGCTTATTATAGATAAGGAGTAAAAGATTTTATTGAATTAAGTTATAAATTAAGGATATATATTTATTTATAAAAGTATAACTTAGGAATAGTTATAAATAAAAAAGATTATAAATAGTAATATCTTTATTTGATAGTGTAAAGTATTTGGACAATCAATTTTGACCATGTTGATTTATTTTTAATCAAATAGTGATGTATAGATCTTAATGAAAATATTTTTTTAGCTATATATATTATATCATAAATAGGGATTGCTTCATTTTTTTTTTTTTTTGACTCGATGATAAAGAAGAAGATAGTTTGGCTTTCGAGAAGAAGGGTATAGCTGAGTTTGGTAGTGGAGAGGTCGTGGATGTATGTTGAGGTGGTTGTCGATGGTAGAAAAAAGGCAATGGTTAATAATTGGGTTAATTATATATTATCTCATTAGCTATATTTAGTATTACAATTTTTATACTTTAAAAAGTTAATATCATACTTACAAAATTAGTGTTAAAAAGAGAGATAAAAAGATAATTTTTCATCTTTACCGAGGATATTAATTTCACATAAGGGTAACTTATGTAAAAACTTTGTTATTTTCCTTCCGACTTCGTCCTCCTCTGTGCCATCATGATCACCAAACTGTTAGACACGACCTACACAACGTTGCACAATGTCTTCAGGGTGGCTATTACGGGCCTACCACAGGCACTCTTGTCATGTCCCCCCAAAATTAATACACTCCAGGAGGTGTGATCCTGTCTTATAATCCATAGCATTAAAATTTATCAACAATCCAATCCCAAGATCTAAATTAATATTTTAGGACACTAACAGTCATTCGAGTCATAAATCACATCCAAAATTCATAATTCATAAAACATGTGCAGTTTATAATTCATATACCACATCAGCATATTGATTCATAAATTTCAAAACTAACTCAACTAAACAATATCCACATCATAAATCCACAAGTATGAAAATCCATATAATCTCAAAACTAACATTTACCACAAGTTCATATCATTATACTGTTAGGATCGAAGAGGCACTAAGAGAGGGGGGGGTTGAATTAGTGCAGTGGATTAAAATCGTAAATTTGAAACCGATTTCGTAAATAGCTAGTTTGTATAAAAATTTCAATTCGACGAAAGATAACTTGGTTGAAGTTTCTTGAGTAAAAGAAAAAGAAACTGAATGATTTGCAGCCAAGTAAAGGAATGATTCAGAAATTTAAACACTCACACATTCTAAAACGCCACGATGTATAGTGGTTCGGTCAAGTGACCAACATCCACTTTCGAAGCCTTCTCCGATGAGGCTCCCAACTTCCACTAGCAAATCCTTTTGAAGGGGAAGGACCAAACACCCCTCTTACAACCCTTTTACAAGAAGTTCACACTCTTACAGATTTTTCAAAGAGAAAGAATGAGGTGAACACAAGCTATCAAAAAATAAGGCTTTGCCAAAGCTTTTGCTAAATTTCTAACTCTCAAAAGGGTGCCCTTTCTGTTGAGAAAGGAGGGGTATTTATAGATCCAAAGAGGATTCAAATTTGAGCTCCAAATTTGAATTCTGTTTGGGTTTCCCGGTGCTGGTGGTTCAACCGCCTGTCAGTGGCGGTTCAACCGCTTGTTAATAGTCAGACTGGTAGTATCTAGGGTGGTTCAACCGCCCAAGGCAGTGCGGTTTAACCGCCCATACATTCTGGTGCTGGGCGGTTCAACCACCCAGCTTTCGGCCACTGCGCGGTTCCACCGCCTGGCCCATTCAGCAAAGCTGAACGGATCCTATTTGAGGCCCAAATTGACCCAATAAGAGCCCGGTTGGCCCCTACTAGGTTTAAACAGGATTATTTCTAAATCCTTACCCTAATTACATGCCAACTATGAAATTGAAACATAATTCTAAGTGATTTAAACCAATATTCTTCAAGTCTACTTCCGATGAGCTCTTCGAGATTCTGGTGGACTTCTGACACTTCCTTCGGATTTCTTCCGACGGACTCCCAGCATGCTCCCGGATTGTATGGCAAGCTCAACGAGTCTTCGGCAAGCTTCCAAACCTTTTTGGTAAACTTCGTGAACTTCCGACGATCTTTGTAGCGAACTTTCGAAAACTTCGATAAGTCCCTGATTCGATCTCAGTTGGTTCCGGCAATACTTCCGATGATCCTTCGGACTTCCGGTGAACTCTTGAACTCCCGACAGACTTGACCTTGGTAAATCTCTTTATGTTTTCATCCCATCGTAGTTAATTCTGCACACTTATCTCAACAATATAGATCAGAACAAATATTTCATCAATTGACTTTATCATCAAAATCCGAGATTCAACAATCTCCCCCTTTTTTATGATGACAATCAATTGATAATGGAGTTACTCTTAACTCCCCCTATTTATATGTCATATCATGAGAAAGTAAAAACGCTTGAATTTAATCTTTTGAATTTAAGCCAAGACCGATAAATTTCATTTAACATCAAGCTTAATAAGTAAGCTTAAGCATAAATACGAAAACTTCGTATTTTAAACAATGTCAAGGTATTACACCTATAATGACAAGAAATATTAATTCAAGGATCAAATGATATCACAAATAGTGTTCAATATTAAGGCATGATATCAAATGAAATATTAGCTTATCATATTAATAAAAAAATAAAAAATGATATGATATCAATCTCAAAACACTTGAATTCAATCTTCTTAATACTATGCAAGACATTTTATCAAGTTATTTTCATATATCTCATCAATTTATATATTCTTCTCCCCCTTTGTCATCAACAAAATAGAGGTGAAGTAGCCACCACAATGTATTATACTACAAAAAAAATGAGTGGTCAATTATCAAGCATATGATAAATGAGTTGAACATAATGCAAAATATGTCATCCTTGACAGAAAAATTCGAAAAATGTTTGGATCATTTTTATTCATGTTTATGAGATTCGAAAAAAAACATTCGAGTGTCAAAATGCTCATGAAAAATTCATACATGAAGAATATAAGACTCATTTTTTGATTGAGAATTCATAGAATTGTGAAAGGATAGATCATTAAAGTCATTCATCAAGAATTTCATATTTCAAGGTAAACTTCATGATAATGAGATGTCAAAACTCATAAAACTTCAACGAATGAAATATATCAATATCAAAATTTGAAGAAAAAACTTCGACGAATGAGATATTCTTGTAGTGATTCATGAGGAGGAAGTCATAAAACCTTGAATCATACTGATTAGCACAAGAATAAAAATCAAAAATGAACATTTAAGAATACTACTATTTAAAGAAGGAGAAAAATAATATCATGATAGCTTTTATCAAGATTAAGATCAAAAGATAAAAATGAGAGCTCCATGATATAAAGATGTTATCAAAATGCGAAAATATAATATCAATGTGAAACTATAAAACTGAAAATTTAATCATTTCATCAAAAGTCATAACTCAAAAATTCATCAATAGGAAGATCAAAATGCCAAGATGATATTGTAAAGATGTCATTCAAAAATGAAGAGGTGATATTAAGATAATACAATCAAAATCGAAGTTGAAAAATTTCGAAAAAAAACATCATGTATTAGAACTACTAGTTATAGGTGCCCTACAAGCCAATCACATGAGTGATTGCACCTGTAACACACTGCGTCAATCTCTTTGCTTATGATTATTGGCATTATCTCACATTATCTAGATGTATATTGTGAGGTCCTTGGATCTGTGCAATGGGAATTGGATCGTGATGAGATTACGATAATGAGACCGATTCACCTTTAAACACAGACCCTAAATTATCCTGGTTATAGGTTACTCGAGAAGGACATCGAGATAACCGGATAGACTGGTGTGCTGTATACCCGTTCATATGATGGAGGTAGCTGGTCTCATAGCTACTCGTGTGGGGACACTAAGGGTACAGTGCAGGTGCTCATTGGAGAATGAGTTCACTGATTGATCCACCTACGGAATACTGGAAGGTTATTAATACCTCATGTCAGACAGCGATTCCGTAGTCCCAGTAGTGTATCTGGTCCTTAGACTTGAGACACTAAGGATGTCCTGTATGAGTACTCCACTCTTTGATACCGGACTTATAGGTTTAGAAAGTTTCATATCTACTACAACCGGTCATTGGGAGTGGTAGCCAACCTTACGAGGGCTATTGAGTGTCAATAGAGGATCATCCTTAGTATCATGAGAGGAATATCCCATATGTTCTTGCTCGAACAAATCCTTGGCCAAGGTTATTCGGATTGAGAGAGAAAGGGTTCTCCGGGAGAATCCGACAAGAGCAAGACTCGAGGAGAGACCGTATGGGCCTGACAGCACCATGCCCGGTATAGGGTCTCTAGGATATTAGATGGATAAGAGATTATAGATACATGGTAACTGAGGACAGATAGGTCCAAAGGATTGGATTCCCCTGTATCGTCTGGGGGCCGCGGCGTAGTGGCCTGGTACGTCCGTAGTCGATGAGTTGGGTGAATTATTATAGAGATAATAATTCACTATGTCAGAAGGAGTTCTGACAAGTATAACTCACGGCCAGCTCGATATTGGGCCTAGAGGGTCACACACATATGGTAGGTGTTGCGACGAGTAGAGGTTCGGATATGAGATATCCGCTGAACCCCCTATCTTATTGGATATCCATTAAGTCCCTGAATTATTGGATCCTGAGATGAGATCCAATAATTGCTAATAAGAGATTATTGGGTAGAAACCCACTAATCCAAGAGGCTTGGGTAATTGGATGGAGATCCAATACCCAATAGGGTAAAAGATCTATTAGGGTTTTTCAGGAGGCCTCTATACATTGGAGGGAACCAAAGCTCTATAAGGCTGAGGGTTTCTTTTGGTAGCCACCTCCTATTCTTATCTCCCCAGAGAGAGAGAGGTGCATCGTTGTAATCCCTGCTGTGTGGATACCACTAGAGAGGAGGACACTTGACCTCCTTTATCCTCTCCCACAAATCTGCAGAATTCAGGGATATACGATCTCCCTAGGTATCTTCTTTTACACATGCAGTTTTCGCAGATTTGTTTTGATGCACCGATCTTCGCACGACTACAGAAACTTTCTATGGGAAATTTGGGGTTTTGTTTTCTATTCTTTCGCTGCGCATGTGATGTCGCTCCCCCTTGTGGATTTTCCAATAGTGGTATCAGAGTCAGGTTGTTCGTGCGAAGATCGGATCTTAAACTACGTGTGTTGTGTTTTAGATCTACTTTTGACGCCAAAATCGTTGGTGCGAAGGGCGAGAAAGGGCAGCAACTGTTATTGCCCGCTCGTGCAGCAATCGCAGGGCTGCTTGCAACCTTTGCTTGCCTGACAAGCGGCCGGCGTGGCGGCGGCAGATGCAAAGTGAGTGGCCGGCCAGAGGTCGCGCGGATCGCCAAAGGCAAAGACTTTGGTAAAGTACGCGCTCGCGCGCGGCGCCTACCGCAAGAATCGCGCGCGAGCGCGCGAGCGCCTACGATCATGAAGCGTAAGCGCCGATGGGCGAAGGGTGCCGGAAGCACTTTGCACTCGCAAGGGGCAACGCCGCCGCTTGCCACGGCTAGCTCGCAGAAAGCGGCTGGCGCGCTAACGCCGCCCGCAAGGGGCAACACCATTCGCGGCCAGCCCGCAAGGGGCAGCGCTGCCCGCGGCCAGCTCGCAAGGGGCAGCGCCACCCGCGGCTAGCTCGCAAGGGACAACACCGCCTGCGGGCGATCTGCTCGCAGATGTGGGTGCACTGCAGGGGCGTCGCCATGACAGACCGCCCTACGAGCACGCTGCGCCCGAGCGAGGCGTGCACGCTTCGATCAGAGTGGCCGCCATCGGCGAGGTGGCGGGTGGCGACGGTTGTAACTCTACATAAGGGAAAGGTATTTTTTTAGGCAAAAGACAGTTTTGCCCCTCAAAATTTTAAAAATTTTGATTTTTATCCCTTTTGACAAAATGACTAAAATACCCCTAGGAATTTTCAAAATTCCAATTTTGTACCTTACGGTCGAATGACCAGAATACCCTCAAGATTTTGGAAATTCCAAATTCTATCCTTTTCATAAAATTACTAAAATACCCCTAGGAATTTAAAAATTCTCTCTATGTCCTTGATTTCAGAAAATTAAATATTTTAATTAAATAGTTCAATTAACTATTATTTTTTTATCTGGTAGTCCTATAAAGTAATATATACATGTGATGTATGATGTGGACAGATGATCATAGACTTGTGATGTGATGTGTGTACATGTGATTATTATTATTGGGGTTTGCGAGCCTCTATTTTTCTCGTTTATTATCGGGCCTGCGTGCCTGTAATTATGTTGTAATTACATGAGGAGGCGCAGCGGTAGCGTGACTCACGAGGCCGAGACGGATGATCCGATGCATAAAGATGTGTTGAGATGCTGACGAATCCGATGAAGCGAGATGGACGATCACAGGGCATAGAGATGCGCCAAAATACACATAGATCTTGATGTGAGTGATTGAGCCCACTGGCTCGGGCCTGATCACATTAGGATGTGGTCCATGATCATCTGGTGTGATTGCTTATGTGATGTGTGATTATATATATACCTACTAGATATGTATATATATATTTGCATGCGATGTAGATACATATATTAAATAAGTATGTGTGTGACACATTATATTAGGAGACCAAACCAAAATCCCCTCTATTAATAATATTAAGTCGGTAAACGTGAGGCAATTAGATTGACCCACGTGGCCTTCCATCGTTATAGTTAGGAGCCGATTCCCGGTGTAGGTTGAGTTGGTCGAGTCCCTCGAGACTTACCTATATCACGTCTCGCCATCTTATCTATGACATAGAGATGTCAGAGGTGACCTGAGGACATGGTATGCTTGGTCGAGTCCCTCGAGAGTATATCACCTAATCAGACTCATCTGGTAACGATGTTAATGACTTAACCGAACATCATGGTTAGTCGAGTCCCTCGAGGCCATGGTGGTTCGGAGGCCGAACAGGACGGGAATCATAAGGAGTTATGATTGGTAAGAGTTGTCTACCTTTACGAGCTTAACGTGATTGGTCGAGTCCCTCGAGGTTACGTTAAGACGCCGATTGGATCCTAATCCCCACTAGAGATCCATCGGGGGTCTCCGATTTATATACCGGAGGGTGTTGTGTGTCTCGTGAAAAATTAGTGGGAATACATTAAGATAGAAGTCCTTATCTTAATTATTTAATTTTTGTAAAGTCTGCATGTTATTTACTTCTACTACATCTTTAATTTCAGAAAACGTCGCTTTCAAATCCTTTATGTGGCATACTTGATGCCAACCGCCTCACTGGTCCAAATTATACGGATTGGCTCCGTAATTTGATAATCGTTCTCACGATAGAGAAAATCGCGTATGTCCTTGATACAATGATCCCTATGCCCGATGAAGGGGCTAACAAGGATGAGATCGCTCGTTATGTGAAGTACATAGATGATTCCACTCTTGTTCAGTGTTACATGTTAGCCTATATGACTACTAAGTTACAAAGACAACATGAAAATATGAATGCTAATTCTATACTCCTGCATCTTTATAAACTGTTTGAGGAATAGGGAAGAACTCAGCGATATGAGATATCAAAGAGTCTTTTCTATGCTAGGATGATTGAGGGGACATCGGTTCAGAACCATGTCCTTAAGATGATTGAGTGGATCGAGAAACTCACAGGTCTAGGAATGGTCCTAGAGAATAACCTGTGTGTAGATCTTGTGCTTCAGTCCCTACCAAATTCCTTTTCTCAGTTCATAATACATTTTAATATGAACAAACTTAACGTGACCCTCCCAGAGCTCCTCAATATGTTGAGAGAAGCAGAGAGCACTATCAAGAAAGAGAAGCCGGTTCTCTATACTGGTGAGACAAGAAAGAAAAGGAAGGCTGAGAAGACCCTTAAGAAGGTCAAGAGCAAGGGCAAAATGGGTAAGGCAAAGGTTGCCAAGAAAGACCCAACAAAGGATAAAGGCTGGTGCTTCCATTGTGGCAAAGATGGGTATTGGAAGAGGAACTGCAAAGAGTACCTTGCAGAGAGGGCAAAACAGAAGCTTGCAGAAGCTTCAGGTACATTCATGATCAATCTCCATTTGTCAGAATCTTATGATAATACATGGGTATTAGATACCGGGAGTGCTTATCATATCTACAATTTGTTGCAGGTTCTGGCAGGACCTAGGAGATTGTACAGAGGCGAGATGGACCTTAAGATGGGTAATGAAGCAAAGGTTGCTGCACTAGCTATTGGCAATGTCATCTTACATCTGCTTGGTGGAGCTATTATTGCATTAGATGTATGTTATTATGTTCCTTCTATTATTAAAAATATTATTTCCATTTCATGTTTGATAGTTAATGGATATAAATTAGTTTTTGAGAACAATGGTTATTCAATAATATTAGATGATGAGATCATCACGAGAGGAACATTATATAATGATTTATTTATTATAGATATAGCTCCACATGAGTGTAAGTGAGTCTAAGAGAAAATGAGAAGGGGAGAACCAGATAGGAAAGAGTATTAAAACCTTTCGATTAGATCGAAGAGGTGAGTATTTAAGTATAAAGTTCACCTAATTCCTCAAAGACCATGGGATTTTATGCCAATGGACACCTCCTTATACACCACAGCTTAATGGTGTATCAGAAAGGAGGAATCGCACACTGTTAGACATGGTGCATTCCATGATGTGTTTCACCGACCTATCTATCTCATTCTGGGGATATGCCTTGGAAACCACAGCTTACCTTCTGAACAGAATTCCAACTAAGTCAGTAATGTCTACTCTATATGAGATATGAAATGGGAAGAAGCTCGATCTTAAGATTGTTAAGATTTGGGGTTGCCCTGCCCACGTTAAGAGACACAACCCTGACAAGTTGGAATCTAGGACGGAACGGTACAAGTTCGTGGGATACCCTAAGGAAACTTATGGGTATTATTTCTATCACCCTGAGGACCGAAAGGTCTTTGTAGCCAAGAGAGTAGTGTTCCTTGAGATGGAACACATTCTTGGTGGAGACAGTGGGAGCATGATAGAGTTGAGCGAGGTTGGAGAACCTAGCTCAAGCACCATTCCAGAATTTGTTCAAATACCTAACACACAAGTTCCAACTTTACGTAGGTCCGATAGAGTATCTCATCCTCCTGAGAGATATGTGGGACATATCAGAGGAGAGGATGCTAAGGACATTGATCCTCAAACCTACGAGGAGGCTATTATGAGCATAAACTCTAGGAAATGGCAAGAAGCCATGAATTCAGAAATGGATTCCATGTACTCCAATAAGGTTTGGGACCTAGTTGATGCACCCCAGGGTATTGTACCCATTAGTTGCAAGTGGATCTTCGAAAAGAAGATTGGAGTAGATGGAAAGGTAGAGAACTATAAAGCAAGGCTAGTAGCTAAGGGGTTTCGTCAAAGACAAAGTGTTGACTATAACGAAACTTTCTCACCTATAGCCATGCTAAAATCCATTCGAATTCTATTGGCTATTGTAGCACACTATGATTATGAGATATAGCAGATGGACGTCAAAACCACATTCCTAAATGGTAACCTCGATGAGGTGTATATGATACAACCTGAGGGATTCGTGTCCAAGGATAATCTAAATAAGGTGTGCAAGTTGCTTAGGTCCATTTATGGATTGAAGCAAGCTTCCCGAAGTTGGAACATAAGATTTGATGAGGCGATCAGATCTTATAACTTCGTTAAGAATGAAGATGAACCTTGTGTGTACAGGAAATTAAGTGGGAGCACTATCACCTTTTTGGTATTATATGTGGATGACATCCTGATTATTGGGAATGATGTAGGAATGCTCTTCATAGTAAAGACTTGGTTATCTAGGCACTTCTCCATGAAGGACTTAGGGGAAGCATCCTGCATATTGGGGATATGGAACTATAGAGATAGATCCAAGAGGATGCTTGGCTTGTCCCAATCCAGGTACATAGACACCATTGTCAAAAGGTTTGGCATGAAAAATTTCAAGAGAGGTCTCATACCAATGAGACATGGAATATCACTTTCTAGGAGTATATCCCTAAAAACTCCTAATGAAAGGGCACATATGGATATGATACCATATGCATCAGCGATATGATCTATCATGTATGCTATGCTATGTACCAGGCCTGATATAGCGCATGCTCTGAGTGTCACAAGCAGATATCAGGCAGATCCAGGCTTGGAGCACTAGAAAGCAGTAAAATGTATCCTTAAGTACTTGAGAAGGACTAAGGATCTTTTACTGGTATATAGAGGTAGTAGTCTCAAGGTTGAGGGCTACACGGACTCGAGCTTCCAGTCCAATGTCGATGATAGCAAGCCTAATTCAGGGTATGTGTTCACCCTAAATGGAGGAGCAGTATGCTGGAAGAGTTCCAAGCAAGACATTACTGCTAACTCGACCATAGAGGTGGAATACATTGCTATGACAGAGGCAGCAAAGGAGGGAGTCTAGATGAAGAGATTCATCATAGACCTAGGAGTCATGTTGAGCAACGAGGATATAATTCCCTTATATTACGACAACTACGGGGTGATTACTCAAATAAGGGAACCCGGGTCTCATCAAAAGTGTTTTGAGGAGGTTCTAGCTTATTAGAGAGATTGTGGCACGAAAAGATGTAGTAATGGAAAGAGTTCCATCCGAAGATAACATTGCAGATCCACTAACAAAGCCATTAACTCAAATTGTCTTTAAGCATCACAAAGGTCTAATGGGGATCAGACATGTTGGTGATTGACTTTAGGTCAAGTGGGAGATTGCTAGTTATAGGTGCCCTACAAGCCAATCACATGAGTGATTACACTTGTAACACACTGCGTCAATCTCTTTGCTTATGATTATTGGCATTATCTCACATTATCTAGATGTATATTGTGAGGTCCTTGGATCTGTGCAATGGGAATTGGATCGTGATGAGATTACGATAATGAGACCGATTCACCTTTAAACACAGACCCTAAATTATCCTGGTTATAGGTTACTCGAGAAGGACATCGAGATAACCGGATAGACTGGTGTGTTGTATACCCGTTCATATGATGGAGGTGGTTGGTCTCATAGCTACTCGTGTGGAGACACTAAGGGTACAGTGCAGGTGCTCATTGGGGAATGAGTTCACTAATTGATCCGCCTACGGAATGCTGAATAGTTATTGATACCTCACGTCAGACAGCGATTCCGTAGTCCTAGTAGTGTATCTGGTCCTTAGACTTGAGACACCAAGGATGTCCTGTATGAGTACTCCACTCTTTGATACTGGACTTATAGGTTTGGAAAGTTCCATATCTAGTACAGCCGGTCATTGGGAGTGGTAGCCAACCTTACAAGGGCTATTGAGTGTCAATAGAAGATCATCCGCTCTCGGTATCATGAGAGGAATATCCCATGTGTTCTTGCTCAAACAAATCCTTAGCCAAGGTTATTCGGATTGAGAGAGAAAGGGTTCTCCGGGAGAATTCGACAAGAGCAAGACTCGAGGAGAGACCGTATGGGCCTGACAGCACCATGCCCGGTATAGGGTCTCTGAGATATTAGATGGATGAGAGATTATAGATACATGGTAACTGAGGACAGATAGGTCCAAATGATTGGATTCCCCTGTATCGTTTGGGGGCCGCGGCGTAGTGGCCTGGTACGTCCATAGTCGATGAGTTGGGTGAATTATTATATAGATAATAATTTACTATGTCAAAAGGAGTTCTGACAAGTATAACTCACGGCCAGCTCGATATTGGGTCTAGAGGGTCACACACATATGGTAGGTGTTGCGACGAGTAGAGGTTCGGATATGAGATATCCGTTGAACCCCCTATCTTATTAGATATCCATTAAGCCCCTGAATTATTGGATCCTGAGATGAGATCCAATAATTGCTAATAAGAAATTATTAGGTAGAAACCCACTAATCCAAGAGGCTTGGATAATTGGATGGAGATCCAATACCCAATAGGGTAAAAGATTCATTAGCGTTTTTCAGGGGGCCTCTATAAATAGGAGGGAACCAAAGCTCTATAGGCTCAGGGTTTCTTTTGGTAGCCGTCTCCTATTTCCTCTCCCCAGAGAGAGAGGTGCATCATCGCAATCCCTGCTGTGTGGATACTGCTAGAGAGGAGGACGCTTGACCTCCTTCATCCTCGCCTATAGATCTGTAGGAATTCAGGGATATACGATCTCCCTAGGTATCTTCTTTTACACATGTAGTTTTCGTGGATTTGTTTTGACACATCGATCTTCGCACGATGGCAGAAACCTTCTATGAGAAATCTGGGGTTTTGTTTTCTGTTCTTCCGCTACGCATGTGATGTCGCTCCCTCTTGTGGATTTCTCAACAAGAGCAATTTAGCATGCCTAATTCTCTTCTAATGAAGTCAAATTATTCTTCATTTAGGGTTTTGTGAAGATATCCACTAATTGGTGTTTTGTATCAACAAATTCTAGAATGACATTATTATTATTGACATGATCTCGTATAAAGTGATGCCTAATGTCAATATGCTTAGTTCTTGAGTGTTGAATTAGATTTTTGGTTAGACAAATAGCGCTTATATTATCGCATTTTATGGGAATGTTCTGTAAATAATTTTCATAGTCTTCTAAGGTATTTTTCATCCAAACAACTTGTGCACAATATGCACTTGCGGCTATGTATTCGGCTTCCGCCGTAGATAGTGTAACCGAATTTTGTTTCTTGGAAGTCCAAGAAACAAGTGCATGTCCTAAAAATTGGCATGTTCCAGATGTGCTCTTTCTATCTATTCTACATCCACTAAAATCTGCATCTGCATAGGCTTTTAAATCAAAGTTATCAGATTTTAGATACTATAATCCTAGATTAGGAGTTCCTTTAAGATACCTAAAGATTCTTTTAACAACTTTAAAATGAGATAACTTAGGATTAGCTTGGAATCTTGCACATAGACCTACACTAAACATGTTATCTGGTCTAGTTGCTGTAAGGTAAAGTAAGCTACCTATCATTCTCCTATATGTTTTTTGATCAAAATTTTCTCTACTTTCATCCAAGTCTAACTTAGTAGAAGTACTCATTGGAGTGTTGATGGCTTTTGAACCATCCATGTTAAATCATTTTAGCAAATCTAATGTATACTTTAATTAAGAAATATACCATCACTAAGTTGTTTAACTTGTAATCCTAAGAAAAAAGTTAATTCTCCCATTAGGCTCATTTCAAATTCATGACTCATACATTTGGCAAATGATTCACATAGTGATTCATTCAAAGAACCGAAAATAATATCATCAACATAAATTTGAACAATAAGAAAATTATTTTTAAAATATTTAATAAATAATATAGTATCAACCTTGTTTATAGTAAAATTATTTGAAATTAAGAAAGAACTAAGTCTCTCATACCAAGCCCTAGGGGCTTGCTTTAATCTATAGAGAGCCTTAGTTAGTTTAAACACATGATTGGGAAGAAACGAATTTTCAAATCCGAGTGGTTGTTCAACATACACTTCTTCGGAAATAAAACCATTTAAGAAAGTACTTTTGACATCCATTTGAAAAAGCTTAAAATTATTACTACTAGCATAGGCAAAGAGTATCCTAATGGCTTCTAATCTTGCCATAGGAGCGAAGGTCTCTTCGTAATCGATACCTTCTTCTTGGTTGAAACCTTTGGCCACTAGTCTAGCCTTGTTTCTAACCATAATACTGCATTCATCTTGCTTGTTTCTAAAGACCCATTTAGTACTAATAACTAAATTGTCACTAGGTCTAGGAACAAGCTTCCATACCTCATTCCTTTCAAATTGATTTAATTCTTCTTGCATTGTGATAACCCAAGAATCATCTTTCAAAGCATCGTTAATGCACTTAGGTTTAATTTAAGAAAGAAAAGCAGCATAGGCACAAAAATTTTAAAGAGAAGAACGAGTTTGAACCCCTTTCGATGTGTCTCCTATAATTAACTCCTTGGGATGGGCATCTACATACTTCCATTCCTTGGGTAAGGAAATTTGGGAAGAAGATGCATCCAAGTTGCCATTTTGAGGAGAGGGTTCATTTAAATTCAAACCATCAAAATCAAAATCATCATCAAATTTTTTTTTCTTAAATTCAGAAATTTAATTAAAAACTACATGAATAGACTCTTCTATAACTAACGTTCTTTTGTTAAAATCACGAAAAACTTTAGAAACAGAGGAGTAACTAAGAAAGATGACTTCCTCGAATTTAGCATCAAATTTTTCTAAAGCATCATTTTCATTCAAGATAAAGCATTTGCAACCAAAAACTTTCAAGTAAGAAACATTAGGTTTTTTGTTATTTCACAATTCATATAGGGTCTTGGATAGAGATGGTCTTACTAGAACCCTATTCATGACATAGCAAGCCGTATTAATGGTTTCGGCCCAAAGTATTTGGGTAGATTATATTTATTTAACATGGTTCTTGCCATTTCTTGTAAATTTATATTCTTTCTTTCTACTATTCCATTTTGTTGAGGATTCCTTGGAGTAGAGAAGTTGTGGTTATACCCATTTGATTCATAAAAATTTTGGAAGTCATGGTTTTGGAATTCACCACCATGGTCACTCCGAATCGATGAAATCATGAAACCCTTTTCATTTTGAGTAAGTTTACAAAATTTAGAGAAATATTTAAAATAATCACTTTTGTGAGCCAAGAAATAGGTCCAAGTATATCTACTATAGTCATCCACAATTACAAAGGCATATTTGCTACCTCCTAGGCTTGTTATGTCAATTGGTCCAAATAAGTCCAAATGGATCAATTGCAATGGTCTAGTGGTGCTAATTTAATTTTTTGGTTTGAAACTAGATTATATTTGTTTTCCTAGTTGACACGCATTACATACTTTATCCTTGACAAACTTCATATTGGGAATCCCTCATACTAACTCTCTAGATGAAATCTTAGATATTAGTTTCATGCTTGCATGGCCTAATCTCCTATGTCAAAGCCAAGCATCATCATTCAAAATCGAAAAACATATTTCATTACTTAGTTCATCAATACTAATGGTGTAGACATTATTTTGTTTTAAAGCAATCATAGATATGTTGTTGTTTGGTTTTTCAATGATGCAAGCATTAGATTCAAATCTCACGATGTAACCTTTATCATATAATTGACTAATGCTCAAGAGATTATGTTTTAGTCCATCAACTAATAACACATCATCTATTGAAAAACTTGATTTATTACCTATGGTTCCCTTGCCAATAATTTTACCTTTTTTGTTGTCTCCGAAGGTGACATACCCTTCTTCTTTGCTAGTGAGCATAGAGAATTGAGATGGATCTCTAGTCATGTATCTTGAGCATCTACTATCAAGATACCATCTCTTGCTCCTAGCTTGTGATGGTGAATGTGTCTACAAAAGAAAATGGTTTTTAGGTACCCATTTGATTTTGGGTGCCTCAAATATTGATCTACTAACTTTGTCATTTAGCATTGAATTATTTATGGTTCTTTTAGAAACTCATATCAATTTGTGTGGACTAATTTTCTTAAACGGACATTTGTAAACAGCATGTTCGGATTTGCAATAAAAATTACATTTCAAATGAGAGAATACATGTAATGTTTGCCCTTTAATGAAGGTGGTTTGAGTTCAATGAGATCCACTCACGAATCCAATTCTACATCTATTTTCGACGTGACCCTTGTTTATACAGATCATGTCTAAGCTCTTACTACCGACCTTAAACTTATTTAGAGCCTCCTTGAGTAGTAAGTTCTCTTTTTCGATTGCTTCTAAGTGATTACACTTAGAGCATGGGAGTAGAGGGAGAGAATCATGCTCAAGACTTTTAAATTTATCTAGAATAAAACATGTTCCTTTTTTTAATAAATTGAATCTCTTTGTAATAGTTCTATATTCATCAAATAATTCATGGAAAGCAATTGAAAGCTCATCGAAAAATAAATCTTCATTAAGTAAATTACTTACCTCTTCTCCCAAAGTCATTAGAGCGAAGTTGGCCTCATCTTTATTGCTTGCTTCCTTATCCTTGGAGTCACTTGAGTCATCCCATATAGCCTTCAAAGCCTTCTTCTTCTTGAGTTGCTTCTTCTTGGCTTGGGGGCATTCACATTTGAAGTGCCCTGGCTTCTTGGATTCATAACATATGACTTAGTCCTTTTTTGGTTCAAGTTTATTTTTGGTTTCATTTTTAAATTTACCATTTTTAATAAATTTTTTAAATTTTCTAGTTAAGAGTGCAATGTCTTCGTCAAAGTCCTCATCACTTGATGTTCCTTTCAAGTGGTCTTCTTGTGTTCTTAATGCTATATCCTTCCTGTTCTTTGGAAAGGGGTTCTCGAGCTCTTCATGAGTATGGCATGTCATTTCATAGGTCATTAGAGACCCAATAAGTTCTTCGAGAGGAAAAGTTTTAAGATTCTTGGCCTCTTGAATGGCCGTAACTTTTGGATCCCAACTCTTTGGAAGGGATCTTAAAATTTTAGTTACAAGTTCAAAATTAAAAAAGCCTTTACCAAGAGCTTTGAGTCCATTGATAACATCCATGAAGCGGGTGTACATGTCTCCGATGGACTCACTTGGTTTTATTCAGAAAAGTTCGTAAGAATGCACAAGAATATTGATTTTAGACTCTTTCACTCGGTTAGTGCCTTCATGAGTAATATCAAGAGTACGCCAAATATCAAAAACTGATTCACAAATCGAAACGCGATTAAATTTATTTTTGTCGAGAGCACAAAACAAGGCATTCATAGCCTTTGCGTTTAAAGCAAAAGTCTTCTTCTCTGATTTATTTCATTCGCTCGTCGGAAGAGAAGATTTTTGAAATCCATTTTCGACGATGCTCCAAAGCTCAAAATCCATGGAAATAAGAAAGATCCTCATACGAGTCTTCCAATACGTGTAATCCGACCCATTGAACATAGGTGGACGTGTAATGAAATGACCCTCTTGCATGCCGGAATAGGCCATCTTTCTTGGGTTTTAAACCAAATATGAGAGTGAACCTTGCTCTGATACCAATTGTTAGGATCGGAGAGGCACTAAGAGGGGGGGGGGTGAATTAGTGCAGCGGATTAAAATCGTAAGTTTGAAACCGATTTCGTAAATAGCTAGTTTGTATGAAAATTTTGATTCGACGAAAGATGACTTGGTTGAAGTTGCTTAAGTAAAAGAAAAAGAAACTGAATTATTTGTAGCCAAGTAAAGGAATGATTCAGAAATTTAAACACTCACGCATTCAAGAACTCCACGATGTATAGTAGTTAGGTCAAGTAACTTACATCCACTTTTAAAGCCTTCTCCGATGAGGCTCCCAACTTCCACTAGCAAATCCTTTTGAAGGGGAAGGACCAAACACTCCTCTTACAACCCTTTCACAAGAAGTTCACACTCTTACAGATTTTTCAAAGAAAAAGGAGGTGAATACAAGCTATCGAAAAATAAGGCTTTGCCAAAGCTTTTGCTAAATTTCTAACTCTCAAAAGGGTGCCCTTTCTACTGAGAAAGGAGGGGTATTTATAGATCTAAAGAGGATTCAAATTTGAGCTCCAAATTTAAATTTTGTTTAGGTTTCCCGGTGTTGGCGGTTCAACTGATAGTATATAGGGCGGTTGAACCGCCCAAGGCAGCGGTTCAACCACCCATGCATTCTAGTGCTGGGCGGTTCAACCGCCCAGCTTTCGGCCATTGGGTGGTTCCACCGCCCAGCACAGGCGGTTGAATCGCCTGGCCCATTTTGGGGCCCAAATTGACCCAATAAGAGTTCAGTTGGTCTCTACTAGGTTTAAACAAGATTATTTTTAAATTTTTACCCTAATTACGTGTCAACTACGAAATTGAAACATAATTCTAAGTGATTTAAACCAACATTCTTCAAGTCTACTTCCGGCGAGCTCTCCGAGATTCCAGTGGACTTCCGACACTTCCTTCGGATTTCTTCTGATGGACTCCCAACATGCTCCCAGATTATATGGCAAGCTCAACAAGTCTTCGACAAGCTTCTGAACCTTCTCGGTAAACTCCGCGAACCTCCGATGATCTTTGCGGCGATCTTTCAAAAACTTCGGTAAGTCCCTGATTCGATCTCGGTTGGTTCCGGCAATACTTCCGACGATCCTTCGGACTTCCGGTGAACTCTTGAACTCTCGACGGACTTGACCTCGGTAAATCGCTTTATGTTTTCATCCCATCGTAGTTAATCCTGCACACTTATCTCAACAAGATCAGAACAAATATTTCACCAATTGATTTCATCATCAAAATCCGAGATTCAACATATACAATTTAAACTTAACATTTCAAATCCTAATATGAGAGGTCATTTAACTTTTACAAAACATATATGTTTAGATTTACCATCAACATTTCACTAAACACAAAATATACTTATACAACAAAAACATATCAACCACTAAAGATTAGCCCAAAATCTTCTAGCTTTCTCTTCCTCAACCCAATTTAACATCCCAAAGACTGATAAGCTAACCTGAAAATATTATATAACAATGGAGTGAGCATAACAAAGCTCAGCAAGTGACTAATATATCCATGGTGAAAGAGAATAGTTTTCAATAAACTTGGTATCAAAATGTAAAGCAAGGTACAAGAAAACATATATATCATCGTATCAAATATTGAATCATAAATGTTCTCTTATTCAAACCCATCTGGTTCATAACAAATAGAGTAAAGAGTAATTGGAGCTTATCAGATGGTATAAATAGTATTTCAGAGCATATCAAATGACGCGTAGGATATTACGGAGTATATTATTGGTGCACGGGATATTTTGGAGCATATCAAGGGTAAATGAGATATTTCGAAATATATCAAAGACGTATGAAATGTTTTGAAGCATATCAAGGGCAAAGGAAATATTTTAGAACATATCAATGACGTATGAATGGTTTTGGAGCATATCAAGAGCAAATAAAACATTTCGAAATATATCAAATGACATATGAAATGATTCAGAATATATTTCAAAGCATAACAATGACATATGAGATATCTCAAATCATATCGATATAACAAATAAGAAACAAACGCTCAAATGTCATATCTGATGTAAATTCATTTCATTTTCATTCAAAGCGCACATATAAACACATAAGCAATGCTTTGGATATCATATCAGATACACAGAGGGTGCAGTGGGATCTCAAATAGAATCTCTCACATCTGAGAGCATCATACATCCACGTTTGGATGAAGCCAAAGGGGGTCGGTAGAGCACCGTGGGCTCTAAGTATATATATTTATCAGTACTGGCAAAGGTTCAAATAATCCCTTTTACCATTTTTGGCAAAGGTCCAGACAATCTCATAGACACTAGAGTATAAAAGGACAGTGTCAACAATAAAACTGATATATATCGGAAGCACATGCGGAACAATAAAACATACATGCGCCCTTACGAAGTAATACGATACAAACATATTCTTTCACAAATACATTCAATTTTGAAAGGAAATAAAAGTATAAGTATACAAGGATTTGAAGTAATAATATAAAGCTCAAATTGAAGAAAAGATTTTAACTGAAATCAATTTCCAAAAGGATGAAACAAGAATAGACAACATCGACAAAAGCTTAATGATGGCAGAATTTAAAAGGCATATTGAAGGAATTATTTAGATAACTAATTATACTCTAATTTACTCAAAATTAGTGTCATTCGAAAGAGATATCAATTTAGTTTTATATAAATTAGGTTTTGTATAAATTAGAGTTTTCAACAGGGATTTACAAATAATTCAGTGACAAAAGGTCAAAATTTATTATTTCTATTTTGTAGAATTAGTAGAATTAATTAAATCAGATGTTTCAATAGGCATATATACTTCAAATCTTTCAAATCAGGTATGCACAGAAAGCTTTATAAATCTAGTTTCTAATAAATTAAGTTTTGCTATAATTAGATTTGTTCACAGTAAGTTACAAGTAATAGAATTCCCAAAGGTCAGAACTTGCGATTTCTATTTTATAGATTCTATGGGGTCAATTCAAATAAAGGTTCGGATAGGCATTTGAACTCCAAATTTATTAATAAAAGTCTTAAAAGAAAGTTATGTAAGTCTAGTTTTTGGATGGATTTAATTTTAATCTAAGAAAATTTTAAATTCACTATTTGATGCATAAACTATAGAGATATCATATATGAAGCTAAAATCTTTTAAATTTTTTAATATTAAGATGAAAATAAAGATCAAACTTACTGTAGGATGGGATTAGAATTTTTGATCTCAAATGAAAAATTTTGAGCAAAAATCCCTAAACCCCAATTTTCTTTTCTTCTTCTCCTTTTCTTCTTCTTCTTTCTCTCTTCCTCTCTTCTCCAATACAGGTTGTCTTCTCAAGTTCCTTAGAAACAAAGGTAGAGAGACTTAGGTGATGGAATTTATTATTTTATATATTTTACAGTTTAATCCTTGTATTATTTATTTTTTATGATTAGGTCATCAGATTTTTACAAATAGATCTTCAGATTTTTATAAATAGGTCCTCAAAATTTTACAAACAGATTCTCATATTTTATAAATAGATTTTAAAATTTATTTAGACTATCTATAGAATTTAAAATGGATAATAATATTTACAATTATCCATTGTCATTGACGAGTCTGGTTTATGCTCCTCCTCTGGGTTGCTTCTGTGCCTCTGGATTGCTTCCGTGGGCGAGAGGCACATCGAGAGAGACAAGGAGGTGGCACTGAACAATGGGAGGGATTAGAGGACCAAAGGTGGCACTCAACAATGAGAGGAATCCTTGAAATAAAGGAGAGGGCCAAAAGCTTTTGGACAAAGTCATGGATGGACTGGCGGTTTTGCGTCTCCCCAGATGACTGGGTATATTCAAACACTGCTTTCTTCTGTCGCTGAGTGCTCTTCTGGAGAGCCATCATTGAAGGCTGGAACTCTGCAACTGGGGATCTATCCCTCTGCCTGGCAATGACCTTTGCAGTACTAATCACCTTTTAATTCCATGTTGAAAAGGATAATGCATTTAGCACATAAGACAATAACCATTAGAACTCAGCTTCACTGCAGTGAATGTGATTTCACTTTCTTCATCGGTAGCGAAGAAAGAAGCATTTAAGGGTTCTGGCAGAAAAGAAGCAAGACTTGATGCTGTCTTGATATTTATGTTACTTGTCATGTTGACATGTATAGTGTTTTGGCAGATAGAGATTTGTATTCAAAAGCATATCCCATATGTATGGAGATCGTAATATGGATCACTTTTTCTTTTGTGGGTTTAGCTTGATAAAGCCACAGTTGAATGAACAAGTGGCAGTAACATGAGTGGTTTTTTACCAAAGCTGCGACCAATTTAAACCCTAACCTCTCTCTGTCTCCCTAGTCCCTTCCAGGTGCTTTGGATGATCTCTGTTGTCATGAGCTGATGCACAGAACAATGCTTGGGGCATGGTTTTTGAGTGTGCAGCTTGGCGTACAATGATCTCTGTTGTCATGAGCTGATGGCGAAGAAGTGATGGCCGACGGGAATTCGTCGTTCTTTTATGGGTTGGCCTGCTTGGCGTACTCATACGGGGAGAGGAGGGCTGCAGGCGAAGCCATGGAGAAGGGGGACGATACGAAGACGGAATCTGGGAGATGGGAGGAACGCTTTCTATCGAGGGGCAAGAATGGGAGGCTCGAGATGTCGGAAACGGACATCTGACGCGCTGCAGGCTCTGGCTCCGGCAACAAGACACGCTTAGGTGCGGCGGCATCGGAGTCCGACCGCTTGGGCTAAGAGGAGACGCGGTCTGACAGTGCCGACGACACAGCGGCGACGGCGGAGAGAGGCCGATGCAGAATTCCGTAGAGAGAGGCGGCTGCAGTCTACCGACGCCGCCGTTGGGACGGCGGAGGGAGGCCGATTCAGAATTCCGTAGAGAGAGGCGGCTGCAGTCTACCGACGCCGCCGTTGGGTAGGTTGCTTAGAGGATAGTGAAGTAGGAGGGGGAGGAAGAAGTCGAAGTGAGGATAGCGAACTTTAACAGAAGTTGTCCTATCCTTCCGTTAACAGAGATAGTGGACGGGTTAAATACTAAAGATAACTTACGACTGGAAAAAATCTATAATTAACCTTTGACAATTGAAAGTAAAGATCTATCCGAGATCTAGACCGCTTATTTGCTTGAGCATTTATGCAGGGATACGTGGGATCATATGATGTCCTTCCCACCCAAATGTCTTTCTCCTGATCGTGCCGTCGGTGTTCGAATATGGGTGGCGTGGGAATCGAAACGACATTTGACGACAGAGCAGATTCCATCATACCAGTTTGATTAATTTCTCGTCGAAGAAAGACAACAGCTTGTAGCTATCTTACTCGCAAATAATTCGAGGTTTCTAAGGTTGATCCACTTCCTAAGTCACTGATCCTTGGGGAAAGAAGGTCAGAGGTGTGTTTTCTCGTTTGTATTCATGATCAATAGCTTCGAGTTTTCATTTTGATGCTTATTAACACTGAAATCTCCACTTCGAAAAGAAACAGAAAACAAGGGATACAGAGATTTTTGTTGCCTGTTTATATGTATGTGAATCCGAGTGTGCATGTGGTGGTTTGTGTGTGGCAATGACAAAGATCGGTTGGGACATCGTCTCCAGCTGTAGGATTGTGAAAATTTTCGTTCATCATAGTTGTAAATTTGTGTATGGTTGATATGTGCATAGTATCGCGATTCATTGTGTAGCCCCTTCATTAACACAAAAACTATGGAATATACAACTTTTAATCATGAACTTGCTTGGTGATCTTTTTCTTGTTTGATCTTATTTTGCCCTTCACCTCGTTTTCTATAAGATAACTTGGGCTCCTGGCGCTTTTTTCCTGGCGCTTTTTGTCCGATGGACTGATTGATGCCCGGTGGTCGTCTACGACCCAGGCGCCCGCCTGAGCCACGTGTGGTACGGGTCGAGCCTAAGTGCGTCGCGTTCATTGATCTGGTTCGATGAACGTTCTTCACCGCAACGCCCCAGCTTTTTGCCGCAACCCTGACCTTTCTCTCGGCGTCGCACCCTCCCCCTCTCCGGTCCCCGATAACACCCCTTTCCCTCCTCCTCCGCTGCAGCCGCCTCCTCCTCCCCCACACCACCGCCCAAACTCCGACTGCCTCCCCCCTCTTCCTCCGGCCGCCAGTGTCTTCCCCTTCCACCTCGGCCTCGGTAATCCTCTCTCACCCTCGCCGTTGCACCCTGCCCCTTCCCGGACCCCACAGCACCCCTTTCCCACCTCCTTCGCCGTACTCGTCTCCTCCTCCTCCACACAGTTCCGCTGGAATCCTGATTGCCTCGTCCTCTGATCGCCCCCTCGGTGCAGGCCTCCCTCGTACTCCCTGCTCCCCTCCAACTGACGGCAACCCAGCTCTCATGCCCTGACAATCCCTTCTCCTCTTCCCGTCTCCTCCTCGTATAGCTCCTTGCTTCCATCCCAATTAACAGGAACCTCCCTCCCCATACCCCAATAGCCCCCTCTGCATTCTCCTCCTTCTATGAATTTTTTTGAATATAGTCTATGAATTTTGTAAACAGTTGAATTTGTCGTTGGCTCATTATTATTTCCTAGTGTTTTGGATTGTCACTACAATTTTAGAATCTTGAATCATGGCTATTGTAAGTAGTACTTCATGAATCATCACTAAGAAACTGAAAGAAGGATCCTACATGGAAGTACAATCTTGTTTCGTGATCATTGATAACCTTGTTTTGTTTTGCCATTTTTATTATTGGAATTGGACAATGTAATTTGGTACTTCAAATGAATATAATTTGATGTGCCATTTTTATTTTAGTGGTCATATTTATCAATCATTATATATATTTTTATATTTTAATATTTGAGAGCATCTCGTTTTGCTCAAGTGATCGCGTAGTGCCTTGAGCATTTTGGCACCTTAGCGCTTTCTAGCACCTTGCACCTTTAACTACACTATTGATGCATATTATTATATACTTATGCTTTCTCTTACTCATATTGAGTATAAAAAATATGAAAAATAATTGTGTTCTTCTATTGCAGGATTTTGCTTGCTTGGGTTCTTTTTCAGTTGATTTGAACACTCAGCACCATTTTGTGATCTTCCTCTTATCATCACTATTTCTTTTACTCCAAAAGTACAACAAGAACACTACAAGGAAACAACTTTTATGAGTATGGACAGGACTGCTAAGAGAAGAGTGGCATTTATATTGATTGACGGGATAGGAGATGTATGTCTCCCTCGGTTTAACTACAAGACTCCCCTTCAAGTGGCGAATATTCCCAACTTGGATGCAATAGCTTCAGCTGGTGTTAATGGTCTCATGGACCCTGTTGAAGCAGGTTTGGGTTGTGGGAGTGACACTGCACACCTTTCTATACTGGGCTATGATCCAAGGATCTATTACCGTGGTCGAGGGGCATTTGAGTCAATGGGTGCTGGATTGGCTATGTCACCTGGAGACATTGCTTTCAAGGTAATAATATGTCTTGTAATCCATCCAAGTTTCAAAGTATCATTTCTGCACAATCAGATATAATGTCTCATGTTCTAACTAGATCTATGATAAGATATAAAGTGATAATTACCTCATGTTGTATACGTGCACATATTTATGCACTTGTGAAATTAGCTTGTACTTTATGCATATAGTTACATAATTTGATATAATATTTATATGTAAAAATATTAAATCTTCCCCTCCCCCTCTGTGCCCCCTGAAGCTTTATGGTAAGTGCTGAAGACCATTCGGGTCTTAACATCATCTCCGTAACCTGGTTAAAACCATAATCTCATAATGGTTTGATAATGGAACTGGTTTTGTTGTAAAAATATAAAAGCATGTTTATGAGTGATCAAGATGCAACAGGATCTGTAAAGGTATATTCACAACCCAGTTCGTGTGTAAAAGGGTACATGCTGCCCCTTATAAGTGTTATCATGTTAAATAAGCTTAATCCAATGCCACTATAATGATATTTTATCTGCTGGTGTTGTGCTGCCTTTGCAGATATCATCATTCATCTTGAAGTATGGTGCTTCTCTTATTCTGTTTAACTCAAATATATGAATGATTTTCAGGATAGGCCATGTAATTCTCAATGGTATTCTTGTTAGTTGTTAAATCGTCATCACTAAACAAAAAAAATTCAGTCCCTCTAACTTGGAGTATGCATGAAATTGTTTCTCAGGGCTCTAGCTCTTCAGACATCTTGCATTGTTCATCACTTGATGTACCTAATTATTTTAAATAATTCAATTCAGAAGGTTACTTGTTTGAAAGCCTAACGCTTCAAGGCAGATTGTTTTAACTTCAGTTCTAGCAACAACCAGCTATATAGTATGCTGACTATTTGGGGCTGGCTTCATGGATCTTTTCCTGCCATTGAACCTTGTTCTGTTCTGCTAAGACAAGTTCTTAATGTTTCATTACTTGAAGAGCAAATTCATTGGGGGGAATGTACAATGTTCATGTCTAGGAAGCAACCAAAAACTCATGGGGCCCAAGGTTCAAAACTCTGGATTCTACGGTCAAATAGAGTGTGTTAGGCTCATCGAGATTTCAGTTTTACATTCAAGAACAACGATGAGTGCTAGGATGTGACATTTCGTTGCACCCCTTATTGTGAAACCCTTCACATTTCTTGAATGCCATATGCACATTCATGTTATGTACATATTTACATACATGTGCAGAGGGATGCAAGAATATGCATACAATCAATATGTTACATTAGTATCATGTTTGTTAACTTTTCTTTCACCTTATAACTCTTTTTCTAATAACTCCAGTCAAATTTTGCTACTTTGGATGAGAAAAGTGGAATTGTGACCAGCAGGCGGGCTGATCGGCATTTTGAGGAAGAGGGTCCTATTCTTTGTGCTGCTTTGGATAGAATGAAGCTTCCATCTTTTCCAGAATATGAAGTTAGAGTCAGGTGCAGTCAATTCTGATTTATGAAACAAGGAAATTACCAATTTGATAGTTGTTCAATTGCTTAGTCAGGATCTCTTAGAAGGAACTTTGTCTGCATTGATCCTCTTGATGATAAGATTTAATGCATTCGTGATAGTGATACTGAGGAGGCTTATTTTTCATTTTCCACTAGTGTCACTGGAATGTCTTATTTTGACTGAACAACTGGGTTTATTTCATCAGATAGCTTTGTTGATAAGCATTATGCCAATTATTATAGTGAAACATACATATATATAAGTTCTCTAGTAACCTGGCCAATTATTTATTTAATGATCCCTAATTAAGGTAAGATTATTAGGAATTAGAGTTAGCAGCATTATCGATTCAGTATATATCTTGAACCTTATCCATTGCTGTTCTGCACCAGTAAGTAAAAAATCACTTTTAGCAAGCTTATTAATTTCTTCATTTCAGTTCTTCACTGATTCTGCCAAAATCATAATTAAACCATAAAAAGATATTATTAGAGGGAACTTAGAGATGAATTTTTCTGTTGGACTAACAAGCTAGTAGTGATTTCTACTTCTACCAGGTATGCCACTGAGCACAGATGCGGGGTTGTTGTGAAAGGGCCAAAGTTAAGTGGCAATATTTCTGGAACTGACCCATTAAAAGACAACCGCTTACTTCTGAAGGCAGAGGCCTTGGATGATACAGAGGAAGCAAAAAACACTGCAGCTGTTGTCAATGAACTGTCAAAAGAAATGTCTAAAATTCTGGTAGCCCACCCTTTGAATGCAAAACGTGCAGCTGAAGGGAAGAATATTGCAAATATTGTACTTTTGCGAGGTTGTGGAATTCGAATTGAGGTCAATCTAAACCACTTTTAATTTTGGTTCTTTCTTTTTTATTAGTGTTGTGTTACCCTTATTTAGCTTGATTGACTTTTTTGCTGCAACCGATTAATTTGGTGCTGGATGTTTTTTTAAATATCTTGAATATGTTGTGCCCATTTCTTTTCAGCCTTGAAACATAATGAACTCATCAGAGAATGTCATAGGTGTTTTTTGGTAGTCTATATCCAAGTATCAAAGGTCGATTAAGAGAAAAGAAAATAACTTTAGTATTTTGCTATATTGACTGCTAAAATTTATGTCATGAACTTGGTCAATAACTTATATTCTTTTTCATTCATTCAGAATGTTTAAGAATCTAAACTTTTGTCCTGTGACACATTAGAAAATTGACCTTATAACTGTATTAGTTAATCTAGAACCTAGCGTTCTTTCTTGGTTGTTAGATATTAATAATATTAATTCTTTTTGGGTTACAGAGAGTTGTGATGTACCGTAAAACAAGTTGACTTCTGTGAAGTTTACTAGGGAAACAATGAATTTTTTTCTTGGAAGATCTAAATTTGATTCCAGGGTATCCAAATTACCCTTTATTTTGGTACCAAGCCCAACCTGGACATTGGGAGACTAATGATCAAGGACCGGATATATTTAGTATTTGTCTATCAGTCAACTGATACTGTACAACTTTCATAATACATCAAAGTAAGACCATTTGATGTTACTTATTCTATAATGAAAAAGAAAAATTCTTCTCATCAATTTTTTCTGGGGTGATACTTAGATTTTGGCCTAAGCTAATCGAATGATCCCATTTAGCATTTAAGCTTGAATTTTCAAAAATTAAGTAATTGCCTTTTGAATGTTTGTACCCAAAATCTCATATATTAGTGTCTACCAGGTTCCTCAATTCGAGAAGCAGCATGGACTATCTCCGTGCATGGTAGCTCCCACCAAGATTATAGCAGGATTGGGTTTATCATTGGGAGTTGACATTCTTGAAGCACCAGGAGCAACTGGAGATTATCGAACACTTCTAACTTCCAAGGCTACAGCAATAGCAAAGGCACTTTCTGCTCCACTACAGCCATCCCCATGCATTTTTGTGCCAGGAGAGGATGAACATAAACCAGGCCTATCCCAAGGATATGATTTTGGATTTCTTCATGTCAAGGTATATAGTTTGCCTTCCACTTGGAGTAGGATACTAACAATGTTTTATCATTGAAACACTATGTTGATCATCCACTTGTCTATCATTAAGTAAATATGTTTTTGTGCATTGCTCATATTCTGAGGGTTTGTGGCAATATATAGATTAAATGTTATGCTTATGCTTAGATGCAACCCTTCAGTTATACTAAAAATTACTATGTTTTAAAACGGGTATGATGTCAAGTCTCATTTTAATGCTTGGAAGAAAAAGTCAACCAACAAATTGTACAACATGCCAGATTTATCTGGTTAAACATATCGTTCAGTCATGCACATAACTTATTTATGCAGTATTACCTTGAGATGTTTTTTTCATCCCTAAAAGTCTGACCCTTGATAGCAAATCTCTACTTCTAGAGAAATGTTATACAGCTATGCCTGAGTGATACAAATAAATTTTGTGAGAAATCTAAATTCTGGATGGAGTGTTCTCCACTCTCAATCACCCACCTACCTATCCAAATAAAAAAAGAAGGAAAAACTTAAAAACCTAGCAGACAGAGGACAAACATGCATCCATGCAGTCACACCTACACACCCCGAAAGCAAATCACTGGGAAATTCCCCCGCTTCTTGGGACCCAAATTTATCCCTCCTGCTAGTACTGGTGACATTGTCCGGTGATGGTTTTACCAACGGAACAATAGTTGTATTCGGTGTATATAATTAACAATTCATTTCATGTATTCTTGTTATCGTGGCAGGCTATAGATGATGCTGGTCATGATAAGGCAAGCATTTTGAAAGTTAGGGCTTTGGAAGCCGTCGATCGAGCCATCGGTCAGCTGACTAGACTCCTCTGGCAGGCAGAAAAATCTGGCAAGTACAAATATTACTTGTGTGTTACTGGTGATCATTCTACACCAGTAGAGTATGGTGATCATAGCTTCGAACCTGTTCCATTTGCTTTATGCCAATTAAGGGACTTTGTTAGTGCTGTGGGGGAGTCAAACTTGATGCAAGTGTCACTCGAGGCTTTCCCACTTCCTTCAGTGAAGGCTGGGGAAGATCTAAAAAATGATGATGTAGAACTGCCAGAGGAAGCAAACAGCAGGCTTAAAGTCTTCAGTGGAGATTCAGTGTGCCGATTCAGTGAGATTGCAGCTGCAAGGGGTTGTTTGGGAAGGTTTCCTGGAAGTGAGATGATGGGGGTGATAAAGAAGTTCCTTAAGCTGAAGAATGAATAAATAGTTCACTGAAAAAATGCATAATTTTGGAGAGCCAGGTCCTCTGAAGTGTGGATTTATCAACAAATGAGTAGATAATGAATCGGGTGAAGACCCACAATGTTTACTAGACTGCTTGGAGGCATTGTGCTGTCCTTTATACACCTAGAACGTAAGGTTTAAACAACTTTCGATATATGTTCACTGAGGTTGTCATAACAAAAGCATTTATGGACTTGGCATGCTCTTTGAATTTTCTCGTTTCCAGCAGTGTTGCAAATTTTCTTGTAATACTGAGACACAATGTTGCCATCCAACGTCAAATAAATTGTAACTTCTTATCATATTCTTCCAATTGTATTTTGAGGTGGAAACTGGTGGAATGTCCAGTTGATCTTGCATGCATATATAAGAATAGCAGAATATTAATGACCAGTGCTTGGGATTATTCAGGCAAGAGAGGAACATGTTGAAGAACTTGGCTCCATTTAAATTTGAACCGACTATGACCTTGGTTGCTCATTTGTGAATGTGAGAGCCAGAGTTTGGTCGTTCAAATTATCTTGGATTGGTATCACTGCTCGAGCCTGACCTTTACTCATCCAGTTAAATCTGTGCAACAATACCTGTGCGTGTTTTGTTCTTTGAATTGGAAGTATAACTCTAAATCTTGAAGCATTGGGTCATTGTATTGCATAAATATTGAAATAGGACGGGCAATTAAGAACACACAAAGGACTTACGTCGTAGAAGATCTATCACCTAGAAAATAAGAATATAGGGGAAATTCTAAATCATGGAAGCAACAGTCACCTTCGCAAAAGAATGGTTCTGTTGATCTCCCAGTCAAACCTCACAGATAATGCGTGCATGCAATCACTATCAAGGAGTTGAACTCGAATACAAATGCAAGACTTATCTCTTCTACATATTTTTCATAGTCTATCCTTGTGCAAATCTCTTCCCAAGCATCATATCTTCTTCCTAAGTGCTAATTACCGGCGCACACACATACAGTGCTCATCCGCTTTGGATATGGCTACCACTACAAGTGGAGCTTTTCAGGTGATGAGGTTGACACTAGTGTGAACTTCCAGACCACAAGAGAACAACCCAAGCTTTTTGATGGATTACACGAGTTGGAAACCACAAAATTCATGTTTCTCAGTCCGAATGGAGAACTTTCACGGTGATGCTCCCTCCCTACATGAATCCCACATGATAAGAGTAAACAAATTGGAGATGCTATTCTTGCAAACCAGGCTTAGATTCTGCAAAAAAGCCAGTTTTATAGGAGTGGTTTATGACCTAGATTCTTCTTGAACCTGTGATGATACATGTTGTACTATATGGTGTAATCTTTTCAGAAGAGAAGTTTTTTATGATTTAACACGGTCAGGTGAATAGATTTCATGGGAATCCAATCATGTGTGAAACCTTTCTTAAGCTTTGGGAGAAACTTTCGACTGATGAGAAGGTAAAAGTACAAAAAAATCTGGGACTGCACATTGTATTAGCTTCTAATAGCCTGCAAAAGGAGGGTTACAAGAAGTCCCTTTGACCACTGAAGAAAAAAGGGGTGGCTGTCCTCCGTCCAAAGAGCTGTACCACAGTGTGCCAGCCATGGAGGCAGATGAACCCTCAGCTTGGCCTCCAAAAGAGGGTGGAAGAGACACCACTTCATCTCCTCTAAAGATGTCCAATCTTTTAATCCATGGTCTACCTTTTGGACTTGGACAAATTACCACCATTGTTTTGATACCTTTCTTTACGAAGCTGCGGGCGATACCAAGGTTCATTCCATTACATATGGAAGGCACAAGAGAGAGAAAAAGTAGTTGCTGTTTGAGTACACCATAAACCCAATCAGACTTTGCGTACTGATTGATCCCATCATGTGTTCAACAAGTCTAGCAGAAGATGTTCCTGCACTCTCCATCTGATTGAGATCTCCGAGCTTCGGCAACCGTTGACATGGATGTAAGCATCACCTTTTTCTATTTTGTACCAATCAAAAGAAACAGGATTGGATGTTGTTATCAACAAAAAAGAGAGAGAGAGAGAGAGAGAGGGAGAGAGAGAGAGAGAGAGAGAGAGAGAGAGAGAGAGAGAGAGAGAGAGAGAGAGCACAAGGAGAAGAAATAAGAAAGTATACTTCACATTGAAGAAAGTCACCCAAGGGATCTTTCCATGCTTCTTCATGTCAGCAAATAGAATGACTTTTGTATTTAGAACAGTGGAGATATTACATAGAGAGGATCCATGACATTAAAACTTCATTGCTTCCTGTTGCTGCATTCAATTCATCTCTTCATGTCTGTGTACGATCTAGTAAGAGTATTTGTTTAGTTAGATTGTGTGGCAACGTGCCACTGAATTAGACCATCAAATTGTGCTGTTGTATTCTGATTTCAAAGGAATAGGAATCTGCATCCTGCATGGCTGCAATAAAATATCTGACGGTGTTGTGCAACAGAAGAGAAAGGAAAGATGAAGAACATGCTTAGGATGAATTCCTTCAGAATAGGAATCACAAGGTCATAACAGGAGGCAATTTATGATGGCCATTAAATAGGCCAAGTTCTTTCCTAGAGTTGGATCTAAACATAGTAGCATGGACAAAAATCAAACTTCAATTATTATCATGCAAGGAGAGTTACATACAAGTCTTTTAAGATCAAAATTCAGGAACTTGTGGTAGATCATCTTCTTTCGTTAAACTCGTGCCAAATCATAAATTGGGTCTGTTCGGGTTGCTCTAAATTATTGACTTGTTGCCATGGAGGTATGAATCATGATGAAAAGGTCTTAAAGGAAAGAACTGGGGGTGTTGGTAGGAGGAATAAAACGTGAAAAATGTTCATAAAAAAGATTTTTTTAATTTTTAATAAAATAATCCCTTATAATCAATCATACATCAAGACGTCCTATATATATTTTTTTTTAAATCATAATTTTTGTATGCGAGGTAGGATTTTTGTACAACCATATGATTTTACTTTTATGATATAGAAGACCGGTATTTGACTCTCGAAATCAACCTCTCTTTATACCTTCTTGTTAACCTGGATCGAGCCAATTTCATTGCTCTGCTCTTAAAGGGACTGAATCAGATGAAACATGATTGAAGATACAAAAGAAAAAAAAGAGAGTCTCGAAACATGTTTCAGCTAATTCTTGATGACATTAAACCGATATTTCTTCGGATCAATATTTTGGCAAGAGAAGGAGCATGTATTTGCTTAGTTGGTTCTGACCACTAACAATGAACTTCAAGCCAGCATGATGATGAATCCCGTAGTATACCCACAAAAACACACCGTCATGTTGATCGAAATCAATCGAAACATGCAGCAGATATCATGCTTCATATCTTCTGCTGCGTCTCCTGTTCATCTTGTGTCAGACTAATAACCTAACACGCATGATTCAAGAGCGGGTGAAGAGAACAGCTCGATGCTCATTTCCACGATCATGCAAGAACGAACTGTCCTTGCAGCACATGCATTCATTACAAACAGGAAGCCACGTAACAAATGGAGACAAGCTATTGATGAAGGCGAGCAAGGATGAACAACGATGGGTGGCAGACCGTCGTGCGTCACACGGCCACTGTTGTTTGCCTTTCGAGATCCACGAAGCGGGTCTCATGGCTCTGCAGATCCATGAAGCGGCTCTCGTGGAACTTGGCTATGAAGGCGGAGGCCTTCCTGTCCACGTCCGGCTCGCCGACCCACCTCCCCCTGTCCTCGTCGCTCGGCCGGATCTTCCTGGAGACGTACCTCGCCTCGCTGTCGGCCTCATCATCCCTGCACTTGGGCTTGAAGCAGAGGCAGGAAGACGACTGACTTCCTCCCATTCCTCTTCCTCACGCTCCTCGCTCAGCTTGGAAGAACGGGGTCTGGTTGCATTTATAGGGAAGGGAGAGGAAGCTTTTGGTGGATCCCAATTGCAGTGAACGGTGGGAGTTAGCTGCGAGGTGTGTGCTTCACAGTTGGTAGAGATACCATGGAGACCGATTTGACTCATTCCGAGTCTTATCTTCTCCTTCGATTCAGCTTGCTATTCCAAGGACTGGAAGAGAATTCGCAAGCAGCCTAATGGCCTCACGTTCATCTGTCACTCACAGTGCGGATTGGAACAACCAGTCACCAAAAGAATCACCAGCAGCCATACGCCATTGCTTGGATATATATTAATAAAAGAGTTCAGATTCCGGGCCTCGATCTTCGTCTGTGGGCAGTAGCAACGGTTCCACCGAGAGGTTTGTCTGACACCGCAACAAGTTTACATAGCAGGATTGAAGGATGTTCTGCAAGGATCAGAGAATAAGATCAAGATTATGATGCAGAGCAGAAAGAAAAGAGGAAACAAGTCTTTTGTTCATCATGATCAACATGAATGTTTCAGCTGAACAATAGCTGCAATCATGCTCGTAATAAGACTCTGTACATTAATAACATGCACATCTTTTATACGAACGACATTACGAGTTTTGACGAGGAAGATTAATACTGCAATAGCAATACTGAACTCTTTGGATTGATCACATGGATCTTCTTCTAGTCTTTGTCATCGGGTTATATAAGAAGTTATATCTTTAATTAAATTAAAAATATTTTATGATTTTAGTTTTTTTTTTTATTTTTTGACTATAATATGTGTAACTCTTCTTATCACATATTCGTATTATCTTAAATTTTTTCTATAATATGTGTAACTCTTCTTTATCGAAATTATACATGCAAAATGATGATGATCATGCCAACTTGGAAGGCCTTTTTGCTAGGATTAAAACAGGGTTCTATTTCCTTCTTTTGACCAAAGTTGTCATCTTTGTTTGGCCTGCCCATCTAGGAGATGAATTCATCAATTATTTTGGTCACTACTTTAGCGTTGCTTTCTGCAATCACATTGGTTGGCACACTATTAGAGTTAGGAACTTAATCATGCAACATGTGAGGTAAAGCCTATGTTTATGGGCTATGAGATCTGACATCAATATATATATATACATATATATATGTGTATATATGTATGTATATATATGTATATATATATATATATATATATATATATATATATATATATATATATAATGATGTGATTGGAACAAGGTAGGGAAGGGTAATTAACCTTTTACTTGGACTAATTAAAAAGAAGAAGAAGCTGATGATAAAATCATCCCTTTTTGGAACAATTCAAAATTTGATAATTTTGTGACAGTTTCGAGATCTGAGGCTGTTTTATTTTTTATAATTTTTAAAACCTGATAATTGTCGCTCTTTCATTCCCACAAACAGGTACCTATGAATGAGTCCTCGACACTTCTTCTCCACTTTAAGATATTCTATTACGGCATTCTCATTCTTTATTAAGTCTCGGAGAAAACCAACAAGTGAGATTAGAGCCTCTTCTAAGAAATACTAATTGAAGTACATGGATTTGAAGGGGGAAAAAAAAAAAGGAGACTGATAGATTGTGCAAAAACAAGAACATGGCAGATAGGTGCTGAAGCAAGTTATTTTAATCATTTTTTCTATCTTTAAAGATGATTAAAAATTATATTTATTTCATAAAGATCATGAAATTTGATAGAAAATATTTTTATTAAGTATGATCTCAACATCGCTTAACAAAAACAAAGATTATGAATCTCTATTTTCTCTTATCAAAATTAACAAAAACTGCAAAATCTCAAAAACTGTATTTGGAGATATAAACAAGATAAAAACTTTAAAACTTTAAATTCTTAGTAAAGTTAATAAGATTTTTAAAAACTTAAAATATTAAATAGTTGTTAAAAATTAAAAAATTATCTCTAAACGTTAATATGATTTTTTTAATTTAATTGAAAATTCTAAAGATACCAATACCTTGTGATGAATTAATGGGCTCATTATTGGTTCATGAACAAAAAGTTAACAAATCTTTAATCAAACCAGACTTTTCGTATGAAGATAGATCAAAAGGGCTAAAATAATAAAAATAAAAATAAAAATTACATCTCAAGGCAAAGGTCAGAATGGTAAAAGTTGTAAACGATTTGACATTTAGGATAAGGAATGAAATCGAACAAATGAGAGTTGAAGGAACTTCAACGAACATAATAAAAGAAACTCGACAATACTTTCATTATTAAAAAGTTGGACATGCTCCCACTAAACAAAAAAGTATGATCATCTTGAAAAGGATTGTTAAGGCAAAAATCAAATAAAATATCATGAAAAAAATTATAAATAAAAAATATTTTCTTTATAGCTTTTGATTATGAATGTTTTAGATGTATTTGATTTTGGATAGTGGATATAGTAAACATATGATATGTGATAGAAATATATTTTAAAAATTTGATGGTTCGATCAAGTATATAGTGCAGTTGGGTAATGATAATAAAATTTAGGTAGAAGGAAAAGGAATATTATTATAAATACCAAGTCTAGTAAAAAATTTATTAATAATGTAATGTTCATTCCTGAATTAAAACAAAATCTCATTAATGTAGAGTAGTCAATAAGAAAAGACTATTATTATTTGGATGATGAAAAGTATTTAGTTTATGATAAGAAAACTAAAAAAAATTAATAGTGATAATGAGAATGATAAATAAAATAAAATATTTCTTTTATTGTTATTTGATTTTTTTTTTCTAACATGCACTACTGTTAAAATTATTGATGAATTATTGTTATAATATAAAAGATATGGTCATCTGAATTATAGTGGAATATATAATTATTAAAATAGAAGAATATGATAGTTGATTTATTAATTTTTTTTAAAAATAGTATTTATGAATATTGTGTTTTCTAAGGACAACGTAAAAATTCTTTACGTACATGCAATTCTTGGAGAGGAATGAGTGGCTGGCACTTCTGCATGCATATATTTATGGGTTTATATAGACTATCTTACATGATTATAATAAATATTTTTATTATTTACAAATAATTGTATAAAAATGATGTGAGTATATTTTTTGAACGTAAAAGTTGAAGCTTTTTATTTTTAAATTTGTCAAAACTTAAGTAGAAAAGCAAAATAATTGTTCTATTAAAATGCTCATATTGATAGATTGGGTGAATACACTTCCAAATATTTTTTTTTAGTTTTTGCAAAAATACAAACATTCATAGGAATTAACTATAGGCTACAGCCTCCAGCAAAATAAAATAGTAGAATATAAGAATCGAATTGTGTTTGAGGTAGCCAAGAATATGCTTAAAGATGAGATAATACCATAAGAGTTTTAGGTTGAAATTGTGAGTATAATATCGTGTATCCACTAAATCGCTTTCCTATTAAAATAGTTCAAGGTAAAACACACAATAACATGGTTTAAGAGAAAGCTTTTCCACCAAGATAGTTCTATTTGATTGTATTGTTTGGTCTCATGTTCCAACAGGAAAAAAAAATACACTTGATGATAAAAAATATTAAATACATATTTGTCGGGTAAACTATGAAACAAAATATTTTGAATTTTATGTTCCTATAACTAAAAAATTGATCATTATTTTCAATGAAGAAATTTGGAATTCTAATGTAGTCAAAATTTTTATAATTATAGGAGAAGAATAAATCAATAAGGCACATGATCTATCGTTTGTTGTTAATATTGCTCCTGAATCTCCTTGTATTTTAAATTATTCTGATATGCAGACAAGTGACTCTGACATGTATATAAGTGATTTTGGTGATTCTAAAACACCTTAAAGAAAGTTTTATAGTCTTGCATCAGTACATCAGTCTGATAATTTTATATGTTTTGCTTAGGGACCTATATGTTTTGAAGCTACAGCTTCAAAAGAAGAATGAGTACAAGCATTGAATGAAGAAGATTTATAAGTTGATAAATTTGAGACTTACTTTGAAGTTGCAGCTTAGAAGTTGAATGAAGAAGAACTATATGCTATTGGGAAAACACAAAAAAACAAGACTTAGAAGTTAGTAAAATTTTCTTGAGGAAAAAAAGCAATAGGATTCAAGTGGGCCTACATGTCGAAATTTAATTTTGATGACTTGGCGCAAAAATATAAAACTCATTTAGTTGCTAAAGGATATGATCAAATTTTAAGTATTAATTTTTAAAAAAATTATTTCTCTAATTACAAGAATTGATATAATTTGTACCATGTTAGAATTAGCAGTTCAGAAGAAATGATAGGTTTATTAATTTGATATTAAATCAGCTTTTTAAATAAAAAAAATTACATGAGAAAACTTATGTCAAGTAGCTTAAAGATTTGAAATCAAAGAGAAAAAGGATACCGTCTATAAGTTGGTGAAAGCAGTATACTATTTAAAATAGAGGGCATGGTGTAGTAGAATTATAGTTACTTTCTTCAACACAACTTTAAAAACAAAAGCCTAAGATTTGAAATCAAAAGGCAGGAAGATAAACTCTATAAGTTGGCAAAAGTACTTACTATTTGAATCAAGCACTCTAGGCTGGTATATTAGAATCAATAGCTATTTTCTCCAACACAAAGTTTTTGGAAAAATCTCAAATGAGTAAACTTTATATATAAAAGTTAAAACTTATGAAAATTCTTATTGTTTGTTTGTACGTGGATGATATGATTTCTACTAAAACTTCAATAATATGCTTGATGAACTTAAGAAAAAAAATATGATATCAGAATTTGAAATGACTGATTTGAGATTTTTACATTATTTTCTGATAATAAAAATTATTTAAGATATAAAAATAATTTTTTTATGCAAGAAAATTACTAAAGATTTGTTAAAAGATTTCATATGATAGCTTGTAAGCAAAGCTAACGAGTACTCTAATGAATACAGATGATATACTTATGTTAGATGATAAAATTAAAGAAATAAATGAGAAATAATATAAAATTTTAACTGGAAAGCTAATTTATCTCATATATTAATGGACATATATTATATTTATAATTAATTTGTTATCCAGGTTCATTCACAGTCTAGCAAACATTACTTTGGACTAATTAAAAAAATTTAAATTCATCAAAAAAATTCTCAATTATGATATCTACTATAAGTGGTGAAAGATTTCAAATTATGTTATTATATTATTAGTGATTGGACTGGTTGTTCATATGATAGATAAATATTTTAAGATTTATGCCTGGTCTTAACTTAAGAGTAATTTCATGGACAACAAAAAGAGTAAAAATATATTGCTCTCTCATATTTTAAGACAGAATATATAGCGACTATAAGCAGACATAACAACTAATTTGAGTTCGAAGAATTCTAGTATCTTTTCAAGAAAAATAAAATGGATCAATCAAAATTTATTACAATAATAAGTTTGTTAGGATCTGAGCGACACTTAGAGAGGGGAGGATGAATTAGTGTAGCGGATTAAAACTCGTAAACTTGAAAGAGATTTCGGAGATAGTTGATTCGTATGAAAATTTCGATCCGACGAAATTTAGCTAAAATGATTGAGTGAATGTGATTAAGAGTAGAGAGAAGAAAATCGAGCGATTTGTAGCAAAGTAAAGAAAAGATGCAGAATATTTAAAACTCACAACCAAAGTGCGCAGTGATGTATAGTTCGGTCCCAAGGCAGTGCCACCGCTAGACTATTCCAGTAAGACTGAATGAGCCCTAACTTCGGCCCAAATCAGTCCAAATAAGGCTCAGTTGGCCCCTACAAGAGTTAAACAAAATTATTACCTAATCATTACTCTAATTATGTGCTAACTATGAAATTAAAATATAATCCTAAGCAAATTAACAACCGACAATGTTGAGTCTTCTTCCAACGAGCTTTCCGACGAACTTTCGACGCACCCTCGGATTTCTTCCAACGGAGTCCTAGCAAGCTCCCGAACTTGTGGTGAGTTTGACGAATCTTGGGCAAGCTTCCAAACTTTCTCGATGAGCTCTATGAACCTCCGACAATCTTTTCAGTGAACTTCTGAAACCTTCAATAAGTCCGTGATTCTTTCTTGGTTGGTTCCGACAGCACTTTCGACAATCCTTCGGACTTCTTGTGGACTCTCGAACTCCTAACAACTTGACTCCGATAATTTACTTTATGTCTTCAAGCTATCGTAGTTAATCCTGCACACTTATCTCAATAATATGGATTAGATCAAATAACTCATCAATTGACTTCATCATCAAAATCCAAGATTTAACAATCTCCCCCTTTTTGATGATGATAATCAATTGATAATGGAGTTAATCTTAACTCTTCCTGTCTATATGTCATATTATGAGAAAGAAAACGCTTGAATTCAATCTCTTTAAATTCAAACCAAAACCGATAAGTTTCATCTGTTGAACTTATCAGCATGTTTTTTCATCCATAAATACGAAGCTTCGTATTTTTCAAGTCGAATGATAGATATTTATCATTTCGATAAAAGATAGCAATTATAATTTGAAATACATGTATCAAATGATATCGATAAAGTACACAAAATCAAGACATGATATCAAATAAAATAATAGTTTATCATATCAATAAAAAGAACCTAATTTTTAAACATGATATGATATCAATCTCTCAAAAATTTTTATTTTAAGTATTTGAGATACACGTGATACATTGCAATACGATCCAAATTTTATTGCGATGCTTTTAAAGATATCACTAATTTTTAATTATAAAGTATGACAAAAGTAATTAAATTATAATATAAAACATATAAAATATTTTCATTCCATCATATTACAATACACAACATATAAGTCATATTCTTCTCAATACTATGCATGCAAGACATTTTATCAAGTTATTTGCTCATGTCATCAATTTATTTACATGTTCTCCATATAAGTCATATTCTTCTCAATACTATGCATGCAAGACATTTTACCAAGTTATTTGCTCATGTCATCAATTTATTTGTATATTCTTCTATGTCATCAATTTGCACATTCTTTTCTCCCTTTGTCATCAACAAAAAGGAGGCAAAAAAAATGATCATAAAGTATTATAATGCACATCGACCATATAAAGAAAATTATAAGAGTAGTCATTTATCAAGCACATATGATACATGAGGTTAATATTTGTTTAGAAATCGATTTAAACAAAATGTAAGATATGTCATTCTCGACGGATAAAATCGAAAAATGTTTTGATCATTTTTGCTCATGTTTATGAAATCCGAAAAAAGATAAATCATTACTTATCAAGCTATAAAAGATTCATTCATGAAAGAGGATGAAAGACTTAAGATGCAATTTTGAAAATCTAAGGATAAAATCATGGAAGGATAAATTATTAAAGTCATTCATCAAACATTTCATATTTTAAGATAAACTCCATGAGAAAGAGATGTCAAAATTCATAAAACCTCAACGTGGCATTCTTATAGTGATTCATAAGGAGGAGGTCATAAAACATTGAATCATAGCGATTAGCACAAGAATAAAAATCGAAAATGAACATTTAAGAGCTTAATTTTTTTTTGCACAATTCGTGACATTAATTTATGCATATGTTAAGCTTCATATAAAATGCGAGTCATGAAATTTCTTTAGTCATACTTAAAGGAGGGTATAAAATTAGTTTTTATTGCATCATTAATATCCATTATTTGAAGAAAGAGGAAAACAACATCATGATAGCTTTCATCAAGATTACAATCGAAAGATAAAAATAAGAGCTCCATGATATAAAGATATCATCAAAATCTGAAAATATAATATCAAGGTGAGACTATCAGAATTGAAATTTTCATCAAAAGGCATGACATAACTCAAAAATTCATCAATCGAAGAGGAGAATCAAAAATACTACGATGAGAACTCTGTTCAAAAGATGATATTTTAAAGATGTCATCTAAAAACAAAGGGATAATATCAAGATGAGACAATAAAAGCCGAAGTTGAAAAATTTCGGAAAAGAAACAACATCATGTATTAGAACAATTTAGCATGCATAATTCTCTTCTAATGAAGTCAAATTATTTTTCATTTAGGGATTTTGTGAAGATGTCCGCTAATTGGTGTTTTGTATCAATAAATTCTAGAATGACATCATTATTATTGACATGATCTCGTATAAAGTGATGCCTAATATCAATATGCTTAGTTCTAGAGTGTTGAATTGGATTTTTGGTTAGACAAATAGCACTTGTGTTATCACATTTTATAGGAATGTTCTTTAAATGAATTTCATAGTCTTCTAACGTATTTTTTATCCAAACAACTTGTGCACAACATGCACTTGCAGCTATGTATTCGGCTTCCGCCGTAGATAGTGTAACCGAATTTTGTTTCTTGGAAGTCCAAGAAACAAGTACATGTCCTAAAAATTGGCATGTTCCGGATGTGCTTTTTCTATCTATTTTACATCCGCTAAAATTCGCATCTGCATAGGCTTTTAAATCAAAATCATCGGATTTTGGATATCATAATCCTATGTTAGGAGTTCCTTTAAGATATATAAGGATTCTTTTAACGGCTTTAAGGTGAGATAACTTAGGATTAGCTTCAAATCTTACACATAGATCTACACTAAACATGATATCCGGTCTAATTGCGGTGAGGTAAAGTAAGCTACCTATTATTCCCCTATATGTTTTTTGATCAAAATTTTCTCTACTTTCATCTAAATCTAACTTAGTGGAAGTGCTCATAGGAGTATTGATGTCTTTTGAACCATCCATGTTGCATCGTTTTAACAATTCTAATATATACTTTGTTTGATTAAGAAATATATCATCACTAAATTATTTAATTTGTAATCCTAAAAAGAAAGTTAATTCACCCATTAGACTCATTTCAAATTCATAGCTCATACACTTGGCAAATGATTCACATAGTGATTCATTCGAAGAACCAAAAATAATATCATCAACATAGATTTGAACAATAAGAAAGTTATTTTCAAAATGTTTAATAAACAATATAGTATCAACCTTACTTTTAGTAAAATTATTTAAAATAAGAAAAAAACTAAGCCTCTCATACCAAGCTCTAAAGGCTTGTTTTAATCCATAGAGAGCCTTAGTTAGTTTAAACACATGATGAGGAAGAAGAGAGTTTTCAAATTCAAGTGGTTGTTCAACATACACTTCTTCGAAAATAAAGTTATTTAAAAAGGCACTTTTGACATCCATTTGAAAAAGCTTAAAGTTATTACTACTAGCATAGGCAAGAAGCATTCTAATGGCTTCTAATCTTGCTATAAGTATGAAGGTTTCTTCATAATCAATACCTTCTTCTTGGTTAAAATCTTTGGCCACTAATCTAGCCTTGTTTCTAACCACGATACCACATTCATTTGGCTTATTTCTAAAGACCCATTTAGTACCAATAACTAAATGGTCACTAGGTCTAGGAACAAGCTTCCACACCTTATTCCTCTCAAATTGATTCAACTCTTCTTGCATTGTGATAACCCAAGAATCATCTTTCAAGGCATCATCAATGCATTTAGGTTCAATTTGAGAAAGAAAAGCGACATGGGCATAAAAATTTTTTAAAGAGGAACGAGTTTGAACCCCTTTTGATGTGTCTCCTATAATTAGCTCCTTAGGATTGACATCTACGTACTTCCATTCCTTAGGTAAGGAAAATTGAGAAGAAGATGCATCCAAGGTTCTATTTTGAGGAGAGAGTTTATTCAAATTTAAACCATCAAAACCAAGATCATCATCAAAATCATTTTTCTTAAATTCGAAAACTTCATTAAAAACTACATGAATAGACTCTTCTATAACTAACGTTCTTTTGTCAAAAACATGAAAAGCTTTAGAAACAAAAGAGTAACCAAGAAAGATGTCTTCATCGGATTTAACATCGAATTTTTTTAAGGCATCCTTTTCATTTAAGATAAAGCATTTGCAACCAAAAACTTTAAAGTAAGAAATATTAGGTTTTTTGTTATTCCACAATTCATATGGAGTCTTGGATAGAGATGGTCTTACTAGAACCCTATTCATGACATAGCAAGCCGTATTAATGGCTTTGGCCCAAAAATATTTGGGTAAACTATGTTCATTTAACAAGGTTCTTGCCATTTCTTGTAAATTTCTATTCTTTCTTTCTATTACTCCATTTTGTTGAGGATTTCTCAGAGTAGAGAAGTTATGATTATATCCATTAGATTCATAAAAAGTTTGGAAGTCATAGTTTTGAAATTCTTCACCATGATCACTCCGAATCGATGAAATCATAAAACCCTTTTTGTTTTGAGTAAATTTATAAAATTTAGTGAAGCATTTAAAACAATCACTTTTGTGAACTAAGAAATAAGTTCAAGTGTATCTACTATAGTCATCTATAATGACAAATGCATATTTGCTACCTCTTAAGTTTGTTATATTAATTAGTCCAAATAAATCCATATGGATCAATATGTAATGGTCTAGAGGTGCTTATTTGATTTTTTTAGTTTGAAGCTAGTTTTTATTTGTTTTCCTAGTTGACAAGCATCACATACTTTATCATTGAGAAACTTGATATTAGGAATTCCTTGTACTAGTTCTTTAGATGAAATTTTAGATATTATTTTCATGCTTGCATGGCCTAATCTCTTATGCCAAAGCCAAGTATCATCATTTAAAACGAAAAAGTATATTTCATTACTAAGTTCATCAATGTTAATAGTGTAAATATCAATGTTAATAGTGTAAATATTATTTTGTTTTAACACAATCATGAATATATTGTTATTTGATTTTTCAATGATGCAAGCATTAGATTCAAATCTAACGATGTAACCTTTATCGCATAATTGACTAATGCTCAAAAGATTATGTTTTAATCCATCAACTAGTAACACATATGTTGGGAAATCCGCGCAAAGGGGAGCGACAACATATGCGCAGCGGAAGAACAGAAAACAAAACCCCAGATTTCCCGTAGAAAGTTTCCATCATCGTGTGAAGATCGGTGCATCAAAAATAAATCTGCAAAACTGCACGTGTAAAAGAAGATACCTAGGGAGATCGTATATCCCTGAATTCCTACAGATCTGTGGGAGAGGATGAAGGAAGTCAAATGTCCTTCTCTCTAGCGGTATTCACACAGCAGGGATTGCGATGATGCTCCTCTCTCTCTAGGGGGAGGAGAACAGGAGATGGCTACCAAAAGAAACCCCCAACCTATAGAGCTTTGGTCCCCTCCTATTTATAGAGCCCCCCCCTCTGAAAAACCTTAATGGATCTTTTGCCCTATTGGGTATTGGATCTCCATCCAATTACCCAAGCCTCTTGGATTAGTAGGTCTCTACCCAATAATCTCTTATTAGCAATTATTGGATCTCATCTCAGGATCCAATAATTCAGGGGCTTAATGGATATCCAATAAGATAGGGGGTTTAGCGGATATCTCATATCCGAATCTCTACTCGTCGCAATACCTACCATATGTATGTGACCCTCTAGGCCCAATATCGAGCTGGTCGTGAGTCATACTTGTCAGAACTCCTTCTAACTTAGTGAATTATTATCTCTATAATAATTCACCCAACTCATCAACCGCGAACATGTCAAGCCACTACGCCGCGGCCCCCAGACGATACAGGGGAATCCAATCCTTTGGACATATCTATCCTCAGTTACCATGTATCTATAGTCTCTCATCCATCTAATATCCCAGAGACCCTATACCGGGCATGGTGCTGTCAGGCCCATACGGTCTCTCCTCGAGTCTTGCTCTTGTCGGATTCTCCCGGAGAACTCTTTCTCTCTCAATCCGAATAACCTTGGCTAAGGATTTGTTCGAGCAAGAACACATGGGATATTCCTCTCATGATACCGAGAGCGGATGATCCTCTATTGACACTCAATAGCCCTCGTAAGGTTAGCTACCACTCCCAATGATCGGCTGTACTAGATATGGAGCTTTCCAAACCTATAAGTCCGGTATCAAAGAGTGGATACTCATACAGGACATCCTTGGTGTCTCAATTCTAAGAACCAGATACACTACTGGGACTACGGAATCGTTGTCTGACGTGAGGTATCAATAACCATCCAGTATTCCGTAGGCGGATCAATCAGTGAACTCATTCTCCAATGAGCACCTGCACTGTACCCTTAGTGTCTCCACACGAGTAGCTATGAGACCAGCTACCTCCATTATATGAACAAGTATATAGCACAGTAGTCTATCCGGTTATCTCGATGTCCTTCTCGAGTAACCTATGACCAGGATAATTTAGGGTCTATGTTTAAAGGTGAATTGGTCTCATTATCGTAATCTCATCACGATCCGATTCCCATTGCATAGATCCAAGGACATCACAATATACATCTAGATAATGTGAGATAATACCAATAATCATAAGCAAAGAGATTGACGCAGCGTGTTACAAGTGCAATCACTTATGTGATTGGCTTGTAGGGCACATATAACTAGCAATCTCCCACTTGACCTAAAGCCAATCACTAATATGTCTGATCCCCATCAGACCTCTGTGACGCTCAAAGACATTCTGAGTCAATGGCTTTGTTAGTGGATCTGCAATGTTATCTTCGGATGGAACTCTTTCCATTACTATATCTCTTCGGGCCACGATCTCTCTAATAAGTTGGAACCTCCTCAGAACACTTCTGATGAGACCTGAGTTCCCTTATTTAAGAAATCGTCCTGTATTTGTCATAATATAAAGAAATCTGCTCCTCGCTGCTCAGGATGACTCCTAGATCTGTGATGAACTTCTTCATCCAGACTCCCTCCTTTGCTGCCTCTACCGCAGCAATGTATTCCGCCTCTGTGGTTGAGTCAGCAGTAGTGTCTTACTTAGAACTCTTCCAGCATACTGCTCCTCCATTCAGGGTGAACACATACCCTGAATTAGACTTACTATCATCGACATCGGACTAGAAGCTCGAGTCCGTGTAGCCCTCAACCTTGAGGCTACTACCTCCATATACCAGTAAAAGATCCTCAGTCCTTCTCAAGTACTTAAGGATAAATTTTACTGCTTTCTAGTGCTCCAAGCCCGGATCTGCCTGATATCTGCTCGTGACACTCAGAGCATGCGCTATATCAGGCCTGGTACATAGCATAGCATATATGATAGATCCTATCGCTGATGCATATGGTATCATATCTATGTGTGCTCTTTCTTTAGGAGTGTATGAGGATATACTCCTAGAAAGTGATATTCCATGTCTTATTGGTATGAGACCTCTCTTGAAATTTTTTATACTAAACCTTTTGACAATGGTGTCTATGTACCTGGACTGAGACAAGCTAAGCATCCTCTTAGATCTATCTCTATAGATCTGTATCCCCAATATGCAAGATGCTTCCCCTAAGTCCTTCATGGAGAAGTGCCTAGATAATCAAGTCTTTACTATGGAGAGCATTCCTACATCATTCCCAATGATCAGGATGTCATCCACATATAATATCAAAAAGGTGATAGTGCTCTCACTTAATTTCCTGTACACACAAGGTTCATCTTCGTTCTTAACGAAGTCATAAGATCTGATTGCCTCATCAAATCTTATGTTCCAACATCAGGAAGCTTACTTCAATCCATAAATGGACCTAAGCAACTTGCACACCTTATCTGGGTTATCCTTGGATACGAATCCCTTAGGTTGTATCGTATACACCTCCTCATCGATGTTACCATTAAGAAATGCGATTTTGACATCCATCTGCCAGATCTCATAATCATAATATGCTACAATAGCCAATAGAATTCGAATGGATTTTAGCATGGCTGCAGGTGAGAAAGTTTTATCATAGTCAACACCTTGCCTTTGACGATACCCCTTAACCACTAGCCTTGCTTTATAGGTCTCCACGTGTCCATCTACTCCAATCTTCTTTTTGAAGATCCACTTGCAACCAATGGGTATAATACCCTCGGGTGCATCAACTAGGTTCCAAACCTTGTTGGAGTACATAGAATCCATTTCTGAATTCATGGCTTCTTGTTATTTCCCGAAGTCTATACTCATAATAGCCTCCTCGTAGGTCTAAGGATCAATATCCTCAACATCCTCTCTTCTGATATGTCCCACATATCTCTCAGGAGGATGAGATACTCTATCAGACCTACGTAAAGTTAGAACTTGTGTGTTAGGTATCTAAACAGATTCTGGAATAGTGCTTGAGCTAGGTTCTCCAACCTCGCTCAACTCTATCATGCTCCCACTGTCTCCACCAAGAATGTGTTCCTTCTCAAGGAACACTGCTCTCTTGGCTACAAAGACCTTTCGGTCCTCATGATGATAAAAATAATACCCACAAGTTTCTTTGGGGTATCCCACGAACTTGCACCATTTCATCCTAGATTCCAACTTGTCAGGGTTGTCTCTTAACGTGGGCAGGGCAGCCCCAAATCTTAACAACTTTAAGATTGGGTTTCTTCCCATTCCATATCTCATATGGAGTAGACATCACTGATTTAGTTAGAATTCTGTTCAGAAGGTAATCTGCGATCTCTAGGGCTTATTTCCAGAATGAGATGGGTAGGTCGGTGAAACACATCATGGAACGTACCATGTCTAACAGTGTGCGATTCCTCCTTTCTGATACACCATTAAGCTGTGGTGTATAAGGAGGTGTCCATTGGGATAAGATCTCATAGTCTTTGAGGAACTGGGTGAACTCTATACTCAAGTACTCACCTCCTCGATCTGATCGAAAGGTTTTAATACTCTTTCCTATCTAGTTCTCCTCTTCTTGTTTCCTCTTAGACTCACTTACACTCATGATATGTGGAGCTATATCTAGCATAAATAAACCATTATGCACTGTTCCTCTCATGATGATCTCATCATCTAATATTATTGAATAACCATTATTTTCAAAAACTAATTTATATCTAATAACTGTCAAACATGAAATGGAAATAATGTTTTTGATAATAGAAGAAACATAATAGCATGCATCTAATGCAATAATAGCTCCACCAGGCAGATGTAAGGTGACCTTACCAATAGCCAGTGCAGCAACCTTTGCTCCATTGCCCATCTTAAGGTCCATCTCACCTCTGTTCAATCTCCTAGGTCCTGCAAGAACCTGTAACGAATTACAAATATGATAAGCACTCCTGGTATCTAATAACCATGTGTTATCATAAGATTCTGACAAATGGAGACTGATCATGAATATACCTAAAGCTTCTGCAAGCTTCTGTTTCGCCCTCTCTGCAAGGTACTCTTTGCAGTTCCTCTTCCAGTGCTCATATTTGCCACAGTGGAAGCACTGGCCTTTGTCCTTTGTTGGGTCCTTCTTGGCAACCTTTGCCTTACCCATTTTGCCCTTGCTCTTGCCCTTCTTAAGGGTCTTCTCAGCCTTCCTTTTCTTTCTGGTCTCACCAGTGTAGAGAATCGGCTTCTCTTTCTTGATGGTGCTCTCTGCTTCTCTCAACATATTGAGGAGCTCTGGAAGGGTCACCTCAAGTTTGTTCATATTAAAATTTATTATGAACTGAGAAAAGGAATCTGGTAGGAACTGAAGTACAAGATCCACACACAGGTTATCCTCTAGGACCATTTCTAGACCTGTGAGTTTTTCGATCCACTCAATTATCTTAAGGACATGGTTCTGAACTGGTGTCCCCTCAGTCATCCTAGCACGGAAAAGACTCTTTGATATCTTATATCGTTGAGTTTTTCCCTGTTCCTCAAACAGTTTATGGAGATGTAGGAGTATGGAATTAGCATCCATATTTTCATGCTGTCTCTATAACTCAGTAGTCATAGAGGCCAACATATAACACTGAGCAAGAGTGGAATCATCTAAGTACTTCACATAACGAGCGATCTCATCCTCGCTTGACCCTTCGTCGGGCGTAGGGATCACTGTATCAAGGACATATGTGATTTTCTCCACCGTGAGAACGATTCTCAGATTGCGAAGCCAATCCGTATAATTTGGACCAGTGAGGCGGTTGGCATCAAGTATGCCACGTAAAGGATTTGAAAGCGACATTTTCTGAAATAAAAGATGTAGCAGAAATAAATAACATGCAGACTTTGTAAAAATTTAAATAATTAAGATAAGGACTTTTATCTTAATGTATTCCCACTAATTTTTCGTGAGACACACAACACTCTCCGGTATGTAAATCGGAGACCCCCGGCGGATCTCTAGTGGGGATCAGGATCCAATCAGCGTCTTAACATAACCTCGAGGGACTCGACCAATCATGTTAAGCCCGTAAAGGTAGACAACTCTTGCCAATCACAACTCCTTATGATTTCCGTCCTTTTCAACCTCCGAACCACCATGGCCTCGAGGGACTCGACCAACCATGATGTTCGGATAAGTCATTAACATCGTTACCAGATGAGTCTGATTCGGTGATATACTCTCGAGGGACTCGACCAAGTATACCATGTCCTCATGTCACCTCTGACATCTCTATGTCGTAGATAAGATGGCGAGACGCGATATAGGTGAGTCTCAAGGGACTCGACCAACTCAACCTACACCGGGAAACAGCTCCTAGCTATAACGATGGAAGGCCACATGGGTCAATCTAATTGCCTCACGTTTACCGACTTAATATTATTAATGGAGAGAATTTTTGATTTGGTCTTCTAACATAATGTGTTACACACATACGTATTTAATATATATATCTACATCGCATGCAAATATATATATATCTAATATGTGTATAACTAATCACACATCACATGAGCAATCACACCAGATGATCATGGACCATATCCTAATATGATCAGGCCCAAGCCAGTGGGCCTAATCACTCACATCAAGATCTATGTGTACTTCGGCGCATCTCTATGCCCTGTGATCGTCCATCTCGCTTCGTCGGATCCGTCGGTATTTCAATGCATCTCCATGCGTCGGATCGTCCGTCTCGACCTTGTGAGTCATGCTACCGCTGTGCCTCCTTTGATAATTACAACATAATTAGAGGCACGCAGGCTCGACAATAAACGAGAAAAATAGAGGCTCGCAGACCCCAATAATAATAATCACATGTACACACACCACATCACAAGTCCATGATCATTTGTCCACATCATACATCACATGTATATGTTATTTTATAGGACTACTAGATAAAAAATAATAGTTAATTAAACTATTTAATTAATATATTTAATTTTTCTGAAAATAGGGACATAGAGGGAATTTTCTGATTTCCTAAGGGTATTTTGGTCATTCGGCCAAAAGTTTTTCAAATTCCGAGGGTATTTTGGTAATTCTATCAAAGGGGACAGAATCTGGAATTTTTGAAATTCCAAGGGGCAAAACTGTCTTTTGCCCGAAAACCCTAACTCCTCTCCTTGCAGATCGTTGTGGATCTGGGTCGCCAGACTTTTATGGCGCGCAGCGCCAACACCGGCGCCTCTGCGGCGTTGGCCCTATCGCGGGTGGGCGCCACTCGAACGGGGCGACCGCTAGCGGGCGACGCCAGCCATGCAGGCGCTTCTGCCCGCGGGCACAGCGTCCGCAGGTGGCGCCGATCCTTGCGGGCAGGCCGCAGCAAGCGGGGGCACCGCCGCTTCTTGCAGCACGCCGCAGTCGCCAAAGCAGAGGCAGCATGCATGCGTTGCTCGCTATGCTCGCGAAGCCGGCGGCTGCCATTGCGTGCAAAGAAGGCTGCTTTGTGCGAGAGCAGCAAGGGCAGCAATAGTTGCTGCCCTTCCTCACCTTTTGTGCCAACGATTTTGGCGACAAAACCTGTTCTAAATCACAATTCATGCAGTTTAAGATCCGTTCTTCGCACGAAAAACCTGGCTCTGATACTACTGTTAGAAAATCCGCGCAAGGGGGAGCGACATCACATGCGCAGCGGAAGAACAGAAAACAAAACCCCAGATTTCCCGTAGAAAGTTTCCATCATCGTGCGAAGATCGGTGCATCAAAAATAAATATGCAAAACTACACGTGTAAAAGAAGATACCTAGGGAGATCGTATATCCCTGAATCCTATAAATCTGTATGAGAGGATGAAGGAAGTCAAGTGTCCTCTTCTCTAGTGATATCCACACAGTAGGGATTGCGACGATGCTCCTCTCTCTCTAGGGGGAGGAGAACAGGAGGTGGCTACCAAAAGAAACCCTCAGCCTATAGAGCTTTGGTCCCCTCCTATTTATAGAGGCCCCCCTAAAAAACCCTAATGGATCTTTTGCCCTATTAGGTATTGGATCTCCATCCAATTACCCAAGCCTCTTGGATTAGTGGGCCTCTACCCAATAATCTCTTATTAGCAATTATTGGATCTCATCTCAGGATCCAATAATTCAGGGGCTTAATGGATATCCAATAAGATAAGGGGTTCAGCGGATATCTCATATCTGAACCTCTACTCGTCGCAATACCTACCATATGTGTGTGACCCTCTAGGCCTAATATCGAGCTAGCCGTGAGTCATACTTGTCAGAACTCCTTCTGACTTACTGAATTATTATCTCTATAATAATTCACCCAACTTATCGACCGCGGACGTACTAGGCCACTACGCTGTGGCCCCCAAACGATACAGGAGAATCAAATCCTTTGGACCTATCTATCCTCAGTTACCATGTATCTATAGTCCCTCATCCATCTAATATCTTAGAGACCCTATACCGGGCATGGTGCTGTCAGGCCCATACGGTCTCTCCTCGAGTCTTGTCTTGTCGGATTCTCCCGGAGAACTCTTTCTCTCTCAATCCGAATAACCTTGGCCAAGGATTTGTTCGAGCAAGAACATATGGGATATTCCTCTCATGATACCGAGAGCAGATGATCCTCTATTGACACTCAATAGCCCTCGTAAGGTTGGCTACCACTCCCAATGACCGGCTGTACTAGATATGGAGCTTTCCAAACCTATAAGTCTGGTATCAAAAAGTGGAGTACTCATACAAGACATCCTTGGTGTCTCAAGTCTAAGGACCTGATACACTATTGGGACTACGGAATCGCTGTCTTACGTGAGGTATCAATAACCATTCAGCATTCCGTAGGTGGATCAATCAGTGAACTCATTCTCCAATGAGCACCTGTACTGTACCCTTAGTGTCTCCACACGAGTAGCTATGAGACCAGCTACCTCCATCATATGAACAGGTATATAGCACATCAGTCTATCCGGTTATCTCGATGTCCTTCTCGAGTAACCTATGACCAGGATAATTTAGGGTCTGTGTTTAAAAGTGAATTGGTCTTATTATTGTAATCTCATCACGATCCAATTCCCATTGCACAGATCCAAGGACATCACAATATACATCTAGATAATGTGAGATAATGCCAATAATCATAAGCAAAGAGATTGACGCAGCGTGTTACAGGTGCAATCACTCATATGATTGGCTTGTAGGGCACCTATAACTAGCAACATCATTAATTGAAAAACTTAGATTTGTTACCTATGGTCCTCTTGCTAATGATTTTACCCTTGTTGTTGTCTCCGAAGGTGACATACCCTCCTTTGCTAGTGAGCATAAAGAATTGAGATGGATCTCCAGTCATGTGCCTTGAGAATCCACTATCAAGATACCATCTCTTGCTCCTTGCTTGTGATGGTGAGTGTGTCTACAAAAGAGAATGATTTTTAGGTACCCATTTGATTTTAGGTGCCTCAAAAATTGATCTACTAACTTTGTCATTTAGCATTGAATTATTTATGGTTCCTTTAGGAACCCATATCAATTTATGTGGACTAATTTTCTTAAACAGACATTTGTAAACAATATGTCTGGATTTATAACAAAAATTATATTTCAAATGAGGTTATACATGTAATGTGAGTCCTTTAATGAAGGTGGTCGGATTTTGATGAGATCCACTCACAAATCCAATTCCACTTTTATTTGCGATTGGACCCTTATTTGCAAGAATAATATCCAAGCCCTTGCTACCGATCTTAAACTTGTTTAGGGTCTCTTTAAGTAGTAAGTTCTCACTTTTTATTGCTTCTAAGTGTTCACACTTAGAGCATGGAGGTGAAGAGAGAGTTTGAAGACTATCAAGTTTATCTAGTAATAAAGCATGCTCATTCTTTAATAAATTAAACATCTTACTAATAGTTCTATACTCATCAAACAATTCATGAAAAGCCATTAAAAGTTCGTTAAAAGATAAATCTTCATTAATAAACTCACATACCTCATCTCCTAAAACCATTAGCGCGAAGTTTGCCTCCTCTTTATTGCTTGCTTCTTCATTCTCGGAGTCACTTGAGTCATCCCATATTGCCTTCAAGGCTTTCTTTTTCTTCGATTACTTTTTCTTGGCTTGGGGGCATTCATTTTTGAAGTGCCCTGACTTCTTGCATTCGTAACAAATTACTTGATCCTTTTTTGGTTCAAGTTTATTTTTAGTGTTATTTTTAAATTTATTCCTTCTTATGAATTTCTTAAATTTTTGAGCCAAGAGTGCAATGTCATCGTCACTGTCCACATCACTTGATGTTCCTTTCAAGTGGTCTTCTTGTGTTCTTAATATCATATCCTTCCTATTCTTTGGAAGGGAGTTCTCGAGCTCTTCATGAGCATGACATGTCATTTCGTAGGTCATTAGAGACCCAATGAGTTCTTCGAGAGAAAAAGTTTTAAGGTCCTTGGCCTTTTGAATGGCCGTAACTTTTAGATCCCAACTCTTTGGAATGGATCTTAAAATTTTAGTTACAAGTTCAAAATTTAAAAAACCTTTACCAAGTGCTTTGAGTCCTATTGATAACATCCGTGAAGCGGGTATACATATCTCCGATAGGCTCGCTTGGTTTTATTCGGAAAAGATCGTAAGCATACACAAGAATATTGATTTTGGACTCTTTCACTCAGCTAGTGCCTTCATGAGTGATCTCAAGAGTACACCAAATATCGAAAGTCGATTCACAAATTGAAACGCGATTAAACTCATTTTTGTCAAGTGCACAAAATAAGGCATTCATAGCCTTTGCATTTAAAGCAAAAACCTTCTTCTCCGATTCATTCCATTCGCTCATCGAAAGAAAAGATTTTGAAATCCATTTTTAACGATATTCCAAAGTTCAAAGTCCATGGAAATAAAAAAGATCCTCATATGAGTCATCCAATATATGTAATCTATCTCATTAAACATGGGTGGACCTGTAATTGAATGACCCTCTTGCATGTCGAAATAAGCCATCTCTCTTAGATTTTAAACCAGCTGAGAGTGACCCGACTCTAATACCAATTGTTAGAATCTGAGTAGCACTAAGAGGTGGGGGGGGGGGGGTGAATTAGTGTTGTGAATTAAAACTCGTAAACTTGAAAGAGATTTCGGAGATAGTTGATTCGTATGGAAATTTTGATCCGACGAAATTTAGCTAAAATGATTGAGTGAATGTGATTGAGAGTAGGGAGAAGAAAACTGAGTGATTTGCAAATAAGTAAAGAAAAGATGTAGAATATTTAAAACTCACAACTAAAGTTCACAGCGATGTATAGTGGTTTGGTCGAAAGACTTACGTCCACTTCCGAAGCCTCCTTCGATGAGGCTCCCAACTTCCACTATCAACTCTCTTGAAGGGGAAGGATCAAATATCCCTCTTACTGTTAGGGATCAAGTGGCACTAAGAGGGGGGTGAATCGGGCAAAGTGGATAAAGACGATAGATTTTCGACGATTTAAACCAACTTCGGAAACTTCATACGAAAAGAGTAAACATTTCGATTAAAATCATTTCGATTGCATTTTAACTTGAAAGCATATGTAAGAAGGAGACAATGAAGTAGAGCATCAAAGTGAAGATGGTTTGCAGTAATGTAAATGAAAATAAGATAAACACAAATCGATTTTATAGTGGTTCGGTCATTCGACCTACATCCACTCCTGATTCCTCTTCACTTGAGGCCACTAGCTTTCCACTAAGTATTCTCCTTCCAATGGGTGAGCATGAACTCCCTTACAGCTCCTCTCCTTTTGACGGGTTTAGGAGATAACCCTTACAAGCACTCTTACCCTCTCTCTTGGACTAGAACACTCTTAAAACTTAGAGGGAAGATTTGACACACTTTCAAGAGAGTTTCCCCCTTCTTTTTTCAGTTCTAGACACACTTTCATCCAAGAATGTGAAGGGTATTTATAACCCTAAAGAGGATTCAAATTTAGGCTCTAAATTTGAATTCTTTTCGGGCTTCCCGATGTTGGCGGTGCTACCGCCTGTCAATGGCGGTGCCACCGCCTGTCAGTTGTCAGACTGACACTGGCACTGGGCGGGTCCACCACCCAAGGCAACGGTTCCACCGCCCACCCTCTTGGGTGCTGGGCGGTGCCACCGCCCAGCACTTTTTAGCACTCCGGTTTGGGCCTAAAACTCAGCCCATACCAGTCCAAATCAAGCCCAAATTGGCCAAAACTTAGTCTATAGGATTAACACCTAATCCTAAGTCAAATTATGTACTAACTAGAATTTACAGATATTTTCTAAGATATTATAAAGTTTGACAAGTCAAGACTTCTTCCGACGAGCTTCCGGTAAACTTCCGACGGTCTTTCGACGAACCCTCGGAAACTATTCTACGGAGTCCCGGCAAGCTCCCAAACTTCACGATAATCTTAGCGAGTTCCAACGAGCTTCATTGGCAAGCTCTGATCTTTCTTGGCAAGCTCCGTGAACTTCTGACGAACATTTCAATGAACTTCCAAAAACCCTTCGGCAAGCTCCCTATTCCTTCTCGGCCGGTTCTGGCAACACTCCCAACGAATCTTTGGACTTCTGTCGAACTCTTGAACTCCCAACGATCCATCACACTTGTCTTCTGGCACTTTGTTTCGCTTTACATCTTCATCGACATCGTAGTTAATCTTGCACACACACAAACAAAAACTCTACTTCGATCTAGACAATTATTACAACGCGAATTGATATTCAATTGCCCAGTACGTCATTGGTTGGTGCTTTGTCCAATTCTTCGGCACATCGTCCTCTCTTGCGATCCGTTGCCCAATCGACGGTTGACATCCGTAACCCCGATATCCTTGGCGCAACATATTCTTCTTGGCCCGATGCTCGACGTACAAAGCCTTCTACCGATTGTTGACCGAACCTCTGGCTCAACATCCAATATTCTAACGTGATCACCTCTGGTGCAACGTCAATTCCTCTAACGTCAATTGTCTAATCCTAATCGATAGTAGACCTGCGTAACTCAAAACGTAATTAGACCATAAAACATAATCAATTAGTTTCATTATCAAAATTTGAGATTCAATAATCTCCCCCTTTTTCATGATGATAACTAATTGATGACTAACGGAGTTAACCATAACTCCCCGGAGTTTAACCAAACTCTCCCTATCAATATGCCATTAATAGAACACTTGGATTATCTTAAATCTAAACAACATTCATCACATGTTATGAAAAACATCAAACCATCATGCAAATATATAAAATATTCAAACATTATTATATTGTATGAACTCATCAATCTACTTCTCCCCCTATGTCATCAACAAAAATGAGAAGTTGCATCATAGCTAGTTTAAAAGATATGCAAGTTTAACATCACACTAGCTATTAATCACATCATACAACATTTAAGCATACAATCATGGTAAGTTTTTTTAAATATGTCCAAGCATAGCAATTCAACACTTGTGTCTTGTGCAAGTTTGCACTTTGATTTCCTTGTAAAGATAGGCAAGATAGCAAGTTTGCACTTTGATTTCTTTGTGATATGCTAAGCTCGTAATTTTTTTCTCCCCTTTATCATTGTCAAAAGAAAGGGATGATCAAATATGACGATATAAACATTTCACATAAGTTTGCATAAAAGAAGTTTACATCAACCTTCAAATCATGATACAAATATATCAATCATCATAAATCTAAGTCTTGATTCATGATTCATCATGAAGTAAATTAATTTTCATCATCACATAAGGCATGCAAGGCAAAGAAATCTTGTCATTTCTATATCATGAAATATATGACATCAAGGCTCATGATTCATTTGAAAAGATATAGCACAAAGAGCAACTTGATTCATACATAAGATTTTTTATGAAGATCACATTTCATAAAAATCAAGATATCAAGATCATAAATTCTTAAAAATTCAAGTATTAAATTCCAAGAAATCAAAAGACAAGTTACATTTTATTTGAAAAATTTTCTTTTGATAACCGAAAATAATCATGGTATACAATCTTGATTTATAAAAGTTTCAAGTTATAATTATCAAGATCATGAATCATAAATATTTTCTTTTAGCAAAGAATCATATGAGCACTAGATTATTACATAAGAAATCTCATTGTATCATGATTTATAAATTCTCTCTACAACATAAAACATAGGAAGTATAATAGTAATAATATCAATCATGATTCATTTGGCAACAAATAGCAAAGAGAATAATTTGTTTCATGCATCTTGATTCACACAAGTCAAGTTATGATTCCAAGAGATTAAGAGAGGAGTCATAAAATCATTCAAACTCATTTTGTTAACTCAAAACTCATAATCAAATTATCAAAATCATTCTCGAGATTCAAGAATATAATATACATGGATTCATCATTTATCTTTTATCAAAAATTCAAGAACTTTAGAGAGACAAATTTTAAAAGTCATGTATTTCCTTTTTATGATTTTTTATTATCTAAGCATGCCTTTGTCTTTATATGCCAAATCAAAATATTCAAATCCGAAAGACAAACTTCATTATAAAAATCATCAAGACAAAAATATAACACATTATGATATTCAATTTATCATAATAATGTGTTTCATTTTAAGTTGTTTGTTTCAAACAAGTGTGCTAATGTTTCAAAAGATGAGTATCAAATTTTAAAACCAAAACATGAGTTTGTCATCAAGATATAATAACTTCAAATTCTCATGATATTATAATATCATTAAGCATGACAACAAACTTTTAATATTTTCATTTCATCATTATCAATGATTTCATAAGGTATGTTCAAATATTTATATGGAAGCCATCATTGTATAAATTCAAAATATAAGTTTTGTCATTAAACCCATGAAGATCAAATGCATCAAAATCTTTCATTCAAAAATTATAATAAGAGCCATGGAGATGGTTCACATGTAAGCATGCTCCTATCTTTTTCTACTAGATTCATGTATCATCGTATAGATCTAAAAAGTAAGTTTCAAGAGAAATTATTTAAACCAAACGCATAATACACTCATTTATTTTCAAAATATTCATCAAGATTATTTTCATGAGATTCACAAGATTGGTAAAGGGAATTTATTAACCTCAATAGGATAGATATAAATTTTCATTTCATGCAATTATTTTCATGTGAGCATATTCAAGTCTTTTTATGAAAACATGTATCAACAAGATATAAGTTTAGTCATAAACTCGTCAAGACCAAACACATCAAAAATAAAACATCATGATAACACATTTCAATTTTTATGTGTTTTATTTTATGTAGTTGATCTTATATAAGTATTCACATTTTCCCACAAAAGCCAAGCATCATATAAATTTGAAATTATCATCAAAATCTTTCATTCCAAAAATTTGTTAGGAGTAAAGTACATTGATTAAATGTAAGCATGCTTAATTCTTTTGTATAAATGATATGTATCAAGTTTAAAATCGAAAAACAGATTTCGTAACATAAATCAATAAGATTCAGATGATTTCATATTTTCATTATGTTATTATGAAAAGCAATACGAAATTCATCAAGATAAATATTCATTGGATTTAATCTTGTTATGTGTATAAGCATGAGATGCAATTATCATGATATTTGTTTTTATGTCAAAAACATACATCAAGATTGAAATCGAAAACCGATACGGAAGTCATAAACATACATTTGGTTTATCATGACAAATAATTTTTGTATCAAAAACATGCATCTTGTTTAAAACTAAAAACAATATCATGAATTCATCATGATCATATACTTTCCTTTTTATGTGTTTCATTTGTTTTATATAGGTATACATCATCTAAAATTTCATCATGAAAACGTTTAAGAGCCATTAATCCAAGATAGAGATTTTCAAATCATAAGCATGATACTATAAAATTATCATCAAAACATTTTCAAGAATAACATATAGTTGATGTATAATCATTATTACAAATCATTCAATCATCATTCATAATGTTGCATACACCATTCAAAAATTTTACTTTTTAAAAGTACTAGAAAGAAAAGCATGATATAATTTTTAAACATTTTTTTTAATTTCCAAAAAAACACAAGAAAAGCATGAAAAAATTCCTACTAACTAAGTTAAGCATTCATGGAAAGCATCATGTAATTTTAAAATAATTCAAGAGAGTTAAGTTACTTACCTTGTAGTCGAAGCCCGTCAAAGCACATTTCGCCATTTCACCTTTTGAAGTTCTTGATTCGTCCTTGGGTGCCTTCCTCTTCTTTGTCCTTTTCCTCCGTTCAAGTTCATTATTTATTTTAGATTTTTGTTTAATGAACTTATTAAGATTTAGTGTTCGAAGTTCAAAGTTCTCATTGTCCTCATCACTTGAGTCATCACTCAAGTGGCATTTCATAGTTCGAAGTTCCAAATCCTTCTTATTCTTTAAAAGGTAGTTCATGTGTTCATCATGTTCAATATGTTCCAAGAAACTCATTTCATATGTCATTAAGGATCCAATGAGTTCTTCAATACAATAACCATTTAAATCTTTAGTTTCTTGTATCATCATTATTTTAGGATCTCACCTTTTTGGAAGGGATCTTAAGATCTTATTTATGAGATCAAAATTCAAGAATGATTTACCAAGTGCTCTTAGACTATTGACGACATCCGTGAAACGGGTGTACATGTCGTCGATAGTTTCGCTTGGTTTCATTTGGAAAAGCTCAAAATCATGCAATACGAAGTTTACTTTTGAGTTTTTGACGCTACTAGTTCCCTCGTACATGATTTCAAGAGTTCGCCAAATGTCAAAAGCCGTTTCGCACATAGAAATCCGATTAAACTCGTTCTTATCCAAAGCGCAAAATAAGGCATTCATTGTTAAATCTCGGATTTTGATGATGAAATCAATTGGTGAAATATTTGTTCTAATCTCTTTGTTGAGATGAGTGTGCAGGAATAACTACGATGGAAAGAAAACATAACGTGATTTACCGAGGCCAAGTCCGTCGGGGGTTCAAGAGTTCATCGGAAGTCCGAGAGATTTTCGGAAGAGTTGCCGGAACCATCCAAGATCAAATCAGGACTTGTCGAAGTTTTGAAAGTCCATTTCAAAGATCGTCGAAGGTTCGCGGAACTTCCGGAAGATTCGAAACCACCAAGACTAGTTGAGCTTGCCGGAGTATGCTTTGGGAGACCACGGTAGCAACCGAGGGAAGCATCGAGGCCCGCCGGAATCTCGCCGTAGTACTCACCTGGAAGTCGACTTGAAGGGTGTCCGATCAAATCACGTTAAGTTATGTTCGTAATTTGCACATGAGTAGAGCAAGGATTTAAGAAATAAATCCTGCCCAAAATTCGAGGAGCCAACCAGGCCACTATGTGTCAAGTTGAGATCTAAACAGGCCCCATTCGGCTTGTCCGAATGGGGGCAAGCGTGGAACCGCCAAGCCTGGGGCGGTGGAACGCTAAGCCTGGGGCGATGGAATCGCCACTGGCGGTAGCACCGCCGCGACACACACACAAAGCGGTGGAATCGTTATGCAAAGTGTAGCACCGCCAGACATCGACGGGGTGGAACCGCGCTGGTGGCGGTGGCACCGCCCGCCACCGGATCGAGCGTAGCACCGCCGTCTGGGGCGGCACCGCTTCAGACGTCGATCAAAGATCGACACAGCGTGTGGCACCGCCGACAAAGCGGTGGCACCGCTTTGACCACGAAACACGGGAACTCCAAGTTCACTTGGAATTTGGAGCCCAATTTTAAATCCACTTTGGATCTATAAATACCCCCCTTTCTCAGCTGAAAGGGTACCCTTTTAAGCAAGAAAAAGTTTGAGTCTTGAGCTTTTGAAGAGTTTTGAAAAGTGTTGTATTCTTTGCTAAGTGTTCACCTTCTTCTTCTTCTTGAGAGATCTTGTACAAGTGTGAACATCTTGTAAAGGGTTGTAAAAAGGGGTGTTTGATCCTTCCCCTTCAAAGGACTTGCTAGTGGAAGAGCGGAGCCTCATTGCAAAGGCTTCAAGAGTGGATGTAGGTCATTTGACCGAACCACTATACATCATTGTCTCCTTAAATGTGTGAGTGTTTACATTTCTGAAATCACTTCATTTCTTGGCTACAAGTTCTTAGTTAGTTCCTTTTCACAAGCAATTACTTTCAAGTTCTCTTTCGTCGAATCGAATTCTTCCACGAACTTGTGTTTCTTTGCGAAATCGGTTTCAAGAATACGAGTTTAATCCGCTGCACTAATTCACCCCCCCCTCTTAGTGCCTTTTGATCCTTTCAATTGGTATCAGAGCAAGGTTTGCTCTCATATTGGTTTAAAACCCAAGAGAGATGGCCTACTCCGGTATGCAAGAGGGTCTCTCCATTACTCATCCACCTATGTTCAATGGGTCGGATTATACGTATTGGAAGACTCGTGTGAGGATTTTTCTTATCTCCATGGACTTCGAACTTTGGAACATTGTCAAAAATGGCTTCGCAAAATCTTCTCTTCCGATGAGTGAATGGAATGAGTCGGAGAAGAAGATTTTCGCTCTCAATGCAAAGGCTATGAATGCCTTATTTTGTGCACTTGATAAGAATGAGTTTAATCGGGTTTCCATTTGTGAATCGGCTTTTGATATTTGGCGCACTCTTGAAATCACTCATGAAGGCACTAGCCGAGTGAAGGAGTCCAAAATCAACATTCTTGTGCATTCCTACGAACTTTTTCGGATGAAACCAAATGAGTCCATTGGAGACATGTACACCCGCTTTACGGATGTCATCAATGGACTTAAAGCTCTTGGTAAAGGCTTTTCGAATTTTGAATTGGTAACTAAGATTTTAAGATCCCTTCCAAAGTGTTGGGATCCAAAGGTCACGCCATTCAAGAGGCCAAGGATCTTAAAGTATTTCCCATTGAAGAACTTATTGGATCTCTAATGACTTACGAGATGACGTGCCATGCTCATGAAGAGCTTGAGAACCCCCTTCCAAAGAACAGGAAGGATATGGCACTTAGAACACAAGAAGACCACTTGAAAGGAACATCAAGTGATGAGGATAGTGACAATGACATTGCACTTCTAACTCGAAAGTTTAAGAAATTCATAAGAAAGAACAAATTCAAAATGACACAAAAAGCAAATTTGAACACAAAAAGGACCAAGTCATTTGCTACGAATGCAAGAAGCCGGGACACTTCAAGAATGAATGCCCTCAAGCCAAGAAGAAGCAATTCAAGAAGAAAAAAGCCTTGAAGGCTACATGGGATGATTCAAGTGACTCCGAGGTTGAAGAGGCTAGCAACAAAGAGGAGGCAAACTTCGCTCTAATGGCATTTGGAGAAGAGGTTAGTGAGTTACTTAATGAAGAGTTATCTTTTGATGAACTTTCTATGGCTTTTCATGAGTTGTTTGATGAATGTAGAACTATTAGTAAGAAGTTCAATTTGCTTAAAAAAGAGCATGCTTTATTACAAAACCAATTCAATAGTCTTCAAAACCCTTCTCTACCCCCATGCTCTAAGTGTGAAGACTTAGATGCAACAAAAAGGGAGAACTTGCTACTCAAAGAGACCCTAAACAAGTTTAAGGTCGGTAGCAAGGGCTTAGACATGATTCTTGCTAACAAAGGTCATGTCGGAAATAGAAGTGGTATCGGATTTGTGAGAGGTTCTCACCAAAATCCCACCACCTTTGTTAAAGGGTCTACATTGCATGTATCACCCCATTTGAAATGTAATTTTTGTTGCAAAACGGGACACGTTACCTACAAATGTCCATTCAAGAAAATTAGTCCACAAAAGTTGATATGGGTTCCTAAAGGAACCATAAACAATTCAATGATAAATTACAAAATAAGTAGATCAATTTGTAAGGCACCCAAAATCAAATGGGTACCTAAAAACAATCCTCTTTTGTAGACAAACTCACAAGCTAGGAGCAAGAAATGGTATCTTGATAGTGGATGCTCAAGGCACATGACCGGAGATCCATCTCATTTCTCTATGCTCTCTAGCAAAGAAGAAGGATATGTCACTTTCGGAGACAACAACAAGGGTAAAATCATTGGCAAGGGAACCATAGGTAACAAATCGAGTTTTTCAATTGATGATGTGTTACTAGTTGATGGTTTAAAACATAATCTTTTAAGTATTAGTCAACTATGTGATAAAGGTTATGTTGTTAGATTTGAATCCAATGTTTGCATTATTGAAAAACCCAACAACAACATATCCATGACTGCTTTAAAATAAAACAATGTCTACACCATAAATATTGATAAATTAAGTAATGAAATGTGTTTTTCGGTTTTGAATGATGACGCTTGGCTTTGGCATAGAAGGCTAGGCCATGCAAGCATGAAACTAATCTCTAAGATTTCATCTAGAGATTTAGTAAGAGGTATCCCAAACATGAAATTTGTTAAGGATAAGGTATGTGATGCATGTCAACTAGGAAAACAAATAAAGACTAGTTTCAAATTAAAAAATCACATTAGCACCACTAGACCATTGCAATTGATCCACTTGGACTTATTTGGACCAATTGTCATAACAAGCCTAGGAGGTAGCAAATATGCCTTTGTAATTGTGGATGACTATAGTAGATACACTTGGACCTATTTTTTGGCTCATAAAAGTGATTGCTTCAAATGTTTCTCTAAATTTTGTAAACTCACTCAAAATGAAAAGGCTTTATGATCTCATCAATTCAAGTGATCATGGAGGTGAATTTCAAAATCATGACTTCCAAAATTTTTGTGAAACAAACGGATACAATCACAACTTCTCTACTCCAAGAAATCCACAACAAAATGGAGTAGTAGAAAGGAAAAATAGAAGTTTGCAAGAAATGGCTAGAACCATGTTAAATGAATATAATTTACCAAAATATTTTAAATAAGCCGTGAATACGGCTTGCTATGTGATGAATAGAGTTCTAGTGAGACCATCCCTATCCAAAACTCCATATGAATTATGGAATGATAAAAACCCAATGTTTCTTACTTTAAAGTTTTTGGTTGCAAATGCTTTATTTTGAATGAAAAGGATGCCTTAGGAAAATTCGATGCAAAATCCAATGAAGGCATATTTCTTGGTTATTCTTCCGTTTCTAAGGCTTTTCGTGTTTTCAACAAGAGAACCTTACTTATAGAAGAATCTATTCATGTGGTTTTTAATGAAGTTTCGAATTTAAGAAAAAGATTTTGATGATGATTTTGGTCTTGATGATTTGAATTTGAATGAACCCTCTCCTCAAAATAACATCTTGGATGCATCTTCTTCCCAAACTTCCTTACCAAAGGAATGGAAGTATGTAGATGCTCATCCCAAGGAGTTAATTATAGGAGATGCATCGAAAGGGGTTCAAACTCGCTCTTCTTTCAAAAATTTTTGTGCTCATGCTGCCTTTCTTTCTCAAGTTGAACCAAAATGCATTATTGATGCCCTAAAAGATGATTCTTGGGTTATCGCAATGCAAGAAGAATTGAATCAATTTGAGAGGAATGAGGTATGGAAGCTTGTTCCTAGATTCTAATGACCACTTAGTTATTGGTACTAAGTGGGTCTTTAGAAACAAGCAAGATGAATGCGGTATCATGGTTAGAAACAAGGCTAGACTAGTGGCCAAAGGTTTCAACCAAGAAGAAGGTATCGATTATGAAGAAACCTTCGCTCCGGTGGCAAGATTGGAAGCCATTAGGATGCTCCTTGCCTATGCTAGTAGTAAAGATTTTAAATTATTTCAAATGGATGTCAAAAGTGCATTCTTAAATGGTTTTATTTCCGAAGAAGTTTATGTTGAACAACCACCCGGATTCGAAAACTCTCTATTTCCTAACCATGTGTTTAAGCTAACTAAGGCCTTATATGGTCTTAAACAAGCCCCTAGGGCTTGGTATGAGAGGCTTAGTTCTTTCTTGATTTCAAATAATTTCACTAAAGGCAAGGTTGATACTACATTGTTTATTAAACATTTTGAAAACAATTTTCTTATTGTTCAAATTTATGTTGATGATATCATTTTCGGATCTTGTAATAAATCACTATGTGAATTATTTGCTAAGGATATGAGTGATGAATTTGAGATGAGCCTAATGGGAGAACTAAATTTCTTTTTAGGACTTCAAATCAAGCAACTAAGTAATGGTATATTTCTAAATCAATCAAAATACACATTGAAATTGTTAAAATGATTTAATATGGATGGATCAAAAGAAATTAGCACTCCTATGAGCACCTCCACTAAATTAGATATGGATGAAAATGGAGAAAGTTTTGATCAAAAACTTATAGGGGCATGATAGGTAGCTCGCTTTATCTCACGCAACCAGCGACATCATGTTCAGTGTAGGGCTATGTGCAAGATTCCAAGCTAATCCTAAGCTATCTCACTTGAAAGATGTCAAGAGGATTCTTAGATATCTTAAAGGGACCCCTAATCTTGGATTATGGTATCCAAAATCTGAAAATTTTAGTTTGAAAGCTTATGCAGATGCGGATTTTGGTGGATGTAAACTAGATAGAAAAAGCACATCCGGAACATGCCAATTTCTAGGACATGCACTTGTTTCTTGGACTTCAAGAAACAAAATTCTATTGCACTATCTCAAGCAGGTTTGAATATATAGCTGCTAGTGCATGTCTTTGTGCACAAGTTATCCGGATGAAAAATACACTAGAGGACTATGGAATCTACTTAAAAATATTCCTATAAAGTGTGATAACACGAGTGCAATTTGTCTAACTAAAAATCCAATCCAACACTCTCGCACTAAGCACATTGACATCAGGCATCACTTTATACGTGATCATGTAAGTAGTAGAAATGTCACTCTTGATTTTGTTGATACAAATCATCAATTAGCGGACATTTTTACGAAACCTTTAAATGAGGAACAATTTGATTTTATTAGAAGGGAATTAGGCATGCTAAACTGTCCAAGTAAGTAACCTTTTTTTGATGATGTCTTTTCTTGAAATTTTGTTTAAACTATGATTTACATCGATTTGATTCGGATTGTCCCATGGATTTATTCCTTTTGACTTCATCCCATCTCTGAGACTTTTAAAAAAATATATATAAAAAAAAGGGGGGGAAAACATTAAATCCGAATTGGTTTTTGTGCTCTGCTGTGTAGCATCACAGATCTGGCGGTGGAACCGCTGGGTAAGTCAGCCCCAGCGGTGGAATCGCTTCTTTGGCGGTAGTATCGCTTCTTTGAGTATAGTACTGGCAAGTGTAGTACCGCCTAACAACACCTGCTATAAAATGTGTTAGGGCCGACGGTAGAACCGCCCCCTAATCTGTGAACCGCCTCCTCACTCTTCCAAACTCTTCCAAACTTCAAATTGGTGTCATTTCTTCCTATCTAGAAGCCTAAGGAGGAGATTTTATCGTGATTCAAGCTTCCTACATCTCAAAGAACCAATCTAAGGTAAAACAGAATTATTTCTCTTTCATTTTCTTGTGAAGTTTCATTCCTTTCTTCAATTAATTTTCGATTATTCCTGAATAGAAATGGCTCCTAGAAGAACATCAAGAGACAAAGGAAAAAGGATGGAGGTAGATTCATTTGACCAATCCTTGTTTAAATCACAAGAAGCCTCCCTTAGATTTTCTGAATTTGGTTCTAGACCCATTCATAAAGGAAAGTATGTTGATTTGAATCAATTAGGAAACTTAGAACCTCTCATGTGGTTTGCAGACTTAGAGGCTTTACCTATTCTGCAAATTATTGAACCTATTTATCCACGTTTAGTTAAGTTGTTCTATGCTAATTTAACTGTGACTGATGATGGCTTGTCAACTTATCTTCTAGGTAATGAGATTCAAATATGTGATAATACTATATGCTCATTAATTGGAATTGTTGAAAAAGAGCTAGGATGTTATTTTCGGGGAAAATGGGATATGGACACAGTTGGTGCCACTCACTCAAGCTTTAGAAACTGTGTTTGCAAACCCAAATTTAGGAATAATTCCCAAGAGTTGTGAACATTTATTACCTTTTAACTCTAAAATTTTGCATCACATTCTAATAAGCATTGTTATTCCTAAGCAGTTTCATCATGATGAGATCAGTTTCACTGAACTAGGTACCTTATATTGGATCATGACTAGACAAAGACATTTTGTTTTGGTTACCTAATCAGCAAACACATGATAGAGGTCCTTTCTAAAGGATCAATGTTACCATATGGAGGTTTAATAACTAGACTATTGCATGCCCATAACATCTGCATTCCACCAGATGAAGAAGCAATACAAATCGAAAAGTTTAATATTATTAATGTTAAACTACTGAGACGACTTAGATGTACTATCGAGCATGGAATAGGGGTTAGGCAACCTAGGAGATGTGATATACCTCCCCGGCCAGTAGACCATCCCGAAACACCAGTCCTTAGGGGAAATGAATCTCCTCCTCCTAATCCTTTTGTTGCGGCTACATCGTGACATTTTCTCGCTCCATCTACTATCGACCCGATCATGAGAGAGTTAAATGAAGTAAAACTACAGCAAATTGAAATTTTGAAGGAAATGCGGAAGATGAACTTAAAGATCGATCACATGTATAGGCATCTTGGCATTCCTCCCGAGGAGTAGCTTGTCATTGTGTTTTCTTTTGAACGATGTAAACTTATGTTGTATGTTGACATTTATGTTGTATTCCTTACATCGTGACATCTTCTTGTTGACATCTATGTTGTCTTAACTTCATCTTTGTGTTATCTTACATCTTTTCGCCACTGCGTGGAATGGTTTTCGATTTTTCGATTTCCTTTTCCACATTTGTGATGTTTTCCGACCCTCCTTATTGTTATGATTCCCTCTGTTTCCTTTTGTTGATGACAAAGGGGAGAAATGATATGTACGCTTGCCATATGATATGCGTTGTCCAACATAAACTTAGTTGGGTTCTTGATATCATGTTTTTTGATTATGTATACTTCATTGATATCCTTGATATCTATTTTGAAATCTTGAAATTAAAATTAATTATGTTAAATTCAAAAATTGAATTCAAGCAATTTTTCTTTATGGCATATACATAGGGGGAGTTAAGAATAACTCCATCACCAATTGATTGTCATCATCAAAAAGGGGGAGATTGTTAAATCTCGGATTTTGATGATGAAATCAATTGGTGAAATATTTGTTCTAATCTCTTTGTTGAGATGAGTGTGCAGGAATAACTACGATGGAAAGAAAACATAACGTGATTTACCGAGGCCAAGTCCGTCGGGGGTTCAAGAGTTCATCGGAAGTCCGAGAGATTTTCGGAAGAGTTGCCGGAACCATCCAAGATCAAATCAGGGACTTGTCGAAGTTTTCGAAAGTCCATTTCAAAGATCGTCGAAGGTTCACGAAACTTCCGGGAAGATTCGGAAACCAGCCGAAGACTGGTTGAGCTTGCCCCTACTGTGTCAAGTTGAGATCTAAACAGGCCCCATTCGGCTCTGTCCGAATGGGGGCAAGCGGTGGAACCGCCCAAGCCTGGGGCGGTGGAACCGCCAAGCCTGGGGCGGTGGAATCGCCACCGGGCGGTAGCACCACCCAAGACACACACACAAAGCGGTGGAATCGCTATGCGGGCGTAGCACCGCCAGACATCGACGGCGGTGGAACCGCTGGTGGCGGTGGCACCGCCTTGGCCACCGGATCGAGCGGTAGCACCGCCGCTCGGGCGGTGGCACGCTTCAGACGCCGATCAAAGATCGACACACAGCGGTGGCACCGCTTTGACCACAGAAACTCGGGAACTCCAAGTTCACTTAGAATTTGGAGCCCAATTTTAAATCCACTTTGGATCTATAAATACCCTTTCTCAGCTGAAAGGGTACCCTTTTGAGCAAGAAAAAGTTTGAGTCTTGAGCTTTTGAAGAGTTTTGAAAAGTGTTGTATTCTTTGCTAAGTGTTCACCTTCTTCTGCTTCTTGAGAGATCTTGTACAAGTGTGAACATCTTGTAAAGGGTTGTAAAAAGGGGTGTTTGATCCTTCCCCTTCAAAGGACTTGCTAGTGGAAGAGCGGAGCCTCATCGCAAAGGCTTCAAGAGTGGATGTAGGTCATTTGACCGAACCACTATACATCATTGTGTCCTTAAATGTGTGAGTGTTTATATTTCTGAAATCATTTCATTTCTTGGCTACAAGTTCATAGTTAGTTCCTTTTCACAAGCAATTACTTTCAAGTTCTCTTTCGTAGAATCGAATTCTTCTACGAACTTGTGTTTCTTTGCGAAATCAGTTTCAAGAATACGAGTTTAATCCGCTGCACTAATTCACCCCCCCCCCCTCTTAGTGCCTTTTGATCCTTTCATTCATAGCCTTTTTGCATTTAAAGAAAATGATCTTTTCTCTAAGTCCGACCATTCGTTCATCGGTTTAGAGAGAAGTTGTAAACTGTTTTCAATAATGTTCCATAAATCCAAATCCATTGAAATCAAGAAAACTCTCATTTAAGTTTTCCAATATGTGTAGTCCGAACTATTAAACAACGGTGGATGAAAAATCGAAAAGCTCTCTTGAAAGCCATGAAGAGCCATTTCTTATGGGTGTAAATTCGAATGAGAAATAACTTGGCTCTGATACCAATTGTTAGGGATCGAGCGGCACTAAGAGGGGGGGTGAATTAGTGCAGCGGATAAAGACGATAGATTTTCGACGATTTAAACCAACTTTGAAAACTTTGTACGAAAAGAGTAAACGTTTCGATTAAAACTGTTTCGATTGAGTTTTAACTTGAAAGCATACGTAAGAAGGAGACAATGAAGTAGAGCATCAAAGTGAAGATGGTTTGCAGTAATGTAAATGACAATAAGATAAACGCAAATTGATTTTATAGTGTTTCGATCATCCGACCTACATCCACTCCCGATTTTTCTTTGCTTGAGGCCACCGGCTTTCCACTAAGTATTCTCCTTTCAATGGGTGAGGATAAACTCCCTTACAACTCCTCTCCTTTTGATGGGTTTAGGAGATAACCCTTACAAGTACTCTTACCCTCTCTCTTGGACTAGAATACTCTTAAAATTTAGAGGGAAGATTTGACACACTTTCAAGAGAGTTTCCCCCTTCTTTTTTCAGTTCTAGACACACTTTCATCCAAGAATATGAGAGGTATTTATAGCCCTAAAGAGGATTCAAATTTGGTCTCCAAATTTGAATTCTTTTTGGGCTTCTCGATGTTGGCGGTGCTACCTCCTATCAGTGGTAGTGCCACTGCCTATCAATTGTCAGACTGACACTACACTGGGCGGTTCCACCGCCCAAGGCAGCGGTGCCACTGCCCACCCTCTCGGTTGTTGGGCAGTGCCACCGCTCAGCCTGGGGCAGTCCACCGCCCACCACTTGGCTGCTAGGCAGTGCCACTGCCCAGCACTTTTCAGCACTTCGGTTTGGGCCTAAAACTCAGCCCAAACTGGTCCAAATCAAGCCCAAATTGGCCGAAACTTGGTTTATATGATTAATACCTAATCCTAAACCAAATTATGTGCTAAATACAAATTTAAAGATATTTTCTAAGCTATTATAAAGTCCGATAAGTTAAGACTTTTTCTAGTGAGCTTCCGGCAAACTTTCAACGGTCTTCCAACGAACCCTCGAAAACCATTCTATAGACTCCCAGCAAGCTCCCAGACTTCATGATGATCTTGGCAAGTTCTAACGAGCTTCATTGGCAAGCTCCAATCTTTCTTAGCAAGCTCCGCGAACTTCCGACGAACCTTCCGGCGAACTTCCGAAAACCCTTCGGCAAGCTCCCTACTCATTCTCGATCGGTTCCGACAACACTCCCAATGAATCTTCGGACTTCCGTCGAACTCTCGAACTCCCAACGATCCATCATACTTGTCTTCCAGCACTTTGTTTCGCTTTACGTCTTTATCGTCATCATAGTTAATCCTGCACACACACAAACAAAAACTCTACTTCGATCTAGACAGTTATTACAACGCGAATTGACATTCAGTTGCTTGGCACGTCATTGGTCGGCGCTTCATCCAATTCTTCGGCACATCGTCCTCTCTTGCGATCTGTTGCCCAATCGGAGGTTGACCTCCGCAACCTCGATATCCTTAGCGCAACATGCTCTTCTTAGCCCGATGCCTGACGTATAAAGCCTTCTGCCGATTGTCGACCGAACCTCCGGCTCGACATCCAATATTCTGACGTGATCACCTCTGGTGCAACGTCAATTCCTCCAGCGTCAACTGTCTAATCCTGATCGATAGTAGACCTGCATAACTCAAAACGCAGTTAGACCATAAAACACAATCAATTAGTTTCATCATCAAAATCCGAGATTCAACACCTACAACCTTTTACAAATAGTTTACTCTTTTACAGATTTTTCACAAAGAAAGATGGAGGTAAACACTTAAGCTATTTGAAACAAGATTTTGCTATAGCTTTAACTTAGTTTTCAACTTTTCAAAAGGGTGTTTTCTTAGCTGAGAAAAGAGGAATATTTATAGACTCAATTGGCTTTAAAAAATGGAGCCAAAAGGAGTCCCATCACGAGTTTACCGGGTACTGGCGGTACCATCGCCTAACAGAGTCCTCAGGCTCTGTGGTCTGGCGGTACCACCGCTTGCCAAGCATTAAAGTCGACGATATCACCGCTAACCTAGGGCGGTACCACTACCCAGAGCACTTGGGAGTTCGGTCCTAGGGCGATGCCACCGCCTGGGTCTAGCAGTGCCACCGCCAAACTGTTCCAGTAAGGCTGAATAGGCCCTAACTTCAACCCAAATCAGTCCAAATAAGGCCTAGTTGGCCCCTACAAGGGTTAAATAGGATTATTACCTAATACTTACCCTAATTACGTGCTAACTATGAAATTAAAATATAATCCTAAGCAAATTAACAACTGACAATGTTGAGTCTTCTTTTGACAAGCTTTCCGGCGAACTTCCGGTGGACTTCCGACAGACCCTCGGATTTCTTCTAGTGGACTCCCAGCAGGTTCCCAGACTTGTGGTGAGTTTAATGAATCTTAGGCAAGCTTCCGAACTTTCTCGGTGAGCTCTGCGAACCTCCGACGATCTTTCTGGTGAACTTCTGAAACCTTCGACAAGTTCACGATTCTTTTTCGGTTGGTTCCGACGGTACTTCTGACGATCCTTCGGACTTTCGATGGATGCTCGAACTCCCAACAACTTGACTCCGATAATTTGCTTTATATCTTCAAGCTATCATAGTTAATCTTACACACTTATCTCAATAATATGGATTAGATCAAATAACTCATTAATTGACTTTATCAATTGTTCCATATTTCACCAAAGCCTTGGTAAAAGAAATATTTTTTAAAAGATAACTTAAATGTTACAACCCTTTTGAATTATGGGGTGTGGTAAAACTAATTCAAAAATGGTTATTGTTCATCCGTTCTGGAATAGTTAAAAGTTTGATGATTTCTCGAAACAGTTTCGAGATCTCATGTAACGAGGTTGTTTTATATTTTTTATGATTTTTAAAAGCTTGTAAATATCTTTCTTTCGTTCCTATAAATAGGTGCTGATAGATTAGTTATCCACACTAGTGATTGAAGTACCTCTTCTCCACTTTAATATAAGAAGAAGATGAGGTTCCGTCACTAATGATAATAATATTTGTTCTTGTATCATGTCTAGATAATTGCATATTTAGCTGGATATCTTGTAACTGACAAATAAATAAATAAATTACCAATTAAACAGATCTTCAATTCAAGTACATAAAAAAGATAAGTTTCAATTGGTAAATATGAATATAGAACAATAAAAAAACATAAATATAAAGTTACAGTTGTGCGTATGCAGAGTTATCAATAGTTATATTTGATTATTGGTGATGTTTTTATTTTTTAATGAAAAGATGCTTAGCAAGTCATCAAAATTATCAAAAGCATAATTTTATAAATAAATTATTGAGCGAATTCTCAGCTCCAACTTTGAAAAATTTTAGTAGAACACTATTTTTTCTATAAATGATAATATTGCCCTTAGCCTTTATTGAATTCGCTATCGCTTTCGCCCTACATCGTCCTCATTGTGTATGTCTATAGCCTTTATGTGAGAAAAGAGGGGGCATGAGGGGCATTGCCATCTTTATGGACCCTATCAACTGTTGTTAGACTCATCCGTGTGCACACAGAGATGATAATATATCTGACAAGGGTCATTGGGGTCTAAGGCGGTGGTGTGGCTCTTGTGCCCCTCCTTCACATGAGGGTTGTAGGCGAGCACGATGATAATTTTTCTCAAAGTTAGAGATTTTTTTCAAAAATTTACCTAAGATTAAATTATTAATTTCAAAAACATGGTTCTTAGAAATATTAAGTTATTAAATATTTTTAAGATAATAATAATTGATTTTGGAAGTTAAGTTGTTCGATTCGCTCATAATCCTCATGTTAAACTAGTTTACTTGGTCGGTTTGACATCCCTGGTTCGATCCACCATCGACTTGACAAGGGGCACAGAAGAGAGGGATAAGTACATATTACCCCCTTTAGTTAACTATACTTAGCATCTTGGTTACTATATTTTTAAAAATACCATTTTGGTCCCTACATGTATGAAATGAAACATTTAACCCTAATTTTTCTTATGTCGTTAACTTCGTCGATGACAAAAATGGCACGTGTTGTCACATGCAAACAGAGTGAGAATAAAAAGGATAAAAATATAATTTTATTATCTTTTAAATTATTAATTTTATATAAACTTCTCGCCCTGATCAATTTGCTCCTCTCCTCTTTCCAACTTGCTCGCTTGTCGCACTTACTAGCACGTCGCTCACCCATTGTATCCGCTCACTCACCACACTTGCTCACCTGCTGCACTGCTAGCCTGTCGCACTTGCTCGCTCACCGCTTGTCTACCACACCTGCTCACTCACCACACTTGCTCGCCTACCACAGCTACTAGCCCACTGCTCGCTCGTTGTACTTGCTTACCTGTTGCTTGCCTATCACCCCTCTTTCCAACCTCATCGCTTGCCACCCCTATTTTCAATTTGATCGCTTATCGCCTCTCTTTCCAACTTGCTCGCCACCCTCTCACTTTCCAACCTGCTCGCTCGTTGCTTGCCATCTCATCATTTTCATCACTGTTGATGTAAAAACCCGAGCAGTATCAGATCTAATTATATTCAAATTGCATAGAAGAATATCAGACTCAACGTTAGAACCAGCCTTTTTTTTTTTTTTTTTTTTTTTTTTTTTTTGTGCCTTTGGAACCACATTGGTGTGGTTGCTTTGAGATATGGACTCAGAAGCATTTTCCTGAGGAATCCGAGAATCGCCCATGCCAGCACTCAGAGAGACTTCACCCGAAGTTTCCCTTTTCTGAACATCCAAAATTTGATCTTTCTATTTGCTTTCAAAAAGACTAATCGCCTCTTGGACACTCATCCTTATCATTATATTCTCAGGTTTCTTAGCTAGCTTGTCTAGTCCTTTATCGCTGCTACTGTTATCATCAGAATCCTGATGGATGTAATTCTTTCCCTGGCACGAAAGTAATTGAGGCTTTTAATGGTTAGTGAAGTAGACCTGCGAGACCCAGGCCTTCCTATTCCTATTCGTCGCATAGGAGAAGCAGACCTTCTAGGAGTGATAGATCTTATAACAAGTTGGCTTCTTTCAGTAAAAGTCTGATCTTCATCACTACACTCAGTGGAGTTCTCACTTTCTGTTGAGCTCCGTCACTCATCTTATGCAATTTTGACTGGAGAGATTAAAATGTTTTCAGATTTTGTTTTACTGAACTCTGGACTTGAGGAGTATACCTCCTCAGTAATGTTCTCGGAGGTGTTCCTTGTATCATCTAAGATCTTTTTTTCAAATGACAATTCAACCAGTGATGGATGCTTATGATGTTATTTTCATGGATCTGTACTTGCATGCTACACTATTATGAAGCTTTCCTAATACATAGACAAACTCACCAATCTCCTTCATGCAATGCAGTGAAAGCTTCAAAATTGTTAGGATTAAATGAACCATTCTCGATATTCTAGTGTACGATTAGGAATATCAAATAGAGATTTTTTGGACAGATTATTATGTTTCATATATGTAGCAAAAGGTGCCATTTCTGAAGGTACATAACTTCCAATAGAAATAAGAGATTGATAGGAAATTGCTACTGTTATAGTAAATTTTAATTAATTTTAAAATTTAATCAATAAATTCATATTGAAATCGTGATTAACAAAAAATACAAGCAAGGGTTATGAGTGAAGTAAATGAGTAAACAGTAACAAATCAAAGGTAAGAGAAGGAATGTAAATTGATTTATAATGGTTCAATTTTACGATCTATGTCTACTCTCCATAATTCTTCCCTTGAGGCCATCGGCCTTTCACTTCTAATCTTTTTTCTAACGGGTGAAGATCAATTATCCTTGTTACAACTTTTTTTCTTTTAGTAGACTTAGGAGAGAACTCTCACACTTGCTCTTTTACAAGATCTCTCACCTCCTATAACTTAAAATCACTTCTAAATTCAAAAAGGAGGAAGAGACTCAAGCAATGTTAAAAAAGAGAGCTATAATGCTTCACAAACTTAGAGTTTGATGCTTTATCAACCAACCCTTAATAGGGTACTTATAAGCCCCAAGAGGCTTCAAAATGGAGTAAAAAATTTTAAATTCTCGAAAATTTTGGGGTACAAGTGGCTCTACCATTAACACATGGTGGTACTACCATTGTAACTTTTGAAGTCATAATTTTGGACTTTAGGGTAGTACCACCATTGAAAATTTTGAATTTTGGATGGTACCATGCTACCCTAGACAGTACCACCCCTACATAAGCGATATCATCGTCGATAGCATTGATAAGCATTATTTGTGCTTATCAGCGGACTAAGACGGTACCATCGATTGGGCCTTTATCACTACCTAGGCCAACTCAAGGCAGCAGTTTTGGACTTCTAACAAGCCCAATTCGGTTTGGGTCCAAGCCTATTACCTTTCTCAATATGTTGGCATGGTTTCGACTCAATACCTATTGGGATCAAAATTGGTACTAAGAGAGGGGGTTGAGGGGGGGGGGGTGCGCGTGGGGGTGGGGGGTGGGTTGTGAATTAGTGCTTTCGTAAAAATATCAGTTTAGAAAACTTCATTCGATCAAAACTTTTGAGGATTCGATAAAGTCCATATCGAAAATGAGTTTAACTTGAAAATGACTGTAAGCGTAGTAAGTAAATCAGTTTGCAATATGAATGAAAAGCATTAAGTAAATACAAACTAGATTTATAGTGGTTCAGTCGTCCCGACTTACGTCCACTCCCGATTCCTCTTCACTCGAGGCCACCGAGGCCTTCGACTTCTACTAACGATATTCTTTCCAACGAGCGAAGATCAACTACCTTTATAACTCTTTCTTCTTTTCACAAGCTCATAAGAGAACCTTTACATCCCCACTTTTATAAAGTATCCCTCACACACCTCCCTTAGAACAACCTGTAAGCTCAAGGAGAAAGGACTCAATTTTCTTACAGAGTTTCATACTCTAAACCCCAAGTTTTCATCCTCTATTATTGTTATTCCAAGCAAGAATAGCTAGGGTATTTATAGGCCTCAAATGGTTTAAAAAATGAAGCCAAAATTTTAAACACCTTGGGATTTCAGGTTACTGGCGGTACCACCACCTGTGCTGGGTGGTACCACCACCTGCAGCACTGATACTGAGTGATACCACTGCCTAGTCTGGCAGTACCATCACTTGACATTGTCTCGGAGACTATGTCTTGGAGAATGAGCCACTGGTGATTCCATCGCCTATTCTGGCGATACCATCGCTTGACCCAACTTTTGGGTCATTGAATTGGCCTTCCTCTTAGCCCAAACTTTGGCCCAATTAGTCCCTAATTGAGTTGACTTAATTATATTTAGAACTAACTTAATTAGATTTCTAAACTACTTCAATCTATATAAATTATTACAAAGCATAAATCATATGCTGTCCGACATGTTATTGATTCTTCCGACACTTCGTCCGATCCTTCGGTGTATCATCCTCTCTTATGGCGTATTATCCAATCTAGCTTGATGCCTGAACTCATGGCATGAAGCCTTCTACTAGCACGTCGACCAATCTTCTGACATGTTTAACTCCGGCCCAACGTCTGATTCCTCCTACTTCAATCAATTTACCTCTCCTTAATCGAAGCTAGTCCTGCATTACTCAAAACGCAGATTAGATCATAAACTCATTAATTTATTTTATCATCAAAATATGAGATTTAATAATCTTTTCTTTTTTTATGATGACAACCAATTGATGACGAAGTTTAAACTAAACTCTTCCTATTAATATGTCATATTGATAGAACATTTGAAATTATAAAATCATGAATCATAGCAACATGTCATTACATTCATCATAAAATCATGCATAATCAAAAAATCCAAGTACATCTTATACATGATTATCATAACTTATACATCATTATCATATCTTCTCCCCCTTTGTCATTAACAAAAAGGAGAAATGCAACTAACAATTTTTAGACTTACAAGCTAGCAAAAAAAAATTTTGAGATATGCAAAATAGCAAGCTTCTTCTTCAAATGTGCAAGCTAGCAAACTGTCTTTTTTTTTAGATGTGCAAGCTATCAATTTTTAGAGATGTTCAAGATAGTAATTTTGCTTCCTTTGCAATGTGTAAGCTAACAAGTTTTTCTCCTTGAAATGTGTAAGCTAGCAATACTTTCTCCTCCTTTGTCATTGTCAAAAGGGAGGGAAAAATACAATGTTATAATTCTTTTTCACTTTATGTTAATTTTTAAATCATGATAAAAATTAATAATAAAGATAAATTTACATTAATGATTCAATCATATCATGAGGTATATAAATCATAAATACAAAGGAGTATTGAATATAAGAGAAAAATCAATTTATGTATATAATGTTCTAAGCATCAAAGTATATTTTCTCAAGTTGTGGATATCGAAAAATCAAGAAAAAATAACTTATGATTTATTTGGATAAATATTCTCTTTAATAAAACGAAAGAATCATGGTGAACAATATTGATTTATACAAAAAAATTGAAGTCATAATTATCAAGATCATGGTTTGTTTCCATATATCTCCTCTTTAATAAATACTAAAAAGAATCATAGGTGAACAAATAAAAGATCTCGATTCATGCATAAGAAATCTCAAGTCATTATTCATAAAAAATCTCAAGTAATAAGTGTAAGATTTGGATAAAACTCATTTAAATTCAAATCATCAAATTATCAAAATCACTTTTATGAGATTCAAGATGACATAAATAGATTTTTTAATTTCTTATTGAAAACTTGATAGGATAGAGAAATTTAAAAAAAAGCATTTCCTTTTTAGGTTCAATTTGTGTGATGCCCTAGTCTTTCATAAAAAGGCATCACATCATCATTTTAAAATGAAAAGCAATACAAAAATTATCAAGATAGACATTATTGCTTCTTGCATGTAATTGTCATAATCAAATTTTTAATTTTTCAAAATAACTAGAAAGAGAAGCATGATATTTTTTAAATAATATATATATATATATAATTTTTTAACTAATTTAAAATCATCAAGTAACTCATAAAATGCATCAAGTAATTTCATTGTAAGGTAAAGACATTTCGGGTGAGTCAACATACCTCTTCGTCGAAGGCCACCAAAGCGTAATTAGTAACCTCATTTTCAGATGCACTCTATTTGTTCCAAGTCACACTAAGTGTCTTTTTCTTCTTTTGTTACAAACATTTGCTTTTGAGGTGCCCCAATCGATTGCATTTATATCGATTGTATTTATAGCAAGTTATTATATTCTTTTTAAGTTCATTTTTATTTTTTGATCCTTGTTTTATGAACTTTTTAAATTTTATTGTTAGGAGTTCAAGATCATTATCATCATCATCATCACTTAGTTTTCTCCTAAATGGTCTTCTATTATTCTAAGTACCAAATCCTTCTTGTTCTTTGGAAGGTTATTCTCATGTTTATCATTTTTCAAATAAGTCATTTTATAACAACCCAATAAGTTCTTCAAGCGAAAAATTATTCAAGTTCTTTATCTCTTGTATTGTCATTACTTTTGAATCCTAACTTTTGGGAAGGGATCTTAGTATTTTTATTAATAAGATTAAAATTAAAAAAATATTTGCTAAGACTTTTTAAATTATTGATGACATCCATAAACCAAGTGTACATGTCTCCAAAGGTTTCGCTTAGTTCTATTCGAAACAACTCAAAACTATACATCAAAAGATTAATTTTAGAATCATTAACTCTACTAGTGCCTTCTAATCTTTAACTTAGATTAGAAGGTTATCATTTATTTAAATTCAAGCTTATCTTGATATAGCATATAGATAGGGGGAGTTCGTTTAAACTCCATCATCATTAATTATCATTATCAAAAAGAGGGAGATTGTTGAACCTCAGATTTTGATGATGAAATCAATTGATGAGTTTATGATCTAATTCGTATTCTGAGATAAGTGATATAGGACTAACTTCAATCAGAAAAGGTAAAACAATTAAAGCAAGAAGAATCAGACGTTGGGACGGACTCAGAATTCGGGCATCGAGCCAGAAGAATCAGACGTTGTGCCAAGACCAAATGTTGTGAGAGTTAACATGACCGATGGATCGGGCGATACATCGAAGGTTCGAACGATGCGCCGGAAGTTCACCGGAAGCTCGATGAACTAATGACATGCTGGATAACTTAAATTCTTATCTTGTAATTGTTTAGGTCTTAACTGTCATAGTTAGGTCTTAAATTGATTAACCATGCTATCTCAATTAAGAGCCCATTGGGCCTAAATTGAGACGAATTTGAGCCCATTGGGAGGCTCATTCAGTAACCCATAGATTATGTCAAGTAGTGGCACCGCCAAACTGGCGGCGGAACTACTTATGAGTTGGAAAAATCAAAAGTACACTTTTTCAAGCTGTAGAATATGGTACCACCCAATGTCAATCTACAAGCGGTGGCACCGCCCAGACTTGGGCAATGGTACTGTCAGTAGTTAATGATGTAGGTGATGGTATCGCCCATACCTAGAAGACCTAAAAATTTAAATTTTGGCTTTATTTTTGAAGCCATTTGAGGCTTATAAATATCCGACTCGTTCTTGCTTGAAGAGGCACAAAAAGAGAACAAAAAGTCTTATGATTTTAAGTTATAAAATTATGAAAATGCTAAGTATCCCCTCCTCTTTAAGTTTTGGGCTTATTATAAGAGAGCTGTGAGACTTGTAAAAGGTTCTCCTTCTAAACCTGTGAAAAAAAATAGAGTTGTAAAGAGGGTAGTTGGTCTTTGCTCATTGAAAAAAGATCGTTAATAAACGTTGGTGGCCTCGACGAAAGAGAAATCGGGAGTGGACGTAGGCCGCGATAACCGAACCACTATAAATTTAGTGTGCAATTTTTGTTCTACTTTTTATTATCATTGTTTATTGATTTAACGGTCTACTACTTATTATTACTTGCACTCTACGTTTAAACATCTTTTCGATACATGCTTTATCGAATGAAATTTTTAATCGGAGATTTTTACAAAGCATTAATTCACCCTTAGTGCCGATATGATTATAACACATCTCTACCAAGTTGGATATAGATAATGAAGGAGAATGCTTTGATCAAAAGACTTATAGAGTTATGATAGGTAGCTTGCTAGATCTTACTGCAACTAGATCTGATATAATGTTTAGTGTTAAGCTTTGTGTTATATTTTAATCCAATCCTAAACAATCTCATCATAAAGCAGTAAAAAAAATTTTAGGTACTTAAAAGGAACTCTTAATTTAGGATTATGGTACCCAAATCTAAAAATTATGATTTAATTACCTATGCTGATGCTGACTTTGCAGGATGTAAGATTGATAGAAAAAGTATCTCTAGAATATATTAACTTCTAGGTCATGCACTTATTTCTTGGTCTTCTAAGAAACAAAATTCTATTACAGTAACTATACTGAGGCTGAATATATAGTAGTAGGTGCATGCTGTGTATAAATTATTTGAATGAAAAACACTTTAGAAGACTATGGACTTTACTTAAAAAACATCCTTATAAAATGTGATAATACTAGTACAATTTATTTAACGAAGAATTCCATTCAACACTCTAAAACTAAACACATAGATATTCAATATTATTTTATTAGGGATCATGTCAATAATCATGATATATTTTTAGATTTTATTGACACAAAACATCAATTAGCAGATATTTTTACTAAATCATTGAATGATGAATAATTTGATTTTATTAGAAGAGAATTATACATGTTGAATCTTTCAAACACATGAATTCTTCTCATATTATTTTTTTAAATATCTTGATATTTCGATATTTATGATTTGAAATTTCTTTAGTACTTAATCTCCTATGTTTCTTTCTTTTTGCTAAAGAGGAGGTTTTTTCAAAATGAATCATGATCTTTCTCTTGATTTCTTGATATTTTTGACTTGAGATTTCTTTTTCAAAGAGGAAATTTATCCAAATCATGATCTTGATTTCTTGGTATTTACAACTTGAGATCTATTTATTTTATTTGACTTCTTTGTATTCATGACTTGTATACCCCATCATCAAATGATTTGAACTTATCATTTATATTAATATCTTGCATTGATAGCACCATAAATCCATGATATCCTTCTCTTCTTTTTTATGACAACAAAGGGGAAGAAAAATAAGTAGTAGCTTACGAAGAGAACCAAAAAATTGCTAGCTTGTATATTACAGAAGAGAAGTAATAACTTGCTAGCTTGCACACTTCAAAGAGAAGTAAAAATACTTGTATATTTCTCCTTTTTGTTGATGACAAAGGAGAAGAATGATACCAAAGTCGAATGCACTCTTTGATATTTTGTACTCTTTGATGTTTTGTACTCTTTAATATTTTGAAATTATTATCCACCTTGATGATTTGAAATTATGATGTATATAATGATTACTTTGATTTTTTGATGATGCATATGATGTATGCAATAATATGCATATAAAGTAAGTAATGATTATTTGTTGCATATGATCATTATGGTTCATGAATAAAACTGCATATTATCATATTTCAAAATAGCATATAGATAGGAGAAGTTTAGTTAAAACTTTAATATCAATTGGTTGTCATCATAAAAAAGAGGGAGATTATTCAATCCCAAATTTTGATGATGAAATCAATTGATAAATTTATGATTAATAAGCATTTGAGAAAAAGTGACGGACAAACTTTGATTATGGAAAGATAAATCGATTGAAGCAAGAGAATCAAACGTTGGGTCAAAGTGGATCATGTCAGAGATCGAGTATCAGGCTAGAAGAATCAGGCATTATGCTAAGAAGATTGGATGTTACAAGATGTCAACATGCTGATGGATTGGGCAATACGCCGAAAGAAAAGATGATGCGCCAAAAGTTCAAATGAAATGCCGGATAAATTAATCACATGCTGGACAACATAGGATTCATGATTATAATCGTTTGTGTCTAGATCAAAGTAGTTTAAGTATCTAATTGAGTTAGATTTATGTGTAACCATATGGGCCAACTCAATTAAGAGCCTATTAGGCTTGAATCGGAGGTAAATTAGGCCTATTGGAAGACCAATTCAATGACCAGAAGTTAGATCAGGCAGTGGCATCACCAGACTAGGTAGTGGTACCACCTATTAACTAGAAAGTATGAAATATACTTCTCTAGAAATCCCAATGATAGTACCATCTAGTGTCAAGTGATGGTACCGCCCAGATAGTCTTCGAAACTATATTATGTGATGGTACCACTAGAGCCTAGTCTCCTAGGCTATGGTAGGTGATAGTATCGCTCAGAATTAGCAGTAGTGCCGTCCAGCATTGGCGGTAGTGCAGCCAGTACCCTAAAAACCCGAGATGAGACTTTTTGGCTCAATTTTTTTAAGCTATTTGGAGCCTATAAATACTCTACTCACTCTTGTTTGAGATAGCAAAAATTGTGAATAAAAAAGCTTGTGATTCTAAGGTGTAAACTCTTGAGAAGTATTAAGTGTTCCCCTCCTCTTTAAAGTTTAGAGTTCATTCTAAAGAAAGTATGAGTCTTGTAAAGGTTCTCTCAAAACCTGTGAAATGAAGAAAGAGTTATAACAAAGGTAGTTGATTTTTGCCTGTTAAAAAAAGATCGTTAGTGAAAACTGATGGCCTCGAAGGAGGAGGAATCGGGAGTGGACGTAGGTCATGATGACCGAACAACTATAAATCCGATGTATATTTCCTTTCGTGCTTTCATTACTATTACTTACTAATTCAATTATTCCCAACTATTACTTATACTCTTAAGTTTAAACATGCTTTTGATATGGTTTCATCGAATGAAATTTTAAAATCAATTCTTCTTTTCAAAAGTACTAATTCACTCCCCCTCTCAGTGCTATTATGATCCTAACAGAAGTTACTCATGAAGGCATAAATAGAGTTAAAGAATATAAGATTAACCTCTTGGTACATAGTTATGAATTATTTAGAATGAAGCCAAGTGAAAACATTGATAATATATACACTCGTTTTACGGATGTTGTCAATGGTTTGAAAGCTCTTGGTAAATGTTATACTAATCTTAAACTCATTAATAAAATTTTAAGATATCTTCCAAAGAGTTGGGATCTAAAAATAATTGCTATTCAAGAAGCAAAGGACTATAATAACTTCATCTTGAAGAACTGATAGGGTTCTTAATGACCTATGAAATGATTTGCAAGACAAATGACGAACATGAGGACAACCTTCTAAAGAACAGGAAGGATATTATACTTAGAACTCAAGAAGACTACTCGAGCGAAAACTTAAGTGCTGATGATGACATAGAACATTTTATAAGAAGATTTAAAAAATTTACAAAAAAGAACAAAACTAATTCTATAAAACGAGAATCTAAAAATAAAACTAAACTTTAAAAAGATACAATCATTTATTATGAATGCAAAAAGCCAAGTACAACTAAAGAATAAGCTACCAAAAAAGAAGAAAGAATTTAAGGCAATATAGGATGAATCAAATGCATCATAAGACAAAGAGCAAACCAATGAAGATAAAGTGGTGAACTACGCATTGATGACTTTCAACGACGAGGTGTGTGACTCACTTAAAATCTCCATATCTTATGATGAATTACTTGATGTATTTCATGATTTATATGATGAACTTAAAATAGTTAGTAAGAAATATAAATTGCTAAAAAAGGATCATGTTTTTCTTTCTAATGAATTTGATAAATTAAAAAATAAGTATAATAATTGATTATTAATATCTTGCACTAAATGTGAAGAATTAGACTCATTCAAAAGAAAAAAAATATGATATTACAATAAATATTAAAAAATTAAAAATTAAAAATAAATTATTAAACATGATTCTTGCTAACTAAGGTCATGTACATGGAAAGAAAGGAATCGGCTTCGTGTGTAGTAATATTCAACAAAAGCCAACTATATTTGTTAAAGGACTTACATTATATGTTCCTCATAAAGTTAAATATAATTTTTATGGAAGATACAGTTATTATACTAATAAATATTCATTTAAAAAAATATAATTTTTATAAATTAGTTTGGGTTCCTTAAAGAACCATAAATGATTTGATGCCAAAAATTAAGATAGGTAGATCTAACCATGAGAGACCCAAAGTTAAATGGGTACCTCAAGCAAACTCCTTTTTCTTATGAGTATATCTTCAAATAAGACCTAGGAGCAAGAGATAATATCTTGATAATAGATACTCAAGGCATATGTCCAGAGATCCAACACACTTCTCAAAGCTCACTAGCCGAAACAATAATAATAAAGAAAAAATCATTGACATTAGCACCATTGGTAACAAATTAAATCTTTTGATTGAAAATGTTCTAATAGTTTAAAACATTACTTATTATATGATAAGTCATAGAAAATTAAATTTGAATCAAATGCTTGCACTATAGAGATACCACATAAAAATAAATCTATGATCGCTTTAAGGAGCAATAATGGTTATACTATTAATCTTGATGATTATCATGACGAAACTTATTTTTTGGTTTTAAACGATGATGTATGGCTTTAGCATAGAAAACTAGGGCATACTAGTATGAGATTAATCGCACAAATTGAAACTAAAAAACTTGTAAGAGGAATGCATTGTTTTTATTTTTTTCTCTAGCTCTAAAGCTTATCGAGTTTTTTTTAAGAGATCCTTATTAATTGATGAATCTATTATCTCTTGAACTAAGAAAATAATTTTGATAATGATTTTAGATTTGATAAATTGAATTTGAATTTGATTTCTTCTCTCAAAAGCAACTTGACATATTCACTTCCAAAGAACCCTTACTCAATAAATGAAAATATATAGATGAATATCCTAAGGAGCTAATTATTGAAAATATATCGAAAGATGTTTTTCGTTAAAAAATATTTATTCAAATGCATGAATCTAGAACATTTTACTATTTCTTCTCGTATAATTATTCCTTTTTACTACGAAGGAGATTTATCCAAACAAATCATGATTATTTTTTCACTTGATATTTATAAATTAAGATTTATTTTATATGAATCAAAATCTTTTATTATTTGTTCTCCTGCGATTCTTTTTTACTATTTACTAAAGAGGAGATTTATCTAAATAAACCATGATATATCACTTAAGTTCTTGATGTTTATGACTTGAATTTTATTATGTATAATTTCTTTGTATTTATGACTTGTATACCTTATGTTATGATTGGACCATTGATGCAAAGGGAGAAAAATTGTACCATTATATTCTTCCCTTCTTTTTATGACCAAGGGGGAAAGAAAATTGATAGCTTGCATATTTCAAAGAGAAGCGAAAAACTTGCTAGCTTACACATTACAAAGAGAAGAAAAAAAAAATTGGTAACTTGCACATTGTGAAAAGAAACAAAAACTTGTTAGCTTGCACATTGCAAAGGGAAGCAATAAAACTTGCTATCTTGCATATCTCAAAGAGAAGTAAAAACTTGCATGTTTCTTTTTTTTTTTTTTTTGATGACAAAGGGGGAGAAGTTTATTGTACTCTGATAATTTTAAAATTTTGATTATTATGCATGATGATTTGAAATTATGATTACTTTGATATGATACATATGATGATATTTTAACCATGATGTGTTTCAACTTAAATTCAAAACTAGCATTAGAAGGCTATCATTTTTTGAATTAAAGTTTATTTTAATATGACATATAGACTGGGGGAGTTTAATTAAAACCTCATTATCAATTAGTTATCATCATCAAAAAGAAAGAAATTGTTGAATCTTGAATTTTGATGATGAAATCAATTGATGAGTTTATGAATTAATGAGCATTTGACAAAAATGACATAGGACAAACTTCGATCATGAAAGATAAATCATTAAACCAGGAGAATCAAACGTTGGGCTGGAGAGCATCATGTCAGAAATTGGACGTCGGGCCAGAGGATTAGTTGATGTGCTGGAGGTTAGACTTCATGCCATAAGTTCAGGCATCAGATTGGAAGAATCGAGTAGTGTACCAAGTAGATCGGATATTGCGGGAGGTCAACATATTGATTAGTCGGGCAATATACTAAAGGAAAGGACGATACGCTGAAGGTTTGGACAAAGTGTTGGATGAGTAAATGACATGTCGGATAAAGTAGGCTTCATGATTGTAACTATTGTGTCTTGATCGAAGTTATTTAGAGTCTAATTAAGTTGGTTTTAGAGTGTAACCAGGCTAACTTAATTAGAAGTCCAGTGGGCCTAAACTAAACCTAAATCAAGGTTGAATTGAGCCTATTGGAAGACAAGTTCAGTGACCTGAAGTTGGGTCAGGCGATGACACCACGAGACTAGGCGATGGTATCGACCATGAGTTGGAAAGTATAAAACATACTTTTTTGAAAAACCTGATGGTGGTACTACCAAGACAGACGATAGTACCACTAGGGTAGATGATAGTACCACTAGAATATAGTTTTTGAGAATGTGTCAAGCAATTGTACTACTAGAGCCCAATCTCCTAGGTTCCGTCAAGCGGTAGTACCGCCCAATGCAGGTGGTGATATCGCTAGTACTTTGAAAACCTAAGAATTTAAATTTTTGGCTCTATTTTTGAAGTCATTTGAGACCTATAAATAACTCACTCATGCTTGTTGGGTGTAAGAGTGAAAAGATAAAAAACTTGTGATTGAAAGTATTATAAGCTCTCTTATAAAGCGTTAAGTCCTCTTCTCCTTAAATTTAGAGTTTATTCTAAGGAAGGTGTGAGATTTATTATGAAAAAAAAAGATATAAAAGTTCTCTCCTAAACTTGTTTAAAGGAGAAAAGAGTTATAACAAAAATAGTTGATCTTCGCAAGTTGAAAAGAAGATTGATAGTGGAAGTCGATGACCTCAAGGAAAGAGGAATTGGGAGTGGACCTAGATCGGGACAACGGAACCATTATAAATCTGGCTTGTATTTTTTTCTATACTTTTCTTTGCTTTTACATACTGATTTAGTTACTCACTATTTTCACTCATATTTCAAGTTAAACACATTTTTGATTCAGGTTTTATCGTTCAAAATGAGTCCGGAAGTGCAAGATCATCAATGGCTGTTCTTGAAGTAAACTCTATGACATTAGTTTACATGCTTAATCTCTTTGCATATAAACTAGGTTGTGAAAGAAAAACTCATAATTTATGATTAGTTTGATAATTGGCTGCAAGATGGATCAGTTCTTAAGAGCTATGGGATGTATTAAACTAATTCCAAACCCAAAAAGAATTTGAGATAAAACTTTCTCTATCTTTAGCTACATGAAATAAAGCATAAGTAGACACTATATTAATAAGAAACAATAAAGTTTCTAAGCTGCCATTCTCACAACCATATGTTATAAATTCCACGGTAAAGCCTTTGCAAGAAATATTCTTTTTATTCCTCAAAAAATCATAAACTTGGCAAGCTAAATTCTTCTTTATAAGAATCAAAATATAGGGAATCCGCGTGAGATAACATCCTTATCTATGACTCTTTTATACAAACAAAATATCACCACTCAAATAATTTTCTAATCCATTAGCTATGTAAAAGTAGAAGGATCGAGGATAAAGTCTAGTTGGTGAGTAATATAAAGATAATAAACCATAAATATAAAATTTTTCATTTTTAAATGACGTATATCGACTATAAAATCTCGACGGTATTGTACCAAAAAAGGTCGAAGAACTCATTGACCTTGGTGAATAGCGAGAGCACCATGATGCCTTGATCGTTGCCATTCTCTAGATTGAATTACATACGAGACTTCCACATAGAAATGACTTTATATTCTTCTCCACTCTTGCAGAAGTAAAGATACACATGATATACACAGGCAACAAGCTTCACTTACGATTATGAAGCCATCGTCGACCAGGGTGGGGATGATGAGATGAACAATGAGGCCATCGTCGATTAGGGCAAGGATGATAAAGCGATGGGTGAGCAAATTGAAAAGAGGGGCGACGTGTTAGTAGGTTGGAAAGAGAAGTAGTGGGCGAATAGGTGCAATGAGCAAGTTAGAAATAGAGGCAATGGGTGAGCAAGTACGACGGGCGATTAGGTTAGAAAGAAGAGTAACGAGCAAATAGGTGCGACGGACAAGTGACAAGCTAGTAGGTGTGGTAAACGAGTTACGGACGAACGTGTTAGAAAAAGGAGAGAAGGAGAAAATCTTTTAGAGCGAAAAATTTATATAAAATTAATAATTTAAAAGATAATAAATTATATTTTTTTGCTTTCTATTGGTATCTTTTTTTTGCACGTGATATTTTTTTCACGAAGTTAATGACGTAAGAATTGAGTTATATATATATATATATATATATATATATATATATATATAATTAAGCATAGGGAGATCTTAACTGTAATATGTGATTACCCCATGGGAGATGGATAAGGCGGCGACGACGACGGCGGCGGGATTTCGACGCTGCTAGTTGAATCCATGGCCACCCCATCACGATCGCTCACAAAGGATCCATCACGAACCCTCTCCGGCTGCAAGATCTCAAAGCCTCTCTTTGCGTCGGCATTGTTGGTTCTCGATTCCATCTTGGTTGCCCTCATCATCGCTTACGTCCCTTGTAAGATACCCGAGATTGCCTTTCACCCTCTTCTTTCCAGTTCTTTGGTGATGCCAACGTTTGATCTTTGCGTTTGATTCTGCCCCCTCTGTTTAGATACCAAGATTGATTGGGATGCGTACATGTCCCAGGTGATGATTCCTTTTAACCCTAAGTAGATTTTGTCGGATTCTGTAGCGTCTGCTTCATTTTACGGGGGGTGTCCTAGAACAGGTAGATGGGTTTCTCGGAGGAGAGAGGCATTACACCAAACTGAAAGGGGACACGGGGCCGTTGTTATATCCAGCTGGGTTTCTTTATGTCTACTCTGCTATCAAGTTCCTAACTGGCGGGGAGGTCTTTCCTGCTCAGGTGTGATCTTGATGGACCTCGCAAGATTTTTCTTTCAAGAAAAATTAATTGCCTTTCTTTTTTTACTTTTATTTTGAGTTCATTCACCAAGATTCGTTAAGATTTCGCTATATTCAGAATTCTTAGAAGTGCTCATCTCGTTATGCGTGATTGATAGTTGTGTAATTTAAGAGTTTCTCACATCTATTTTATCAAATGTTTGTGTAGTTGCTCCTTTTGTATGCTGAGTATTAGGCCCCATGATGTGTGTGATACTTAAGCAAGTTAAGATGGAGGATCATCCTATGTAGGTTCTTGTAGTTGATAGAGAACTAATGTTGGAGATAACATGGAATGTTGCTCATGACTTCTGAATTGAACAAATGATGCACAAGACATACTGGATCTTTCTTGTTTTCTTTGTTTTAGCTATGTCGATGCAAGTTGGCTTAGAGGCTCTAGTTATTTCTAGGATAAATGTGTATAACCATTATATTTTACTGCAAGCGTTTAAACAAATATGAACTGTTATGTCATGTTAAAAGTAATAGAGTAAATATGTATGCAGTCATGTTAGGAGATAGGAACAACCAAAATGTATGACCAGAATATTATATGTGAATTTTCTCCAAGGTTAATCATGTTTGCTTGTTTAACATACTGCTAGAATGGAAGCTGCAAAAATTCACTACATTGATTGTCTTAGTTCTTACATGTCAAAACATTAAAAAATCAGTATGTTGATTAATCTGGTTCTTTTTTATTCTTTGCCCTTTTGCAGATCCTGTTTGCCATTCTTTACATAATTAATCTGGGGATCATTTTTTTGTATATATAAAGACTGATCTGGTATGACAAATTTATCAGATTTTATCATAAGTAGATATTTATAGCACTATTTTTCTATGACTAATACAAGCTGTCTCACATTTTCTTCATGTATGTAAAGGTCAATCTGGTTGGAGTTTACAGAAGTTTATTGTTTTCTGTGATAAATACAAGTTATTTTATGTGATAAATACAAGTTATCTCACTTCTCTCAATGGAGCATGTTTCTTCGGACGCTTTTATGTAGTATGTGATCCATAATACGAATGAGTTTATTTATGCTGGCTTGGTAATTCAAGTGCTGATTATGAGACACACACTAAAGGATTGAGAGTTGTATGACTTCGTTGATTCAAGTGAAAATGATAAGAACCTTCTGGAAATCCCCTGATAACATGAAAATAATGTCAAAAATAACCATTTAAGTGGATTTTAATCACGAATAAAGGGGTCTAACTTTGTTATCTAACACTTGAATGGCTCCCTTTTTAAAAACAGATTTTAATTTGTTCATATCTTTAAAACACTATTGCTTGATCAGCCTATTCTTTAATTATTGTGGCAGCTTCCATGGTGGGCTCTTGCTTTGCTTTGTTTGTCAAAGAGAGTCCATTCGATCTTTATTCTTCGTCTCTTTAATGACTGTTTTGCAATGACCTTGCTTCATGCTTCTCTAGCTTTGCTTCTATGTCAACAATGGCATCTGGCTTTGACCATTTTCAGGTACTTATTCTTCTTTTTAAAATCACTAAAATATCAGAGACAGTAACAAACTAAGTTGTTTAGTTGATATGATGGCTGAGGTTTTAATTTTTCTACTTATCTTTTCACCACAGTGGAGCTGTGTCAATTAAGATGAATGTGCTTCTTTATGCACCACCTCTATTTCTCCTCATGTTGAAGATATAGTGTATGCTAATAAAGTTGCATTTATTATATATCATGTTGTTTAAAATTGTGCTTAATTTACAGCTAGTTGTTATGCCGAATATTGTGTTGTAGGCTTTGATGTTAAGGGTGTCTTCTCTGCCTTGTTTGGTGCTGCATTAGTGCAGGTATGCATCTATCTATTCTTTTTGCTTCATTACCTAATACCACATACTTCAAAATCCACCTTTCTTAGCGCTACCTCTGCTTCACATGCTATTGAAATTTGTTTGACCCATAAAATGTTTATATTAGTATTGGATTTATAGGGGCTATTTGATTGCTAGTAATTAGTTTTGCCAAGAATTTGAAATACACTGGAATCAGGAATTACACATTATTACAAATATTTATTTGGTTTGCCTTGATTGTAGTTGTAAATTGTAGCTATTTCATTTAGTTGGTCAATAGGAGCTGGAAGTATAGGTTTGTGTGCATGGCAGGAGAGGTGGCAGTGCTTGGAAGAATGGTAATGCTTAGAATGACTGGTGGAAGGTACAGGGGTGGTTGGAATGGGTGGCAAGGGAACAGTTGAGAGAGGTGGTGGATGTGGTGGTGCTGAAGTTGCAATTGGCTTTCATTTCCACATACATTTGTTAAGCCATGTGAAACTGGAACTTCAGGGGCATAAGTTGCATCTAAGGTTGTGGGCATATGTGTCAATGTGATCAACCAAATACCATGGGAAATATGTGCAACTTGGATGACTACTATCATATTACTCTTCTCTACTTCTCTATTATTCTTGTGAATTAATCTGATTTGTAAACTTATTCTTGTGCAGTAATATGGCATTTGTTTTAGCACACATTTAAGAGGGCAAGCCATAGTCCTATGGTAGGGTTGCTCTTTTGAATTTTGGGGGACCAGAGTTTTGAGTCATAGATTGGTTCACTCCTTTTCTAAAGACATGTTGATCTCTGTATTCTTTTTCTTTTGTATTTTCTGCTTATTCTTTTGTTTCTCTTATGCATATGCTGTAAAAAAATTGATTCAGTTCAACTGTAATTGTGCTTCAGATTTCAGTAAATTTCTCCGAATCTAATGTTGCTCCACTCCCTTATTCTTGGAATTTCTATCGTACTCTGTTGAAGATACCTATAAGTGGTTTGCTTCTTGTTGAATGGATTAAATTACAACCTGTAAAATGTGTCATACTACCTGCTAAATGTCCTACTAAGGTATCATGCTCCCTTTAACTTATCGTTGTTTGGACTAAATTTCTAAGATATGTTCTGTAGGAAGCCTTAGGCTTTGTTTAATTTATTCATTTAGCCTTCTCGGCTTAGTTATGCTCCTGTTAAAACTCATGATGCTGGAAAAAGCTTGATTTTTGTTTTGAAGAGTTTGTTGATCTTATACCTGGCTGTGCTAGAAATTGCTTGCTTATGGAGTTTATATTTGTCTATTTGATATGACTGAATGATTCACTTTTTTGCAGATCATTTTGGGCTTACCTTTTTTGCTGACATATCCAGTTGAGTACATTTCAAGAGCCTTTAATCTTGGGCGTGTCTTCATCCACATCTGATGCATACACAGTCTTGAGAATCTTAGTAATTTGCAGTTAATGTGCCTGATAAAAATATTCTGGAGTAGGATGCTGTTGCTTTGAAAACTCGAACTTGAAATATGAAGTGTCAATCTAATGATTCAAGAGATGGCAGATAATGCTGCTTGTTTTAGTCAGTGATCAATTATTGTCAGTTCAATGACCTGCACCATCAGTATCTGAACAATTAATAAAGCAATAAAACTCTGTCATAAGTAATGTAATGGAGGCATTTTGGAACTAAATGTTGACTGCAACACTATCTCCGTGAAATGATGAAAGTGCCTGTATGTTGAAATTTCTCAGAAGATTTAGTGGATTGGTTTAGTAGGGGTAAGATGGCATGTTTGGCAATCGGTCTGACTTGAACACAATATAAAATATTCTTCACAATTAGCCAATTGATGTCCTAGAGTTACTGGTTTTGGAAGTATTTGGTAATAATACCCTTCTTATGATGTTCCTAAGAGCAAGAGATCTACTCTATGCATTATAGCACATCGATATGGACACCATATGAAACACGATACATGTTTTGTTCTCTCATGTGAACCATAGGCATAGCTCTAGAAAGTTATTATATCTGTACTAAAATAGTATATCTTTATGCATTGGATGTGAGCCTTTTGAAAGTTGTATATGCTCATAAACATTCCAAAAAATTATTGATTCTATCCTGTACAAATGCAACACTGGAGTAAATCTTATTTAACTTAGCTATATGGGGAGAATAGCAAGTCTAACATATGTCACTTATGATTAATCTTTTTCTTGTTTATTCTGATATCTTGTTTTTTTCTTCCAGAATAGCTTCATTTATTCTCTTGCAAGTAATGTTTATCTTTTATTGATTTACTCAATATATATCATCAGATAGAATGTCCTTGCAATAGATCCTCATAGATCAGCAGTGTAACAAATATTGCAGGGTTAGCATAGATAGCAAGATACTTGTGGAATTCAAACCAGCAAGTATCTTTCTGAACTTGTGACTAGATCTCGATCCTATCCCCTTGCGTTCTTATTTTCTAAAGGCTTTTTCTCTATGCCATTTTATCAACCTGTTTTCCTCAGAACATGTCTTATAGATGAGGATTCATGGTACGAGCAGCATGCCTACCCCATGATGTAGAACAGAAAGAGAAGTAGAGAGAGAGAGAGAGAGAGAGAGAGAGAGAGAGAGAGAGAGAGAGAGAGAGAGAGAGAGGCCCAAAGAGAGAAATGCAAGTTTTTTCATTTAAATTTTATTCGTTGACAATCTCCACTATTTATAGGGGTTTAGGAGCCTTAGTACAATCAATCAAGACAATGATTCCCAAGATTAACCTCCTAGACTTCCTCCTTTGACTTCTAAGGAACTTATATACCTTTTGGAACCCAGAATGTGACTTTTAAGATATTTAAATAGCTTTAAAAAAGTTATCACAGCTGAAGGAAAAAAAGAGTGTACTTTTTTCTAGAGTCCCATGGTTAACACCTAGAAAGATCAAAAGCTTATACAACTCCTAGAGTTTCTAGACCAGCTAATTGATGACAGATGACTTTTTGCTGATTAAGAAATTCTTCTAAAATTATTTATAGACCTCGATGATTCTCCATCACCCCACCTCATAGGGAAGTGAGACAATGAAGCAATAAAAATGGTGCCATGTGGGACCTACCGGTAGGTATTTCTGCCTCTCCAATTGCTTTACTTTATTCAAGAGATGTGGAAGGCAAAGGCATGTGAAAATGGTTTGTGTATAATATTTCAACCTTACCATATACCTTTCACTCATTGGTTCTACATAAATAAAACTCATTAATTATCAAAACCTCTTACAGTTGCAGGGATCTTGAGATGTCTTCAGAATGATTCTCCTTTTCCAAGTCCATTATTCTCTTTTCAAATTTTAATGGCTTTGCTTTTAGTTTATATTTGTATCATTAATGAAAGCATAGAAAGATAGGTTCATTTTCATGCTTGTATGATAATTATGGCTATAAACCTATACACAACAAGCCATGTTCCTGATTATCTTGGTTCACTACATGGATGTTTTCATGCCATTGAGCTAACAGGATACCTTTATGTCAATGGATATTTATCCAATTGATCATCAGCATAAGCTTACATAGACTCAGATGTGCTTTTGCATGACATCAATCATAGTTGTTTTTATATATGTATTATGCCAGATATATATCATCCTACTCATCATGATTAATTTAATCTTGTCTCAGGTCTGTTAATTTCAAGTTTGTTCCAGAAGAGATATTTGTATCAAAAGAATTTGCATGTGCCCTGCTGGTTCTTCAACTTCTGTTGCTTGTAGTATTTGCGCACTTCAGATGGTCTAAGTGAGTGGCCAAGTCTTTATTTTGGTTCATTTTTCTTAATTTTATGTGCTTTTATTTCTTAGTCCTAGTGCTAATGAATGCTAATTTGTGTTCCTTTTTTAATTAGTCCAGCGAACTTCTTGATCTGAATTATCTGCTTGTGAAGCAAGACTATTAATGTGTTTTGAGCTAACTATTGTCTATTGAGAATGAATAGCAAAGGAAGAAATTATGATTTGTTTTATCTTTTGCTTACATCTCAATCTGAATTATCTTGTGATGAAAGACTATTTATGTGCTCACTCCAATTAATATCTATTGAGAGTGACTAAAAAAGGAAGAAAGGGTAATTTGTTTAATCATTTTGCTCTCCTTCTCTCACCAACTAATATCTATTGAGAATGACTAGAAAAGGAAGAAAGGGTAATTTGTTTAATCATTTTGCTTACCTTCATTCTCCAGTAAGTTACATCAGTTTTAGAGGACATTGTACTTGTATTTGTTACCGTACAAAGTATACTTGGTTATTATACTGAGTATACCAGTTCATGTGAATTTGTAACTGGTGCTTTATTTTGAAGTTATCATAGTGACCTGTATTCCTGTCAGACCTTGAATGTAGGGACACCTTGGCCCCTGAGATCATCTCATGCCATCAAATGACATCACAGTTGTGCTAGATTTTGACATATGCTGTCAAATGTACCTACAAAAGTTCATTGCAAGATTTGCTGATGCATGCATTTCCAATCTAGACTTTAATTGAGTTTCACCATTGGCATTTCTGGTATAGTAAAGGTATTACTGAATGTGTCAGACATTGGCAGGAAGGGACTTTTTCATCTCTGCAAGTCAAAAATCAGCGATGCCTTTTCAATCTTCTCTATTCAGCGATTTCAGTCTTGTGAATCAAGAATCAGACATCTCAACAAAGAATGTATGTTTAAAATTTCTGGAATTAAAATTTCCATTTTCTCTTTTGATTTTTTATTTTATTTACTTTATGTTTCCTCAGTCTGAACATAAATGAACTGTAAACAATCAGATATTGCAACTGTTACGTTTGTTGGGAATTTCATTGGCATTGTATGTGCTTGATCTCTTCATTACCAGTTCTATTCATGGTAAGCTATTCTAATGAAGTTGTTTAGACTTATTGAATTTGATTTTATTGATGAAATCATGAAAATAGCTTGCTGAAAGCACAACCTCTGTAGCCCATTTAAATTATTATCCACAAGAATATTTTCTGGTGTTACTTAAAACTGGAAATAATATTCCATTATGCATTATTTGGAACCTGGAAATACTCTAGCCAAAATGCCATTTATTAAATGACTAAGTACTTGCTATGAAATTTTTCATAATGACTGTTTTTTTTCATAGGCTTTTATTGATCAAATGATGTATACTGATAACTTCTTATGTTGCGAGTGAGATGAGCTACCGTCTCCTAGCAAACATTTCTTTATTTGCTTCTGTGAAAAGTATACTGGTAACTTCATATTTTGCCTTTTCTTACTTTGCTTATGTGTCAAATGTCAAAACATGCTTGAATTGCTTTTGATAGTCGATAACTTACTATTATATATTTTCTTGGTACTCCTGCTGTGCAAGTTGCACTTGGTATACTTTTTATTTATATTTCTTCTTACCTGTTTCTGGTTGCTTGCATTAAATGTTAAGGGACATAATATGTACTCAAATTGCTTCATGTAGGAACTAATATTTCGAACAACAAGAATTTTGTGTCAACTGTCACTTATTATATGATTGTGGGATATGTACTGGTTAGCATGAGATTAGATACTAAATTCAAGTCAGTTTTAGAATAATGACATTTGAGTATTGTTGAGCATTTTGCACATAAGGCAGTTCCTGCACAGAAGTTGGTAGCTAGTGCATGCACTAAGAAAATAGGAGTAACTAAACAAGGTGGTCCTTTTACATTTTTGGTACTTAAGGTGATTGGGTATTTTGGTGCAAAATTTTTCAGTTATTGTGCTTATTAGCACGGTATTTCACTGCTTGTGTAATTTTTACAGTATCTAGTTGGAGTCACTATTGGGGTAATGTTGATGTTATATTTGGATATATCAATTGAATAGAAATGATGAGTGATGTGTTGTTTAGTTTCCTATGTATCCTTATTTGCCTAATTTCCTTCATGATTTTTCCCTCTTCCCTATTCTAGATGGTTTGCAATAAATAAGCTGTTTACTTAGCAATCCATATCATATCCATGGTAATAATATGTAATCTATTTTTTCCATGTATGAGATAATGGAATGTTACTCTTGGACCTGCTTTTTTTTTGTAAAAGGGTGTTCATGACATTAGAGTCAAAAGTAATGAGGTCTGCTAGGCTTGCTTCTTACCTGTCTTTTCTACTTTCTTCTCTATCCATTCAACCGTTTCATTTACTTTGTGAATTAAGGTTCTTTGGTTTTGCTCATCGTCTCCTTGAAGTGTTTTGACTGGAAATATGCGAGCCTTATACCTTTTGGTACTAGAGGATGTGTCAAATGATATCCAATTAGATGTTTCTATCAGATGCAAAATATGCACTGTAGCTTGGTACGAGTTCAATGGTATCGTTTGTTTGTCGATTTTATTGTAAAAAGATACGACTCTTTGCTCTAACTCACCAATGTCGGTCCGGTGGGGCTTGCATTAGTTAATTAACAGACAACATAAAACTACAGATCTCATGAATATGATCTTTGCTTTCTGAGGGATATGCAATAGTATGTTTGGTTGGATCAATTTTATATGAATATGCTGGATCTGCCCACCCAGGACAATGAAATGAAAATTCTCGACTCTGATACCCATTATATATCATCTACATGGTATTATTGCATCAACTAGCCAAAGCTGTAACATTTGGGATCATTTGAATGTTTTATTATTTGTAATCAGCATCACATATTGAAACATTTTGTATTCCTTTATGTTTGATGCTTTTATATTGTTTGAATGGTTTCTTTTGTAAATAAATGCTAAATAAATGCCTATCATGGCCATCCAAGGTCAAGTTATTGTTTGATGGATAATACTAGCTTTCTGATATAAAAAATTTCTTCAATTCTGTTATAATTAATTGTGGTTATATTTCAGACATCAGAAGTAAACATTTGGAGTAAGCATCTCATCTTGTTTGGTCAGTATTTTGTGTATCATGTACTAAGATGAGCTACCACTAAAATTTCAATGCCGATTGATGCAATGTGGATTTTTGTGCTGTCGTATTACTTTTAATATTATTTGAGGCTTGTTATTGATCTTTGTTTTTCCTTTTCTTGGGCAATTTCTATGGTCCATTTGTTCCATTACACTAAAGTCAATATCTCGACTGTTATCAGGTACTTCTACTCTTTGCCTTTTCTTTTGTGGAAAGCACCGTTCCCTACTAGTCTAAGGTAGCCTATCAATCATGCGGTCTTGTTACTTCTGTCATTAGTTTTAATGAGCTGCTATTGGATGTGTGCCTACATAATATATTATTAATTTCTCATGTCTAATCTCTCTCCTACTCAGGCTTATTTTGTTTGCTGGCGTGGAGCACTGCTGGAATATTTATCCTTCAAATTCATACTCTTCATTCTTGCTACTCTGTATACATTTGTTCATACTGTGGGGTGTTTGGATTGCCCCAACTGAAGGTGAATTCGTTGATGAAGAACCCACAGGGAAAAAGGAGGAATGACTGTAATGGATGAGAGTCATTACATTTATGTTCAAATCATACATTTATGTTTACCATGCAAATCAAGGAAGTTTTGTGAATGCTGACTCTACCATATTTTCCTCTTCTTTGTTTGAATGATATTAATATTGTGACTGGTTGAATAATTTCCAAATCAATGTCATTATGCTTATCTAGCTTTGTTCCTCTTCCATTGCCCAGAAGTTATTGCATGTTGCACAAGATCAAAACCACGCTTGGTCCTTTTCATGTTTGGTAGTGATAAAACATGAAGATCAAGTTGTTGTAGTAACATGATAAAGTTGATTGACAGATTGAGTACAGATACATCGTAAATCTTTGACAACTTAAGAGGTATAGCAACGCTCTGTTCACTACATATTTGGCCTGTTCATTTGTTATCTGTGATTTTAGTCTCATATTTATATGAACTGTTCCCAGTGATTAAAGTTTTTGAAAATGCAGAATATTCATAGCAAAAAACAAAAAAAATTAGTGTTTCAATATATTTGTGGAGCTGAACTAGAATCCTATCAGAAGAAGCTTAACAGCATTTGTTCACCATGATTGCTGTAGGAGCTAGAGAAACCTATGATAGATCTACTAAACTAAACTTGTACAGAACTAAATCTACTGAACTTCACTAAATTTGGAAGATAAAGATAGGAATTCTGAGGGGATAAGCCTCATAACAGAGTAGGTTAGTTTTAAGTAAGCTTTGACACCAAAATGGACAAATTTTATCCTCAAAACAGTTTGTCCATTACTTAAATGGCACCATTACATGAGAATTTAGACTAGATATGATCCAGGCACCCATTCACGTCAAATAAGTTCAATTTTACAAAAGATAATAGGCCAAAAGTCAAAAATTCAACTAAAGTGTGATTCATGAAGAAATCTTTATAAAGACGATGACATGAAGGGCCAATATGTACAAAATGAAAGCTGATCTTAGAAGCATGAGATTCTGCTGGCACTCTGTTCTGTTGCCTGTATGATGAGGTCTTCGATGTGCTTCAATTGCATATTCTACAAGAGGGCCAGATCCTGTGAAGTTCTTCCCAAATCGGTTTCTTGTGGTATTTAAATCTGTGTTGCCACTATCAAGCTTCCTTCGTTGTGAGTTCAATCTCTCTAATTCTTTCTCTTTAGTTTGTATCTCGGTTAGGAGTCCTTCTGCTTGTACCTACAATGTCAGGAGAATAAGTACGAGCTATATTAGCTTGCTCACACAAAATTATGATCACATTGTAAATGTTGCTAGAAATTGAAGTGATACTTAACTTGCTTTGATGTCAACTGTTCAATTATGCTGTGGAGTTGCTTCTCCAGTAGCTTCTCTCTTTGAGCTACATGAAAAAGAAACATGTAAGCATTTTGTAGTATTCTATTTGCAATAGGACCATGGCGATATGCAAATGTTGGTAGCACCTACACCATTGAGCATGGTGCAATTTGCTGAAAAGGCTACGGTTATATGTTTTTCCCCTAATTGAAGCCCCCATGTTCGCTCTTAGAATCCCCTTATGTCCCTTGTGTGCCTTAAGGGTGAAAAGACCAACATCAGGCCCTTGGTGGAATATCTAATGTTGGGGAGATTCTTCAAGAAACCACACTACAATGTAGCACATACTATAAGCAGTAACTTCCAAGACAGCAAAACTAATTTGGTTCAACTATATCAACCAAGCACTCCCAGTTGTGATTGGCTATACAAACCTCTAACCAATTTGTTTACTGGAAGACTATATTTATGGAGGTTCTGTATTATGTTCATTGTTCTTCTTTTCATGGATCCAAAACATCCTTCCCTCTCTCTTCCTTGCCTTGCAAAAATAACTCTTTTTTTATAAGCCATTTTCATCTTGATGTCATGATTGGAGCTCCATGCTGCCACAGGGGAAACTCCATACTAGACCATTGCTGTTAAAAACTAAATCAGAATAATAATCATTAATAAAAACATCAGATTTGGTTGAATATCATATGAGCTAGTTGTGTTTCATACTCAACTTCACTCAACTTCACAGAAACACGAAATAGATAACCCTCTGATGCACATGGAGAGAATATGAAATAGATATATCAAGACAGAAGAGCCTTAAACAACCAACCATGTGAAAGAAAGATCTAAATTTTAGTTGGTAACATAAGAAACCATTGATCCTGGATAATGCGACCAAAGCAGAAAACCAATGGTTGCTAATGCCTAGAATATCATCTGAAATTTGTCTTGTGCATGTATCTGTCCCTCGGAAACATCTTATTGCAGCTATCTTATCCTACTCCCTTGATCAGCTCAACTAATAACTATAATAGGATATTCCATATCGGCCTAAAAATATGTTTTTTCCTAAGCAAGAAATGACATACTTCAAGGTAATTTTCTTGACGATATATATACCACTGATGATGCCAAATTATCTCAACATACTGTTCCATCATATTGTTAACGGTGCTTTAAAAAAATGAGCTATTGCGCATGTCACTAAGGGGAAAAAAAAAGTTAGCATCACAGCACATTGTGGAGGAAACCAGTGATTGAAAACAAGGATTGAAATTTCGTACCGTACCAAAGTTTCGATACTTTTTTGGTACGGTACAGTACGGTATACCGAACAGTCTATTTCGATATACCGTTCGGTATATATAAAATTATAAATATTATATATATAAAGATAAATATTATATATATAATTATATATATGCGAGCCTCCCTTCTAGGGCGACGTCGTTGACGCGACGTCACATATTAAAAAAAAAAACGACATCGCACGAGGCGACGTCCCTTCCCCTTTTTTTTTTTTCCTATTTCATTCTTTCCCCTTCTTCCTCTTCTTTCTCCGCCCTCGATCACCGTCTCCCTCTTTTTTCTCCGCCCTCGGTCACCGACGACGATAACGCCTCCGAACACCTCACTCGATGATACCGAGTGGTAGCGGATGGTCCGCGTACCGGTATCCTATCGGACCGGTACGTACCGCCCGTACCAGGCGGTATCATTCGGTATTGCAGACCTTGATTGAAAGTACCTGAAGTAGGCTTTTTGAAAGACTCCTGTTGAACTGATGACCACTCACTCTCCAATCTCTGTATCGTCTCTTCCGTTGAACACTAGCAAACAAAAGAATAACAACAATCGTCTTATGACCATGACCATGTCCATGTCAGTTAAAATTTATTAAAGGATAATAATGTTGGTACTGACCAATTCTAGTTTCTTCTCCTCTAAATCCTCTAGCTTGAAACCTTTTGATGATTCTGTCTCAAATTGAGAATTTTCTGCCCTAATGGAATCAGCTGATGAAGTTTCATCTGCACTAGTTTCCTTTGCAACTAGTGCTTTTTCCAGCTCAGCTTTCAAATCCTGCTCTTCTAGGTCCATTTCCTGTTATAAATAATTAGTCAAAGCAAAAGAGCAATTTTAGCATTATGACTTGACACAGTCTAGAAAGTACCATTAAAATAACATGGATGTTCTGTAATTGGACACATGCACAGATGTTGACGGGAAAATGGAGAAACTTGAAAGTAACTAATGATTGTAATCTTAGCATAAGATGGTTCTACATACATGCTTTAGTAATACAAAAGCATTATCTATATTCATAGTTATTAAGCGAACATTATTCCACAAATTATTCTACTCAAAATGCAGATTTGGGAGATGGATCCAGATGACTTGCTCTATTGAGCATGAAATAGATCACAGAAAAAACTAATTGGAAAACAGTAGAAATACTTTTAACTGTAACAGCTAACCGAGAAAATTAGGCTAACTTCTCTCGGTTCCCATAATTAATTTTGCAGGTTGATGGCAGACTTCCTGCATATTCCAAACGCCTTGCTCTTCATAGTATGAAAGCTTTTCCCAATTGCTTTAGGCGTCTAACTTGTTTGACCCACTTCCCTTGGTGGCAATGATGGGTGTGCATATGGTGATGGAGTGGATTGTATTATTGCCAATGTCTACTGGTGCATTAGTCTACACAAAGAACTCATTTCAGTCTTGGAACTCAGAACTTCGAATTCTCCATTCTGGAGTTGAAGCACCATAGAATTAGTCTACAAATTATCAGTTTAGATTCTGTAAGGTTCAACAAAATATACTTATCACGTAGAACATACCACAAAAATCTGATTTTCAAAATATAGTAGTCAATGAGGACTTTCATATGCACTTCAAACAGAAAAACTAGGCTTTTCCACTCTGAAATAATGAAAAGTCAAGCAAATTAGTGACTTGTATCTGCAGTTGATACATGTAAGGGTTTCCAAAATGGATGGCTCCATATATTATTGCCCGTCTTGCTTCCTGACTCAACTTTGTCTACTCTCTTAACAATCAATTAAAGAATGCAATATGAAAGATAAAAAAGACAATTGATAGTCTGGCCAGCAAGCAAACACTTGGAGGAATAAAGGCAAGGAACACTAAACACATTAGAGGAACATACTCTAGTTAATTATCTTACCATTGCTACTTGAAGAACTGTTACGCATATAAAGTTTGAATCTTGATAAGTGATATGTTACTCCATAATAATAAGAACTATAATTTAAAGTTTATAAGTCCCAACCTCTAATTTAGTCTGAAGAAGACTACTCTCCTGCAACTTGTCCTGAATTTTCTTTTCGCAATTTGAAATAGCCTTTTCATACGCAACATTTTCTTCTTGGAGGGTCACCTCCCTCAGTTGTGCCTACAGAAGCATACAACGTCGAATTAATATGTAATCGAAAAGCATACAATGAAAAGGAACAAATCAATCACACATTTGGCAAATTTTAGATCCAGCACATCAACTGTAGCAACAAGCAGAACAATCAGCAGCTCAAGAAGCCAAAATAAGAACGAAGACACAAAACAATGATGCAGCAGTAATATTATCGTAACATATGATTCCATATACCCCAAGATCTATATAAAGTCGATACCTTTCTAGGAAATACCCTAAGAATAATAGATCGGAGGTGCGCAATCGATCGATCAACCTTTGATGAGCAGAATAAGAGAGGCTACCTGTTCTCGGGTTGTGGAGTGAGCGTTCAATTGGAGGGCGAGGGCGGCGCTGGAAGCGAGGGAGTGGGCGTGGAGGTCAGGAAGACGCTGCGAGATGTGGGCAGGCGGGATTCTCAGCCGCAGATCCTGGATCGACCGCCTCAGTGCTGCCGCCTTCCCGTCGAGCTCCACCGCGTACCTTTGCTGCTCCTCCGTGAACATCACCGGAAGCCGCCCTTCCCCCTCGCCGCCGCCGTCGCTCGGCCCGCTCCCTCCCACCACGTCCGCCGCCCACGCCAACAACCCCGCCATCGCCTCTCGCGCTCTCTCTCTCTCTCTCTCTCCCCCCCTCGCAAAATGGTCTCCTTTAATACTTATAACAATTGGGTCGAATTCGAGTCCAGTTATCTTTTGATTCGACCCGACTAAGCTCACATTGGGTCGAATTCGAGCCTAATGAGTTCTCTCGGATCCAAACTCGATGCGACACAGTCGTGAAACCAGTAGCCTGATTTTGTGGTTCCCTGCATGATGATCAGAGATAATTGCGACAATAAAAGCAAATCATCCATCGTTCAAATCGCGGAACAAGGGAGGGAAATATTTGAGAAAGCAGAACTCTCAGACTCCTGGGGCAAAAAGAGATGAAACCAAATTAACGGCGACAGGGGCCAAACGCCGTTCGATGGTGAAGAAAGAGAGACGGAGATGTGAGCGGAGGCGGCAGCCAAACCGGCGAGGATGACGGCGATTTGGATCCGGCAACGGGGCCGTCTGCCTTCGTTGCAAAACGAACGGAAGCGAGAAAGGACGGAGAGACGCATCAGCTGAGAGAAAGAAGGGGTCCGACCACGCGCAGTGAACTTACCCGGCACGAGTGGGCTGCGAAAGTGGTCAAAAAAATTCTTTTTTTGGGAGGACAACCCTCAAATTTGGGAGGTGACAAGTACGTTAAGTGTACAAGCGGTAAGGCAGACCTTCATTTGGTTGACTTTCTAGCAAAGAGAAATGTATGGTCCAGGTGCGCTTACCGAATTATAGTGCGATAAAAAACTAAGGTAATTATATATTATCCTGTAGTTAGCTATAATTAATAGCTCGATCCATACTTTAAAAAATAGTATTGGGTTTTTACACTTATAAAAGTAACATATTTAACCTTAATTCTTCTCGTATTGTTAACTTTGTCAATGAAAAAAATTTGTTGTCATGTGTAAAATAAATATGAATGAAAATGATAAAAAAAATAATTTTATTATCTTTTAAATTATTAATTTTATATAAACTTATTGCCTTGATCGATTTCCTCCTTCCCTTCTCTTTCCAATATGTTCGCTCATCGCTCCTCTTTCCAACCTACTTGCCCATCATCTCTCTTTCTAACTTGCTCACCTGATGCCCCTCTTTCCAACCTAGCTAGTGATAGCCCCATCGTCCACCCTAACCTCATCCTTCCCTATCACATTGGCATCCCAATGGGTTTTGACGAATTGAAGTGCGAGGACGATGAAGAGGAGGAGGCAACCTCTCGATCCTATGAAGGATAACGACCAAGGTACTGCCTTGAAATACCGTTTTCTTCTCCTCCACTTTTTTAAAGATCTACTATCGTCTTTCTTTCTTGAAGACCCAAACAAGTTTATGTTCTAGGATTTAGTTCATTGTATCTTCGTCAATCAAATACTGAGGACTATCCTGACTGAATTCTTATTATTGATGTAGGTCGTTTAAAAATGAAAGAAATCATATTAATAATTTGCTACATTTATGTTACTCATTAATTAGACTTCAGCCTCTTGAATCCTTCCAGTTTTACATGACTGATAGATTAGAAAATTATTTGAGTAGTATAACTTTGTCTGTGTAAAAGAGAGATAGATAAGGATGCTAACTGATGCAGATTCCCTATAGTTTGATTCTTGCAAATAAGAATTTAGCTTTCCAAGTTTATGAGTTTGGAGGAATAAAAAAAGAGGCACGTATATTTCTTACAAAGGCTTTACTATAGAATTTATAACTTACATATGGATGTGAGAATGCTAGCTTAGAAGCTTTATTGTTTCTTATTAATACAGTATCTTCTTATGCTTTATTTCAAGTAGCTAAAGATAGAGAAAGCTTTATCTAAATTTCTTTTTAGGTTTGGAATTAGTCCAATCACTTGCATCCCGTAGCTCTTAAGAACTGATCCATCTTATAGCCAATTATTAAACTAATCATGAATTATGAGTCCTTTCACTACCCAGTTTATATGCAAAGAGATCGAGCATGCAAACTGATGCCAAAAAATTTATGTCAAGAACCGCCATTGAGGGTCTTGTACTTCTGTACTCATTTTCATAACATAAGATGTAATCATTTGACCTTTGGAGATAATATACAAGTTCTCCAGCATTGCTATAAATCACTGAAATATATTGGCATGAGATTTGGAAGGAAAGTGGAACTGTCATGTCATATAAGTCATCATAAAAAACAACTTTTTATTGATGACAAAATGACTTATTGGTTCATGAACTTTGTCATGTCTCATTGGAGTTTGACTCACTGTGGCAATTTCCAATCAATCTCCTATTTCTATTGGAAGTTGTCTACCTTCAGAGATGGCACCTTCTGCTACATCAGCAGAAAATTGTGACTAAATACACATATGAAACATAATAATCTATCCAAAAAATCTTTATTTGTTATTCCTAATCGCACACCAGAATATTAAGATTGGTTCATTTAATCCCAACAATTTTGGAGTTTTCACTGTATGAAGGAGATTGGTAAATTTGACTATGTATCAGGAAAGCTTCGTAATAGTGCAGCATGCAAGTACAAATCCATGAAAATAACATCGTAAGCATCCATCACTCAGCCGACAGAAGACTCTGCTCGTTTCTGGTCATTACATATAGTTCAATGCATGGTTGAGAAAACATCAAATTGGTCATCATGCAACCACTGTTACATTCACCAGAATCTAAAAGCTACAACATGGTAGAAGTTTTGCTCAATCACATCTTGCTTCTAGCACAACCCGTCTTTGTCTTTTTGGTAAATAAGCTTTTCAAATTCGTTTTTAGATTCTTGAAAAGGAAGATTTTAATCATAGCTGGAGCGCTCAAATATCTATCAAAGTTAGGCACCTCTCATACACCTAACTGCATGTCATTTCTCAACCACATGTGAAAGCTAGAGAGCATCTCTAAACCATTGTTGAGCACCTGTGCCATCCCCACCTAATTGTTCCACCAAGTACATGTTGAAATGCAGGTCTTCAAGATCAAAAGTCTTAAAAGCCTGACAGAAGCTGTTAACTATAGCAGAAGTTGTTAATGATCAGTACGATGCTAAGAAAAATAAATTGTTACCTTAAAGTGTACCAAACTTGTGTCTTATGCATAATCAAAATTCTATCTACATGCAAATACTGAGAAAGATTTAGATAAAAATGTAAGAAGTGCAATTTAGATCTAATGGTGAAGATCTGGCCATTACCTTACAAATAAAAAATGAGCAAGTTGCTGAGATCCAAACTTTATTTAACTTTCAAGAGCAGATACATGAGAGCAATCTACAGATTAAAGTTTAATAATAACATATAAATTTTAATACAACATAAAGGTTAAAGTTGATTTATACTCAAATTCACCGTAAAAAATGACTCAAGCTATCCAGAATGACCAAAAGCTGTCCAAAATCATCAAAAACTATCCAAAATAGCAAAAATTGTCCAAAAGATCACTGCTTTCTTCTAAATGACAGTGAAAGAAACAAATAAGAAATCAAACGATAATAGTAATTGGATCAAGAATAAACAAATAATTACTTGCAATTTTTTATTTTTTATTTTTTATTTTTTGTATTGGTGGATGTTCATTATCTGGTGTTGGCATTAGTGTCCAGAGTCCACCTTGCACTATACACTGGAGCACTCACCTACTCGGGTGGATCAACAACAACTACATCACTAGCAGGATGTTCATCGTGGTTGTGCATAGCAGGCAGTTCAGACTGTATTATTCCCGAAGATGCTTGTCTTTTCCTACATCCTTTTTTGTTGTGACCAGACTGATGGCAAATACTACAAGTGACTATAGTATTATACGTTTTTAGCTTGGGACCCTTCAGTGGCTCAAGAGGACCTCTCCTTAATTTTTATTGTTTTCCATGTTTTCTTTTAGAAAAATCAAGAGGCTCAAGTAGTTTGTGACTACTAACTGGTAACGTCTCCTTGCTCTCCAAAGGATAGAGGAGATGACTATAAACATTAAAAAAGTGGCTCTCCAATAATGTTTGTCCACTTCCATCTACATATCCTTTTTTTTTAATAATATACGAACGGCAAGCAATATCAATTGTTCTTTTATCTCTCCTCATCCCAGTAATCTCAAACTTACCACTATCATTTCAGCAGGTATTCAACTGATATAATCTATCATATTCTCCTCAAGGATGGTCCTGATGTTAGGACAAAACAACCCATTAAGTCTTATTAATAAATTTCTTTGTATACAGATCCTCTCTATTAACTTGACTCGAATTATCTTAAACATCGAGATGATTGGCTTATGATAAACTTCCAATATGACTGAATTGAAGCTTTCACAGAAGTTATACAGTTGAATATCACACTTTGCTGTTGTTTTGAAGTGTGATTTTGCCTAATTTATAGGTGGTCTATCTATTAACTAAATGTATGCATCCTTGTTTAACCTTTCGAAATTCATTCATTGCTTGCTTAAAGTTTTGCACTATTGTAGCTCTAGTAGGTCTCTAAAATAACTTTTTCGGTACTAATCCCTTATACTTCTTCTTAAAATTATTATATAAATGTTTCAAATTTGTGCTTAGTGCTAAGAAGCAAGTGTGCAATGGCCTCCAATATGCATTTTTGTTTGTCAGTGATGAATATTTACTCATCTAAATTGCTAACCGAGATAGCTAAATCCCTGACCAGCAAGCTGATAAACCAATTACATGTATCATTGTTCTCCTTGTCAACAACTGCATACGCCAATGGATACATTTGATTATTTGGGTCATTCCCAATAGCAATCAATAATATACCTTTTGATATAGAACTCAAATGATATCCATCAAGTCTTATAATGTGCCTACACTATGAGAACCCTTCCTTCAGTGCAGCAAAACAAATATAAATTCTACAAAATATATCATTTTTTCTATGAAATCTATATTTGATGACACATGTGCTCCTCGGATTTTTGCTGTATATTTTCTCGTAGTAATTTTATAACAAACTATATTCTTTCCTTTTCAATATATGTGATTATTATCAATACTTTATTCTTCACTCTATACACTTTGTGTATAGGAACATTCAAAACATAGTTTTATTGGATTGTTTTCTTCAAAGACTTAGTTGGCCAAGTACAATTCATTTTAATCTTATCACGGTACTTATCAATCAACCACTTAATTGTAACTAGAGTATTGTCAAATGATCTTCCACATGAATATTTTACATTCAAAGTTTTTACTTGCAAAGTTGTTTGTCCTTTCATTTTCAATGCATATACTTATCATTCTTTACATATTGAGTTATTTGCCATAGAAATGACATATTGCTTGATTGTAGCAAAAACTCTTCAACATTAGCAAAAACATATTCTGAGTTAAGAATCAAGGTTATTCTTGTCACCTCTAACATCAAAGTGTGAATATGGAACTTTATTTTTATTTTTGTCATATATTTGAAACCAACTACTGCATCTTCATCATCACTACTATCCTTTTCTTTATGTTCTGAAAACATAGCGACAGATTATCTAAACTGATCCTATGTATATATAACTCGAGTAAGGTTTGTCTCATGAATCATAGGCTGTTAATCAATTTCGTCGACCTCTCCTTGTATTGTTGTAATCACCGATGATTTCTCCCTTAACATAAATTAATTACTATAAATAATATATTACTTTATTATTAACTTCCATGTTTGCGTATTATAGTTAAGAAAATAATTAAATTTGATTTCTTTAATCATGTGGATAAGTTAGGAATCTTACTAATCAATTAGATTATTGATTGATTTATTTCCTAATAAGTGATGTGATTTTTAGGAAATAAATATTATACATTCTATTTCTAAGTGTAAACCATTATAAATGAATATTATGTTTCTATCTTTGTGTGTGAAAGTAAAATAAAAATAAATTTAATATAAAATTAAATATTTACTTGCCTTTTTTTGAGAAATCTCATCTTCTCCTATATAAGGAGGCTCATCTTCCCTCATTCCTCACCGAGCATGACAATAGAAGGATTGAAGAGAGGGCTTCATGAGGAGATGATCTCAAGGAAAGGATAGTCGAGGAGAGGTAGGATCCTTTCTCTTTTTCTATTTGCTTTGATTTATGTTTTGAAATCTTGACATTGAGATTGTTATAATTTTATGATGCATAATAATGTTTTAATTTCGAAATTTTATGATTTATAAATAATGATAATTGATTTGTGATATTAGAATGATTATTTGATTGATATTAGTATCTTAAGTCTAAGTGAGTTTTAATATTGATTTAATTATGAAAATTCTTATTTTTAGATTAATAGTTCTAATGTATTTAATTAGATATATCTATGTTTTAAGAATTATATGTGAATTTTTATGATTTAATTAGTTTTAAATTTAAGATTATGGATTTGAGTTATTCTTGATAATTTAGATTTTCGAAATATAATTTGATAAAATGATTTTAATTGGGGTTTGACTTGAGTTAAGTTGATATGTTAGACTAGATCGACTCAGCCCATGTGGTTATATACGACCCAGTCCATGTGGATAGGTACAATTAGCCCATGTGGTTATATACAATTAGCCCATATGGCTAAGCATGACCCAGTCCATGTGGTTAGGTAGGAGCTAGCCCATGTGGTAAGATATGACCTAATACATGTGACTAGGCTTGATCCAGTCATGTGGCTAGGTATGATCTAATCCATGTGGTTTTGTATATCCCAACCCTTGTAGCAAGATATGACATAATCATGTGATCAAGCATAGGCTAACTCATATGGCTAGGTATAACTTAGTCCATATGATCAGATACGACTCCAAATCATATGTCTAAACTTCACCCAACTCACGAGCCAAGCATGACCCAGTTCGGTGGTAAGGCTCAGCCCAACTTATGAGTAAGGCTTAGCCTAGTCTATGAAGTTAAGCCTACCCAGCGATGCGATTGGCGTTAGACACATCATTGCTTCTCTATATAGCCCATTGTACCTCAATTTAATATATTACTTGGGACAAGCATATGCAGCGCATATGACTCATCTAAGACTTAGATGGGTTAGTTCAGTTTGGGCTAGCACTATACGACATAGTCTGATTTCCCCTTTCTTTATTGGTTTGAGCTCTTTAATTGACTAAATCAAATAGGTTTGATCGGTTAAAGTCAGTTTAGGGTGATTCTAAACTAACTTGACCAATTCGAACCTACTTGACCTAATCGAGTCAATCAAATCTAAATTAGATAAGTCTAGGGTGATTCCAGATCGGTTCTATAAGGATTTGAGATTTGTTTTATTATGTCATAATTGAATTAAATTTGGTTTAAATCAGTTGAGCTATTTCAATTAGGGTTTTAGTTGATTGAAGACTATTGAGAGATTGATGTTATGATGATTTAACATATGTTAGGATGATTTGTAAAAAAAGTATTTTTGACATTAATAAAATATGTGCCTTTGTAGTTGAATAAATTTTATCATGTATTGATTATATGAGTAATTTATTTGAATAGAATTTTGACTTAATATCAAATTAATTATTAGATATTATTTAAGGAAATGATAGAATCAAATGAGAGTTAAATATAATGTTATTTCTTTGACATATATAATATATAAATCATTTGAAATTATAAAAGAATATACGTTGAATAGTTTGATAAATTTTCAACATTTCAATTACTTTTGAGTTACACCTCAACTTATATTTTTGTCAACAATCAATTAACTTTTAAAACTTAAAAATTTCATTGATTTATTAGTTATAGAATTTGATATACTTGTTATGAGTAATCTAAAATCAAATTTATTCGATGAATTTCATTAATTTGTCATATATTTTATGTTAAAAAAATATTTAAAAAATCTTTAAAGTCTTTGAGTGGTATATTTAATCTAAATATTTTTCAAATTTATCCTTGAATTAGTATTTCAAGAGCTACCTATATTGATTAATATTATTTTTAATTAAATTTGGGGACTAAATTTCTATTAAGTGGGGGAGAAATTTAATCACCGATGATTTCTCCTTTAGCATAAATTAATTACTATAAATAATGTATTACTTTATTATTAACTTGCATGTTTGTGTATTATAGGTAAGGAAATAATTAAATTTGATTTCCTTAATCCAATTTGATTTCCTTAATCTTGTGGATAAGTTAGGAATCTTACTAATCAATTAGATTATTGATTGATTTATTTCCTAATAAGTGATGTGATTTTTAAGAAGTAAATAGTATACATTTCATTTCTAAGTGTAAACCATTATAAATGAATATTATGTTTCTATCTTTGTGTGTGAAAGTAAAATAAAAATAAATTTAATATAAAATTAAATATTTACTTATCTTTTTTGAGAAATCTCATCTTCTCCTACATAAGGGGGCTCCTCTTCTCTCATTCCTCACCGAGCATGATAATGGGAGGATTGAGGAGAAGACTTCCCAAGGAGATGATCTCGAGGAAAGGATAGCCGAGGAGAGGTAGGATCCTTTCTCTTTTTTTATTTACCTTGATTTATGTTTTGAAATCTTAACATTGAGATTGTTATAATTTTATGATGCATAATAATATTTTAATTTCGAAATTTTATTATTTATAAATAATGATAATTGATTTGTGATATTAGAATGATTATTTGATTGATATTGGTATCTTAAGTCTAAGTGAGTTTGAATATTGATTTAACTATTAAAATTCTTATTTTTAGATTAATGGTTCTAATGTATTTAATTAGATATATCTATGTTTTAAGAATTATGTGTGAATTTCTATGATTTAATTAGTTTTAAATTTAAGATTATGGATTTGAGTTATTCTTGATAATTTAGATTTTTGAAATATAATTTGATAAGAGGATTTTTATTTTCTTGATAATTTGATAATTTAAGAATTATGTGAGAGGTAGGATCCTTTCTCTTTTTTATTTACTTTGATTTATGTTTTGAAATCTTGATATTGAGATTATTACAATTTTATGATGCATAATAATATTTTAATTTCGAAATTTTATTATTTATAAATAATGATAATTGATTTGTGATATTAGAATGATTATTTGATCGATATTGGTATTAAGTCTAAGTGAGTTTTAATATTTATTTAACTATTAAAATTATTATTTTTAGATTAATAGTTCTAATGTATTTAATTAGATATATTTGTGTTTTAAGAATTATGTGTGAATTTCTATGATTTAATTAGTTTTAAATTTAAGATTATGATTTAAATTCTTTAATTCATGGATTTGAGTTATTTTTGATAATTTAGATTTTTGAAATATAATTTGATAAAAGGATTTTAATTGGGATTTGACTTGAGTTAAGTTAATCTGTTAGACTAGATCGACTCAGCCCATATGGTTATGTACGACCCAGTCCATGTGGCTAGGTACAATTAGCCCATGTGACTAGGCATGACCTAGTCCATTAGCCATGCCGGAGCCAGCCCATGTGGTAAGATATGACCTAATACATGTGGCTAGGCTTGATCCAGCTATGTAGCTAGGTATGATCCAGTCCATGTGACCTTGTACGTCCCAGCCCATGTGGCAAGGTACGACCTAATCATGTGAACAAGCATAGGCCAACTCATGCGGCTAGGTATGACTCAGTCCATATGGTCATATACGACCCCAAATCATGTGTCTAAGTATGACCCAAATCGTGAGCCAAGCATGGCCCGGTTCAATGGTAAAGCTCAGCTCAACTTATGAGTAAGACTTAGCCTAGTCCATGAAGTTAAACCTACCCAGCGATGCGATTGGCATTAGACACATCATCGCTTCTCTATATAGCCCATTGTACCTCAATTTAACCTATTACTTGGGACAAGCATATGCAGCGCATATGACTCGTCTAAAACTTAGGTGGGTTAGTTCAGTTTGAGCTAGCACTATATGATATAGTCCGATTTCCTCTTCTTTTATTAGTTTAAGCTCTTTGATTGACTAAATCAAATAAGTTTGATCGGTTAAAGTCAGTTTAGGGTGATTCCAAACTAACTTGACCAATTCAAACCTACTTGACCTAATCGAGATCAATCAAATCTAAATTAGACAAGTCTAGGGTGATTCCAGATCGGTTCTATAAGGATTTGAGATTTGTTTTGTTATGTCATAATTGAATTGAATTTGGTTTAAGTCAATTGAGCTATTCCAATTAGGGTTTTGGTTGATTAAGGACTATTGAGAGATTGATGTTTAAAGCCCTTATGATTTGATGAATTTAAAAATTTTCTTTAAAGATGTCATTTGAAAATGATTATTGGTTTTCTACTTTTTTAAGTATATGATATTGATATCATTGTACCATGTAGTAGATGTAATTAGGCTAATGGTCTACATTGAAAGTGCAACCTGTGAAAAGAGCTGCGGGCCCATCACAGTGTGGAGCCACCAATGGACATAGTCTAATAGATCATACATAAAGCATGGTCTCTTATAATATTTGATCATACTATTTCTTGGATGCATGTATGAATGAATGAGTGAATATAAATGAATGATCATGGATGTTTATGTATCCCTATCGAGGGCAGGTATGGCGATTCCCTTCGAGGATTAGCGAATCATCAGACGTGATGGTTAGATGGTTCCTCCATCCGTAGTTGAGAGGAACGTATTCCCACTTGGGCAGATGAGTGATATCACTCCATCCGCTATTGGGAGTGCGATATGGATTATCTCCATACACTGTTGGGAGGAATCCATCCCGTAGAGTATGCCTCTTCATCCGCTATTGTGAGAGTGCACCATTGGGTGTGATGTACATCTTTGTTATCCAGTTATCTTGTATGTATTGTATATGGCTGATGCATGATTTTGCTTAAGAAATTATCATTATTTTTCAGATATTTAAGTTTTATGATGAATTGATATATTATTATTTTTTTATTAAATTATTGATATTTGTTTCATGAATGTTGGATTATTTTTATGATTTTTCTTAGATTCCTAGTGTGGTTATTGATATATTTTTATCTTATATTTATTTTCAATGTAATCTACAATTTTGTAATAGTTTTAAAGTTTGGGTGAAAGAGACTTGTGACTCTACTAAGAAGATGTAATCTTTTTTATTAATAAAATATTTACTATTGTAAAGATAATGATTTGAATTCAATAATGAAAAAAGGAGTATATTCTATAAATTATAAATAATAAAATGATGATTTATTATATTTTATAAATCTGGGATGTGAGAACTGTTGTATCTATCAACTATTTTTTTATTTTATCTCCTTCATTCTCACTTTTATCAAAACCATTATCATTGTCAACAAGAAGATCATCTTTAATTAGAGGTGAAAACACTATCAATATAATAAAAATAAAGATAACTCAATTAACATATTAAATAAAAATTTTATATATTATATAAAAAGATATAACTATAAATTATAAAATTCTTATCACAATATGTATCATTCTATTCATCTAATCATTAAGAAGACTTAGTTTAGAATTTTTTTTCTCATGTGTCGACACGAATTTGATCAAAATGCATTGAGCTTCATTAATGATACACTATAAGGAACATTTTTATTGCATACGATGATAGTGACAGATCAAGTAGTTCTTGACATATTCGATATAAAGGAAAAAAGTTAATTTATTTTTTAAATTACATTATCTATCAGCACTTTGGTAATATTTTTTGGATCTTCGATAAATTTTTTACTTTGTTCTAGTAATTCAAAAAAAATTAATTTATATTATTAAGATAGAATGCAACATATGTTATGATTTAATAAATTTGCATTCTACATAGTGATTCAAAATTTTAAAAAAAATTAAACACTTACCAATCTTCATTATTCGATAACTCAATAATAAGATCTGTCTTTATATCTTGTCCTCACTCTTCTCATGGTTGTACTAGAATTGCTATTGTTGCTTGGGGCCATTGCAACACTCTAATCCTTGATTCTCGCTGGTGTTGTACCGAACAAGATCCAAAAACTCATCGACCTCAATGAACAATGAGAGTGTCGTGATGTCCTAGCCATTGTCTATCCTTCTCTAGATTGAGTTACATAGTTCCACGTTGAAATGATCATCTTTTTTACCATTCTTGCAAAAGTGGAGATGCACGACATACACAAGTAGAAAGCAAACTTTACTAACAACGAGGTCATAACCGATCAGGGCGAGGATGACAGGACAACGAACAAACAAGTGCGATAAACAATCGAGTTTGAAAAAAAAACGATAAACAAACATATTAGAAAGAGAAGAGCAAACAAATTAGAAAGAGAAGTTGCGAGCGATGGACGAATAGGTTAAAAAGAGTATGAGAGGTGAAAATCGATCGAGACAAAAAATTTATATAAAATTAATAATTTAAAAAATATTAAAATTAATTTTTTATTTTTTCTATTCACATCTTTTTGCAGATAACAACGTATGCGATTTTTTTTAATTCACAATATGAGAAGAATTTATGTTAAATGTTTCGGTACAAGTTAGGTATGCGATTTTTTTTAATTCACAATATGAGAAGAATTTATGTTAAATGTTTCGGTACAAGTTAGACTTCTGTGTTCTGATTTGTGGTGACAGGAACCTCGTGACGGGCTCTAAACAAAGGTTAGCGATTTTTAGATTTGTTAAAATGTCATGATGTTTTTAAATTTCACATCATAAATCTTACTTGAGGTGACCAAAACAATTAATTAACAAGATTTCTTAATAGCTGTTATTTTCCGAATTATTAACGATATTGTATGAATCCTAAATTAACACATTAATTTTGTACATTATTATTCTAACATATGATTAAATAGTCCCAATTAGTCCTTAGGTAACTCTAATATTGCAAGTGAATATTTTGATCAGCAGCGTGCTTATATGTCAGAGATTTGCATTAGCGTGAAACGCAGTGATCTGAGGCCTAAAACCATTGAAATGCTTTACCATCTTCAATAATTTAACAACATACAATCTCTAGCGACGATGAAGACAACAGCAGTATAAATATGAAAACATCAAACGAATGGACAACGCAATGCCTACAGCCTAATCATATGCATGCAAGCCTAACTTGAAACACGATGCTCCCATATGAATTTTTTCAAGCACAAAAGTATCTAAATTGTTATATGAATAACCTGTTCACAAATAATATTGCAAAGTGTACATTTCGACATTACATTGCAAGTACATTAAGCAACAAGCTATGACAATCCTACAAAGGAACAGTATAGTAGAGAAACATATTCTCTCTACCCACTTCTGATGTAACAATGAGATTTATATAACACACCACAAGAAACTGTTGTACAGTTATTGTCACGAAAACAGTAATGCAAATAAAGACAATAACCACGATTCACAACAGCCAGATTTGGCTGTGCCAGAAAACAAGAATAATTGATTTGGAGAATAATCTAAAATCTCAATAAGTTCGGCAGGAAAAAACTATAAACATTAGCATCAGTTTATTATCATGGTAAAATGCTGCACCTGAAACTTGAGACGACTCCAGCCATTGCTCCATGTTAACAAAGCTAATAGAAAGACATTAGTGTCCAGTGCATCACAAAAGATTCATTGCATTAGGCAGGCCAACAGTGCCATAGCAATGTTTCTGATCTTGGTGAGAGATCGACGGTGAGAAGCACAAAAGCAGAAAATCCAAGTGAGGGAGATCCCACGGAGATGCTGTGCTACTTAGTAGAAATAGATCATGAGAATACAAAAGCAGACACCCGAGGCAGTGAAAGAGATCCCATGGGTGCTACCCATGCCACTTAGCAGAAAGATAGAGAATGTCATGGGCGCTGCTCTTGCCACTTAGCAGAAATACAGACAGTGAGGAGAAAGCAGAAAGCCTGAGGCAGTGAGAGACATCCCATGAGTGTTCTTGTTCCAGAATCACACCTCAAACAAAGAAAAAAAGGGGCATGCCTATGTTAAAGGCCTTAATAAAACATTAATCTGACTGTATTAAAGCATTGATTGATCTACTACCACAACCAAGTACGATTTTCAAGATATAAAATAGAGACAAAAACATGATAATGAACTAGAAAAATAACCTCTCCAAATGCCAGCAAGCTGAGGAGAGTGCTCCAACCAAAAGGTGAAGAATCCAAAGCTCCAGAGCCCACATTTAACCACTTTAAGCCAACTAATTATCGTAGGACATTGAATCTACGGTCTAACCAGTCAAGGTCATATTGAAATAGATCATTTCTGTTGGATTTATCAGACACATGGTGTACTCTAACTCCTGCTCCTGCTCCTACTCCTGCTCTGGCTCCTCCGCCCATCCCTGCAATATCTCTTTGGGATCAACACTGTTGTAACTACATATAGCATTGTAGTGCATACAGGATAAGTGACAAAAACCCAATGAAATAACTACAAACTGTTGCGCACCCATTGGCATAAGGAGAGTCTTGACGACGATATGCTGGTGAACGGCTGTAGTTCTTGCCAGGGCGAGGTGAATAACTATGCCGTCGATCCCTGTCGGGACTCCTGAAATCAATGATGGTCGATGACACAAGTCGATAGAGATCTTATGACAATAGCCTAATTTTAACTAGACACCAAAATGTTGCTCTACCTGTTACTGTAAGGAGAATCTTGACGACGATGTGCAGGTGATCGACTACGAGGTGAATAGCTGCGACGAAGAGGGGATCTTCTCCCTCGTGGACTGCGACTTCTGTCAACACAATAAAGATTCAAAATAAAGTTAAAAGATATAAAAGTTAGCTATGTGGTAAATACATATTTGAAGTAGTATGCAATATATATATATATATATATATATATATATATATATATATATATATATATATATATGCAGATTGTACCCAAGCAAAATGATGCCTGATAGGTAGGGTGCCCTATACAGTATTTATTCACCACCCTTAAACCAAGGAAAAGTTGCAAAGAGGATAATAATTAATTAAGATAAGACTAGGCAAAATCATACCCACGACCATAGCTAGGGCTCCGCCGATAGCGAGGTGGGCTAGGGCTTCGACGCCTTCCACTACCCATGCCACCTGGACCAATCCGCAATCTACACTCTCGGGCAAAGTGACCAGGTTCACCACATTCATAACAATTCATGTCCCCACCACCTCGTCCATATCCACCTCGGCTACCACCTCCACCCTTGGAATTATGGGAAAGCTCCACACGCCACCCGTGCTTCCCTATGATACAGGCCAAAAACGAACTTTTATTACAAAGAATGACAAAGAACCAAGATATACTTAGAACCTAGGTAAAATAAGACTTGTAGTTGTGGCAAAAAAGAATGTAAGATAACTCACTCTAAAAAGGAAAGATGAAGATATATTCATAAATTCAGAAAATTGTTCTTGCTCCTTAAATTTCAAAAATGCAAAACAACTAAAGTTCAAATACTAGATGATAAAATCATTTTATCTCCTTAGAAAATTTTCAAGTGGCTGAAAAAAAGAGCTAGAAAATATCTTAGTGTTGAAAATACATAAAAATAAGGGATTCTGCCTAACTCTAGAAGACATTCACCATCCATGTGATCATTAAGACAAAGCAAACATAGTGACAGCTCAAAGATAGATGCTTAAACCATTATCTTGTAAATATTTTTTTGAGTGAAAAAAATGTAGCTGAAAAAAAGACTAGCCCATAGCAACTAAAATAAATAACAAAAAGGGATTATGCATACTTATAAAAGATGTACACAATCCATGTGGTTAATAAGAACCACATGAATGGTTCTAACAGTCAATCCTTAGATCCTCTAAAAGACTGTTACGAGATCACATTTCAAAAACAAGAGCTAAAAATGGTTCTAACTAGCCTTTATCCAAAGTAAACTCCAGTACCACTTCGATCATATGCACTCTCATGTTAGTAATGTCTTCCAGATATATGTATCAATTATCCATACACAACATTAAAACAACATGTAAAACTATATCCCTACATCACCTCTTGTCTCTTGCCCAAACTGTAATGTCAGAGAACATTAAAGGTAGAATGAATAACAGTTAGAAAAGCAACTACGGTAGAAGAGATCCTGGTCATTATAAATCCATGACAATAAAAGAGGGACAGAATACCTTGCCCATCATCAGCAGACTATGCTGAGGTCTAACGACTGATTGGCATTAAACCTGGAATGATTAACAAGGTCGGCACCACAACTACAAAGAACAATGTGAATGAAGGGGAAAAAAAATACAGCACCTAATATGAACCCAAACCCAGCATTGTCTACCTGCTGTCAACTGGCTAACCACATGTCACTAGGCAAAAACCAAAAGGCTACCATGACAGGTCATTGTTGTTTGCTAAAGCAGTAGCAGTGGCGGGAAGCAGCCACCATCAACACTGGAGGTCTAGAATCTCAGGAACAAACCACCAGTCCTATTTCCAAGTGATAGCACACATTAGCAATGACTTTCTACTTCTCTATTCTTTCTTGTCTCCATATTTTATAACTGCAGAATCAGCTGCTTGCCTGCTTCTCACTTATTCTTCTCCAGTTAGTGGACCAGCTACAGTGGTTCTCTTTCACTGGCCATCCACTGCTACCCTGCTGTTCTCCATCAACCACTAAATTCCATAGGTGGCTGTAAACCTCTCCTTGGTGCAAGCCTATCTCTTAGTGGCACCACCAACTCTTTCACCAGCCTCCTAGGAAATTCATACATCAACCACTAAATTCTTAGGAAGCAACCCTCTGAACTGGTGCAAGCTCTCTCACATAGGTCTTTGTCACTGTGGAGGTCAATCTGAAACCATTGATGGATCTGCCTGTAAGAAATATGCAGTAAATCCTAGAGAAACTAAGCCTCCCTATCTCTTGCATCCTCTCCAAGAATTGAATATGTTCAAACTATTACGAAAAAAAATAATATAGTAAAAAAGTAACATAATTATCAAGATATGTAAACTGTTATAAATAGTAAAATATAAACAAGAACAGATATACTACTGAATTTAAATTCTAAAAAAAATAACAATAAAAAACATATAATATTATAAATAATATAATATATGAAGATATAAAATAATATGGATTAAAATAACAATTTTTATAAAATTAAATTAATAGAAATTTATAACAAGTAAAAAATTTGCACATAATTGAAATTCTTTTAGGAATACATTATATTAGTTATTGTAAACAATTTAATCTTGATGTTGATTGTGAAATAATGAATCAAACAAACCAAAGGACCTAATTATTTTTTTATTCCGCTCTCAAAGCACACAAACCAAGGATGCCAAAGAATTTCATAATCTGATTTCAAAAGCAGTGGATTTTGATTTTTATTCCAATTCCATTCCAATACTGAACAAAATGCCACCGAAGTTTTTCTTTAGATGTGCTAGTGAAGGTACATTTTCATAAACAAAGTAAGACTTCTAACACTTTGTTTCCCGGCCTGAGAATCTAGATCCACTAAATTGTTGAGGAAAAAAGACATAAGCTAAAGATGGAGAAGATTTGATATTCAGGTGTTTCAAATACCATAGATGACCACCTTTCACTAACATATCACAGACTATACAAGGCTAACTATAACCAGTCGATACTATGGCCTAATATAACCTAACATGCTTACCTATAAGGTCAGAAATCTTAGACCTGAAAATTTTAAATCTAACACTCATTATGTAAAATACAAAAGAAAAAATAAACTAACCCAAAATTCATGGCACAAATCATCACTATGCAATTTAAACATATCAATCTATTTTCATTCAATAAGCAATAAATGCATAACTATGTACAATAATTGATAAAAGCACAAACTTCTGTACCATCTAAATCACGAATGGCATCTAAGGCATCTCGCCGATCGTCAAATTCAACAAATCCATAACCAGGTGGCCTTCGAGCAACCCAAACACTGCACATGCTCAAATAATGTAGTTCAGAATATCATATCATGCCACATTTTGGACCAAACAATACACAATGATAAAAGGTCATGCATTCATCAGTGAAAAATATAGGCCTCACATCTTTTCATAAGCTCGACGGCACAATTTATAAAGATTATCCACATGGTCCATGAGACTAAGATCAAAAGAAGTGGACGCATTTAATTTAAATTACATAAGGAGATCAACAAATTAAAGTTGAGACAAAGTCCTGAACTCCATGAATGAATTACAATCATAGTTTAAAAAAAAAAGAACTCAGATATATGCAACAGACATCTTTTAATACACAATAAACGAGCAATAAACGTCTGTCAACAACTGGAATCAATCTTCAATTGTAAATATCAACCTTCAGAAATTTTTTTTTGAACTGGTTGAACTGGCATCAGTTCATTAACAGCAAAATCATGACAGGTACAATTGATTCTGATTAATCAGTGTCCTGTTAGTTTCATTTTCTTGCATTGTTTGCTTTGGCATTCATGTACAATTTTTTGGTTTCATACATTGCATATAGAGAAACAATGATCCTCTCACTATCTACCCTGAAGTCAGGCAACACGTAGATTCTCATGAAATCAAAAATGAAATTTTAAAAAAAAATGATGTCTGAACAACAAGGAGATAACAAGACATGCAAATGACTCAAGTCCAGAAAAGTAATTGTTTTGTTAAAAGAGGTACCAATAAAAGCATATTGATAAGAACAATTAAACAATCAGAGATCACAGACACAAGGCTATAAGAGTTAAGATATAACTTAAGAAAAATTACTGACATACAAGAACACTATACATATCATCAGATAGTCTACCTTCGAAGTACACCAAATGCTCGAAATTCATCTTCTAGATCTCTTTCAGTGACTCGTGAATCCAAGTTCCCAACATAAACTCGAGACATTTTGTGAAATAATTGTTAACCTAATCCAAAAAAGATAGAAGAGGATATATAAGATAAAAAGTAGCTAGGCAATTAACAAGTTAATGAATAAAAAAAGAGAAAAAATTGCACATTCTAAATGACCAGTTTTTCATTTATAGGTCAATAACACAGTGATATATGAAATAAATTGTAATAAAATGTTTTGATAACACTAACGATAATGGTTGGATGAGATAAAATGTGACAAAATTTCCAAAAGGAATTTAAAAAGAGAGATAACCCCATACTAAACTAAATCAAGATATGTAGCTGAACCTGATTTTTAAAATAAAGTTTGAAATAAGTAAATGCTATTTTTAGTTTATGTACAAAATGCCAAACAAATAAGGAAGACAAACACATGAAACTAGAGAATGAGGAGAGGAAAAGAGATACAGAAAACAAGACTCACAGGCAATAAAATGAACATGGAGAATCTGAAAGAAGAAAGGAACATAGAAGGCTAGGTGATCTTTATTGTAAAGCGTTATGATGCTAAACACATACACAAATCAAATGAAGCATGACTAGCCAAATCCTCATTTATATTCAAGAATTTTAACTAAAAGGAGGTGTTTTTCTGTCAAATGTCGTTAAAAAATAACAACAGCAGCACATCAACATCTCTTCCATGGTTGTTGGAGGATAGTTAATCAAGGAGTTTTTGTTAGAATAAACACAAGTTATACATTAAAGCTTGTTATTTTTTTTAAAACTTACAAATATCCAGAATATTAATGCTAGTAGAATTCAGCAATCATTTACTAAAGTATTCTGCAACTAACATAATCCTTGTAAAACCTAAGATAAGATATCCCAGTAAAACAATTAAACATCAATAAGCGCCGAGCAGAAATATAGACCATATCTGCTTATCACCTGTTTGACACTATATCTGTAGAAGCGAAACCACTTCAGATATCAATACCTTAAAAGCATAAGAAAGGACATACATCCTGCATCCTCAAAAGCTCTAGTGATAGAACCTTAAATTGGAGAAAGCACGTGCCTCCAAGACCATATTCTGTTATAATTTGTCCAATCAACATTCTCTTAGCAGTGTGAACACTTCAATTTTTTATTCTAACACAAAATGAAGCATGTCCTATAATTCAAAGATGTCCAAACATTCTAGTGGTGTTTAAACGATTCACAGCTGTACATTTTTTCAAGCAGAAATCTGGAGAATAAAAGAGGCCCGTGATGAACAGAGGCAAACAAAGTTGAAGTCTCGCAACAAGATATACAGCTCAATGTTCAGCCCTTGCTTTCCAACGATTCATTCAGAAAAAATAGTCATAATTTATAGTGTTCAGCTTTTCGGAGATTCAAACAGATTAGCAAGAAACCCTTCAAACAACAATAAAAAAGCCTGCCAAAAAATCTTCTTTACGTTACATGAAAGATCCCAATCTTCGCATGAACACTAAATCACAATATAATCAACAAATAAGAACAAAAGTATGCAACAATAACCATCCAAAACCCCATCAAGAAATCTCTTTCCCGACAGCCTTCCTCGTTTTACCCTACTTCATTTGGACGAGGAATCCCAACACCACAGTTCGAAAGAAACAACAACATAACCACGATAACAGGCAGAAAAAAAGGAACGGAAAGACGGCAACAGGAACGCTACGCCTTCCAAATCCATGCCAAGAGAACGCGGTGGAAGAAAAAGCAAGGAGCGTGGGGAAAGAGATGGAAAGAGCTCTCGGATTACCTCGACGGGTTGCAGGCAGAATCTCTCGCAGGGAGGGCCCAGGAGTTAGGGTTTACTGGGCGGCGGCCGAGTCGATGAAACGGGAGAGAGAGGGATCGAGGGATAAATATATAGAGACGAATCGGATATGTTGGTCAGCTCTTAATGGATCGGATTCTAGTAGGATCCGAAATGGTTCATGACTCGCGCCAGGTGAGGAATGGGCTTCCGGCCCAGCCATTAAGCATTTGCATTGGGGTAAAGAGTTTAATTGAGATCCAACACAAACGTAAGTGTGAGCAGAGAGAGAGATTGAACACGGCTTTGGCATGATGGAAACATCACAAACTTAGTTATGCATTCCATAATGGATCGATGGATTGCAATCAAAAAGAAAAGGAAATCGAACTCTTAATTGATTTCTTTTTAATTTTTTTTCTATCATAAGGATGAAAGAAAAAAAAAATCTCAATGTGTTTGCTCTGTTGTCATCAATCATCTCATTTACTTTTATTTTAGAAAAAATTATTTATAATATGTCTATATATTTTATATTTGGTGAACTTAAATTAAAAAAAAAAATCTCACAAAGCATCATGACTTTTCTCCTTTTAGAGAAATATACCCATATACATGTTCTTCCTTATCTTTTATGTGGACAGGAGTCAAATTTGTAGTTTGAGAGACAAATTGATATTACTGAAGAAAGTGGGATACTTTATAGGAAATTTGAAAAGGGGCATTAGTTTATTTAAACTTGATAGATTAATTTTATTTAGTGTCTGAGTTTTTTATACATTATGATTTAACTTGACCAAATAATTGACTCCTAAACTTGATAGGTTTCTTGATATATGATGATAAAAATTTAAGCCTCCTACTTTTAATGTAGGGAGTGAAATAAGAGGAGTTTGAAGATTTCACGTTTTGACTATTAAGACTTAAACGAAGTCGATCGACTCTAATATCATAATATACCAAAGAACATTGTGGGCGTAAAACCACACGATTATATGATCATTTTAACCCAACCAGCTTTAAGAATGGTCTCTGTAAGATGAAATCATTTTTATAATCTCTCTCTCTCTCTCTCTCTCTCTCTCTCTCTCTCTCTCTCTCTCTCTCTGTGTAATATATACATTTATTGGTTTTGTTTACTCTTTCTTTTTCTTGTCCTTATACTATAAATTTGGGTTGGATATTACTATTCTTCCAAAAAGAAAACAACATCGTGACTTTTTATTGGCAATGATGGGTTTAGTATTTATGATTTCTTTAATTATTAGACTCACATATATTTATATATCTAATTTGATTATTTTACTGCTACCATTTCATATCAATTTTCTTTTCTTGAATTTTTTTTTAAATCTAGGCAAATCTTTCTTGATCATCCATATGATAAATGAACAATCTGTACTCAATTAACATACAAAAGATTGCAGTGGTGAAAGTGATCGTTTCTGCTCTTCCAAGTAAATGTAAAATAATGCTGTTAGTTTAAGTGCGTGAACACACCATCACACCCAACCTTATCAATCACGTAAAAATTATTATAAATATAATTATATTATATTATAGTTATTGACTAATAAAAAAATTAATTATTATGATAAAATTATTTATGAGATAATTTTGATTGAAGGGATTCTCTTAATTATTTATCTTAGATTAGATCCTCTTCTTTCATTTATAAATAGACAAGATCACTCAATATGATATATGATGTAACGTTATTAAAAGATTACAAGTCTTCTTTTATCTCCCTTTAGTCACATGAACCAATTATTGAGATATTAGAAATCTTCTTTTATCTCTTCTTTCCTTAATCTATCACTCATAATGGTTTTATTAGGAAGAGAGGAGAAGTATAGTTCTCCTAATATATCAATATTATTGTGATATTTGAATCCAACAATAGTACGTCTACAAATTAGATAAAAGTCTTTTGAGTAGCATCCAAAGGTATATATGACTTATCATTATTTGATTTTAATTTTTAGTATTAAAGTTTCTTATATAATAGTAGCATAATTATACTTTTATACTTACAATTTGTATCAGATCATGTTTTAAAATCAAGTATTTTAGATCGTAAAAGTATTTCAAATATATTTTATATTTAGATCAATTTATTATCACCCTTAGCTTACGAAAAGATATTATTTGATTTTGATTTACGATGCTAGAATGATTTGTTTATATTATTGATCTGCTTTCTATCTAGTGGACTATATGATCGCAAAGGTATCATGGTAGGATCGCAAAGGTACTGGGGGGGGGTGGGGGTTGAATTTATACATTCAAAAATTTTGGTTTGAAACTTTCAATCGATAAATTTGTATCAAAAATATGATTAACAAAAAGTATAAGTAAGAATTGCTTAGTAAGTAAATCAGTATGCAATAGCTATTAGGATCTAGAGTGGCACTAAGAGGGGGGGTGAATTAGTGCAGCGGTTGAACAACGATAAATTTCGACGATTTAAAACGATTTCGGAAACTTCGTACGTTGAAAACTTCGTTTTGACTAAAACCCTGTTTCAATTGACGCGTATCGAAAAGTGCTTAAAGTAGGGAGTGTTTAGATAGGAAGAAGGATAGTGATGAGTAAGTTGAGCAATGAAGAAAAGACAGTTTGCAGAAAGATAAATGCAAGAACATAAATGCAAACTGTTTTATAGTGGTTCGGTCATCCGACCTACGTCCACTCCCGATTCCTCTTCGCTTGAGGCCACCGGCTTTCTACTAGCTGTCTTCCTTCTAATGGGCGAAGACGAAACTCCTTTTTACAAACTCTGTTTATAAAACTTCCCTCAACATCTCTCTTAAGAACACTTCTAAACTTTCGAAGGAGGGATTTCTACTTCAAATGATAGAGTTTTCCTTTAGTTTTCTTGCACACTTCTTGCTCCTCCAAGCAAGAACATTTGGGGTATTTATAGACCCCATGATGTAAATCATCAATTTAGCAACCATACACCCCGATAGCTAAAGAGCTATGATACATATGGAATGCAAATTGACACCCTCCAACGAATTGAAACAAGGCGAATCATTCAAGAATGAAGTAAAGAAAACTATTCTAATTACTTATCAATAGAAAATTAATAAAATAACTAGAATAGCACTTTGAATTCCCTTAAGACGCCACAAACTAACAAGTCTGATAAGTTCTAAAGTTCATGCAAGAACTTAAAAATAAAACACTCACCGGTGTTGAAGAATTATTATACTTCCCCCAAATTGTATGCTTACACTGAGAGTCAACATCATTTATATAGTATGAGAATAGTACAAAGGGAATGAATGCATTAAATAACATTCATATTCCTAATTCATGAATTTTGGTAAACATGACTGAATGGACTTTTATTCTCAAGATGAGGTCTTCAAATTTGTCCTTCTCTCTTCATGATCATATTGACCATTTTAGGCTCTTCTTGCAACCATAGAATCTTGATTGAGTCTTGACTAGCTTGATCTGGTTCATATCATTCCCCCTTTCCTGGAAAAGATTTGTCCTCGAATCATAGCCTCCATCACCTACATCAAACAAAGATAGATCAGAAATATTGAATGTTGCATTAATGTTGCCATACTCACTTGGTAGTTCCAGCTTATATGCATTGTCATTGATTTTTTGAAGGACTTGAAATGGACCATCCCCTCTTGGCATTAGTTTAGACTTCCTATGACTAGGAAATCTTTCCTTCCTTAAGTGTACCTAAACCCAGTCACCAGGTTCGAACACTACTTGTTTTCGGCCTTTGTTGTGTTATTTCTCATATTGTAGAGTTTTCTTTTCAATTTGTGTTCGGACTTTTTCATGCAATGCTTTGACAAAATCAGCTTTTTACTTACCATCCAAATTGGCCTTTTCCAATGGTAAAGGTAGCAAATCCATAAGAGTTAATGGATTGAACCCATACACAACTTCAAATGGGGAATGATTTGTTGTAGCATGCACACTTCTATTATAAGCAAACTCCACATGTGGCAAACACTCCTCCTAATTTTTTAAATTTTTTTGAATTATAGCCCTCAAAAGTGTTGATAAAGTTTGATTTACCACCTCCATTTGTCCATCTGTTTGCGGATGACAAGTGGTTGAATACAACAATCTTATACCCAACTTACTCTAAAGTATTTTCCAAAAGTAGCTAAGAAACTTCACATCTCTATCACTCACAATTGTTCTTGGGATGCCATGTAACCTCACAATTTCTTTAAAAAATAGTTCCGCAACATGTGTTGCATCATCTGTTTTATGGCAAGGAATGAAATGTGCCATCTTGCTAAACCTATTAACAACAACAAAAATAGAATCTCTCCCTCCTTTTGACCTAGGTAAACCTAAGACAAAGTCCATGGATATATCAACCCAAGGTTCACTAGCTATAGGAAGGGGTATATACAACCCATGAGGCATTACTTTAGATTTAGCTTGTTTACAAGTGATGCATTTCTCACACAATCTTTTAACATCCCTTGTCAGGCGTGGTAAAAAAAAATGATCTATTAACACATCTAAAGTTTTTCTAACTCTAAAATATCTCATTAAACCTCCACTATGTGCTTCTCTTACAAGCAATTCTCTCATTGAACATTGAGGAACACACAACTTGTTTTCTTTGAAAAGAAAACCATCATGTCTAAAGAATTTATCAAAACTCCCTTTCTCACATGCCTCATAAATATTAGCAAAATCATAGTCAGAATTGTATAAATCTTTAACGTATTCAAAACCCAATAATTTTGCATCAAGTTTAGATATTAGAGCATACCTTCTAGAGAGAGCATCAGCGATCACATTTTCCTTACCTTGTTTATACTTGATGATGTATGGAAAAGATTCAATAAACTCCACTCATTTTGCATGCCTACAACTTAGCTTTTAGATTTCCTTGGTCTCTTCGAGGTTGCATCTATATGCTAGCCTATTTGGTATGCTTGCACCTGGAATGAAATCAATTTGATGCTCAAGTCCTCTAATTGGTGGCAAACCATTGGGAACTTCTTCAGGAAAGATATCCTCATTTTCCTGCAAAAGATCAACAATAACACTAGGTAAACTTTTGTCAATTTTGTTAGAAGAAATCAAAATGCCCATGTACATAAGTACAAGTAAGGGCTACCTCATAGTTAAGGCCTTTTTTACATCACTCATTTTGGCATAAACACTCATTTTTCTTTCACTCAAGCCTTCCTTGTTTTCTCTCCCCTTGTGTTTCCCAATACTCTTATTTTTATCACTCATCTCATCTTTTTCTTTTTTCTCTCTTTCTTGCTCCCTCCCAAAAGTTTTGGTTAATGAAGACTCAAGCTCCTTATATTATTGTTTTATGCGCATCTGGTCTTCAAGAATTATCTTCAGAGGCAACGGTCCAAGCTGATATTTCTGTCCATCCATGATCAAGGAATAATGGTTCTTGAACCCATCATGTGTTACCCTACGATCATATTGCCATGGTCTCCTCAATAACATGTGACCAGCATACATAGGTACCACATCATACCAAACTTCATCCTTATATCTACCAATTGAAAAATGTACTAACACTTGCTGATTTACCTTTACTACATCACTATCATTCAACCATTGCAACTTGTAAGGTTTTGGATGTTTGATAGTAGGCAATTTCAGTTTCTCCACGAGCAAGCTACTTGCCACATTGGTACAACTTCTGCTATCAACAATCACATTGCACAACTTATTAGCAATCAAACAATGAGTATGAAATAGATTTTCACGTTGTTCACCATGTTCATCATTTTTACTTTGCAAACTAAGTGTGCGTTGAATAACCAAAATTTCACCTTTAGCATACTCTACGTCACTAGTATCCTTTGGAATGTCATCATCGTCCTCTCTTTCACTTTCAGATTCTATATTCCCATCTCTTATAATCATAACTCTCTTATTAGGACATTCACGTGCTATATATTCATGCCCAAGGCACTTAAAACACTTAATACCTCTACTTTGATTAGGTTGATTCTCATCTTTACTCTTGCTGCTAAATTCATTTTTACCTTTAATTCTATCAATTTTAGGCTTAACAATGGGTTTATCATCCTTTTTACTCCAATTCGGTTTCCAAGATGAAGAAGAACCCAAATAAGGTTTTGAATCATACCTTGTGCCTTTTCTTTTGAGTTGTCTCTCAATCTTCATGGCTATATTCACCATATCCTCAATCTCCACATAATGCTGTAATTCTATAAGATCAGTAATATTCTTGTTTAATCCACTCAGGAATCGAGCCATTGTAGCCTCACGGTCTTCCTCCACATTAGCCCTTATCATGGCTATCTCCATCTCCTTGTGATATTCATCAACACTCATGGAACCTTGTGTCAAAGTTTGTAGTCGTTGATACAAATCCTGATAGTAATGACTTGGGACGAATCTTCTCCTCATGATTTGTTTCATCTCCAACCAAGTCTCTACGGGCCTTTCACCATTTCTACGCTTGTCTTTACATAATTGATCCCACCAAATTATAGCATAATCATAAAATTCAACAGCGACTAATTTTACCTTTTTCTCTTTAGAGTAGTTGTGACATTCAAAGATCAACTCCACTTTTCGTTCCCACTCCAAATAAGTATCTGGATTATTCTTTCCTTAAAAAGAAAGAATTTTCATTTTGATGCTGCCTATGTTTCTGTCCACACCATCAAAACGTCCTCTCCTAGTTTGTCTTGTAGGATTAACATCTTGACCAATTAGAGTGACTTGGTCATCGTCGAGGTCATCTCCGCCATTATATTCATCGCGGACGAATGCTGGTTGTCTCCTACGCCGTGGTTCACCTTCCAATCTATTAATTGCATCATTATGTCTTTCTAGATGATCTCTTACATCTCATATCACTTTGAACATACGTTCAAATTGTTGTTGCATTGCTTGAAACAAAAGATCATTTGATGAAGAACTCGTGTTTTTTTCTTTAGACATGTTTGCAACCTGAAAAACAAAGTTAGAATAGCCTCACCAACACTCTTTCACGTGTTTCACTCAAGATTTGATTCACTCCACTCGTGTTTTTCACACAATGTTTGGCTTTTCTCGATATTGATCTCACCACTCTTGCCTTTTACCTCTTGTTTTGTTCTTTGAGTTCTTAGATTAACTAAGAAACTTAAACAAACAATTCAGATTGTGGCAATTCAAGGGTATTGAAATTGGACATAAAAGCAAAAAAATATAAGCCAAGTTTGGCCTTTAAAATATAAGCCAATTTAAAGGTGTGTGTAATAACACTTCAATAATAAATAAAGATTAGAATTCAAGTATCAAATGAATAAAGAAAATTTTCTGGAATGAGAAAAAAAAATTCCAAACCTAAAACAAGAATTCAAAATTATGAAGATAGAATTCTGTAATTTTCAAGAAGTCCCTGAATTCACAAATTTTTTTTTATAATTTCGATCTCTTTCTTTCTTTCTTTTTTTTTTGACCTTTGATCTTCTCCTCTCTTTTTTTTTCTTTGATCTTGCTTTCCTCTCCTTTTTTTTTACTTTTGATTTTCTCTCTCTCTTTTTTTTTAACTTTCTGTTCTCTTTCTTTTTTTGACGATAAAGTGAGGGGAAAAAAATAAAAAACAAACAGTAATAGCACAAGAAACACAGCAATAAGGAGGAAGGAAGAATAGCAATTATGAATATCATGATAAAAAAAAGAATAAGAGAACAGGGAAAAACTAAAAGATAATAAATAAATGGATAAACAAACCTCAAACTTGAGTCGTGTTCTAATACCAAATGATGTAAATCATCAATTTAGCAACAATATACCCCGATAGCTAAAGAGCTATGATATATATGGAATGCAAATTGACACCCTCCAACGAATTAAAACAAGGCGAATCGTTCAAGAATGAAGTAAGGGAAACTATTCTAATTACTTATCAATAGAAAATTGATAAAATAACTAGAATAGCACTTTGAATTCCCTTAAGATGCCACAAACTAACAAGTCTGATAAGTCAAAGGAAAAGCAAAGATTTGGTTTGAACGCCACAAGCAGAAAAGCCTAATAAGTTCTAAAGTTCATGCAAGAACTTAAAAACAAAACACTCACCGGTATTGAAGAATTGTTATACTTCCCCCAAATTATCTGTTTACACTAAGAGTCAACCTCATTTATATAGTACGAGGATAGTACAAAGGGAATGAATGCATTAAATAACATTCATATTCCTAATTCATGAATTTTGATAAACATGGCTGAATGGACTTTTATTCTTCAAGATGAGGTCTTCAAATTTGTCCTTCTCTCTTCATGATCATATTGACCATTTTAGGCTCTTCTTGCAACCATAGAATTTTGATTGAGTCTTGACTAGCTTGATCTGGTTCATATCACCCCAAGAGGATTCAAATTTGGAGCCAAAATTTGAATTATCTCGATTTTTCGGGGTACTGGCGGTACCACCGCTTGACACTGGTAGTACCATCGCCAGTCTGACACTAACACTATCAGTGTACTAGGCAGTACCACCGCCCGAGGCAACAGTGCCACCGCCCAAAACACCTACGATTTCAGTTCTTGGGCGGTGCCACCGCCAGCACTATTCCAACACTATTCTAGCACTATTCTAACAAGACTGAATGGGCCCTAACTTCGGCCTAAATCAGCCCAAAAAAGGCCCAGATGGCCCCCTACTTGGGTTATAGAATTAACACCTAATCCTAACCCAAATTAATATATTAACTATGAATTTTAAAGATATTCCTAAGCTATTATAAAGTCCGGAAAGTCAAGACTTCTTCCGGTGAGCTTCCGGCAGTCTTCCGACGAACCCTCGGACACCATTCTGTGGACACCCGGTAAGCTCCTGGACTTCTCGATGGAGTCGTTGGTGAGTTCCGTCGAGCTTCTTCGGTAAGCTTCGATCTTTCTCGGTGAGCTCTGTGAACTTTCGACAAACCTTCCGAAAACCTTGCGGCAAGCTCCCTACTCGTTCATGGCCAGTTCCGACAGCACTCCGATGAATCTTCAAACTTTCGTCGAACTCTCAAACTCTCAATGATTCCATCGTTCTTGACTCTGACACTTTGTTTTGCTTTATATCTTCATCGTTATCGTAGTTAATCCTGCACATACAAGATAAAATTCTACTTCGATCTAGACAATTACAACACGAATTGACATTCTATTACCCAGCACGTCATTGGCCTATCGGCGCTTCATCCGATTCTTCCGCACACCGTCCTCTCTTGTGGTCCATTGCCCAATTGACGGTTGACCTCCGCAACCCCGATATCCTTGGCGCAACACCACTCTTCTTGGCTTGATGTCCAACATTTGAAGCCTTCTGCCGATTGTCAACCGGACCTCCGGCTCGACATCTAATATCCTGACATGATCACTTCCGACGCAGCGTCAATTCCTCCTACGTCAACTGTCTAATTCTGATCGATAGTAGACCTGCGTAACTAAAAATGCAGTTAGACCATAAAACATAATCAATTAGTTTCATCATCAAAATTCGAGATTCAATAATAGCAAATTAAGACAAAAGAAGAAGTACACACCCGATTTATAATGGTTCGGTCATCGTGACCTTATCCACTCTCGTTTCCTCCTCTCTCAAGGCCATCAGCTTCTACTAACGATCTTCTTTTCAATGAGCGAAGATCAATTACCCTTGTTACAACTTTTTCTCTTTTCATAAGTTTAGAAGAGAACTTTTACGCCTCTCTTTTATAATAAATCATATACCTCCCTTAAAATTAACTCTAAACTTAAGGAGGAGAGGGCTAAGCACTTTTCAAGAGTTTATAATGTTAAATCTCGAATTTTGATAATGAAATTAATTGATAGAGTTTGTGATCTAATTTGTGTTTTGAGTAATGCATGACTAGCTTCGATTATAGGAAGATGATTAAAGTAGGAAGAATCAATGTTGGGCCGAAGTGGAACATGTCAAAGATTGCACATCGAGCCGAAGGATCAGTAGATATATCGGTAGAAGGCTTCATGCCATGAGTTCGGGTATTAGGCCAAGAAGAGTAGATATTGCTCTAAGGAGATCGGAGTTGCGGAGGTCAATATATCGATTGGGCAATATACATCGCAAGAGAGGATGATGCGCCGAAGGGTCGGACGAAGCGCCGGATGAACCAATGACATGCTGGACAATATTTGATTAATGCTTTGTAATAATTATCTAGATCAAAATAGTTTTAATTGTAATTGGGTTAAAATTAAGCTAACTCAATTAGGGGCTAATTGGGACCAAATCAAGACTGTTTTGGGCTAGATGGAAGGCCCAAATAGTGTCCTAGAGCCATGTCAGGCGGTGGCACTACTAGGGCTGGTAGTGGAACTGCTTGAGGCTCGGCCTCGCATACTGAAGTTTGGGAAGTGGTATCGCCCAACACAAGCGGTGGTACCACCAGTATCCCAAAATCTCAGGATGTTTAAATTTTAGCTCTAATTCTTGAAGTCATTTGGAGTGTATAAATACCCTAGCTATTCTTGCTTGGAATAATAAGAATTAAGAAAGAAAAGAAAGCGAAAACTTTATGATTCTAAGTGTAGAAATCTCTTCTCCTAGAACTTAAAGTTAGTCCTAGGAGAGGTGTGTGGGGGAACACTTATAACAAAAAAGCTGTAAGAGAATGGTTGGTCTTCGCCCATTAAAGGAAGATCGTTAGTGGACACCGATGGCCTCGAGTGAAGAAGAATCGGGAGTAGACGTAAGTCGGGATGATCGAACCACTATAAATTGATTTGTTACCTTTCTTTGCTATTTACATTTATTGTAAATTATTTTACTTGCTTACTATTCTCATGAATATTTTTAAATTTAAAGTATTTTCGATATAGACTTAATCATCAAAAGTTTTTATCGAACTAGTTTTTTGAATCAACGAATCATTTTATCGCTGCACTAATTTAATACACACCCCCCCACCTCTCCTCTTAGTGCCAACTTGGTCTTGATAGTTGGTATCAGAGTCACATTTTTTCTCATTTGGTTTAATACCTAAAGAGAAATGACTTTTTTCAACTTTCAAGAGGGTCACTCTATCATTTGTCCTTCTATATTCAATGGGACGGACTACACATATTAGAAAACTCGAATGAGAGTTTTCTTATTTTCTTTGGATTTGAATTTATGGAACATTGTCAAATGTGATTTTTAAAAATCTTCCAAACCAATGAATGAATGAAATAATTTGGAGAAGAAGACTTTTTCATTAAATACAAAAGCTATGAATACTTTGTTTTGTGCTTTGGATAAAAATAAATTTAATCATATTTTTATTTATGAAACTGCACATGAGATTTAGCATATTCTTGAAATTACACACAAAGGTACTTGTAGAGTTAAAGATTCAAAAATTAATCTTTTGATGCATGATTTTGAATTATTTCGAATGGAACCAAGCGAAACTATTAGTGACATGTACACTCGTTTTACTGATGTCGTTAATAGTTTAAAAAGTCTTAATAAATATTTTTTTAATTTTAATCTTATTAACAAAATACTAAGATCCCTTCCAAAAAGTTGAGATTCAAAAGTAATGGCAATACAATAGATAAAGTACCACCATTATGGGTGGTATCACTGTCGAGTCTTTCGAAAAATATACACATCATATGTTCCAACTCATAGATGATTCCACCACCTGGTTTGGCAATGCCACTGCCTGACCTAACTATAGGTTACTAAATGGGTCATCCAACAAGCCAAAATCTGCCATGATTTAGGCTCAATGGCCCCTTAATTGAGTTGGCATTGTTACACCTAAAACTAACTAAATTATAACCTAAACTACTTCGATCAAGACACAAATAATTACAAGCTTGAATCCTATATTATATGGTATGTTATTAGTTCATCTAGCACTTCATCCTCTCCTTCGACGTATTGCCTGATCCATCGGCATATTAACCTCTCGCAACATCCGATCTTCTTAGTGCAATGTCCGATCTTTCTGGCCTAATGCTCGAACTCATGACACAAAGTCTATCTTCTGGCATGTCAACCCATCTCCAAGTCCAATGTTTGATTCTTCCCATAGTTGAAAAATCTGTGATGACATTATATGCATAGTGGAAGAACAGAAACAAAAATTATAGATTTTTCACAAAAAAAGGGTTCGTATCATCATGCAAAAGTTGGTTGTTAGGACTCTAGCTATGAGAGTCCTAATTTAGTTTTATTGATAAGGGCATTCATGTAAATCCTATCTAGCCGATCCCTATTAAAGAGGTGAAGAGGCCGGCTAGGTTAGGGTTAGGTTGCTTCTTAGGAAAGGAGTCCTATTATAAGTAGGAGTTCTATTAGGAAAAGAGTCATATTAGAAGTAGAAGTCCTATTAGGAAAGGAGTCCTATTATAAGTAGGAGTTCTATTAGGAAAAGAGTCCTATTAGAAGTAGAAGTCCTATTAGGAAGAGAGTCCTATTAGAAGTAGAAGTCCTATTAGGAAGAGAGTCCTATTAGAAGTAGAAGTCCTACTAGAGAAGGAGTCCTAATTAGAAGTTGGTTAGAAGTAGGAGTCTTAAGTAAGAGTCCTATTAGGAGTTGGGGCTTAGAAGCCCTATAAATAGCCATGTATTCATCCTCTTTTAATCAATGAATAGATCAATATTTTATAGCCTTTGTGCAGCAACTTGGAGGAAGGAACCCCTATAGAGTTCCAAGGAGGCCGATCCCCTATAGAGATCAACCCCAAGCTTAGAATCCGCGAAGGGTTCTAACACTTCGATCAAGACACAAATAATTACAAGCTTGAATCCTATATTATCTGGCATGTTATTAGTTCATCTAGCACTTCATCCTCTCCTTCGACGTATTGCCTGATCCATCGGCATATTAACCTCTCGCAACATCCGATCTTCTTAGTGCAATGTCCGATCTTTCTGGCCTAATGCCCGAACTCATGACACAAAGTCTATCTTCTGGCATGTCGACCCATCTCCCAGTCCAATGTTTGATTCTTCCCATAGTTGAAAAATCTATGATGACATTATATGCATAGTGGAAGAACAGAAACAAAAATTATAGATTTTTCACAAAAAAAAGGTTCTTATCATCATGCAAAAGTTGGTAAAGGATAAAGAAGGTTAAGTGGCCTCCTCTCTAGCGGTGATTCACATGGTAAGGACTACGAATATGCTCCTCAAAGGGAGAGAATAATTATTGGGATCTAGAGTGGCACTAAGAGGGGGGGTGAATTAGTGTAGCGGTAAAGAATAATAAATTTCGACGATTTAAACACTTTTGGAAACTTAGTAAAAAAAAAAAAGATATTTTGTTTCAATTAAATTCGGAATGGAAAGATGCTTTAAACTTAAAGCAGATTGTAAGAATGAGAAGTAGAGCATCAAAATAAAGATAGTTTGCAGTAAAGTAAATTACAAAGATATAAATGTAAACCAATTTATAGTGGTTTGGTCATACAACCTACGTCCACTCCTAATTCCTCTTCACTTGAGGCCATCAACTTTTCACTTACTATCCTCCTTCAACGGGCAAGAACAAGTTCTCTTATAGCGCTATCTCCTTTTGATGGGCTTAGGAGGAAACCCTTACAAAGCCTCTCACCCCTCTCTTGGACTAGATCACACTTAAAGCTTAGAGGGAAGATTTTGACACTATTACAACAGAGTTTTTCCTTTTTCTTTCTTAGGTTTTGTGTGTATTTAAACCATGGATGAGAGGAGTATTTATAGGACTTAATGTGATTCAAATTTAGAGCCCAAATTTGAATCATCCTAGATTTTCAGGTGCTGGCGGTACCATCGCCTGACACACTAGTTCTGTCAGTGTACTGGGCGGTACCATCGCCCAGCCAATGGTGCCACCACCCAGGCACTCTGCCCAAGGGCGGTACTACCACCCCAGACTACCTGGGAAGCTGGACCTGGGCGGTGCCACCGCCAGACAGTGTCCAGCACTCTTGGTTGGGCCTTAAACCCGGCTCAAATCGATCCAATACCGGGCCCAAGGTTAAAGGATTAACACCTAATCCTAACAAGGTTAAGGATTAACACCTAATCCTAATATTAATTATATGCTAACTATAAAATTAAAGATATTTTCAAATCTATTATAAAGTCTAAAAAGTCAAGACTTCTTCCAGTAAGCTTCCGGCAAACTTTTGATGGTTTTCTGACGAACTCTCGGACACCATTCTACGGATTCCTGGTAAGCTTCTGGACTTTACAATTAATCTTGGTGAGTTCCAACGAGCTTCTTCAATAAGCTCTGATCTTTCTCTGCGAGCTCCGACAGCGCTCCCGATGAATCTTTGGACTTCTGTCGAACTCTCGAACTCCCAACAATTCCATCATACTTGACTCCCGCATTTATTTCGCTTTACGTCTTCATCATTATCATAGTTAATCCTGCACACATAAAACTTAACTTTACTTCGATCTAGTCAGTTATTACAACACGAATTGACATTTTGTTGCTCGACACGTCATTGGTCGGTGCTTCGTCTGGTTCTTCGACGTATCATCCTCTCTTATGACCTGTTGCCCAATCAGCGGTTGACCTCCGTAACCACAAAATCCTTGGCGCAACACCACTTTTCTTGGTCTGATGCTCGACATCTGAAGCCTTCTGCCAATTGTCGATTGGACCTCCGACTCGATGTCCAATATCCTCACGTGATTTCCTCCGGTGCAACGTCAATTCCTCCTACGTCAACTGCCTAATCCTGATCGAGTAGACCTGCGTTACTCAAAACGCAGTTAGACAATAAAACATAATCAATTAGATTCATCATCAAAATTCGAGACCTAACAATAATAGGAGGTGGCAGCCAGGAAGCCTTAGCCTATGGGCCTTTGGTTCTCTCCTATTTATAGAAGCCTCATGTCAACTTAACCCTAATAGATCCTGTCCTATTGGATACTAGATCTCCATCCCATTATCCAAGCCTCTTAGATTAGTGGGTCTCCACCCAATAATCTCATATTAGCTCTTATTGGATCTCATCTATATGATCCAATAATTCAAGGGCTTAATAGATATCTAATAAGATAGGGGTTCCGATGCATATCTCATATCCGAACCTCTACTCGTCGCAACATCTATCATATGTGTGTGATCTTCTAGGTCCAATATCAAGCTGGCCATGAATCATACTTGTCAGAACTCCTTCTGGCTCAGTGAATCATTATCTTCACAATAATTCACTTGACTCATCGACTACGGACATACTATGACACTACTTGTAATCTCCAGATGATATAGGAGAATCTAATCCTTTAGACCTATCTATTCTTAGTAATCATGTACCTATAGTTCTTTATCCATCTAATATCCTAGAAATCGTATACCGGGCATGGTGCCGTCAGGCCCATACTGTTTCTCCTCGAGTCTTGCTTTAATTGGATTCTCCCGGAGAACTTTTTCTCTCTTAATCCGAATAACCTTGGCCAAGGATTTGTCTAAGTAAGAATACATATGATATTCCTCTCATGATCCGAGTGCGGATGATTCTCTATCAACACTCAATAGCTCTCGTAAGGTTGGCTGCCACTCTCGATAATTGAATATATTAGATTTGAAACTACTAAACTTATAAGTCTGATATTAAAGAGTGGAGTACTCATATAAGATATCCTTGATATCTCAAGTCTAAGGAACAGATACACCACTCGGACTATGAAATTATTATCTAACAATAAGGTATCATCAACCATCCAATATTCTATAAGCGGATCAATCAGTGAACTCATTCTCTAATGAGCACATGCACTATATTCTTAGTGTTCCCACACAAGCAGCTATAAGACTAGCTACCTTAATCATATGGATAAGTATACAGCACACCAGTTTGTTTGGTTATTTCGATGTCTCTCTCGAGTAACCTATGACTAGGATTAGTTAGGGTTTGTGTTTAAAGGTGAATCAATTTTATTATCGTGATCTTATCATGATTTGATTCCCATTACACAAATCCATGAATATCACAATATATGTAATATGCAAGATAAAGTGATAAAATATCAAATAATAATAATAAGCAAAAAGAGTGCATGTCGTGTCACACGTGTCATCACTCATGTGATTGGCTTACAGGGCATTTATGACCAGTATCTCCCACTTGACCTAAAGCCAATCACTTATATGTTTGTGTTGGGAAATCCTTAAGGGGAGCGACATCACATGTGCAGCAGAAGAACAGAAAACAAAACCCCAGATTTCCCGTAGAAAGTTTCCATCATCGTGCGAAGATCGATGCATCAAAAACAAATTTGCAAAACTACACGTGTAAAAGAAGATACCTAGGGAGATCGTATATCCTTGAATTCCTACAGATTTATGGGAGAGGATGAAGGAGGTCAAGCGTCCTCCTCTCTAGCGGTATCCACATGACAGGGATTGCAACGATGCACCTCTCTCTCTAGGGAGAGGAGAACAGGAGGTGGCTACCAAAAGAAACCCCCAGCCCATAGAGCTTTGGTTCCCTCCTATTTATAGATGCCCCCTGAAAACTCTAATGGATTTTTTGCCCTATTGAGTATTGGATCTCCATCCAATTACCCAAGCCTCTTGGATTAGTGGGTCTTTACCCAATAATCTCTTATTAGCAATTATAGGATCTCATCTCAGGATCCAATAATTCAGGGGCTTAATGAATATCCAATAAGATAGGGGGTTCAATGGATATCTCATATCCGAACCTCTACTCGTCGTAACACCTATTATATGTGTGCGACTCTCTAGGCCCAATATCAAGCTGGCCGTGAGTCATACTTGTCAGAACTCCTTCTGACTTAGTGAATTATTATCTCTATAATAATTTACCAAACTCATCGACTACGGACGTACCAGGCCACTACGTCGCGGCCCCCAAACGATACAGGGAAATCCAATCCTTTGGACCTATCTATCCTCAGTTACTATGTCTCTATAGTCCCTCATCCATCCAATATCCCAGAGACCCTATACCGGGCACGGTGTTGTCAGGCCCATATGGTCTCTCCTCGAGTCTTGCTCTTGTCGGATTCTCCCGGAGAACTCTTTCTCTCTCAATCTGAATAACCTTAGCCAAGGATTTGTTCGAGCAAGAACACATGAGATATTCCTCTCATGATACCGAGAGCGGATGATCCTCTATTGACACTCAATAGCCCTCGTAAGGTTGGCTATCACTCCCAATAATTGGTTGTACTAGATTTAAAACTTTCCAAACCTATAAGTCCGGTATCAAAGAGTAGAGTACTCATACAGGACATCCTTGGTGTCTCAAGTCTAAGGACCAGATACACTACTGGGACTATGAAATTACTGTCTGACGTGATGTCACTGACATTTTGTAAATGGCTTGTTCGGTGTAATGCTTATACATGTCCGTGTCCCTTTTACTTTGTTCCAACTTGTAAAGCTTGTAAAGGGCTCGCCAAAGGCGAAACACCCCATTTGAGAGAGTTTGGCAGCCATTGTCGGCTTGTACAGAAAGTTTGTGTTATGTGGACACTTGTACTAGATTTCGGTCTGTAGTGGACCAATTTTATACCTTTGTTGTGCAATCGTTCTGAGCTTATAATATCCATGATTGGAATTTGCATTGGCTATAAAGTGTTTGCTAAAAGAGTGGCTTGTGGATCCCGTGTGAAGTGCTTTCTCTGTCCCATCTTCTCTTTTGCAGGTCCTAAGGGATTGTAGGAGATTTCGGGGAGGCTGACCTTTGCGGTGATATGCATTGGTGCCGCACGGCTTAGGCAAAACCAGTTAAGTCTATGACAGATGGTATCAGAGTGGGACAAGCCCACTTAGAAATACTTTGCATGCAAATGTGGGGGACCTAACGGGACTGCGTTGAGGGCAGCCAACACACGTGACCGTTTGGGAAACGGACTTGGAGTTGTAGTGGAAGGAGTCGCTCAGAGGAGCGGGCATCCGAGAATGGCATTCAGAAGAATGGCCAACCCTTCGCGCAAGAGGCACCACGAGGACAAGCAAGCTAAGAAGAATTGCGTAGCGCACAAAGGTCGGGATGGCTGAGTTCGAGCAGTGGCTCGATGTTAGCACCCAAACTTGACGATGCTCGAGGCAAGCGGAGTGCTTGGCAAAGGATGAGACCGTGCAAGGTGGAGTGGGTTGTTCAATGATAGAAAGAGTTGTGCAAAGCTCACAAAGGTGAGGGGAGTTGCAAACTCAAGGAATTCGATACTCATGCAAGGCCTTGCATGCGGACGATGGATTGTTCGTGGCCATCCCAAGGCGGCCGAAGGTCGGTGCCATGGAGCATTCAAACTTTCTCTTCGGTATGTGCAGGATACTTTTGTAAGAGGCTGAAGTGTACAGCAGGTTCAGCATGTTGCTAGACCCAGAGGGGTGCAGTGCGAGCCGTATTAGCGAAGTATCGCAGTCTAGTAAGTGCATTTGCAGAGGCAAAATTCAGCACAGTTTGTTCAGCAAAGGTGGAGTAGTCCAAGGGGATGGTGGTCTCCAAAACTTCCAGAGGGAAGGATGCGAAGAGAGAAGTTGCTCCAACGGGGCTGATATCCAAGAGGGATAAGTCCCGGTTCTCCAAAGAGAGAATCATGTGCAATGTACCACACCAGTTGAGGAGTACCTCAAGACACAGCTTGATGGATCGAGCGAGCGACGAGGAGTTGTCGCATGATCTCGTAAGAGGCAATGCGTTGGTGGACGCATAGTGAGATCAAGTGGGGGAGCGACCCAAGGTAACACAGAGTGAAGGTACACTTGGAGCCGATAGGGAGATTAGGCTCAACAGAGGGCTGACTCATGGAACGGAGGGCATGAGGGCCACCGTTAACGCAATGTGAATCGAGAAGTGGAGCAACTTAGGGTAACTTGGTGATATACCCAAGCCACATGAAGGGAGTTGGCATAGAAGATAGAATAAGGAGCGGAGGCTTGGAGCTTTCCTTAGATAGAGGTCAAGAACATGGACTCTTGTAGAGACAGGAGTAGGATTATGTCGTTCCAGGGGTTCTTTATTCTGATGGAGTAGACTCATCTTGCATAGTGCCAAAGACAAAGAGAGCTTCGAGGCACATGTAGCTGATTTCGGTGAAGTATTTGACAAAGGAACTAAGGCGACACAGTTTGTAGAGGCAAAGTAAGTGTCAGAAGGCCTTGGCACGGGGCAAGAGGACGCAGAGGTAGTTACTCTTGAAGAATATGCCATAGTGTTGCTATTCGAGTTGCCATGAGGAAAGAGGTGCGCAGCGGAGATTATGATGGTAGGGGCAGAGTCCCAAGATCCATACAATGGTGCATCAATTTCAACAAAGTCAGGGGACTTCAGAGGAGCTACTAGGCGATGGACTGTCCTAGAGCTAGGCTTTGTTCGAGTGTGACCCGAGAGTGGGTGGACGAAGGTCGATTGCCAAAGGAGCGAACAGAATCGAAGGTGGCGAAGGCCTTATGATGTGTTGGCGGAGTCCACACATGGAGATATCGCAGTTCGAGTTCATACCACAGGGATCAGAATGCAAGGAGATGTCACCAGGCGACGACATGATGCAGCGAATCGTGGTGGAATGGTTCGTGGCAAGTCGACACACACAGTGAGTCCCATGGGGGGACTAGATCGTGCAGAGGTATGATCGGGAGCGCGACTAGGAGCTCCACATCGGTGAACAACACGGCGACAAGAAGAGCTATGGATTCAAGCAGTGAATGCCATGGTACCGCAGAGGCGGGTCTTCCGTGCGTGCACCGAATGTTGCATTGAATGGAAGCCTTGGACATCAGCTTATGGGGGCTGTGCACTATCGAGGAAGAAGTTCAGATGCAAGTACTAGGGAGTCCCATGGGGGACTAGATCATGCAGAGGTATGATCGGAGTGGCTAAAGAGTTGGACTGCTTCAGAGCTCATATTCGCTTAAGGGAGCCCGGCAAGTCAGAGGACAAGGCCGAGTAAGCGAACGTTGTGACCAATAAAGCTAAGGAGAATAGAAGCGGTGTAAACCCTGCAACATGAATGGCGGTGGCCATACATGGGAGTTGCAGTCTGTCTTTTCAACGACCAAGTGGAACTGCTCAGAGAATACAGAGGTGTCGAAGCAGGTGGTCGAAATAGGGCGAGGAAGCAATGACGAGTCCAGAGGGACTCAGCTACCCAAGATCAATCATCAGTTAGATTGAAGGTGGACTCGGATGAGTGCCACAGTGCCGCAGAGGCGGATCTATCGATTATGAAGAAGGGACACAGATGCAAGACAATGGATAGTAGTGCCATGGGCAATGCGGGTATCGCAAAGGCGGGACTTCCGGGGAGTCACCGATCCCTTGCTCTCATAGAGAGAGAGCGCTTAGTCATGATATGAGCCGTGGAGGAGGAGAATGCATTGGCAAACTCCATGAACCAAGATAAGGCTGAAGGACAAAGGCTAGAGAACTTCGTAAGACCGGTGTCAATAGACTTTTCATCAAGATAGCCATGAGTGAAGGACTTCGGGTCGATGCAAGAGTGCATGACCAAGGATCAGAGCAGGCAGCACGCAGTGCTGTACCTTTGCTACTTAGAGGAGTCGGCGGCAAAAATGATGGAGAAGGCGGTACAATCCCAAAGGCGACCAAATCTATCGGAGACCTACTCTAAGTTGGAGTGATAACTTCTTGCATTCCAGAAGTTCAATGGCAATGAGAAGGCGAATCATAGTAGCTGACTCAGCGCAAGGATTGCAAACACTTCAAGTGCTTTAGAAGTGTGAGCTAAGAGCAGGCGAAGTCTAGTAACTAGCTTGACGTACGAAGTACAATCTCGAGGAGGCGAGCGAAGTCAAGTAACCTTTGCCTTCTCAACTCCCAAGAGAATAGGTAAAACCGAGTACCCTAGCTCTCTTAGTTATCTAGCAGAGGAGCTCTGCACAAATTTGAAGACCCTTCGAAGAGACTAATGGAAGACAACAGTTGTCAAGTCCTCACCAATGGTGATCAGTGCTACTGAGAGTAGATTGTCCGCTTTATTTCCCAACTGAATGCCAATCAAAAGCGGAAGTGATGCGAACCTACTTGGACAAGACAAATAAGTGGAAGAAGATTCGATGGGCAAATTTTATGGAGGAAGGACCTGAGAACTTTAAAGGTTACGAGGCGATGCTCGTTAAAGCTCCAACAATCATCTATCCAGTTCAAGAGACAAGAAGAATTTGAAGACTAGCGCATATCAAAGATGGTCTTTTCCCTTCATCAAATGAATCCGCAAGAACTAGTAAGGATCAACACAACTTTACCAACCCCACACTAGAGTCAGAGTCATTGGCAAGTTGAAGCAGCATGGCGGATTAAAGTTCAACGACTCAACAACAACAAGCGGAGAACAATTGGGAGCCAAGGGGTGCATCGCAGCAAGAGCAGAAGATCAAAGATCCAACAAAGAAAAGAAGTTGCAGCGTCAGCACAGGCTTCGACGAGGACGTCGAAGGAATAAGTGGGGGAGAATGTCACGGACATTTTGTAAATGGCTTGTTCGGTGTAATACTTATGCATGTCCGTGTCCCTTTTTACTTTGTTCCAACTTGTAAAGCTTGTAAAGGGCTCGCCAAAGGTGAAACGCCCCATTTGAGAGAGTTTAGCATACATTGTTGGCTTGTACAAAAAGTTTGTGTCATGTGGACACTTGTACTAGATTTCGATCTGTAGTAGACCAATTTTATACCTTTGTTGTGCAACCATTCTGAGCTTGTAATATCCATGATTGGAATTTACATTGGCTATAAAGTGTTTGCTAAAAGAGTGGCTTGCGGATCCCGTGTGAAGCGTTTTCTCTGTCCCGTCTTCTCTTTTGCAGGTCCTAAGGGATTGTAGGAGATTTCGGGGAGGCTGACCTTTACGATGATACGCATTGGTGCCGCACGGCTTAGGCAAAACTAGCTAAGTCCATGACAGTGAGGTATCAATAACCATCCAGCATTCCGTAGGCAGATCAATCAGTGAACTCATTCCCCAATGAGCACCTGCACTGTACCCTTAGTGTCCCCACACGAGTAGCTATGAGACCAGCTACCTCCATCATATGGACGGGTATACAGCACACTAGTCTATCCGGTTATCTCGATGTCCTTCTCGAATAACCTATGACCAGGATAATTCAGGGTCTGTGTTTAAAGGTAAATCAGTCTCATTATCATGATCTCATCACGATTCGATTCCTATTGTATAGGTCCAAGGACATCACAATATATGCAACACGCACGATAAAGTGATAAAATGCCTAATAATAAGCAAAGAGAAAAAATACATATCAAGTCACAAGTGCCATCACTTATGTGATTGGCTTGTTGGGCACATATGACTAGTAGTTTGATCCCCATCAAACCCCTATGATACTCAAAGATAATATAAGACAATGGCTTCGTAAGTGGATCTGTAATGTTATCTTCGAATGGAACTCTTTCCACTGCTATATCTCTTTGACGATGATCTCTTTGATCAGGTGGAACCTCCTCAAAACGTGCTTTGACTTCTAATGAGACCTGAGTCCCTTCGCTTGAGCAATTGCCCCTTGTTGTCACAATATAAGGGAATCGGCTCCTCGCTTCTTAGTATGACTCTCAGATCTATGATAAATTTTTTCTTCTAGACTCCCTTCTTTGCAACTTCTACCGTAGCAATATACTCTGCCTCTATAGTCAAGTCAATAGTAGTGTCTTGCTTAAAACTTTTCTAGCACACTACTCCTTCATTCAGGGTAAACACATACCCTGGATTAGACTTGCTATCATCAACAACGAACTGGAAGCTCGAGTCCATGTAGCCCTCAATCCTGAGACTACTTCCTCCATATACCAGTACAAGATCCATAATTCTTCTCAAGTATTTAAGTTTATAAAACAAGAATTAAAGAATAAAAATGAACTTAAAAAGAAGAAAAGGCCATAAAGGAAGAAAGAACTCCAAGATGGCGAAATGGCAAATTGTGCTTTGACGACCTTCGATAACAAGGTAAGCAACTCACTCGAATTATTTTTACCTTATTTTGAGATTACTTAATTTTTTCATGAGTTGCTTGATTTAGTTTGTAGGAAATAATTTTTTTAAAAAAAATTAATTAATTATCATGCTTCTCTTTCTAGCATTTTTGAAAAATTAAAAAGTTGATCATGAAAATTATATGTTTTTATGGATCTCTGCGAACCTCCGACGATCTTTCCGACGAACTTCTGAAACTTTCGACAAGTCCCCGATTCTATCTCGGTTGGCTCCGACATCACTTCCGATGATCCTTCGGACTTCTAGTGGACTCTTGAACTTCCAGCAACTTGGCTCCAGTAATTTGCTTAATCATAGTTAATCCTGCACACTTATCTCAAAAATGGATTAGATCAAATAACCATCAATTGACTTCATCATCAAAATCCGAGATTCAACAATCTCCCCCTTTTTGATGATGACAATCAATTGATGACGGAGTTATTCTTAACTCCCCCTATCTATATACCATATAATGAGAAAATAAAAACATTTGAATTCAATCTCTTGAATTCAAGTCAAAACTGATAAGTTACTTACGTTGAACTTATCATCATGCTCAACAAGCATGAGGTTTCATTCATAATAAATATCAAAGCATGACATTTACATTCAAATCGATGGATGATAAACATTTATCATTTCGACAAAATATACCAAAAAATTGAAATTACAACAAGGATCTCATGAAAAGCGTGACATCATATTAGATGTATGATAAACATGATATAGTGAGTCTTTCAACTATAGAATTTAATTGCAATGTGATGTATTACAGTACTTATGGGTTCATTGCGATGCTTTTTAAGGATTGCAACCTATTTTTGACACAAAGCATGCCAAGAGCAATTGAATTGCAATAATAAATCTTATGAGACATTTTTTATTTCATTACACTATATAAGTTATTTTTCAATATAATACATGATATTTATCAAGTCATCAAATTATTTTGCTCATAAAGGCCACATTCAACAAGTCATCAATTTTACATTTTTCTCCCCCTTTGTCATCAACAAAAAGGAGATGAGTAAACTTGATGAAAGGGTGAAACTTGAAAAAAAAGTGACATCATTGAAGCCAAAATATGTATAAGGATACATCATTGAAGCGGTTAGGGATCGAAAAAGATTCAACTTGTCATTTTTATGAAGGAAGAAGATATGAAATCATAAAAACTTGATTAGCACATGAATAAAATCTGAAATAAATATTTAAGAGCTTGATTTTTATGCAGAATTTATGACATTAATTTATGCATATGTCAAGCTTCATATTTAACTTATATAATCCAATTAGTCATCACAAAAGAAGGTGAAGATAGTATGAAGTTATACATACATCATTAAAAGACATGATCTTCATTGAAGGGGATGATGTTACACAAAATTTATGAGAATACTTAAAATGAAAATTGAAATATTTGAATCATCATTAAAACCATTTAATCGTTCAAAATAAAATAACATCATGAAAGCTTCATTTGAAACATTTCGATCGAAAGATGTAAATGAGTTCTTCATTCAAAACAAAATATTATGATCAATGATTAAAAATGAAAGTTTCATATATCATTGAAAATCAGAATGGATAAAGGTAAAAATATCAAAATAAAAGTTTAAATGTTTTGGAAAACATGTAATTTTAAATATTAGGATAAATTTAGCATGCCTAATTCTCTTCTAATGAAGTCAAATTGTTCTACATTTAGGGGTTTTGTGAAGATGTCTGCTAATTGGTGTTTTGTATCAATAAATTCTAAAGTGATATCATTATTAGTGACATGATCTTGTATAAAGTGATGCCTAATATCAATGTGCTTAGTTCTTGAGTGTTGAATGAGATTTTTAATTAGACAAATAGCACTTGTGTTATCGCATTTTATAGGAATGTTTTTTAAATTAATTCCATAATCTTCTAAAGTATTTTTCATCCAAACAACTTATGCACAATATGCACTTGCAGTTATATATTCGGCTTCTGCCATAGATAGTGCAACAGAATTTTGTTTCTTGAATGTCCAAGAAACAAGTGTATATCCTAGAAATTGGCATGTTCAAGATGTGCTTTTTTTATCGATTCTACATCCGCCAAAATCGATATCTGCATAAGCTTTTAAATCAAAGTTATTAGATTTTGGATACCATAATCCTAGATTAGGAGTTCCTTTAAGATACCTAATGATTCTTTTAACAGCTTTAAGGTGAGATAACTTAGGATTTGCTTAGAATCTTACACATAGACCTACACTAAAAACATGATATCAGGTCTAGTTGTAGTGAGATAGAGTAAGCTACATATCATTCCCCTATATATTTTTTGATCAAAATTTTCTCCATGTTCATCCAAGTCTAACTTGGTGGAGGTACTCATTGGAGTGTTGATGGCTTTTGACTTATCCATGTTAAATCATTTTAACAATTCCAATGTATACTTTGTTTGATTAAGAAATATACCATCACTAAGTTGTTTAATTTGTAATCCTAAAAAGAAATTTAATTCACCCATTAGACTCATTTCAAATTCATGACTCATACACTTAGCAAATGATTCACATTGTGATTCATTCGAAGAATCGAAAATAATATCATCAACATAAATTTGAACAATAAGAAAATTATTTTCAAAATGTTTAATAAACAATGTAGTATCAACCTTATCTTTAGTAAAATTATTTAAAATTAAGAAAGAACTTAGCCTCTCATACCAAGCCCTAGGGGCTTGTTTTAATCCATATAGAGCCTTAGTTAGTTTAAACACATGATTGGGAAGAAGAGAGTTTTCAAATCCTGTTGGTTGTTCAACATAAACTTCTTCAGAAATAAAGCCATTTAAAAAAGTACTTTTGACATCTATTTGAAAAAGCTTAAAGTTATTACTACTAGCATAGCCAAGGAGCATCCTAATGGCTTTTAATCTTGTCACAGGAGTGAAGGTTTCTTCGTAATCGACACCTTCTTCTTGGTTGAAACCTTTGGCCACTAATCTAGCCTTGTTTCTAACCACGAGACCATATTCATCTTGCTTGTTTCTAAAGACCCATTTAGTATCGATAACTAAATGGTCATTAGGTCTAGAAACAAGCTTCCATACCTCATTTCTTTCAAATTGGTTCAATTCCTCTTGCATTGTAATAACCCAAGAATTATCTTTTAAGGCTTCGTCAATGCTCTTAGGCTCAATTTGAGAAAGAATGGTGGCATGAGCACAAAAATTTTTAAACGAAGAACGCGTTTGAACCCCTTTTGATGTGTCTCCTATGATTAACTCCTTGGGATGGGCATCTACATACTTCCATTCCTTAGGTAAGGAATTTTAGGAAGAAGATGCATCCAAGTTGTTATTTTGAGGAGAGGGTTCATTTAAATTTAAACCATCAAAACCAAAATCATCATCAAAATATTTTTTCTTGAATTCAGAAATTTCATTAAAAACTACATGAATAGACTCTTCTATAACTAATGTTATTTTGTTAAAAATATAAAAAACTTTGAAAACAAAAGAGTAGCCAAGAAAGATGCCTTCATCGGATTTAGCATCGAATTTTTCTAAAGCATCCTTTTCATTTAAAATAAAGCATTTGCAACCAAAAACTTTAAAATAAGAAACATTAGATTTTTTGTCATTCCATAATTCATAAGGAGTCTTGGATAGAGATGGTCTTATTAGAACTCTATTCATGACATAACAACCTGTATTAATGGCTTCGGCCCAAAAATATTTGGGTAAACTATGTTCATTTAACATGGTTCTTATCATTTCTTGTAAGTTTCTATTCTTTCTTTCTACTACATTTTGTTGAGGATTCCTTGGAGTAGAGAAGTTGTGGTTATACCTATTTGATTCGCAAAAATTTTGGAAGTCACAGTTTTGGAATTCACCACTGTGAACACTCCGATTTGATGAAATCATGAAACCCTTTTCATTTTGAGTGAGTTTACAAAATTTAGAAAAACATTTAAAACAATCACTTTTATGAGTCAAGAAATAGGTCCATGTAAATCTATTATAGTCTTCTACAATCACAAAGGCATATTTGCTACCTCTTGGGCTTGTTGTGTCAATTGGTGCAAATAAATCCATATGGATCAATTATAATGGTCTAGAGGTACTTATTTGATTTTTTGGCTTGAAGCTAGTTTTAATTTATTTTCCTAGTTGACAAGCATCACATACTTTATCTTTAATGAACTTAACCTTAGGAATGCCTCTTACAAGGTTTTTAGATGTGATTTGAGAGATTAGTTTCATGCTAGCATGACCTAATCTTCTATGCCAAAGCCAAGCATCATCATTCAAAGCCGAAAAATATATTTCACTACTAAGATCATCAAGATTAATAGTGTAGATGTTATTTTATTTGATTGCAATTATAGATGTATTGTTGTGTGGTTTTTCGACGATGCAAGCATTAGATTCAAATCTTACAATATAACCATTATCACATAATTGACTAATGCTCAAGAGATTATGTTTTAAACCATCTACTAATAACACATTATCAATTGAAAATATTGATTTGTTACCTATAGTACCCTTGCCAATGATTTTACTCTTGTTGTTGTCTCCGAAGGTGACAAACCTTTTGTCTTAGCTAGAGAGCTTAGAGAATTGAGATGGATCTTCGGTCATATGCCTTGAGCATCTACTATCAAGGTACCATCTCTTGCTCCTAGCTTGTGTGGGTGTTTTTGTCTACAAGAAATGAAGGTTTTTAGGTACCCATTTTGACTTGGGTGCCTCAAAAACCGATCTACTAAATTTATCATTATCCAATGAGTTCCTAATTGATCCTTTAGGAACCCATACTAAGTTATTTGGGCTAAGTTTACTATATGGACATTTATAAACATCATATCCGGATTTACAACAAAAATTACATTTCAAATGAGAGGATACATGTAATGTTGGCCCTTTAATGAAGGTGGTTTGAGTTTGGTGGGATCCACTCATGAATCCAATTTCACATCTATTTCTAACATGACCCTTGTTTGCAAGGATCATGTCTAAGCTCTTGCTACCGACCTTAAACTTGTTTAAGGTCTCTTTGAGTAACAAGTTCTCCTTTTTGATTGCTTCTAAGTGATTACACTTAGAGCATGGGAGTAGAGGGAGAGAATCATGCTCAAGACTCTTAAATTTATCTAGCAATAAAGCATGTTCCTTTTTTAAAGAATTAAAGCTTTTTGTAATAATTCTACATTCATCAGATAATTCATGGAAAGCAATTAAAAGCTCATCGAAAGATAAATCTTTATTAAGTAAATCACTTACCTCTTCTCCCAAAGCCATTAGAGCAAAGTTGGCCTCCTCTTTGATACTTGCTTCTTCATCCTCGGAGTCACTCGAGTCATCCCATGTAGCCTTCAATGCCTTCTTCTTCTTGAGTTACTTCTTCTTGAGTTGGGGGCATTTATTTTTGAAGTGCCCTGGCTTCTTGCATTCATAACATATGACTTGGTCCTTTTTTGGTTCAAGTTTGTTTTTGAATTCATTTTTAAATTTGCCCTTTTTAATGAATTTTTTAAACTTTCGAGTTAAGAGTGCAATGTCTTCATCAAAGTCCTCATCACTTGATGTTCCTTTCAAGTGGTCTTCTTGAGTTCTTAATGCCATATCCTTCCTGTTCTTTAGAAGGGGGTTCTCTAGCTCATCATGAGTATGACATGTCATTTCATAGGTCATTAAAGACCCTATTAGTTCTTCGATAGAAAAAGTTTTAAGGTCCTTGGTCTCTTGAATGGTCGTAACCTTTAGATACCAACATTTCAGAAGGGATCTTAAAATTTTTATTACTAATTCAAAATTAAAAAAATCTTTACTAAGTGCCTTGAGTCCATTGATGACATTCGTAAAGCGGGTGTACATGTCTCCAATGGACTCACTTGGTTTCATTCGAAAAAGCTCGTAAGAATGTACAAGAATGTTGATTTTGGACTCTTTCACTCGACTAGTGCCTTCATGAGTGATCTCAAGAGTACGCCAAATATCAAAAGCCGATTCACAAATCGATACGCGATTAAATTCGTTTTTGTCTAGTGCACAAAGCAAGACATCCTTAAACGAGTTTTCCAATACGTATAATCTAACCCATTAAATATAAGTGGACGAGTAATGGAGTGACCCTCTTGTATGCCAGAATAGACCATCCCTCTTGGGTTTTAAATCAAATATGAGAGTGAACCTTGCTCTGATTCCAATTGTCAGGTTCGGAGTGGCACTAAGAGGGGGGTGAATTAATGCAGCAGATTAAAGTTAGAAAGTTTGAAAATCGATTTCGAAAATTCGTATAGGAACTTGATTCAACGAAAGAGACTTTAACTTGAAATGATTCAATTAAATGAAATAGAAGGTAGGGAGAAGAAATTCAATCAATTTGCAGCTAAGAAATTTGCGATGCAGAAATTTAAACACTCACAACCAATGAATGCAGCGATGTATAGTGGTTCAGTCAAATGACCTACGTCCACTCTTGAAGCCTCCTCCAATGAGGCTGCCAACTTCCACTACCACGTCTCTTGAAGGGGAAGGACCAAACACCCCTTTACAGCCTTTTACAAGAGGTTCCCTCTCTTTACAGTATTTTTACAAGTAGAAGAAAAGAGGTGAACACTTGAGTAATTGAAAGCAGGAAATTGCTATAGCATAGACTCAATTCTAACACTGCAAAAAGGTGTTCTACCACCTAGAAGTAAAGGGGTATTTATAGACTCTTTTGAGATTCAAAAATGGTGCTCAAAAGGGTCTCATCTCGAGATTTCGGGGTGCAGGTGGTATTACCATCTAGCACAAGCAGTACTACCGCCTGACACAGGTGGTTGCAACCACCTGTCAGGCGGTACCACCGCTTGGCCTTCGGCCATTTGGCAGTGCTACCGCTTGGGTCAGGCGGTACTATCGCCGACCCTTCTCAGATGTTGTTGGGCCTCAATTTTGAACCAACACAGCCCCTTTAAGGCCCAATTGGCCCAATACAGGTTTAGACAGGATTAACACCTAGTCTATACCCTAATTAAGTACTAACTATGAACTTTTAAAGCCAAATCAAACCGACAGCATCAAGTTATCTTCCGAAGAGCTTTTCGGCGATCTTCTTGCAGACTTCCGACACTCCCTTGGATTCCTTCCAGCGGAATCCCAGTAGGCTCCCGAATTCTATAGCGAGTTCAACGAGTCTTTGGCAACCTTCCGAACCTTCTTAGTGATCTCCGTGAACCTCCGACGAACTTTCAAAACTTTCAAGAAGTCCCCGATTCCATCTCGGTTGGCTCCGGTAGCACTTTCAATGATTCTTCGGACTTCCGATGGACTCTTGAACTCCCAGCAACTTGACTCCGGTAATTTACCTAATCATAATTAATCCTACACACTTATGTCAAAAATGAATTAGATCAAATTTTATCATCAAAATCTGAGATTCAACAACAAAGTCATTAAGGACGAAAGATGTATCATAACCAATTACCTCATATCTGCTTCACTTTTTTCCTTGCAATGGGAATTGTACTCGGCTAGTATTCTTGTGTGCACACCTAAGTCAATTATTCTCTTTCTCTAGGAAAAAAAAACTTGTTTAAGGTATTACTTGCTCCATCCCAAAAGTAATAAAAGAAATAGAAAAGTAACATTGGACATTCTTAAGATTTTTATTGCCATATGTTCGGTAAATGAAAAATAATTAAACACTATATATGTAAGTGCCCAAATTCTAATTTCTCAATTTATAACAAGAATGACATGATCATGTTTACATATTGGTACGTATGAATTGATGTTGAAAAATAGCTTGACATGAATAGATCATTAATGAAAGCATATATAATCTTGTTTTTCTTACGATCTACTTTTACCTGTACCAATATTAAGATGAAAATACAGGTGTCTTCTTAGGTTTATATAGACGATGATTGAGAATGTTAATTAATGTAAGGAGATCTATTCCATATTAGTTTTATCTATAAATAGAAACCAAAAATATATATTCTTTATTGTAGTATTTAAGAATAAAAAATAATGATAGATAAGATGCGTTCATATTTGATTTTTCAAATTAAAGAAAATGAAGATAATTATAGGAAGAAAGTAGTTCACGGAACTACTTGTTTAAAAGTCCAAAAACAATTAGTAGTAATTAATATATATTTTTTACACAATCGGTAGAAAGGAATTTTCAATTGTTTTATACTAATCTAAATATCATCATTTTGATTTCATCACTTCTTTTATAGTAAGTAATATATATCATCGTCATGTCAAATAAAAGCATATGCATTTTATTTGAAGGAGCTACATTTTGGAAAGAAAATAAAATAAAATGATCACCATTAGCAATGCATTTTCTTGAGAGTTGTTACCTGCTTGTTTCGGCTTAACGTTGTAATTCATGTCTTTCTCGTGTATCACATATTTACATAATCTAACATTTTCATTGCAGATCATTTGTAAAATAAATATAAAAAATATGATTGCATAGAAAAGTGATGAATATTTATAAATAACTTATGATTTGATTACATTTATAAGATTTTCTATATGTTAAAAATTTTAGTATAACTCATCACAATAAATCAAAATTGTTCCAAATACAATAAAAATTAATTACAATAATACCATGTGCAACTATATTTTTGTTAGAATAATGTCATCCATAAGTAAATACAATATAATAATCAACAAATGTTTTATTTTGTTAAATATTAACATAGCATATGAAGATAGAGATAAATGATATATTTTAATTTTATATAATTTAATATTAGCTATTTTATTTAACTAATATTCATAATTTCGTTACTAATTTTTACCAGATACTTGATTTGTGAATTGGAGAAATCAAATTGTCTTCTTTGCTTCTCATGACCAAGAAGAATATAGTTACTTTCAATATTAATGACGTAAAAGGTCATATAATAATCAATTTTTACTTTCATAACTTTGACAAATTTAATTCCCTAGTTCTTCAAGGTGGAAGTATAAAGAACAAAATGAATATTGTTAATTATCAAAAATCTAAAAGAAGATAAAGGGCCACATATTTCCTTAGTAACATGACAAAAAAATCATGTTCCCATCAATAGCATGATTGCAAGAATAATTAAGTTTCTTTATATTTGCTATTGTAAATAGTAATTGTTTGATGATACCAAGCATGAAACATATAATTTATTTAAAAATTAAACCCCTAATATCATAAAGGAACCAATTCTAGAGCAAAAGACCTCAAAGGCATACTCTTCAAATTCCTTCTCATTCATTGAATCAAAATGAGATCCAACATATTAATTTTCTAAGTCTTCTTGGTATTCACAACCATCACCTATTGGTTCCTTCAATAGATGAAAAATCTCATCTTTTGATGGAGTGATGGTTCTTGAATTTAGTATCTTGATTTCTTATCCAGCAATGTCTTAGAACCATAATCTCATCCTCTATTACCATGAACTCCTATTATATAGCTCTTTTTCTAGAAAAGAATAATATTTATGTCAACTTGTTACCTAGGGTGAAAAATTATATATTGATTACTATGCTAAATTTAAAATCCTTTCTCAATGAAGATGATAAATGCATATACAAAGGATGACATAATAAGTCTTTTAGTAAATTTTTAAATAAAATAAAAAAATTTATAATATGAAATTATGATATGATTAAAATTTTATTTCTTTTCATCCTCGTCTTCTTCATTATCAGCCTCCCTTAATATAATTTTGTTAGTATTTGTTTAGCAATAATAAAGCACGTGATTGAATCATAAATAATGAAATTTAGAGTATCATTTCATTAAACAAAGATGGAGATGTAAACATAAGGTTGTGGTAATTTGAGTTTAAATAGTTTACTAATATATTTTATAATTTATCCTACCCTATTAGGTATTGGATCTCCATCCAATTACCCAAGCTTTTTAGATTAGTGAATCTCAATCTAATAACCTCTTATTGGCCCTTATTGGATCTCATCTATAGAATCCAATAATTTAGGAGTTTACTAGATATTCATTAAGATAGTGGCTTCAATGGATATCTCATATCTAAACCTCTACTTACCATATCTATGTGACCCTCTAGGCCTAATATCGAGTTGGTTATGAATCATACTTGTATAACTCCTTTTAACTCAATAATTATTATCTCCATAATTCATTCGACTCATCGATTACGGATATACTAGGTTACTATGCCATAGTCCACAAACAATATAGAGAAATCCAATCAATTAGACTTGTCTATCTTTGGTTACTGTGTATCTATAGTTTTTCATCAATCTAATATCTCAAATATCATATACTAGACATAGTGCTATCAGGCCCATACAAAATCTACTCGAGTCTCGCTCTAATTAGATTCTCTCAAAGAATTCTTTCACTCTCAATCTAAATGACCCTAGCTAGGGATTTGCTTAAGCAAGAATATATAGGACATTCCTCCCATAACATCGAGAGTGGATGATCCTCTATCGATACTCAATAGTCATCATAAGATTGCCTACCACTCTTGATGACCGATTATGCTAGATTTGGAGCTTCCAGACCTATAAGTCTAGTATCAAAGAATGAAATACTCAAAGGGAACATCATGGTGTCCCAAGTCTACGGACTAGATATATAACTGGGATGATGAAATTGTTATCTAGCAATGAAGTATCATCAACCATCTAGCATTCCATGAGTGGATTAATCAGTGAACTCATTCTCCAATGAGCACTTGTACTACATTCCTAATGTCTTCACACGAGCAGCTATGAGATAAGCTACCACCATTATATGGATGGGTATAAAATATACAACTTTGTTTGGTTATTTCGATGTCCCTCTTGAGTTACCTATGCTAGGAATTATTTAGGATCTATGTTTAAAGGTGAATCGGTCTCATTATTGTGATCTCATCATGATCCAATTCTCATTGCATAGATCTATGTACATCATAATATATACAACAAGTAACCTAAAGTGAAAAAATATTATTAATAATAATAAACAAAAAGAGTGTGTAACGTGTCACAAGTGTCATCACTCACGTGATTGGCTTTCAGGACACTTATGACTAGCAAACTCTCACTTGACCTAAAGCTAATCACCTATGTGTTTATATTAGGATCAGTTTGACACTAAGAGGGGGGGGGTGAATTAGTATAGTAGTAAAATACGACAGGTTCGAGCGATTTCAAAAAACCTAGTACGAATAGTGTGTAACTTGAAAGTGTTTAGAGAAGAAGATGAGAAAGTAGAGCAAGTAAAGTAAAGGCTTGCAATAATGATAAATAATAGTAAGTAAATGCAAATCCAATTTTATAGTGGTTCAGTCATTCGACCTACGTTCACTCTCAATTCCTCTTTACTTGAGGCAACCAGGTTCCACTAGTTATCTTCCTTCTAACGAGCGAAGACAAGCTCCCTTAAAGCACCTTCTTCTTTTGATGGGTTCAAGAGATAACCCTTATAAGTACTCACTCTTTTCTTTAAGTTGAAATCTATCTAAGGCTAGAGGAGGGATGTTTTGAAGTGATTTTTACAGCGTTTTGCTTCTTTCAAAGTTGTGTGCTTGTGTGTTCTACCCAAGAATGAGAGGGGTATTTTTAGGCTCCAATTGGATTCAAACTTGAAGCAAAAAATTATCTCATCCCTGGTTTTTCGGACACTAACAATACCACCACTAGTGCTGGCGGTACCATCACTAGTGGGTTCTAACACTAGGCGATACCACCGCTAAGTCTGGATGGTACCACCGCTTGGGCACACTACCACTTTTAGTGTACTAGGCAATACCACCACCTAACCAACAGTACCACCACCTAGGTACATTGACACTGGGTAGTACAACCGCCCAGACCACCTAGGAGACTGAACCCTGGGTGGTATCACCACCCCAGTTTGGTAGTGCTATCGTCAAATAAGGTTCAGCAACCTTGTTTGGGCCTTGAGTCTAGCTCAAACTTGTCCGAGCATGGGCCCAATTGGCCCCTAACTAGATTGGTCCAATTACAATCCAATTAAGCTACTCCTACTTTGATCTAGATAATTTTATAACGTGAATCAACATCCTATTGCCCGGTACATCATTGGTTGGCGCTTCGTTTGGTTTTTCGATGCATCATCCTCTCTTACAGCCTATTACCTAATAAGCAGTTGATGCCTGCAACCCTAATCTCCTTGGTGCAACTTTGCTCTTCTTGGCCTGATGCCCGATTTCTTTGTCTGAAGCCTTTTGTCGATTGTCGACCGGACCTCTGGCTCGACGTCCAATCTCCTGACATGATTTCCTCCGATGCAACATTGATTCTTCTTGTGTCAATTGTCAAATCCTAATCGAGAGTAGACCTACGTGACTCAAAACACAATTAGATTACTAAACCATAATCAATTTGTTTCATCATCAAAATCCTAGATTCAACAATCTTCCCCTTTTTTATGATAAGAACTAATTGATGATGGAGTTAACCTTAACTCCTAGAGTTTAAACAAACTCCCCCTATCAATATGCCATATTGATAGGATCCTTGGATTTCAAAAATCTATGCAACATGTTATAAAAAATATTCATGAAAAATCATAATTTCAATAATCATACAATGCATGAACATCAATCTACTTCTCCTCCTTTGTCATTAATAAAAAAGAGAAGTTACATCTAGCTAGCTTAAAAGATATGTAAATTTTACACCGTTCAAGCTAAATTTATAATATTCAATCACTTTAAACATGTAAGATTTCAAAGATGTTCAAATTTGCTTCTTGAGATGTGCAAGTTTGCACTTTTTCTTCTCGAGATAGGCAAGATAGCCATTTTTCTTCTCTTAAGATGGTAAGCTTGCAATCTTTTTGTGGTGTTCATGATAACCAGATCTCTCTTTTGTAGGCTAGCAATTTGTTTTCTTTGTGATACGCTAAGTTAGCACTTCTTGCTTTAAGTTAGCAATCTTGCTCCCCCTTTATCATTGACAAAAAGAAGTGGGGGAAGGAATATAATGATACAAAAAATTTCTTTACATCGATTTTCAAGTTATGACAAATGAGGCATCACAAATTTTATCCATACTTCAATCATGTCATGAGCATCAAGAAGTCAAATGACATATCATGATTAATTCGAATAAACGTAGGAGAGCATCAAGAAGTCAAATGACATATCATCAAGAAGTCTCTTCTTTTGCAAAGAAGAAACGTAGGAGAGCAAAAAAAAATCATGATTCATGCATAAGAGTTCTCAAGTTATCAAGATCATGAATTCATAAAAATTCAAGTAATGAGTTCCGTGAAATCAAAAGACAAGTTGCATTTCATTTGAAAAATTCTCTTTTGATAAACAAAAAAAGCATGGTAAACAATATTGATTTATAAAGAACTTCAAGTTATAATTATCAAAATCATGATTTCAATAAAAAAAATTTATAGCAAAATAAAATCTTTTTGAACTTGATTCAAGCATTATATATATCTTAAAACATCATGATTCCAAGATATTAAGAGAAGAGTAAAAAATTCTCATTCAAATTCAACTCGACTTCTCCATAAATATCATTAAAATCATTTATATAAATGAATTCTTTAATATATCATCAAAATCTAATTCATAATTCAAGAGATTCACAAAACATGATATATATGGATTCACCATTTATCTTTCATCGAAAAATAAAAAACTTTAGAGATAGAAGGATTTTCAAGAGACATGCATTTCTCTTTTAGTGATTTCAATTATGTATTGATATAATATGAATATGCCTTTGCCTTTCTAAGTCAAATAGAAACAAGCATCCTCGTCTTCTTCATTATGATCCTCCCTCAATATAATTTTGTTAGTATTTGTTTAGCAACAATAAAGCATGTGATTGAATCATAAATAATGAAATTTAGAGTATCATTTCATTAAACAAAGATGGAGATGTAGGCATAAGGTTATGGTAATTTGAGTTTAAATAGTTTACTAATATATTTTATAATTTATCCAACCCTATTGGGTACTGGATCTTCATCTAATTACCCAAGCCTCTTAGATTAGTAAATCTCTACATAATAATCTCTCATTGGCCCTTATTAGATCTCATGCATATGATCCAATAATTTAGAAGTTTACTAGATATCTATTAGGATAGTGGCTCCAATGGATATCTCATATTTGAACCTCTACTCATCGCAACACCTACCATATCTCTGTGACCATTTAGGCCTAATATCGAGTTGGTTATGAATCATACTAGTTCAACTCCTTCTAACTCAATAAATTATTATCTCCATAATTCACTCGACTCATCGATTACGGATATACTAGGCTACTATACTATAGTCCACAAATGATATAGAGGAATCCAATCAATTAGACCTATATATCCTTAATTACTATGTATCTATAGTTTCTCATCAATCTAATATCCCAAAGACCATATACTAGGCATGGTGCTATCAGGCCCATATGGAATCTACTCGAGTCTCGCTCTAATTAGATTCTCCCAGAGAATTCTTTCACTCTCAATCTAAATGACCAAAGCTAGGGATTTGCTTAAGCAAGAACATATAGGACATTCCTACCATAACATCGAGAGTGGATGATCCTCTATCGATACTCAATAGTTATTGTAAGATTGGCTACCACTCTCGATGACCGGTTATACTAGATTTAGAGCTTCCAAACCAATAAGTTTAGTATCAAAGAATAAAATACTCATAGAGAACATCTTGGTGTCTCAAGTCTAAGGACTAGATACATAACTAGGATGATGAAATTATCATCTAATAGTGAGATATCATCAACCATCTAGTATTCCATGAGCGAATTAATTAGTGAACTCATTCCCAATGAGCACCTGCACTACATTCATAGTATCTCCACACAAGCAACTATGAGTAAGCTATCGCCATTATATAGATGGGTATACAATATACAAGTTTGTCTGGTTATCTCGATGTTCCTCTTGAGTTACTTATGATCGAAATTATTTCGGATCTGTGTTTAAAGGTAAATCGATCTCATTATCATGATCTCATCATGATCTAATTTCCATTGCACAGATCCATGGACATCATAATATATATAACAAATAACCTAAAGTGAGAAAAATATTAATAATAATAATAAAGAGTATGTAATATGTCACAAGTGCCATCACTCACATGATTGGCTTGTAGGGCACTTGTGACTAGCAAACTCCCACTTGACCTAAAGCCAATCACCTATGTGTTTATGTTAGGATCAGTTCGGCACTAAGAGAGGAGGGGGGGGGGAGGGGGTGAAGTAGTGCAATGGTAAAATACGATAAGATTAAGCGATTTCAAAAACCCAATACGATAAAAATCACGTTTCGATGAAATGCAATTTTGATTGAATCGTATTTAACTTGAAAGTGTTTAGAAAAGAAGATGAGGAAGTAGAGCAAGTAAAGTAAAGGCCTATAATAATGATAAATAATAGTAAGTAAAGGAAAACCCAATTTTATAATAGTTCGGTCATCTGACCTACGTCTACTCCCGACTCCTCTTCACTTGAGGCAATTGACTTCCACTAGTCATTTTTGCTCCAATGGGCGAAGACAAGCTCCCTTATAGAACCTTCTCCTTTTGATGGGTTTAAGAGATAACCCTTATAAGCACTCACTATTTTTTTTAAGTTGAAAACTATCTAAGACTAGAGGAGGGATGTTTTGAAATGATTTTCATAGCATTTTGCTTCTTTTAAAGTTGTGTGCTTGTATGTTCTACCCAAGGATGAGAGAGGTATTTATAGGCTCCAATTGGATTTAAATTTGAAACAAAAAGATAGATTTACATCATTCAAGCTAGATTTATAATGTTTAATCACTTAAAATATGCAAGATTTCAAAGATGTTCAAATTTGCTTCTTGAGATGTGCAAGTTTGCACTTTTCCTTCTAAAGATAGGCAAGATAGCCATTTTCCTTCTCTTGAGATTGCAAGCTTGCAATCTTTTTGTGATGTTCATGATAACAAGATCTCTCTTTTGTAGGCTAGCAATTTGTTTCCTTTGCAATAAGCCAAGTTAGCACTTTTTACTTCAAGTTAGCAATCTTGCTCCCCCTTTATCATTGTCAAAAAGAAGGGAGGGAAGGAATATAATGATACAAAAAATTTCTTTACATCGATTTTCAAGTTATGACAAATGAGGCATCACAAATTTTATCCATACTTCAATCATGTCATGAGCATCAAGAAGTCAAATGATATATTATGATTAATTCGTCTCTTCTTTTGCAAAGAAGAAACATAGGATAGCAAACAAAAATCATGATTCATGCATAAGAGTTCTCAAGTTATCAAGATCATGATTTCATACAAATTCAAGTAATGAGTTCGGTGAAATCAAAAGACAAGTTACATTTCATTTGAAAAATTCTTTTTTGATAAACGGAAGAAGCATGGTAAATAAACTTATTTATAAAATACTTCATGTTATAATTGTCAAGATCATGATTTCAATAAAAAAATTTATAACAAAATGAAATCTTTTAGAACTTGATTCAAGTATTATATATATATCTCAAAATGTCATGATTCCAAGAGATTAAGAGAAGAGTAAAAAATTCTCATTCAAATTCAACTCGGCAACTCCATATACATCATTAAAATTATTTATATAAATGAATTCTTTAACACATCATCAAAATCTCATTCATAATTCAAGAGATTCAAAAAACATGATATACATGGATTCACTATTTGCCTTTCATTAAAAAATCAAAACCTTTAGAGATAGAAGGATTTTCAAGAGACATGTATTTCTCTTTTAGTGATTTCAATTCATGCATTGATTTCATATGAATATACCTTTGCCTTTTTAAGTCAAATAGAAATAAGCATGACCATTCAAGACTTAAAGGTAAATTTTGTCAAAAAGATCATCAAGAGCCAAAAATATAACACATTACATATAAGGCATCTTTAAAAGATTATCATGATAATGTGTTTCATTTTAAGTTGTATGTTTCATGTAAATGTGCTCATGTTGTAAAAGATGAGTTTCATGTTTAAATCTAAGACGTGAGTTTCATCATCAAAATATAACACCCTCAAATTTTCATCCATGATATCATTAAGCATGATAACAAACTCTTAATATTTTCATTTCATCATTATCAAGGATAATTTCATAAGGTATGTTCAAAATTTTCATTTGAAAGCCATGTTTCATGTTGAAAGTCGAAAGGTAATTCAAAATCATTAATATATTAGCTTATATCTTTTAATCCTATTTGGTGTGCAAGCATTATCATGAAATATGCAATTATCATGATGATTAGTTTTGTCAAAAACCATGCATCTTGTTTGAAACCAAAAGCAATACAAAATCATCAAGATTCATGGATTCATCATGATCACATACTTTCCTTCCCCTTTCTTTTATGTGTTTGATTTCATGTAATTGATTTCATATAAATATGTTTAAATATTTCATGCAAAGGTGAAGCATTATGTTTAGAATAAAAGCATCATCAAAACCACTTTTCTTTCATTTGAAAAGTTTATTTATAGGAATGTTGCTAGTTATAGGTGCCCTACAAGTCAATCACGTGAGTGATGGCACTTGCAACATGCTGTGTTAATCTTTTAGCTTATGATTATTGGTATTTTCTTATATTATTTGAATGTATATTATGATGTCCTTGGATCTATGCAATGGGAATCAGATCATGATGAGATCACAATAATGAGACCGATTCACCTTTAAACACAAACCCTTAATAATCTTGATCATAAGTTACTCGAAAGGGATATCGAGATAACCAGACAAACTGATGTGCTGTATATCCATCCATATGATGGAGGTGACTGGTCTCATAGCTACTCATGTGGGGACACTAAGGATACAGTACAAGTGCTCATTGGAGAATGAGTTCATTGATTGATCTACTTACAGAATGCTGGATGGTTATTGATACCTCATATCAAATAGTGATTCAGTAGTCCCATTAGTGTATCTAGTCCTTAAACTTGAGACACCAAGGATGTCCCATTTGAGTACTCCGTTCTTCGATACCGGACTTATAGGTTTGGAAGTTCCAGATCTAATACAACCGGTTATTGGTAGTGGAAGCTAACCTTACGAGGGTTATTGAGTGTCAATAGAGGATCATCCACTCTCGATATCATGAGAGGAATATCCCATGTGTTCTTGCTCAGGTAAATCCTTAGCCAGGGTTATTCGGATTAAGAGAAAAAGAGTTCTCTAGGAGAATCTGATTAGAGCAAGGCTCAATTGAAAACAGTATGGGGCTGACAGCACCATGCCCAATATATGATTTCTGAGATATTAGATGGATGAGGAACTATAGGTACATGGTAATTGAGGACAGATATGTCCAAAGGATTAGATTCCCTTGTATCATTTGGGGACTGCAGCATAGTGGCCTAATATGTCCACAGTCGATGAGTCGAATGAATTATTATAGAGATAATAATTCATTAAGTCAAAAGGAGTTCTGATAGGTATGACTCACGGCCAGCTCGATATTGGGCCTAGAGGGTTACACACATATGGTAAGTGTTGCGACGAGTAAATGTTCAGATATGAGATATCTGTCGGAGCCCCTATTTTATTGGATATCCAATAAGCCCATATATTATTAGATCCCACGGATGAGATCCAATAAGAGCTAGATTATTGGGTAGAGACCAATTAATCTAAGAGGCTTGGGCAATTAGATAGAGATCCAATACCCAATAGGGCTAGATCCATTAGGGTTGACAAGGGGCCTCTATAAATAGGAGGGAACCAAAGGCCCATAGGCTAGGGCTTCTTGGTGGCCACCTCTTATTCTCCTCTCTCAAGAGAGGAGCATTATCGTAGTCCTTATCGTGTGGATACCGCTAGAGAGGAGGATGCTTGACCTCTTTCATCCTCTCTCATGGATCTGTAGGAACTCAAGGAAATACGATCTCCCTAGGTATTATCTTTCTAACATACATAGTTTTTAGATTTACGGATTTGTTGTCATGCACCAATCTTCGCACGATGACGGAACCTTTTGTGGAAATCTAGGATTTTATTTTCTGTTCTTCCACTGCGCATGAGATGTAGCCCCTGGATTTCCCAACAAATGTGGGTTAGGTCTTTTATTTTTGAAATTAAATTTATAAAGACATGTATCATCATATAAATCGAAAACAAGGTTTTGTCGAGACCATCAAGACCAAAAACACATTATTCCAAAACATATGATTTCAATTATCATTACTTCGAATCCTCATTAAGCATGAAACAAAAATTTTAATTTTCATTACACTATTATCAAGCATGACTTCATAAGGTATGTGCAAAAATTTTTATACAAAGGCAAAGTATCATGTTGAAAACTGAAATCATCAAGATACACAATCATGGATTAATATTATCATGTGACATTTTGTTTCTTTATCATACAAGTGTTATTTTAATATTTAAAAATTCTAGAAGTAAAAGCATGATATATTTTTGCAAAATAATTTTTTATTTTCTACTAACTAAATTAAGCATTCTCATGACAAGCATCAAGTAATTTCATAAAGCAAGGGGGTTTTGTTTGAGTTGCTTACCTTATAGTTGAAGGCCGTCAAAGCATAATTCGTCTCTTTGTTATTTGATTCTTCTTTGCTTGCTTTCCTCTTCTTCACTTTAGTACACTTGTCTTTGGAGTGTTCCGGCTTCTTGCATTCATAGCAAGAGTTGGTGTTCTTTTTAAGTTCATTTGTGTTTTGTAATTTTTGTTTTATGAACTTTTTAAATTTTAATGTCAAAAGTTCAAGGTCCTCAACATTGTCCTCATCACTTGAGTCATCACTCAAGTGGCATTCGCTTGTTCGAAGTGTCAAATCCTTCATATTCTTTGGAAGGTGGTTCATGTATTCACCGAGTTCTAAAAAGCTCATTTCATAGGTCATTAATGACCCGATTAGTTCTTTCAATAGAAAGTCATTTCGATTTTTAGCTTCTTGTATAGCGGTTACTATTGGATCCCACCTTTTTGGATGGGATCTTAAAATCTTGTTTACGAGATTAAATTCTGAAATAGATTTACTAAGGGCTCTTCGACTATTGATAACATTTGTGAAACGGGTGTATATATCACCGATAGTCTTGCTCGGTTCCATTCCAAAAAGCTCAAAATCATGCATCAACAAATTCATTTCTGGGTCCTTGACTCTACTAGTGCCTTTATGTTTGACTTCAAGAGTGTGCCAAATATCCAAATATTAAATTTCTTTTTATCTAAGGCACAAAATAAGGCATTCATAGCCTTTACATTTAAAGAAAAAGATTTTTCTCTAAAACCAACCATTCGTTCATCGGTTTAGATGGTAGTTGAAAACTATATCCGACAACATTCCATAAATCCAAATTCAAAGAATGTAAGAAAACTCTAATTTGAGGTTTTTCAATAAGTGTAGTCCAACCCATTAAATAAGGGAGGATGAACGATCGAAAAACCCTCTTGAAATCTGAAAAGAGTCATTTCTCTTAGGTGTAAATCCAAATGAGAAATATCGTGCTCTAATACCAACTATTAGGATCAGTTCGATACTAGGGGGTGGGTGAATTAGTGCAGCGATAAAATACAATAAGTTCAAGCGATATCATAAAACCCTATATCATAAAATCACATTTCGATGAAATCTAATTTCGATTGAAGCGTATTTAACTTGAAAACATTTAGAAAAGAAGATAAAGAAGTAGAGCAAGTAAAGTAAAGGCTTGCAGTATTGATAAATAACAGTAAGTAAATGTAAACTTGATTTTATAGTGGTTCGGTCATTCGATCTATGTCCACTCCCGATTCCTTTTCATTTGAGGCAACCGGCTTCCACTAGTCATCTTCCTTCTAATGGGTGAAGACAAGCTCCCTTAAAGCACTTCTCCTTTTAATAGGTTTAGGAGATAACCCTTGTAAGCACTCACTCTTCTCTTTAAATTGAAATCTATCAAAGTCTAGAGGAGGGATGTTTTGAAGTGATTTTTACAGTGTTTTGCTTCTTTCAAAGTTGTGTGCTTTTGTGTTCTACCCAAGGATGAGAGGGGTATTTATAGGATCAAATTAGATTCAAACTTAGAGCCAAAAACCATCTCATCTCAGGTTTTCTGATTACTAGCAGTACCACCACCAGTGATGGTAGTACCATCGCTAATAGGTGTTGGGAAATCCGTTAAGGGAGCGACATCTCATACGCAACGAAAGAACAAAAACAAAACATCCTAGATTTTCCGTAGAAAGTTTTTATCGTCATGCAAAGATCGGTGTGTCAAAAGCAAATTCACAAACACTACATGTGTTAAAGAAAATACCTAGGGAGATCGTATATCCCTGAATCCTTGCAGATCTGTAGGAGAGGATGAAGAAGGTCAAGTGTCCTCCTCTCTAGTGGTATCCATACGACAGGGACTATAATGATGCACTTTTCTAGGGAGAAGAGAACAGGAGGTGACTACCAAAAGAAATCCTCAGCCTATAGAGCTTTAGTTCCCTCCTATTTATAGAGGCCCTATGTAAACCCTAATGGATCTTTGCCCTTTTAGGTATTAGATCTCCATCCAATTACCCAAGCCTCTTGGATTAGTGGGTCTCTACCCAATAATCTCTTATTAGCAATTATTAGATCTCATCTCAAGATCCAATAATTCAGGGGCTTAATGGATATCCAATAAGATAGGGGGTCTGGCGGATATCTCATATCTGTATCTCTACTTATCGCAACACATACCATATGTGTGTGACCCTCTAGGCCCAATAATGAGCTGGTCGTGAGTCATACTTGTCAGAACTCCTTCTGACTTAGTGAATTATTATCTCTATAATAATTCACCCAACTCATCGATTGTAGACGTACCAGGCCACTATGCCGCGGCCCCAAATGATACAGAGGAATCCAATCCTCTGGATCCATCTATCCTTAGTTACCATGTATCTATAGTTCCTCATCCACCTAATATCCCAGAGACCCTATACCGGGCATGGTGCTATCAGGCCTATACGGTCTGTCCTCAAGTCTTGCTCCTGTCGGATTCTCCTAGAGAACTCTTTCTCTCTCAATCCGAATAACCTTGGCTAAGGATTTATTTGAGCAAGAACACATGAGATATTCCTCTCATGATACCGAGAGCGGATGATCCTCCATTGACACTCAATAGCCCTCACAAGGTTGGCTACTACTCCCAATGACCGACTGTACTAGATCTGAAACTTTCTAAACCTATAGGTCTAGTATCAAAGAGTGGAGTACTCATACAGGACATCCTTGGTGTCTCAAGTCTAAGGACTAGATACACTACTGGGACTACAATATCGCTGTCTGACATGAGATATCAATAGCCATCTAGCATTCCGTAGGCGGATCAATCAGTGAACTCATTCTCCAATGAGCACCTGCACTGTACCCTTAGTGTCCCCACACGAGTAGCTATGAGACCAACCACCTCTATTATATGGATGGGTATATAGCACACTAGTCTATCTGATTTTCTCGATGTCCTTCTTGAGTAACCTATGACTAGGATAATTTAGGGTGTATGTTTAAAGATGAATCAGTCTTATTATCATAATCTCATCACGATCTGATTCCCATTGCACAGACCTAAGGACATCACAATATATGCAACACACAAGATAAAGTAATAAAATGCCTAATAATACGCAAAGAGAAAAAGTGCATATCAAGTCATAAGTGCCATTACTCATGTGATTTGCTTGCAGGGCTTATATGACTAGCAATCTCCCACTTGACCTAAAGCCAATCACCTATATGTTTGATCTTCATTAGACCTCTGTGACACTCAAAGACAGTTTGAGTTAATGGCTTTGTCAGTGGATCTGCAATGTTATCTTCGGATGGAACTCTTTCCATTACATCTTTTCGGGCCACGATCTCTCTAATAAGTTAGAACCTCCTCAGAACATTTCTGATGAGACCTAGTTTCCCTTATTTGAGTAATCACCCCATAGTTGTCGCAATATAAGGGAATTAACTCAATGTTACTTGAGATAACTCCTTGCTCTGTGATAAACTTCTTCATCTAGACTCCCTCCTTTACTGCCTCTACCGTAGAAATGTATTCCACCTCCGTGGTCGAGTCAGCAGTAGTGTCTTGCTTAGAACTTTTCCAGTATACTGCTCCTCCATTCAGAGTGAACACATATCCTGAATTAGACTTGCTATCATCGACAACGAACTAGAAGCTTGAGTCTGTGTAGCCCTCAACCTTGAGGCTACTACCTCCATATACTAGTAAAAGATCCTTAGTCCTTCTTAAGTACTTAAGGATACATTTTATTGCTTTCCAATGCTCCAAGCCTGGATCTGCCTGATATCTGCTCGTGACACTCAGAGCATGCATGTTAGGACTCGAGCTATGAGAGTCCTAATTTAGTTTCATTGATAAGGACATTCATGTAAATCCTATCTAACCGACCCCTATTAAAGAGGTGAAGAGGTTGGCTAGGTTAGGGTTAGGTTGCTTCTTAGAAAATGAGTCCTATTAGAGAAAGAGTCCTATTAGAAGTAGAAGTTCTATTAGGAAAAGAGTCCTATTAGAAGTATGAGTCATATTAGAAAAAGAGTCCTATTAGAAGTAGGAGTCCTATTAGGAAAAGAGTCCTATTAGAAGTAGAAGTCCTATTAGGGAAAAAGTCCTATTAGAATTAGGAATCCTACTAGAGAAGGAGTCCTAATTAGAAGTTGGTTAGAAGTAGGAGTCTTGAGCAAGAGTCCTATTAGGAGTTGGGGCTTAGAAGCCCTATAAATAGCAATGTATTCATCCTCTTTTAATCAATGAAGAGATCAATCTTTTAGTAGCCTTTGAGCAGCAACTTGGAGGAAGGAACCCCTATAGAGTTCCAAGGAGGTTGATCCCCTATAGAGATCAACCCCAAGCTTAGAATCCGCGGAGGGTTCTAACACTTGGTATTAGAGCAGCGTTCTTAGCATCTCGCTGCCCTTTCACAGCCATCTACTAGCCCTCCACAACCGCGCAAAGCAATTCCCACAATTGCTTAGAAGATTATCGCTGAATTCCGTCGTCATCTCCACTACCGTAGATCAACCTTTGATCTTCCTGTGAATTGCAACAGGTTCTGGTTATCTACCTTACTACTGCTGCAATTTAGTTATCCTTATTCAAAAAATCCAAAAAATTCGTTCCTATATTGCTGCATAAACTTTTTGTCACAAAGTTTTCATCTCTACAACGAAAGTCACACTGCAGAATTTTAGCCGCATAGCACTGCCTTTTTGATCTTGCTATTGCGTTTTTTCTATCCAAATCTCTATGAAATTTTTATGGCGGCTTTGACACTTCCTAACAGTGGTTTTCCCTTTGGTTTTGTCAAAAAATTTTCAATATAAACCACTTATCTTTTACATCTAAACTACTGCACTTTAGACGTAAAAATCTGCTATAATACCTCTCCGTGATTCTCAATTTTGCCAAACCTCTTGCTGTCGTTTCTTCCTACAAAATTTTTTACAGTATTACCTCTTCCTTATCAATATATCCCCCTTGAGTTTTACTTGAATCTCTTTTGAAAATTTCTGAAAAAAATTACATCTTTACTGCTGGAATTTTTTTGGCAAAAAATCTGGTACTGCACCTTTGTCCCTTTTTCTTCTCCATAACCTACCAAACCCTAGCCACCTTACTGCCATAGGCCAAGACGTCTTTAGGGCATCCCTCTAGCCTCAAGACGTAGCCATCATAACCTAGTTTCATAACCCTAACAGCATAAAATACCACAGCCCAAAATAATAAACCATTATAGTTGAACCCTTCAATCACCGATCTATTGTCCGAACCTTCCACCACCCCATGCCATTAACCCATCAACATAAAAAAGACAAGGGCATCTTTGATCTATAGACATATGCTATGGCTTCTCAAGATCCAATTGATGCCAAATTTGAAGCATGGGAATCTTGGATTGAATCACGTCTTGAATTGCGCTTGGAAGATAAATTGCACGCTTTGTTTGCAGAATTCAGAATTGGACAACCATCAAGTCCAACCAAACTGCAGCAAGGAGAGAATTTAGAAAGGACCCTAGAGAAGGAGGGACAGCCCTCGGACATGCTTCAGCCATGCATGAGGGTGGACTTCCCACGATGGGAAGGAGACCTAGCGGGGTGGATTTCGTGCGTAGAACGTTACTTTCGCTACTACCGAACGTCGGATAATGCTATGGTGGATGTTGCTGTCATCCACCTTGAAGGAGATACTATTCAATGGTACAACTAGCTGGAATATAATCATGGGGCTCCGACATGGAATCAATTTAAGAATGCACTGCTGAACCGTTTTGGACCTACAGAGTATGAAAATATCGATGGCCAACTCGCAAAGATTCGACAAACCTCTACGATTCAAGAGTACCAAACCAGGTTTGAGAAGCTATCCTACCTTGCTCATGATTGGACTGACTGTCAATTATTTAGAACATTTATCGAAGGACTCAAGCCAGAGATAAAATGGGAAGTTAAGGCGCGATAGTCCCGTACCGTGATGGCTGTGATTTCTTTTGCCCGAATACAAGAAGAACGACTCAACCAAGATGCTCGGAGGATGAGAACCACTCCTAGAACCTCAACATATAAACCCCCTTATGCTCCTAGCCATCCTTCGCTGCCCAAAAAATTGACAAGAGAAGAACTACGTGATCGATCAGCAAAGGGTTTTTGTTGGCATTATGACGAGCCGTGGAACCGCGATCATCGCTGCAAAAGGGGCCACCTCCTATTGATTGAACCTCTTGAAGACATAGAGGAGGAGGTCCAGGAGCATGAGAAAGATGTCATGGATGAAGAACAGCAGCCAATTGATATTATGATGCATGCCCTTGCCGGTTACACGAACCTGCAAACAATGAAAGTGGGAGGATTTTTGAAGTAACAATCGATCATCGTTCTTATTGACGTCGGGAGCACTAATAATTTTATAAACAACAAGGTTGCTATCCAGATGGCCTTACCTATTGAGAATTAGAGCAGGTTTGATGTTAAAGTCACAGATGGATGAATTTTGAAGTGTGATCGTAAGTGCCCACGGGTGAAACTATTGCTGCAGGACCAAGAGATAATTGCCGATTTTTTCCTCCTCTCTCTCGATGATTATGAGGCCATGCTTAGCATCAAATGGTTGACAACATTAGGTGATGTTTCCTAAAAAATTTTAAAATTAGTTATGAAATTTTACAGCAAAAGGAAATAGGTGATACTGTACGGGAAACGTGGGGGCGACGTAACGATAATTTGCACACAACAAATGGAGAAAGTTTTGCACAAAGCATGCAGCAGCTTTTTGGTATAACTTGAGCAGCAATCTAAGGGAGAGACAACCAAATTTGAAGATCCAAACCTACTTCCCTTGCTTGCTAAATTTTCAGATATATTTGATGAACCACGTAGCCTACCTCCTAACCGTCGGCACGATCATCGTATATCGATTCTTCCAAGGAAACCTCCAGCAAATACTCGACCATATCAGTATCCACATCTCCAAAAAGATGAAATAGAAAGGATTGTAAAAGAGATGCTTAAAATAGGAGTTATTCGGCCAAGTTGTAGCCCCTACTCTTCACCAGTGCTCCTCGTATGAAAGAAAGATGGAACATGGCGAATGTGCGTTAATTACCGAGCTCTCAATGACATAACCATCAAGGACAAGTATCCTATTCCAGTATTAGATGAATTGCTTGATGAATTAAAGGGAGCACGAGTCTTTACAAAGTTGGGCCTTCGATCCGGATATCATCAAATACGAGTGTGCGAAGAAGACATATTGAAAACTGCCTTTCGAACGCACAACGGTCACTATGAATTTCTGGTAATGCCCTTTGTTCTCACCAATGCTCCCTCTACCTTCTAGAGCCTTATGAATAATATTTTTTAGAGTTATCTTTGAAAGTTTGTGCTAGTTTTCTTTGACGATATCCTTATTTACAGCCCTTCTCTTGAAAGTCATATTCAGCTCTTACGACTTGTTTTGACAATTTTGCAAGAACATGTTCTTTTTGTCAAAAAAATGAAGTGTAGCTTCCTTCAACAAAAGGTAAAATATCTCGGGTATATGATATCAGAGGATGGGGTGGTAGTGGACCCCTCCAAAATTGAAGCAATGCAGAACTGGCCAACCCCGTGGAACATAAAATCATTATGTGGCTTTCTCGATTTAACAAGTTACTACCATAAGTTCGTGAAAGACTATGGAAAGATCAGTGCACCCCTTACTTCCTTGCTGAAAAAAGATACTTTCCAGTGGTCAGACAAAGCCACCACCGCCTTTGACGAACTTAAAGTCGCAATGATAACAACCCCAATACTAGCATTACTCGACTTCGACAAGACTTTTATTATTGAAGCTGATGCCTTCGGAGTAGGAATTGGTGCTGTACTAATGTAAGATGGCCAACCCCTCGCTTGTACCAGTAAGGCATTATCTCCTTCCCATCTTATTATGACTATTTACGATAAGGAGATTCTCGCGATTGTGCATGCGGTGGCCAAATGGAGATTGTACTTGATCGGGCGATGCTTTCAAATCAAGACTGACTATAGAAACCTAAAATATTTCTTGGAGCAGAAGATATCTTCCCCTGAGTGGCAAAAATGGGTAACAAAGCTTCTTGGATATGATTATGAAATAACTTACAAAAGGGGGAAAGAGAATGTTGTTACAGATGCACTTGCGACTACCCAAGCAAGCTGAATTTTTGGTCGTTTCACTTTTAACCAGCGACTTCCCTGAGGATATTAGGAGGGAATGGCAAGATGATCTGAAGACCAAAGCATCTATGAAGCTTTCACCTCGGTTCTATGGATCATACCAGATTTTGGAGCACATCGAAGTAGTAGCATACAGATTGGACTTACCCGCCAGCCCTCGAACCCATCTAGTCTTCCATGTGTCGTGTTTGAAGCTCAAGTTGGGACAAAACGAGATAGCTCAAAGCCATCTATCAAATATAACTACTCAAGGAGAGCTCCAGACCCAACCAAGCGCTATTATTGATCGACGGATCGTGACTCGACGATGACGACCCACTATTGAAGTGCTAATACAGTGGGCGAACCTACTAACAAAAGATACCACTTGGGAGAACTATGATGACTTGAATATTGAACTCTCAAAATTCATGGAGTGTCAGCCTTGAGGACAAGGCTGATTTAAAGAGGGTGGATCTATTAGGACTCTAGCTAGGAGAGTCCTAATCTGTTGGGACTCTAGTTAGGAGAGTCCTAATTTAGTTTCATTGATAAGGGCATTCATGTAAATCCTATCTAGCCGACCCCTATTAAAGAAGTGAAGAGGCCGGTTAGGATAGGGTTAGGTTGCTTCTTAGAAAAGGAGTCCTATTAGAAGTAGGAGTTGTATTAGGAAAAGAGTCCTATTAGAAGTAGAAGTCCTATTAGGGAAAAAGTCCTATTAGAATTAGGAATCCCACTAGAGAAGAAGTCCTAATTAGAAGTTGGTTAGAAGTAGGAGTCTTGAGTAAGAGTCCTATTAGGAGTTGGGGCTTAGAAGCCCTATAAATAGACATGTATTCATCCTCTTTTAATCAATGAAGAGATCAATCTTTTAGTAGCCTTTGAGTAGCAACTTGGAGGAGGGAACTCCTATGGAGTTCCAAGGAAGCCGATCCCCTATAGAGATCAACCCGAAGCTCAGAATCCGCAAAGGGTTCTAACAAGACATCACTAACTTAGTTAGAATTCTATTCAGAAGGTAAGATACGGTTTCTAGGGCATATCCCTAGAATGAGATGGGTAAGTCGGCGAAACACATCATGGAACGCACCATATCTAATAGTGTGTGATTCCTTCTTTCTAATACACAATTAAGCTATGGTGTATAAGGAGGTATCCATTGGGATAAAATCCCATAGTCTTTGAGGAACTGGGTGAACTCTGTACTCAAGTACTCACCTTCTCGATCTGATCGAAGGGTTTTAATACTCTTTCGTGTTTGGTTCTTCACTTCATATTTATATTCCCTAAATTTCTTAAAAGCCTCAGACTTATACTTCATCAAGTACACATATCCATATCTTGAGAAATCATCAGTGAAAGTAATGAAGTAGGAATAACCACCTATGGCATGAGTCGACATGGGACCGCATACATCACTATGTATGAGTTCTAATAACTGTGGCTCTCTCTAGTTTCATTAAATGGAGAGTTGGTCATCTTTCCCCGAAGGCAAGGTTCACATGTCACATATGACTCATAGTTAAATGGATCTAGATATCCATTCTTTAGCAACTTTTGGATCCTTCCCTCGTGGATGTGACCTAGCCTACAATGCCAAAGATATTGTTCACCTCTTCTCATTTTCTCTTAGACTCACACTCATGATATGTAGAGTTGTATCTAGCATAAATAAACCATTATGCAATGTTCCTCTCATGATGATCTGATCATCTAATATTATTGAACAACCATTATTCTCAAAAACTAATTTATATCCAATAACTGTCAAACATGAAATGGAAATAATATTTTTGATAATAGAAGGAACATAATAGTATGTATCTAATGCAATAATAGCTCCACCAGGCAGATGTAAGGTGACCTTTCCAACAGCCAGTGTAGCAACCTTTGCTCCATTGCCCATCTTAAAGTTCATCTCATCTCTGTTCAATCTCCTAGGTCCTACCAGAACCTGTAACGAAATGCAAATATGATAAGCACTCTTGGTATCTAATACCCATATGCTATCATAAGATTCTAACAAATGGAGACTGATCATGAATGTACCTGAAGCTTTTGTAAGCTTCTGTTTCACCCTCTCTGCAAGGTACTCTTTACAGTTCCTCTTCCAGTGTTCATCTTTGCCGTAGTGGAAGCACTGAACTTTGTCCTTTATTGGGTCTTTCTTGGCAACCTTTGCCTTACCCATTTTGCCCTTACCCTTACCCTTCTTAAGGGTCTTCTCGGCCTTCCTTTTCTTTCTGGTCTCATTAGTATAGAGAACTGACTTCTCTTTCTTGATGGTGCCCTCTACTTCTCTCAACATATTAAGGAGCTTTGGGAGGGTCACCTTAAGTTTGTTCATATTGAAATTCATTGTGAACTGAGAAAAGGAATCTGGTAGGGAGTGAAGTACAAGATCCACACACAGGTTATCCTCTAGGACCATTCCTAGACCTGTGAGTTTCTCGATCCACTTAATCAACTTAAGGACATGGTTCTGAATCGGTATTCCCTCATTCATCTGGGCACGAAAAAGACTCTTTGATATCTCATATCATTGAGTTCTTCCCTATTCCTTAAATAGTTTGCGGAGATGCAGGAGTATGGAATTAGCATCCATATTTTCATGTTGTCTCTGTAACTCAGTAGTCATAGAGGCCAATATATAACACTCAGCAAGAGTGGAATCATCTAAGTACTTCACATAACGAGCAATCTCATCCTCGCTGGCCCCTTCATCTGGTGTAGGGATCACTATATCAAAGACGTATATGATTTTCTCCACTATGAGAACGATTTTCAAATTACGAAGCCAATCCATATAATTTGGACCAGTGAGGCGGTTGGCATCAAGTATGCCTTGTAAAGGATTTGAAAGCGACATTTTTTTGAAAAGATGTAGCAAAAATAAATAACATGCAGACTTTGAAAAAATAAAATAATTAAGATAAGGACTTCTATCTTAATGCATTCCTACTAATTTTTCACGAGACACACAACACCCTCCGGTATGTGAATCAGAGACCCCCGACGGATCTCTAGTGGGGATCGGGATCCAATTGGCGTCTTAACGTAACCTCGAGGGACTCGACCAATCACGTTAAGCTAGTAAAGGTAGGCAACTCTTGCTAATCACAACTCCTTGTGATTCCCGTCCTGTTCGACCTCTGAACCACCATGGTCTCGAGGGATTTGACCAACCATGATGTTCAGTTAAGTCATCACCATCGTTACAAGATGAGTCTGATTTGATGATATACTCTTGAGGGACTCGACCAAGCATATCATGTCCTCAGGTCACCGGTGACATCTCTATGTCATAGATAAGATAGCGAAACACGATATAGGTGAGTCTCGAGGGACTTGACCAACTCAACCTACACCTAGAATCAATTCCTAGCTATAACGATGAAGGCCACATGAGTCAATCTTATTGCCTCACGTTTACTGACTTAATATTATTAATAGAGGGGATTTTTTATTTAGTCTCCTAACATAATGTGTCACACACATACATATTTAATATATATATATATATCTACATCGTATGCATATATATATATATATATATATATATATATATATATATATATATAGTAGGTGTATAACTAATCACACATCACATGAGCAATCACACTAGATGATCATGGACCACATCCTAATAGGATCAGGCCGAGCTAATGGACCCAATTACTCATATCAAGATCTATGTGTGCTTCGATGCATCTCCATGCCCTGTGATCGACCATCTCGCTTTGTTAGATCTCCATGTGTCGGATCCTCCGTCTCGACCTCGTGGGTCCTGCTACCACTGCGCCTCCTCATGTAATTATAGCATAATTACAAGCATGCAGGCTCGACAATAAACGAGAAAAATAGAGGCTCGCAGACCCTAATAATAATAATCACATGTACACATATCATATCATAGATCCATGATTATCTGTCCACATCATACATCACATATATATGTTATTTTATAGGACTACTAGATAAAAAAATAATAATTAATTAAACTATTTAATTAACATATATTTTTCTGAAATCAAGGACAGAGAAATTTTTTTGAATTCCTAAGGGCATTTTGGTCATTCGGCCATAAGGGACAAAATTAGAATTTAAGAAATTTATAAGGGTATTTTGGTCATTCGATCAAAGAGGACAAAAATCAAAATTTCTAAAATTCCAAGGGGCAAAACTATCTTTGCCCAAAAACCCTAATACCTTTTGCTTTTGTAGAGTTGCGACCGCTGCCACCCTGTCGGCGACGGCCATTGTGGCCGAGCGTGCCGCCCCTGCTCTCGAGCATAGTGCCCATAAGCGGTCTGTCCATCGGCGGTGATGCCCCTTGTGGGTGCGCCCACACCTGCAAGCAGGTCGCCCGCAGGCGGCATTGCCCTTTGCGGGCTAACCGTGGGCGGTGTTGCCCCTTGCAAGTGCAGCGCCTGTCAGCACCCTTGCTTATGCGGGCACTTCTGCCCGTGGTCGCAGTGCCCGCAGGTGGCGCCGACTCCTACAGGTAGGCCCCCAACGTAGGTAGCCGCAGTGTCGCCGATCGGTGGTCGCGCAGCTGCGCGCAGCCATCGGCCACTAATCGCTACCTATGCGGCGGCAAAGAAGGTGAAGCGACCATGCGATTCTTGCGCGAGAGGGCAACAATAGTTGCTACCCTTTCTCACTCTTCGCACAAATGATTTTGCCATCAAAAGTAGATCTAAAACACATCACACGCAGTTTAAGATCCGATGTTCGCATAAACAACTTGGCTTTGATACCACCGTTGGGAAATCCGTTAGGGGAGTGACATCTCATGCACAGCGGAAGAATAAAAACAAAACACCCTAGATTTCCCATAGAAAGTTTCCATCGTCATGCGAAGATCGGTGTGTCAAAAGCAAATCTACAAAAACTACATGTGTTAAAGAAAATATCTAGGGAGATCGTATATCCCTGAATCCCGATAGATTTGTAGAAGAGGATAAAGAAGGTCAAGTGTCATCCTCTCTAGTGGTATCCACACGGTAGGGATTACGACGATGCACTTCTAGGAAGAAGAGAACAGGAGGTGGCTACCAAAAGAAACCCTCAGCCTATAGAGCTTTGGTTCCCTCCTATTTATAGAGGCCTCCTATAAACCCTAATGGATTTTTTTCCTATTGGGTATTGGATCTCCATCCAATTACCCAAGCCTTTTGGATTAGTGGGTCTCTACCCAATAATCTCTTATTAGCAATTATTGGATCTCATATCATGATCCAATAATTCAGGGGTTTAATAGATATCTAGTAAGATAGGGGGTTTGGCGGATATCTCATATTCGTACCTCTACTCGTCACAACACTTACTATATGTTTGTGACCCTCTAGGCCCAATATCGAGCTGACCGTGAGTCATACTTGTTAGAACTCCTTCTGACTCAGTGAATTATTATCTCTATAATAATTCACCTAACTCATCGATTGTGGACGTACCAGGCCACTACGCCATGGCCCCCAAACAATATAGGAGAATCCAATCCTTTGGACCTATCTATCCTCAATTACCATGTATCTATAGAGCCTCATCTATCTAATATCCCAGAGACCCTATACCGGGCATGGTGCTGTCAGGCCCATACGGTCTCTCCTCGAGTCTTGCTCTTGTCATATTCTCTCAGAGAACTCTTTCTCTCTCAATCCAAATAACCTTGGCCAAGGATTTATTTGAGCAATAACACATGGGATATTCCTCTCATGATACCGAGAGTGGATGATCCTCTATTGACACTCAATAGCCCTCGTAAGGTTAGCTACCACTCCCAATGACCGGTTGTACTAGATTTGAAACTTTCCAAACCAAAAGTCCGGTATCAAAGAGTGAAGTACTAATACAGGACATCCTTGGTGTCTTAAGTTTAAGGACCAGATACATAGTTAGGACTACAGAATCGCTATCTGACATGAGGTATCAATAACCATCCAGCATTCGATAGGCGAATCAATTAGTGAACTCATTCTCCAATGAGCACCTGCACTATACCCTTAGTGTCCCCACACGAGTAGCTATGAGACCAGCCAACTCCATTATATGGATGGGTATACAGCACACCAGTCTATCCGATTTTCTCGATGTCCTTCTCGAGTAACCTATTACCAGGATAATTTAGGGTCTGTGTTTAAAGGTGAATCAGTCTCATTATCGTGATCTCATCACGATCTGATTCCCATTGTACAGATTCAAGGACATCACAAAATATGCAACATGTAAGATAAAGTGATAAAATACCTAATAATATGCAAAGAGAAAAAGTGCATATCAAGTCACAAGTGTATCACTCATGTAATTGGCTTACAGGGCATATATGACTAGTAATAGGTTTTGACATTGGGCGGTACCATCACTTGGGCACACTGCCACTGTTAGTGTACTAGGTGTTGGGAAATCCAAAGGACGACATCACATGCACAACGGAAGAATATAAAAATAAAATACCCTAGATTTCCGTAGAAGGTTTCGTCGTCATGCGAAGATCGATGCATCAAAAATAAATCCAAAAACTACATGTGTAAAAATAAAGTACCTATGGAGATCGTATATCCTTGAATTCCTATAGATCCGTGGGGAGGATGAAGGAGGTCAAGCGTCCTCCTCTCTAGTAGTATCCACATGGCATGGACTATGATGATTCTCCTCTCTTAAGAGAGAAGAATAAAATGTGGCTACCAAGAGAACCCCAGCCTATGGGCCTTTGGTTCTCTTATATTTATAGGGGCCCTTGTCAGCTGAGTGGATCTAGCCCTATTGGTTATTGGATCTCTATCCAACTACTAAAGCCTCTTAGATCAATGGGTGTCTAACTAATAATCTAACTCTTATTAGATCTCATCCATGGGATCCAACAATATAGGGGCTTATTGGATATGCAATAAGAGAGGGGCTCTAGTAGATATCTCATATCCGAACCTCTACTTGTCGCAACACCTACCATTTGTGTGTGACCCTCTAGGCCCAATATCGAGCTGGCTATGAGTCATACCTATCAGAACTTCTTCTGGCTCGGTGAATTATTATCTCTATAATAATTTACTCGACTCATCGACTGCGGATATACTAGACCACTAAGTTATAGTCCCCAAATGATACAAAGGAATCCAATCCTTTAGACCTATCTATCCTTAGTTACCATATATCTATAGTCCCTCATCCACCTAATATCCTAGAGATCGTATATCGGACATGGTGCTATCAGGCATATACAGTTTCCAATCGAGTCTCGCTTTAATCGGATTCTCCCAAAGAACTCTTTCTCTCTCAATCGAATGACCAGGGCTAGGGATTTGCTTGAGCAAGAACATATGAGATATTTCTTTCATGATAACAAGAGTAGATGGTCCTCTATTGACACTCAATAGCCCTCGTAAGATTGGCTGCCACTCCCAATAACCAATTGTACTAGATTTAGAACTTCTAAACCTATAAGTCTAGTATCAAAGAGTGAAAGTACTAATATAGGACTTCCTTGGTATCTCAAGTCCAAGGACCAGATACACTACTGGGACTACGGAGTTGTTGTCTGACGTGAGGTATCAATGACCATCTAGCATTCCGTAAGCGGATCAATGAGTGAACTTATTCTCTAATGAGCACCTGTATTGTACTCTTAGTGTCCCCACATGAGTAGCTATGAGACCAACCACTTTATAATATGGATGGGTATACAACACATCAATCTGTCCAGTTATCTCGATGTCCCTCTCGAGTAACCTATAATTAGAATTATTTAGGGTATGTGTTAAAGGTGAATCAGTCTCATTATCGTGATCTCATCACGATTTGATTTTCATTGCATAGATCTAAGGACATCATAATATACATCCAGATAATGTGAGAAAATGCCAATAATTATAAGCAAAGAGATTGATGCAATGTTTTACAAGTGTCATCACTCATATGATTGGCATGTAGGGCGCCTATAGCTAGCAATCTCCCACTTGACCTAAAGCCAATCACCTACGTGTCTGATCCCCATCAGACCTCTATGATGCATAAAGACAATCTGAGTCAATGGCTTTGTCAATATATCTGCAATGTTATCTTTGAATGGAACTCTTTTCATTGTTACATCTTTTCGGGCCATGATCTCTCTAATAAGTTGGAACCTCCTCATAACACTTCTGATGAGACCCGAGTTCCCTTATTTGAGTAATCACCCCGTTATTGTCGTAATATAAAGGAATCAGCTCTTTGCTGCTCAACACAACTCCCAGATCTATGATGAACTGCTTCATCCAAACTCCCTCCTTTGCTGCCTCTATTGTAGTAATGTACTCTGCCTCTCTATGGTAGAGTCAGCAGTAGTGTCTTACTTGGAACTCTTCCAGCATACTGCTCTTCCATTCAGGATGAACACATACCCTGAATTAGACTTGCTATCATTGACATCGGACTAGATGCTCAAGTCCGTGTAGCCCTCAACCTTGAGGCTACTTTCTCCATATACTAGTAAAAGATCCTTAGTCTTTCTCAAGTACCTAAGGATACACTTTACTACTTTCTAGTGCTCCAAGCCTGGATTTTCCTGATACCTTCTCGTGACACTCAGAGCATGCGTTATATCAGGCCTGGTACATAGTATAGCATACATGATAGACCCTATCTCTAAGGCATAGGATATTCTATCCATGTGTATCCTTTCTTCAAGAGTCTTTGGGGACATCCTCCTAGAAAGTAATTGCATATGTCTCATCAGTATAAGGCCTCTCTTGAAATTTTTTATATTAAACTTTTTGATAATGGTGTCTATGTACCTAGATTAGGACAAGCCAAGCATCATCTTAGATCTATCTCTATATATTCGAATCCCCAATATATATGATGTTTTTCCTAATTCCTTCATAGAGAAGTGTCTAGATAGTCAAGTCTTTATTGTGGAGAGCATCCCTATATCATTCCCAATGATTGAGATGTTATTCACATACAATACCAAAAAGGTGATAGTGCTCCCACTTACCTTCCTAGACACACAAGACTTATCTTCATTTTTAATGAACTCATAAGATCTGATCGCCTTATTAAATCTTATGTTCTAACTTTAAGAAGCTTGCTTCAATCCATAGATGGACCTAAGCAACCTGCACACTTTATCTGGACTGTCCTTGGACATAAATCTCTTAGGTTGTATCATATACACCTCTTTCTTGAGGTTGTCATTGAGGAACATAATTTTTATATCCATCTGCCAGATCTTATAATCAAGGTGCATTGAAATAGCCTAATAGAATTCGGATGGATTTTAGCATGGCTATGGGTAATAAGGTTTCGTCATAATCAACACCTTGACTTTGATAATACCCTTTAGCCATTAGCCTTGCTTTATAGGTCTCTACCTTTCCATCTACTCTGATCTTCTTCTTGAAGATCCACTTATAGCCAATGGGTATGATACCCTCGGGTGCATCAACCAGGTTCCAAACCTTATTGAAATATATGGAATCCATCTTTGAATTCATGGCTTCTTATCATTTCCCAGAGTCTATACTCGTAATAGCCTCCTCGTAGGTCTGAGGATCAATATCTTCAACATTTTCTCCTCTAATATATCCAACATATCTCTCAAGAGGATAAGATATACTTCTGAACCTACGTAAAGTTGGAACTTGTGTGCTAGGTACCTGAACAGACTTTAGCAATGGAATGGTGCTTGAGCTAGGTTCTCTAATCTTGCTCAACTTTATCATGCTCCCATTGTCTCTATTAAGAATGTGTTCCTTCTCAAGGAACACTACTCTCTTAGCTACAAAGATGGGGTGATAGAAATAATATCCACAAATCTTCTTGGAGTATCCCACGAACTTATACTATTCCATCCTGGATTCTAACTTATCAAGTATGTGTCTCTTAATGTGGGCAGGGCAGTCCCAAATCTTATCAACCTTAAGATCGGGCTTCCTTTTCCATATCTCATATGGTATAAACACTACCGACTTAATTAGAACTTTATTCAAAAGGTAAGCTGCGGACTCTAGGGCATATCCCTAGAATAAGATGGGTAGGTCGGTGAAACTCATCATAGACTACACCATGTCTAACAGGGTGTGATTCCTCCTTTTGGATACACTATTGAGCTAAGGTGTATACGTAAGTGTCCATTTGGATAGAATCCCCTAGTCCTTGAGGAATTGGATGAACTCTATACTCAAGTACTCACCTCCTCGATCTAATCAAAGAGTCTTGATACTCTTTCTAGTCTGAACCTCTACTTCATTCTTATACTCCCTGAATTTCTCGAAGGCTTCGGACTTGTACTTCATCAAGTACACATGTCCATACATAAAGAAATCATCAATGAAAATAATATAGGAATAACCACTGATGTCCTGAGTTGACATAGGACCACATACATCACTATGTATGAGTACCAACAACTCAGTGGTTCTCTCCAATTTCACTAAATGGAGAGTTGGTCATCTTTCTACGAAAGCAAGGTTCGCAAGTCACATATGACTTATAGTCAAATGGATTTAGATATTCATTTGTCAGCAACTTTTGAATCCTTCCCTCATGGATATGACTTAGCATATAATATCATAGGTATGCACTGTTCACCTAATCTCATTTCCTCCTGGACTCACTCACACTCATGATATATAGAGTAGTTTCTAGCATAATTAAACCATTATGCAATGTTCCTCTCGTGATGATCTTATCATCGTCAATAGTTGAACAACTATTATTCTCAAAAACTATTTTATAACCATTCAATGTCAAATATAAAATGGAAATAATATTTTTGATGATAGAGAAAACAAAATAAAATACATCTAATACAATAATAGTTACAACAAGCAAATGTAGGGTCACCTCAGTAATAGCAATAGTAGTAACTCTTGCTTAATTATCCATCTTGAGGCGCATCTTGCCTCTCATTAATCTTCTATATCTTACTAGAACCTGCAATGAATTATAAATATGATAAACACGATCGGTATCCAAGACCCTTATGTTATCATATAAGTCTAACAAATAGAGATAAATCATGAATGCATATTTGAAGCTTTTTTAAGCTTTTATTTCGCCTTCTTTACAATGTACTCTTTGTAATTCCTCTTCGGGTGCCCGTCTTTGCCGTAGTGGAAGTACTGACTTTTGTCCTTTTCTGAGTCTTTTTAGCAATCTTTGCTTTACCTGGTCTGCCCTTGCCCTTACCCTTCTTAAAGGACTTATCTGTCTTCATTTTTTTTTGGCCTTATCAGCATAGAAAACTATGAAAAGGAATCTAAAAGGGACTGTATCACAAGATCTATACATAGGCTATCATCTAGGACCATTTCTAGATCTGTGAGTTTCTCTATCCACTCAATCATCTTAAGGACATGGTTCTGAACTAGTGTCCTCTCAGTCATCTTAGCACGGAAGAGACTCTTCAATATCTCATATCGTTGAATTCTTCCCTGTTCCCCAAACAATTTACGAAGATGTAGGAGTATAGATCTGACATCCATCATTTTATGTAATACTGAGCAAGAGTAGAGTCATCTATGTACTTTACATAGTGAGTGATCTCATCCTCGCCTGCTCCTTATGTGGGCATAGACATCACTATATCAAAGACAAATGCGATTTTCTCCATCATGAGAACAATTCTTAACTTGCGGAGCCAATCCATATAATTTGGACCAATGAGGCAGTTGGCATTAAGTATGCCGCATAGAGAATCTAATAGCGATATTTTCGAAAGATGCAATAATAAATAAATAACATGTTGATTTTGCATAAATATAAATAATCAAGATATGGACTTCTATCTTGACATGCTCCCACTATTTTTCTAGCGAGTCAACGGTACCCTTAGCACGTGAAACGAAATTCTCTAGTAGACTTCTAGTGGAGATCGAGATCCAATTGATATCTTAGTGTAACCAAGAGGAACTCGACCAATCACACTGAGCCCAAAAGGTAGGCTACTCTTGCCAATCACAACTCCTTATGATTCTCGTTCTATTCGACTTCCAAACCACCATGGCCTCAAGGGACTAGACCAACCATGATGTTCAGTTAAGTCATCACCATCGTTACAAGATAAGTCTGATTCAATGATATACCCTTGAGGCACTCGACCAAGCATACCATATCCTCAGGTCACTGGTGACATCTCTATGTCGAAGACAAGATAAAGAGACGTGAAATAGATGAACCTAGCTCTAATACCACTATTGGAAAATCAGGAGATCCAGCATCTCATATGCAGCAAAAAATAGAAACAAGACCGGATTTTTCATAGTTACATACTTGGCCGTCATGTGATGATTGGTGCGCAAAAATCACAAATTTGAAAAATTTACATGTATCATGTTAGAAGTGTTACTTTGAGAGATTGTATATCCCTGAAAATTCTAGATCTGATGAAGAGGATGAAAGAGCACTAGCGTACTCCTCTCTAGCGATAATCCATATAGCAGATGCAACAACGACGCTCCTTAGATTACCGCGGGATCTCTCTCCACGTGCACCACAAGGTTGTCGGAGACAAGGAGGAAGAGAGAAGACTAAGGAGAATAGGAGGATGACTACCAAGAGCTCTCAGCCTATGAACTAGGAGGCTCCTCCTATTTATAGAGGTGGACGAAGATTATCCTTAATAGATCCTATTCATACTAGATCTCTATCCAATTGGATCTCATTAGATCTTATCCACAAAATCTAATTTGATCTCATCCAATTGGATCTTATCTAATCATTTAATTAGATCTCATCCAATTGCCCAATTGGATCTCATCCATAGGATCCAAACTAGGGGCTTCGCAGATATCTCATATCCATACCTCTACTCGTCGCAACATCCACCTTATGTGTGTGACCCTCTAAGCCCGATATCGAGCTGGCCGTGAGTCACTCTCATCAGAACTCTTTTTGACTTAGAATACCTTCTGATATAGTGAATTATTATCTCCATAATAATTCACTTGACTCATCAACTATGGGCATTCTAAGCCACTACGCCACAGTCCCCAAATAGTATAGGGGGATCTAATCCATCGGATCTATCTATTCTCAGTTACCATGTATCTATAGTCCTCTCATCCATCTAATATCCCAAAGACCATATATTAGGCATGGTAAAGTCAAGCCTATACAGAATCCTATTCGAGTCTTACTCTAATCGGATTCTCTCGGAGATCTCCTCTCTCAATCTGAACAACCCTGGCCAAGGATTTTGCCTAAGCGAGCACACACAAGATATATCTCTCATGATACCGAGAGTGGATGATCCTCTATTGACATGAAATTACCTTCGTAAGGTTGGCTACCATTACCAAGAACTAGCTATACCAGATCTGGAGCTCTCCAAACCTACAAGTCAGGCGTCAAAGAATGGAGTACTCAAACAAGGCATCTTTAGTGCCTCAAGTCCAAGGACCAAACACACTACTAGGACTACAGAATCATTGTCTGACATTAGGTATCATTAACCATATAGCATTCTGTAAGCAGATCAATCAGTGAACTCATTCTCCAATGAGCACCTGCACTACATCTTTAGTGTCACCACAGAAGCAACTTTGAGACCAGTCGTCTCTATCATATAGATGAGTATACAGTGCACCAGTCTATCCAATTATCTCGATGTCCTCATCGAGTAACCTATGACCAGGATGATTTAGGATTTGTGTTTAAAGGTATATCGGTCTCATTATCATGATCTCATCACAATCCGATTCCAATTGCACATATCCATGGATATGACAATATTCATCCAGATAATATGAGAAAATATCAATAATAATATGTGAAGAGATCGACGTAACATGTCAAAGATGCCATCACTCATGTGATTGGCTTATAGGGCACCTACAACCAACAAGGTGGATTACATATATTGAAAAACTAGGATAAGAATCTTTATGATTTCTATGGATTTTGAGTTATAGAATATCATCGAAAATGATTTTTAAAAGTCTTCTCTTCCAATGAATGATTGGAATGATTTGGAGAAGACTTCTCTTTAAATGCTAAGGCTATGAATGCCTTATTTTATGATTTAGATAAGAATGAATTCAATCGAGTTTCTATTTGCAAAACAACTTTTGATATTTGGCATATACTTGAAATCACACACAAAGGCACTAATAGAATAAAAGAGTCAAAAATAAATCTTTTAGTTCTTAGTTATAAATTATTTTGCATAAAATCAAGTGAGACCATTGGGACATGTACACCCGATTTACAAATGTCGTTAATGGTCTAAAAGCTCATGATAAAAGTTTTTCTAACTTTGAACTTGTTAATAAAATATTAAGATCCCTTCCAAAGAGTTAGGACCCTAAAGTAACGGCCATTCAAGAGTCTAAGGATTTGAACAACTTCCTACTCAAAAAACTTATTGGGTCTCTAATGATCTACGAAATGACATGCAATGCACATGAAAAACTTGAGAACAACCTTCTAAAGAACAAGAAGGGTTTGACACTTAGAACTGATGAAGACCACTTGAGAGAGCTCAAGTGATGAGAACAATGATGATGACTTGGCACTCTTAATAAGAAAACTCAAAAAATTCATAAAAAGATACAAATCTAAAAATGACACTAAAAACAAAATTGAACTCAAGAAAGAACAAATCATTTGCTATGAATGCAAGAAGCTAAGATACTTCAAAAGTGAATGTTCCCAAGTGAAGAAGATACAATCGAAGAAGAAGAAAACACTCAAAACTACATGGGATGATTCGAGCACTTCTAAAGACAAGGAGCAAAACAACATGGAGATTGCTAACTACACGATAATAATAATTGATGATGAGGTAAGTAGTTCATTAGATGCAAATTTATCTTTCAATAAATTATTGAGTGCTTTTCATGATTTATTCAATAAATATAGATTAATTAACAAAAAGTATAATTTATTGAAAAAGGAGCATGCCTTTTTAAATAGTGAATTTGAAAAATAAAAAATTTAGCATGATAATGCTTTATCGCTTCCATGCACCAAGTGTGAACACTTATAGGTATTGAAAAAAAAAAATCTACTACTAAATAAAACTCTAGAAAAGTTTAAGATTTGTAGCAAATCTATGAACCTGATCCTTGCCAATAAGGGCCACTGTCATAGAAGAGATGGAATCAGATTTGTAACACTCATCAAAAGCCAACCATCTTTGTTAAAGGCCCTACCTTGCTTGTTTCACCCTACACTAAATACAATTTTTGTTATAAACTTGGACATTATGCTCATAAATGTCCTTTTAAGAAATATAGTCCACACAAGTTAATTTGGGTTCCTAAAGGAACTATAAAGGACTCTATGCAAAATGATAAGTTAGGTAGATCGATTTTTGAGACACCCAAAGTCAAATGGGTACATAAAATATCTCTTTTCTTGTAGATGTGTCTATAATCATAAGCTAGGAGCGAGAAATGGTACCTTAATGATGCATGCTCATAATCAAACTCACTAGCTCAAACAACTATGAAAGATCATTTATTGCCTAATGATTTAAACATGTTGATTATTTATATGTTAACCTTCGACCTTGATTAACAATGCTAAAACATACTAGTGTTTAGACTAAGGGACACTAGCTAAATTATTTTCATTAGATTTCCCGAAAGATTGATGACCTTGATTTCACTTATAATATGTTCGTATTCAAGCTTTCATGATTCTCAAAAATACTTATCCAAACTTCTATCTTGATAGTCAAATTAAATTATCAACTTTGTCATTAACTGTTCTTCCTTGATTCTCCTAATAGACTAAAGAAAATGTTCATGAACCTTTTGATGATCATGAAATCTCATCATGTAAAACCTCTTTGTATGATTGAATCTCAGTTGAAAAAGTTTGATGAGTTATGTCTCTCGAAAGAAATGGAAAAGTTCACTCTAATTGAAAAAAGGGGAATTTATTTAATTTAAATAATATTATTTTGCTTGATTATTTGCATAATAATTAAGTCAAACATTTAATATTAGAGTCACTATAAATAGATGTTAAATGAGAAAGATCAATTGAAAGTGATAAAAGTGTCATAGCCCAAATGAGCCTAAGGGAGTGCACCAATGATGGCACTACTGGAATTGGCGGTAGCACCACCAGGGCACTCTATTCTAAGATGGTGGTTGTTGGTTGTAGGTGCCCTACAAGCCAATCACGTGAGTGATGGTACTTGTGACATGTTACGTCAATCTCTTCGCATATTATTATTGACATTTTCTCATATTATCTGGATGAATATTGTGATATCCATAAATCTGTACAATGGGAATTGGATCGTGATGAGATCATGATAATGAAACCGATATACCTTTAAACACAGATCCTAAATCATCCTAGTCGTAGGTTACTCGATGAGGACATCGAGATAACCGGATAGACTAGTGTACTGTATACTCATCTATATGATGGAGGTGACTGATCTTATAGTCACTTGTGTGGAGACACTAGAGGTACAATATAGGTGCTCATTGGAGAATGAGTTTACTTATTGATCCGCTTAAAGAATACTGTATGGTTAATGATACCTAATGTCAGACAGTGATTCCGTAGTCCTAATAATGTGTCTGATCCTTAAACTTGAGGCACCAAAGATGTCTTATTTGAGTACTCCATTCTTTGACACCGGACTTACAAGTTTGGAGAGCTCCAAATCTAGTATAGTCAGTTCTCGGGAATGGTAGCCAACCTTACAAAGGTAATTGCATATCAAAAGAGAATCATCCACTTTCGGTATTGTGAGAGATATATTCTGCGTGTGCTCGCTTAAGCAAAATCCCTGGCTAGGGTTATTTGGATTGAGAGAGAAAGAGTTCTTCGAAAGACTCCGATTAGAGTGAGACTCGAATAAGATTCCGTATGGGCCTGACTTTACCATACATAATATATGGTCTTTGGAATATTTGATGGATGAGGGACTATAGATATATGGTAATTGAGGACAAATAGGTCGATGGATTAGATCCCCTTGTACCATCTAGGGACTATGGTGTAGTGGCCTAGTACGTCCATAGTCGATGAGTCAAGTGAATTATTATAGAGATAATAATTCACTGTATCAGAAGGTGTTCTGAGTCAGAAGGAGTTTTGACAGGAGTGAGTCACGGTCAGCTTGGTATCGAGCCTAGAGGGTCACACACATAAGGTGGATGTTACGACGAGTAGAGGTGCAGATATAAGATATTTGCGAAGCCCCTAGTTTGGATCCTGTGGATGAGATCCAATTGGATAATTGGATGAGATCCAATTAAATAATTGGATGAGATCCAATTAAATGATTAGATAAGATCCAATTGAATAAGATCAAATTGGATCCTATGGGTAAGATCCAATGAGATCTAATTGGATAGAGATCTAGTGTGAATAGGATCTGTTAAGGATAAGCTTCCACCACCTTTATAAATAGGAGGAACCTCCTAGTTCATAGGCCGAGAGTTCTTGGTAGTCATCCTCCTATTCTCCTTAGTCTCGTCTCCTCCTCTTGACTCTGAACCACTATAAAATGGTTTACATTTCTATTATGCTATTTATTCTTGCTGCAAACTATTTCACTTTACTACAATCATTCGTCTTCTTCTATATTCACTTACGAATCCGTTTAAGTTAAAGCACAATTGAAATTAGTTTTCATCGAAATGAATTTTTTTATCATGTGAGTTATGTGAAATCGCTTGATTTCGATGTTTCAATAATTAAAAAACTAATTTACCCCTCTCCCCCCTTTTCTCTCTCTCTCTCCCTTAGTTCCAAACTCGATCCCAACATTTATTTTCTCTTTTATCCACTCATTATAATGTTTTTTGCTTGAAATACAAGCCATGGGTATAATTTCCTTTGATTTAATATATACTTAGTTTGGGAGATTATCATTCCTTCGATTGCTCAGTCAATAGGTTCAATCTAGAGTAACCTTGATAATTTTATAGAGTCCCTCTAAATTTAGTAATAACTTTCCCCTACATGAGTCAGGTCATTAATATTAGCCTTTCGAAGGACCAAATCACGTAGGCTAATGCCTCAAGAATAAATACCTCAGTTGTAAGGCTTAGTAAACTTGTAGTTTGAGGATGAGCCACTAAGTTGAATTTAGGCATTATTGTATATGAATGACAGAACACTTTGAACTTGGTGTTGTTGAACTGAACTCCATTGTTCATAATGATGGCTATCAATATCCTAAATCTTGTGATAATATTCCTTAATACGATTTTCTTGACTTGCCTTTCGATGATGGAGGCTAGTAGTTCAACTTCCTTTTACTTCATGTAGTCAATCCCAATAATTAAAATTCTACCTAATGAGTGAATGGTCAGACAGTCTATTAGGCTTAGAGGAATTTCTAATTGATGCTAGATTTAGGTATATCTTTGGCATCAATCATACTTCTAGGCATATGCTATTGCATTCTTTCTTAGCATTGGCTAGTAGTAGCATTATCCTAGGACTTTGAATATCAAGATTTAGTTGTTGATGTGCTCTCCACGTAGCCCCCCAAGTATCCTAGTCAACAAAACCCTCTTAGCCACTCAAGGGGCCAAATATTCGAGCACCTTCAATCGGGGCTTAACATATGGTGTCCTAGTTAACTTAAGGAGACCAAAGAACATGAATGTTAATGAGACCAAGTCAACATCTGTCGAATATAAATTGTTTAAGGAACATTCTTCTCACTTTGTGGAATATTCCTCCTAATCACGTGGGGGACTAACTATAAAAAGCAAGCCACACCATAGTTATCGAGATTAGGCTCTATTCACCCACACTTCCCTTTATTCCACTTCAGAATCTGATTTGAACTTTAGAGGGATCAAATTGAGAATCACACTCAACATCGATTTTAATGTGAGTGATTCAAAAGGCTCCAAGTGTAATTTGCCCTGAATTGGGTCAAGCTTTGACATGAGCTGCGTCCATGTACAATAGAGGCAGCATGTGCTTCACACATCTTATTTTGTAATCATGTAATAGCTTGTGTCCTTGTCAATTTGATTCATAAGCCTTCTTAATTATGGGAAAGGTCACATGACATATTTATGTGTATGTCAATGGAAACTTTGTTGATCTTATGGAACTTTAGATCGTTCTCTTTTTTCCTTAATGTATTTGTTGTTTGCTGAGCATCACTAAGTCAAAGATCGTCTGTATGAATGGAAAAAGGAAAGAGTAATCTTAATATATTAGGAATATTTCATTACAACAATTGTGATGGGAGTTCAAATCATACAAACTATCTCACAGGTGTGAGACTATATATATTCATCCTCCTATGATAAAAGTCTTAAACTTTTTGCATCACAATTGGAAACAAAAGACCTAGGTGTGAAAAAACAAGAAAAGAAAAAAAAGCAAAATTAGTAACTTGAGATAAAGAAAAATATCTTGGTGTCATAGTATAATTATTCTTTTAAGATTTGATTGGGCGTAAGGCTTTATTAGCAACTGATTTCATTTCCTAAGTCTTGGTTGTTAGATTGCACATGGAAACACCATGCAAGAATGTGGAATCCTCGAAATAAGCTCTAACCAATGTGTTGCCTTGTAAGGGGAGAGAAAGAGAGTGAAAAGTGTTAGCTAACATCATCAATTTTATTACTAGCTATTTTATTTAACTAGGTATTTTATTTAATTCATACAAGTTGGGATTAGCTATTTTATTTAACTAACATCATCAATTTTTTTACTATTTTTACAGGACTTTCCATTTGTATTGGAGAAATCAAGTTCTTTTCAATCCTATTCGTTATTAAGAAGAATGCAATAAGTTTCATTATTAGCTTTATTTATTTTGCACCTTAAATCTTTATGTTTTTTATTGATTAAATTAAATTAAATTAAATTACTTGTTTTAGATTGTTGTTGGGCAATAAGTGCAACAACAGTGATAGAAATCATGTGTAACATAAAATGTCCAATGAGAGCATCGTTTGAGTACAGGAATTAATTCATTAATGCCATAAAGATATTAGTTCAATCTTTCAAGATAGTACGGTCTGCCTTAAGTTAAGTATATATCAACTTCTCCAATGAATTATAGAAATGTGATTTAACTAGAGGGTGATTATCCTTTCATTAAAGAAAAACAAGAATGTGGACCTAAAAGCATAATATTATTTTTTAAATTTTATTGATATATTTTAATATTTTCAACATGTTTGTGATCCTCACTACTTATTATTTATTTTTTTAGTTCTAGAAAATTTTTTGAATAGAAGGTCTTAAGAATTTATAAAATGATAACAAAGAAGAGTTAATTGAACTTGTTAAACAACATTTGGTCTGTGACTGTATTGGTATAACCCGAGAACTACAAGTACTTGGCACCATATACAAAATTTTCTCATAAAAATACTTTTTTATTATACAATCATGTCTTATAACAAATTTTATTTTATAATATAAGAAATATATTTTTGTGGTGATAATATTGAAGGAAAACATGTCATCGTCAAAGTTGGATGTGGAACCAAGGATAACATCAATTATTGGTTAGTTAAAAACTCTTGGGCTATGACATGGGGTGACAATGACTATAAAAAAATTGCACATGATTCTTTGACACCCAAAAAACATCATCTTATAATAATTCAAGTATCTTATCCTATACTTAAACAAGAATATGATGACGAAGAAGAAGACAATGAATACGATGTAGAATATGATGATGATGGTGATGAAGGTGCTAACAATAATGATGAAAATGATGAAGATGAAGAAGATTAAAATTTTGATTTAGAAATTTATACAATAAATTTTGATAACATAATGGAACAATTTTATTTGAAAATTTATTTAAATAATAGGTTAATTCACAAATATAACTTTATTTTGTATTAAACATTTAAAAAATGGAGTGTCTACTTATGTAGAAGTAGAGAAAGTAGCATGAAAAATATCTATTTATAAATAATTTTTATTTATGGTAAGTATTATTAAATCATCTTTTGCTCATATTTATTGTCATTAGCATGTAAAACAAAACTTTCGTTGTAATTGTTTTCCTTGTAGTTGAGCTAGGCATAGATTGTTGAATGGTCCTTCAAATCATGAGAAAACTCTTGATAAAACACCTCGATCAGGTGCCATCCAAGGAGATAGAACCTTGAGCATTGATATTGGATCCATCGTTCCTTTAGAAGGAACATCGTAGGGAGAGGAGTATAACAATTTTTATCCATGGATTTGTGTGCAAAAGGGATCCTTAGCCAGAAGACAATGAAGAAGGTGGTCATGCATGAGTTCGAACATCCAGTGATGTCATCAGAGGAGCTTGTGATCTCCATTAAGAGCACTGTTGGTGAGCTAAATAATCATGTGGTAGTCAGATCAAAGTCTAATTTGAACTTGTTAGTGTGATGGAGTTGGACCATGCGATCATCAGTGAGGGACTTGGTAATAATCATCAAAGATTGTTTTAACATCAATGAACCAAAAATATCACTTGATCAAATGTCTTTAAAGGAAAAAACACAATACAGGTGTGCACATATTTTGGAAAACAGGTGAAATATCAATTAATAATCAAATTTTATCAATTGGACAAAGGCTTCCTATCATACTTCTAATTGTTGTCAAATTAATTAAGGTCAAAATCAGCACAAACTCAATCTTTTTTTCTTGAGAATAGTTACCTGCATATTTTAGCTTAGTATTGTGATTCATGTCTGTCTCATACACCACATATTTATATACTTTAACATCTTTGATGTAGATCATTTGAGGAATAAATACAAAAAATTGACTGTACAAAAAAGTGATGAATATTTATAAAAATAACTTATTATTTAAATACATTTATAAGATTTTATATATGATAAAAATTTTAGTATACCTCATTACAATAAATCAAAATTGTTCCCCATAAAATAATGATTAATTGCAGTAATACCATTTGCAACTATAGTTTTGTTAGAATAAAGTCATCCATAAGTAAATACAATATAATATTAATCAAATGTTATATTTTGTTAACTATTCATATAACATATTAAGAAAGAGATAAATGATATATTTTATCTCAATTTTAATTCATATAATTTAATATTAGCTATTTTATTTAACTATATTCATAAATTTTGTCACTATTTTTTATAAGATACTTGATTGTGGATTGGATAAATCAAATTGTCTTCAGTCCTACTCATGACTAAGAAGACTATAGTTAATTTCAATATTTATAGTGTCAATGGTCATATAATAATCGATTTTCACCTTTATAACTTTGGCAAATTTAATTCCCTAGTTCTTCAAGGTGGAATTATAAAGAACAAAACAGATATTGTTAATATAAAAAATCTGAAAGAATGTAAAGGGCTACTTATTGCCTTAGCAAAAAGACAAACAAATACTGTTCCTCTATATTTTCTATTGTAAATAGCAATTTGTTTGATGATACCAAGGATGAAACAGATAATCTATTTGAAAATTAAACCCTTTTATTATAAAGGAACCAATTTTAGAGCAAAAGACCAACACATATTATAAGATTTTTATTAATAAGGGATGATAAAGGATAATACTTACGTTGCTCTCATTAACCTAATAGACGAACTCTCTAGATTCCTTCTCGTTCATCCAATAGAAATGAGATCCAACATATCAATTTTCTAAGTCTTCTTTGTATTCATAACCATCACTCGTTGGTACCTTCAATAGACAAAAAATCTCATCTTTCGATGAAATATTATCTTTGATTTCTTCTCCAAGAATGGCTTAGAACCATAATCTCATCCATCATCATTATGACCTCCTATTATATAGCTCTTGCTCTAGAAAAGAATAATATTTATGAAAATTTGTTGCCTAGGGTAAAAAATTATATATTAATTACTAGGCCAAAACTAATATCCTTTCTCAATTAGGATAGCGAAAACCAATATAAAGGATTACACGATAAGTCTCTTAGTGAGCTTTCAGATAAAATTGATACTTTATAATATGACATTTTATTTCTTTCATCCTCATCTTCTTCATCATCATCATCCCTCAATATAGTTTTGTTATTATTTGTTTAGCACCAGAAAAGCATTCGAATGAATCATAGATACTAGAATTTAGAGTATCATTTTGTTAAACAAAGATGGAGATGTAGACATAAGATTATGGTAATTTGAGTTTAAATTGTTTACTAATATATTTTATAATTTATTTCTAATATGTTTTTTATTTGATTGTTTAGGTCCTTGAAAGTTTTTCAGATCAAAAGTTATGATAATGATATATGATTGTTGTAGTAATTTTAAGAAGAACTACAAGAGGTATATAAAATTTTCCTATAAAATACAATGATTTTATAGTAATTTATTCTCTTAAATTTTACTTTATTTTATAGGAATAATATATTAGTGGCAAGCAAAGAAAAGCAACATATGTCATTAGCCAAATAGCATATGGTACCAACAAAGTAATCAATTACTAACTGATATGAAATTCTTGAGGTAAGAGATGTGATATTAAGCTATGAACAAATTGCTTATAATTCCATAATATGATTTCACAATGCCTCTAGTGGAATCATATATAATTTTTTCATAGCTTTATTTCACATCTCTTACCACAAGAATTTTAGATTCGCAACAACTAATATCATTTGCTTCCATATCCGACTATGAAGATAACTTATATTGCTTTTCTTTTGCTTTTGTATTAAATAATTCTTATAAAACAAAATAAAGTTCATTAAAAGATATTTTATATAATAAAATATTACTTTATAGAAAAATTATCTGCCTCTCAAATTGTTCAAGTTCTCAACTTATGATAGTAAAACCATACACTAGGTATTTTTCAACAAGTTTAACTAAGTTCTTTTGTCATCATCTTTTAACTTTTCATAAAATTTTATCCAAAAAAATTTTGATGACAAAAAAAAAAGAATAGAAATCATAGTGAAATACATAAAATAAAAAACTATTATTAGAATTATTTAAACTCAAGTTTTATGTCTACATCCCATCAGTTTTTAACAAAAGTTATTAGCTCTCTCATTGAATTCCATTATCCATGTTCCATTTAAATGCTTTTTTGATGCGTAACAAATAACAACCACAACTATGATAACTATGGAGAAGTTCAAGATGAAGAAGATGATCATAATTTTAATTATACAACAAATTTTTATAATATAGTGGATATTTTTTTTAAAATATTTACTAAAAGATTAGGTTAGTTAACAAACAAACACAGTTTATTATGTATTATCCTGGTATATGCTAGTTCAACAAGGTTTTGATGTAAACTATGAATGAGACCTCACAAGTTAATGGTTGCAATGAAGGATATAGATTATTCCAAGTTTAACAACTATCGGTTGTTGGGGTCATACTATCATTTTGTTCGACATATCATATGAAAAAAAGAATACTTTTATCAAACAAAACCTAAGACAAGTTACGTATTAGCTAAGCTTAGACACACTAGATCATATATTTTAATTTTATATATTTTTGTTGGCATAAGCAGCACATTAATTTTACATATTTTTGTTGGCATAAGCAACACAATAGATTAAATAATAACTTCACAGTTTATTGATTTAACTTTTAAAATACATAAAGAGAGGGAGATAACATGCAACCCAATCTAGCTAAGAAAACCGCTAGCAGCTTAGAAAACTGAGAAGATTCAAATTTGGGCTCCAAATTTGAATCCTCTTAGAGCCTATAAAAACTCCTCCCATCCTTGGGTTGAGACAAAAGTACATATACTTTTAAAGAAAGAAAACTCTATATAAATCTCTCCTTTAGTTTTCACTTGTATTACACAGAAAGAAAAGAGAGAGTGCATGTAAGAGTTACCTCTTAAGCTCGTCAAAAGAAGAGTGTTGTAAAAGGGAGTCAATCCTCGCTCATTAGAAGGAGGATAGCAAGTGGAAAAGCCGATGGCCTCAAGCGAAGAGGAATTAGGAGTGGACGTAGGTCGTATGATCGAACCTCTATAAAAATTCTGATTTATGTTTCAATATTGTTATTTAGATTTTTGCAAACTTATTTATTTACTTACTCTGCTTCCTCCTCACTTTCTTACAAATTATTTTAAGTTTATATGCAATCGAAACCAAATTTTATCAAAATGTATTTTTGTGATACAAAGTTTTCGAAGTTGTTTTAAATTACCAAAAAGTTATCATTATTAACCGTTACACTAATTCATCCCCCCTCCCCCCCGTCTCAATGCCACTCGATGAAATCTAATTTCGATTGAAGCGTATTTAACTTGAAAACATTTAGAGAAGAAGATAAGGAAGTAAAGCAAGTAAAGTAAAGGCTTGTAGCAATGATAAATAATAATAAGTAAATATTACTAGTAATATATGCCCTACAAGCCAATCACATGAGTGATGACACTTGTGACTTGATATGCACTTTATCTCTTTGCTTATGATTATTGGCATTATATCACTTTATCTTGCATGTTGTATATATTGTAATGTCCTTGGATCTGTGTAATGGGAATCAGATCGTGATGAGATCACGATAATGAGACCGATTCACCTTTAAACACAGACCCTAAATTATCCTGGTCATAGGTTACTCGAGAAGGACATCGAGATAACCGGATAGACCGGTGTGCTGTATACCTGTTCATATGATGGAGGTAGTTGGTCTCATAGCTACTCGTATGGGGACACTAAGGGTACAGTGCCGGTGCTCATTGGAGAATGAGTTCACTAATTGATCCACCTACGGAATGCTAGATGGTTATTGATACCTCATGTCAGACAGCGATTCCGTAGTCCCAATAGTGTATCTGGTCCTTAGACTTAAGACACCAAGGATGTCCTGTATGAGTACTCCACTCTTTGATACTGGACTTATAGGTTTGGAAAGTTCTAGATCTAGTATAATTGGTCATTGGGAGTGGTAGCTAATCTTATGAGAGCTATTAAGTGTCAATAGAGGATCATTCGCTCTCGGTATCATGAGAGGAATATCCCATGTGTTCTTGCTTGAATAAATCCTTGGCCAAGGTTATTCGGATTGAGAGAGAAAGAGTTCTCCAAGAGAATCTAGTAGGAGCAAGACTCGAGGAGTTACCGTATGGGCCTGACAGCACCATGCCCGGTATAGGGTCTTTGGGATATTAGATGAATGATGGACTATATATATATGATAACTGAAGACAGATAGGTCCAAAGGATTGGATTCCCCTGTATCGTTTAGGGGCCGTGGCATAGTGGCTTGGTACATCCGCAATCGATGTGTTGGGTGAATTATTATAGAGATAATAATTCACTAAGTCAGAAGGAGTTCTAACAAGTATGACTCACGGCCAGCTCGATATTGGGCCTAAAGGGTCACACACATATGGTAGGTGTTACGACGAGTAGAGGTACGGATATGAGATATCTGCTAGACCCCCTATCTTATTGGATATCCATTAAGCCCCTGAATTATTGGATCCTGAGATGAGATCCAATAATTGCTAATAAGAGATTATTGGGTAGAGACCCACTAATCCAAGAGGCTTCGGTAATTGGATAGAGATCCAATACCCAATAGGGCAAAGATCCATTAGGGTTTATAGGGGGCCTCTATTCATAGGAGGGACCCAAATCTCTATAGGCTGAGGGTTTTCTTTTGGTAGCACCTCCTGTTCTTCTCTCCCTAAAGAGAGAGGTGTATTGTCGTAATCCTTGTCATGTGGATACTGCTAGAGATGAGGACGCTTGACCTCCTTCATCCTCTCCCACAGATCTGTAGGAATTCAGGGATATACGATCTCCCTAGGTATTTTCTTTAACACATGTAGTTTTCGCAGATTTGTTTTTGGCGCACCGATCTTCACATGACGATGGATACTTTCTATGGGAAATCTGGGGTTTTTTTTCTGTTCTTCCGCTACGCATGTGATGTCACTCTCTTGAAGGATTTCCCATTAGTGGTATCAGAGCCAAGTTGTTCATGTGAATATCGAATCTTAAACTGCATGTGTTGTGTTTTAGATATGCTTTTGATGCCAAAATCGTTTGCGCGAAGGGTGAGAAAAGGCAGCAATTGTAGTTGCACGCTCGTGCAGCAACCACAAGGCTGCTTGCAGCCCTGCTGCCTACATTGGTAGCAATCGGTGGTAGGCAGCCTGCGTGCAAGCCGTGGGCCGCCAGCAGACAGCACCTGCTGACTACTTACGCCGGGGGCTTGCCTGCAGGAGTCGGCACCACTTGCAGGCGCTGCGACCACGGGCAAAAGCGCTCGCATAAGCAGGGGCGCTGACAAGCGCTGCACCCGCAAGGGGCAACACCGCTCGTGGTTAGCCCACAAAGGGAAGCGTCGCTTGCGGGCGACCTGCCCGCAAGTGTGGGCGCACCCGCATGGGGCACCACCGCCGACGGACAGACCGCCTGCGGGCGCTGCGCTCGCGAGTAGGGGTGGCGCGCCTGACCGTATTGGCCGCCGCTGGCAAGGTGGCAGCGGTCGCAACTCTGCAGAAGGGAAAGGTATTACGTTTTTTGGGCAAAAGATAGTTTTGCCCCATGGAATTTCAAAAATTCCAATTTCTATCCCCTTTGACAAAATGACCAAAATACCCATAGGAATTTTTAAAATTCCAATTTTGTCCCTTATGGCCGAATGACCAGAATGCCCTTGGGAATTCAGAAATTTCCCTCTGTGTCCTTGATTTTAGAAAAATATATGTTAATTAAATAGTTTAATTAACTATTATTATTATTATTTTTTATCTAGTAGTCCTATAAAAACCATATACATGTGACGTATGATGTGAACAGATGATCATGGACCTATGATTATTATTATTGAGGCCTACGAGCCTCTATTTTTCTCATTTATTGTTGGGCCTGCGTGTTTGTAATTATGTTAAAATTATATGAGGAGGCGCAGCGAGAGCGGGACCCACGAGGTCGAGATGGACGATCTGATGTATGGAGATGCGTTGAGATGCTGACAGATCTGACAAAGAGAGATGGACGATCATAATGCATGGAGATGCGCCGAAGCACACATAGATCTTGATGTAAGTGATTGGGCCCATTGGCTCAGGCCTAATCACATTAGGATGTGCTCCATGATCATCTGGTGTGATTGCTCATGTGATGTGTGATTAGTTATGCGCCTACTAAATATACTATATATATATGTGCATGCGATGTAGATATATATATTAAATACATATGTGTGTGACACATTATATTAGGAGACCAAATCAAAAATCCCCTCTATAAATAATATTAAGTCCATAAATGTGAGGCAATAAGATTGACCCACGTGGCCTTTCATCGTTATAGCTAGGAACCGATTCCCGGTGTAGGTTGAGTTGGTCGAGTCCCTTGAGACTCATTTATATCACGTTTCGCTATCTTATCTATGACATAGAAATGTCATTGGTGACTTGAGGACATGGTATGCTTGGTCGAGTCCCTCGAGAGTATATCATCGAATTAGACTCATCTGGTAACGATGGTAATGACTTAACCGAACATCATGGTTGGTCAAGTCCCTTGAGGCCATGATGGTTCGGAGGCCGAATAGGACGGGAATCACAAGGAGTTGTGATCGACAAGAGTTGTCTACCTTTACGAGCTTAACATGAATGGTCGAGTCCCTCGAGGTTATGTTAAGATGTCGATTGGATCCCGATCCCCACTAGAGATCTACCGAGAGTCTTCGATTCATATACCAGAGGGTGTTGTGTGTCTCATGAAAAATTAGTGGGAATGCATTAAGATAGAAGTCCTTATCTTAATTGTTTAATTTTTGCAAAGTCTGCATGTTATTTATTTCTGCTATATCTTTTAAGAAAAATATCACTTTCAAATCCTTTATGAGGCGTACTTGATGCTGTTAGGGATCGAGCGACACTAAGAGGGGGGGGGGGTGAATTAGTGCAGCGGTAAAGAACAATAAATTTTTTAGCGATTAAAACAAGTTCGGAAACTTTGTACGAATGAATGCATCATTTCGTTTAAACCCGGAAAGATTGTATTTTAACATTAAAGCATACGTAAGAAGATGAAGATAAAGTTGAGTAAATAAGGCAGCAAATGAAGATGGTTTGCAGCAAAGTAAGTTGCGAGAAAGTAAATGCAAATCGATTTATAGTGGTTCGGTCATCCGACCTGCATCCACTTCCGAAGCCTTCTCCGATGAGGCTCACAACTTCCACTAGCAAATCCTTTTGAAGGGAAAGGTCCAAACACCCTCTTACAACCATTTTACACGAAGTTCACACTCTTACAGATTTTTCAAAGAGAAAGAAGGAGGTGAACACAAGCTATTGAAAACTAGACTTTCCTAAGCCTTTTCCTTAATTTCTAACTCTCAAAAAGGGTGCCCTTTCAGTTGAGAAAGGGGGGGTATTTATAGATCCAAAATGGATTCAAATTTAGGCTCCAAATTTGAAATTAAATTGGAGTTCTCGGTGCTGGCGGTGCTATCGCTTGTCAGAGGTGGTGCTACCGCCTATCAATCGTCAGATTGACAGTGCACAAGCGGTACTACTGCCTATCAATCGTCAGACTGATAGTGCACAAGCGGTACTACCACCTGGAGCAAGCGGTACTATCGCCACTATTCACTATAGCCAAGTGGTACTATCGCCACTATTCACTATAGCCAGGTGGTAATACCACCCCAGGCTGGGCGATAGCACCGCCCAGCACACGACTGCCAGGCGATGCTATCGCTTGGCCTGCTGGCTGTTGGGCAGTGCTACCGCCCAGCATAATTCAGCCTTCTGGTTTGGGCCGAAAACTCAGCCCAAACCGATCCCAAACAAGGCCTAATGGGCCCCCTACTTGAGTTATATGATTAACACTTAATCCTAACCCAAATTAACATGCTAACCATGAATTTAAAGACATTTCCTAAGCTATTACAAAGTCCAACAAATCAAGACTTCTTCCGACGTGCTTTCGGTGAACTTCCGTCGGTCTTCCGACAAACCCTCGGAAACCATTCAGTGGACTCCCGGCAAGCTCCCGGACTTCACAATGATCTTGGCGAGTTCCAAACGAGTTTCATTGGCAAGCTCCAATCTTTTTTGGCAAGCTCTGCAAACTTTCGATGAACCTTCCGGCGAACTTCCGAAAACCCTTCGGGAACCTCCCTACTCGTTCTCGGCTGGTTTCGGCAACACTCCCAATGAATCTTCGGACTCTCGTCGAACTCTCGAACTCCCAACGATCCATCCCACTTGACTTCCAGTACTTTGTTTCACTTTATGTCTTCATCGTCATCGTAGTTAATCCAGCACACAAACAACAAACACTCTACTTCGATCTAGACAGTTATTACAATGCGAATTGACATTCAGTTGCCCGGCACGTCATTAGTTGGCGCTTCATCCGATCCTTCGGCACATCATCCTCTCTTGCGGTCTGTTGCCCAATCGGCGGTTGACGTCCGTAACCCCGATATCTTGGGCGCAACATGCTCTTCTTGGCTAGATGCCTGATGTACGAAGTCTTCTACTGATTGTCGACCGAACCTCTGGCTCGACATCTAATATCCTGATGTGATCACCTCCGGCACAATGTAAATTCCTCCAGCATCAACTATCTAATCCTAATCGATAGTAGACCTGCGTAACTCAAAATATAGTTAGACCATAAATCACAATCAATTAGTTTCATAATCAGAATCTGAGATTCAACAGATGCCAACCACCTCACTGGTCCAAATTATACGGATTGGCTTCACAATCTGATAATTGTTCTTAGGGTGGAGAAAATCATATATGTCCTTGATACAATGATTCCTACGCCCGACGAGGGGGCAAGCGAGGATGAGATCGCTCGTTATGTGATGTACTTAGATGATTCCACTCTTGCTCAATGTTATATGTTGGCCTCTATGACTACTGAGTTACAAAGAACATGAAAATATGGATGCTAATTCCATAATCCTGTATCTCCACAAATTGTTTAAGGAACAAGGAGGAACTTAGCGATATAAGATATCAAAGAGTCTTTTCCGTACCAGGATGACTATGGGGACACCGATTCAGAACAATATCCTTAAGATGATTGAGTGGATTGAGAAACTCACAGGTCTAGAAATGATCTTAGAGGATAACTTGTGTGTAGATCTTGTGCTTCAATCTCTACCAGGTTCCTTTTCTAAGTTCATAATGAATTTTAATATAAATAAACTTGAGGTTACCCTCCTAGAGTTCCTCAATATATTAAGAGAAGCAGAGAACACCATCAAGAAAGAGAAGCCAGTTCTCTATACTGGTAAGACCAGAAAGAAAAGGAAGGCCGAGAAGAACCTTAAGAAGGGCAAGGGTAAGGGCAAAATGGGTAAGGCAAAGGTTGCCAAGAAAGACCCAACAAAGGACAAAGTTCAGTGCTTCCACTATGGCAAAGATGGGCACTGAAAGAGGAACTGCAAAGAGTACCTTACAAAGAGGGCAAAATAGAAGCTTGCAGAAGCTTCAGGTATATTCATGATTAGTCTCCATTTATTAGAATCTTATGATAACACATGGGTATTAGATACCGGGAGTGTTTATCATATCTACAATTCATTGTAGGTTCTGGTAGGACCTAGGAGATTGAACAAAGGTGAGATGGACCTTAAGATGGGCATGGAGCAAAGATTACTACAGTGGTTGTTGGCAAGGTCACCTTACATCTGCTTGGTGGAGTTATTATTGCATTAGATGCATGCTATTATGTTCCTTATATTATCAAAAATATTATTTTTATTTCATGATTGATAGTTAATGGATATAAATTAGTTTTTGAGAACAATGGTTGTTCAATAATATTAGATGATGAGATCATCACGAGAGGAACAATGCATAATGGTTTATTTATACTAAATACAGCTCCATATATCATGAGTGTAAGTGAGTCTAAGAGGAAACAAGAAATGGAGAACCAGATAGGAAAAAGTATTAAAAACCCTTCGATCAGAATGAGGAGGTGAGTACTTGAGTACAGAGTTCACCCAGTTCCTCAAAGACTATGGGATATTATCCCAATGACACCTCCTTATACACCATAGTATAATGGTGTATCAGAATGGAGGAATCGCACACTGTTAGACATGGTGCGTTCCATGATGTGTTTCGCTAACCTACCCATCTCATTCTAGGGATATGCCCTAGAGACCATAGCTTACCTACTGAACAGAATTCCAACTAAGTCAGTGATGTCTACTCTATATGAGATATGGAATGGGAAGAAGCTTGATCTTAAGATTGTTAAGATTTAGGGCTGCCCTGCCAAGTTGGAATCCAGGACGGAATGATGCAAGTTCGTAAGATACCCCAAGGAAACTTATGGGTATTATTTTTATCACCCTGAGGACTAAAAGGTCTTTGTAGCCAAGAGAGTAGTGTTCCTTGAGAAGGAACACATTCTTGGTGGAGATAGTGGGAGCATGATAGAGTATAGTGAGGTTAGAGAACCCAGCTTAAGGATCATTCCAAAATCTGTTCAGATACCTAACACACAAGTTCCAACTTTACGTAGGTCCGATAAAGTATCCTATTCTCTTGAGAGATATGTGGGATATATCAGAATAGAGGATGTTGAGGATATTGATCCTCAGACCTAAGATGAGGCTATTATGAGCATAGACTCTAGGAAATGGCAAGAAACCATGAATTCAGAAATGGATTCCATATTCTCCAACAAGGTTTGTGTTAGAACCCTTGCAGATTCTAAGCTTCGGGTTGATCTCTATAGGGGATCGGCCTCCTTGGAACTCTATAGGGGTTCCTTCCTCCAAGTTGCTGCTCAAAGGCTGCTAAAAGTTTGATCTATTCCTTGATGAAAAGAGGATGAATACATGGCTATTTATAGGGCTTCTAAGCCCTAACTCCTAATAGGAATCTTACTCAAGACTCCTACTTCTAACCAACTCTTAATTAGGACTCCTATAATAGGACTCCTACTTCTAATAAGACTCTTTTCTCTAATAGGACTCCTTCTTCTAATAGAACTTCTTCTCTAGCAGGACTCCTACTTCTAATAAGACTCTTTCTCTAATAGGACTACTTCTAATAGGACTTCTTCTCTAGTAGGACTCCTATTTCTAATAAAAAAATTTTCTAATAGGACTCCTATTTCTAATAGGACTCCTTTTCTAAGAAGCAACCTAACCCTATCCTAGCCGGCGTCTTCACCTCTTTAATAGGGGTCGACTAGATAGGATTTACATGAATGCCCTTATCAATGAAACTAAATTAGGACTCTCTTAACTAGAGTCCCAACAGATTAAGACTCTCCTAGCTAGAGTCCTAACAGACCTGCCCTTTTCACATCAGCCTTGTCCTCGAGGCTGACACTCTATGAATTTTTAGAGTTTGATATTCAAGTCATCATAGTTCTCCCAAGTGGTATCTTCTGTTAGAAAGTTCGCCCATTGTATTAGCACTTCAATAGCGGGTCATCGTCGTCGAGTCACGATCCGTCGATCAATAATAGTGCTTGGTTGGGTCTAGAGCTCTCCTTGGGTAGTCATATTTGGTAGATTACTTTGAGCTATCTCATTTTGTCCCAACTTGAGCTTCAAACATGACACATGGAAGACTAGATGGGTTCGAGGGCTGGCGGGTAAGTTCAATCTGTATGCTACTACTTCGATGTGCTCCAAAATTTGGTAGGATCCATAGAACCGAGGTGAAAGCTTCATAGATGCTCTGGTCTATGGATCATCTTGCCATTCCCTCCTAATATCCTTAGGGAAGTCACTGGTTGAAAGTGAAACGATTGAAAATTTAGCTTGCTCGGGTAGTCACGAAAGTGCATTTGTAACAACATTCTCTTTCCCCCTTTGTAAGTTATTTCATAATCATATCTAAGAAGCTTTGCTACCCATTTTTGCCACTCAAGAGAAGATATCTTCTGCTCTAAGAAATATTTTAGGCTTTTACGGTTTGTCTTGATTTGAAAGTAACGCTTGATCAAGTACAATCTCCATTTGGCCACCATATGCATAATCGCGAGAATATCCTTGTCGTAAATAGTCATCTTGAGATGGGAAGAAGATAACGCCTTACTGGTATAAGTGAGGGGGTGACCATCTTTCCTTAGTACAACACCAATTCTAACTCCGGAGGGATCGGCTTCAATAATAAAAGCCTTGTCGAAGTCGGGTAACGCTAGTACGGGCGTAGTTATCATTGCGACTTCAAGTTCATTGAAGGCGGTGGTGGCTTTGTCCGACTATTGGAAAGCATCTTTTTTCAGGAAGAAAGCAAGGGGTGCACTGATCTTTCCATAGTTTTTCTCTAACTTACAGTAGTAACCTATTAAATTGAGAAAGCCACGTAGCGATTTTATGTTTCTCGGGGTTAGCCAGTTTTGCATTGCTTCACTTTTGGAGGGGTCCATAGCCACCCCTTCCTTTGATATGATAGGCCCAAGATATTCCACCTTTTGTTAAAGAAAGTTGCACTTTATTTTTTTTTGACAAAATGAACATATTCTCGCAAAATTGTCAAAATAAGTCATAAGTGCTGAATATGACGTTCAAGAGAAGGGTTGTAAATAAGGATATCATTGAAGAAAACGAGCACAAACTTATGAAAATAACTATAGAAATTATCATTCATAAGGCTCTGGAAGGTGGAGGGAACATTAGTGAGACCAAAGGGCATTACCAGAAATTCGTAGTGATCGCTGTGCATTCGAAAGGCAGTTTTCGGTATGTCTTCTTTGCACACTCGTATGTGGTGATACCTGGATCGAAGATCCAGCTCTATGAAGACTCATGCACCCTTTAATTCATCAATAAATTCATCTACTACTAGAATATGGTACTTGTCCTTGACAGTTATATCATTAAGAGCTCGGTAATCAATGCACAGTCGCCATGTTCCGTCTTTCTTTCGTACGAGAAGCACCGGTGAAGAGTAGGGGTAGCAACTTGGCTGAATAACTCCTATTTTAAGCATCTCTTTTACAATCCTTTCTATTTCATCTTTCTAGAGATGTGGATACTGATATGGCCAAGTATTTGCTCGAGGTTTGCCTGGAAGAATCGGTATATGATGATCATGCCGACGGTTAAGAGGTAGGTTGTGTGGTTCGTCAAATATATCTGAAAATTCAACAAGCAAGGGAAGTAGGTTTGGATCTTCAAATTTAGTTGGCTCTCCCTTAGATTGCTGCTCAAGTTCTACCAAAAAGCTGTTGCATGTTTTGTGTAAAACTTTCTCCATTAGTTGTGTGCAAATCGTCGTTACGTCGCCCCCACGTTTCCCGCATAGTATCACCTATTTCCCCTTACTATAAAATTTTATAATTAATTTTAAAAAAATTCCAAGAAACATCACCTAATGTTATCAACCATTTGATGCCAAGCACAGCCTCATAATCATCGAGAGGAAGGAGGAAAAAATCTATAATTATCTCTTGGTCCTGTAGTAACATTTTCACCCATGGGCACCTATGATCACACTTCAAAATTCGTCCATCTGTGACCTTAACATCGAACCTGCTACAATTCTCAATAGGTAAGGCCATCCGGATAGCAACCTTGCTATTCATAAAATTATTAGTGCCCCGGGTGTCAATAAGAATGGTGATCGGTTGTTGCTTCAGAAATCCTCCCACTTTCATTGTTTGCGGGTTTGTGTAATCGGCAAGGGCATGCATCGTAATATCAATTGGCTATTGTTCTTCATCCGTGACCTCTTCCTCATGCTCCTGGACTTCCTCCTCCATGTCTTCAAGAGGTTCAATCAATAGGAGCCGGCCCCTTTTGCAGCGATGATCGCGGTTCCATGGCTCGTTGCAATGCCAACAAAGACCCATTGATGATCGATCATGTAGTTCTTCCCTTGTCAATTTTTTTGGCAGTGAATGATGGCTGGGAGTAGAAGAGGGTTTATATGTTGAGGTTCTAGGAGTGGTTCTCATCCTTTGAGCATCTTGGCTGAGTCGTTCTTCTTCTATTCGGGCAAAAGAAATCGCAGCCATCACGGTACGAGGCTGTCGCGCCTTAACTTCCCCTTTTTTCTCTGGCTTTAGTCCTTCAATGAATATTCCTAACAATTAATGGTCAGTCCAATCACGAGCAAGGTAGGATAGCTTCTCAAACCTGGTTTGGTACTCTTGAATCATAGAGGTTTGTCGAATCTTTGCGAGTTGGTAATCGATATTTTCATACTCTGTAGGTCCGAAATGGTTCAGCAGTGCGTTCTTAAATTGATTCCATGTTAGAGCCCCATGATTATATTCCAGCCAATTGTAACATTGAATAGCATCTCCTTCAAGGTGGATGACAGCAATCTCCACCATTACATTATCTGACGTTCGATAGTAGCGAAAGTAACATTCGACGCGCGAAATCCACCCCGCCGGGTCTCCTTCTTCCCATCATGAAAAGTCCACCCTCATGTGTAGTTGAAGTATGTCTGAGAGCTCTCTCTCCTTCTCTAGGGTCCTTTTTGAATTCTCTCCTTGCTGCAATTTGGTTGGCTCGGTGGTTATCCAATTCTGAATTCTGCAAACAAGGCACGCAATTTGTCTTCCAAGCATGATTCAAGCCGTTATTCAATCCGAGATTCCCATGCTACAAATTTGGTATCAATTGGATCTTAAGAAGCCATAGAATATGCTTGTAGATCAGAGATGCTCTTGTCTTTTTTCTATTGATGGGTTAATGGCATGGGGTGGTGGAAGGTTCAGACAATAGATCGGTGATAGAAGGGTTCAGCTGTAATGGTTTACTATTTTGGGCTACAATTTTTTATGCTGTTAGGGTTATGAAACTAGGTTATGATGGCTGCATCATAAGGCTAGAGGGATGCCCTAAATATCTCTTAGTGTGTGGCAGCAAGGTGGGTAGGGTTTGGTAGGTTACGGAAAAGAAAAAAGGACAATGGTGCAACACCGGATTTTTCGCCGAAAAAATTCCAATAGTAAAGATGTAATTTTTTCTAGAAATTTTCAAAAGAGATTCAAGTAAAACTTAAAGGGAATCTACTGATAAGGGAGAGGTAATGCTGTTAAAAATTTTATAGAAAGAAACGACAACAAGAGATTCGACAAAATTGAGGATCACAGATAGGTACTATAGCAGATTTTTACGTCTAAAGTATAGCAATTTAGACGTAAAAGATAAGCAGTTTATATTGAGAATTTTTTGACAAAACCAAAGGAAAACTATTGTTAGGAAGTTTCAAAGCTGTCATAAAAATTTCATAGAGATTTGGATAGAAAAAACATAGTAGCAATATCAAAAAGACAGTACTATGCGGCTGAAATTCTGTAGTGCAACTTTCATTGTAGAGATAAAAACTTTACGACGAAAAGTTTATGCAGCAATATACGAACGAATTTTTTGGATTTTTTTGAATAACGATAACTAAATTGCAACAGCAATAAGGTAGATAACCAAAACCTATTGCAATTTACGGGAAGATCAAAGGATGATTTATGGTGGTGGAGATGACGGTGGAACTCGGTAATGATCTTTTAAGCAATTGTGGGAATTGCTTTGGGCAGTTGTGGAGGGCTGGTGGATGGCTGTGGAAGGGCAGTGAGATGCCAAGAACGCTGTTCTGATACCAAGTGTTAGAACCCTTGTGGATTCTAAGCTTGGGGTTGATCTCTATAGGGGATCGGTCTCCTTGGAACTCTATAGGGGTTCCTTCCTCTAAGTTGCTGCTCAAAAGCTGCTAAAAGATTAAGCTATTCCTTGATGAAAAGATGATAAATACATGGCTATTTATAGGGCTTCTAAGCCCCAACTCCTAATAGGAATCTTATTCAAGACTCCTACTCCTAACCAACTCCTAATTAGAACTCCTTCTATAATAGGACTCCTACTTCAAATAAGACTCTTTTCTCTAATAGGACTCCTTCTTCTAATAGGACTTCTTCTCTAGCAAGACTCCTACTTCTAATAAGACTCTTTCTCTAATAGGACTCCTACTTTTAATAGGACTTCTTCTCTAGTATGACTCCTACTTCTAATAGAACTCTTTTTCTAATAGGACTCCTATTTCTAATATGACTCCTTTTCTAAGAAGCATCCTAAACCTATCCTAGCCGGCCTCTTCATCTCTTTAATAGGGGTTGGCTAGATAGGATTTACATTAATGCCCTTATCAATGAAACTAAATTAGGACTCTCCTAACTAGAGTCCCAACAGATTAGAACTCTCCTAGCTAGAATCCTAACAGTTTGGAACCTAATTGATGCACCCGAGGGTATTGTACCCATTGGTTACAAGTGGATCTTCAAAAAGAAGATCGGAGTAGATGGAAAGGTAGAGACCTATAAAGCAAGGCTAGAGGCTTAGGAGTATTGTCAAAGACAAGGTGTTGACAATAATGAAACTTTCTCACCTGTAGCCATGCTAAAATCCATTCGAATTCTATTGGCTATTGTAGCACACTATGATTATGAGATATGGCAGATGGATGTCAAAACCGCATTCCTCAATGGCAACCTCGAGGAGGAGGTGTATATGATATAGCCTAAGAGATTCGTATCCAGGGATAACCTAGATAAGGTGTGCAGGTTTCTTAGGTCCATTTATGGATTGAAGCAAGCTTCCCGAACTTGGAACATAAGATTTGATAAGGCGAGCAGATCTTATGACTTCGTTAAGAATGAAGATTAACCTTGTGTGTATAGGAAATTAAGTGGGAGCACTATCACCTTTTTGGTAGTATATATGGATGACATCCAGATCATTGGGAATGATATAGGAATACTCTCCACAGTAAAGACTTGGTTATCTAGACACTTCTCCATGAAGGACTTAAGGGAAGCATCCTAAATATTGGGGATACGGATCTATAGAGATAGATCCAAGAGGATGCTTGGCTTGTCCCAGTCCAAGTACATAGACACTAATGTCAAAAGGTTTGGCATGAAAAATTCCAAGAGATATCTCATACTAATGAGACATGGAATATCACTTTCTAGGAGTATGTCCCCAAAGACTCCTGAAGAAAGGGCACACATGGATATGATACCATATGTCTCAGCGATAGGATTTATCATGTATGTTATGCTATGTACTAGGCCTGATATAATGTATGCTCTAAGTGTCACGAGCAGATATCAAGCAGATCTAGGCTTGGAGCACTGGAAAGTAGTAAAATGTATCCTTAAGTACTTGAGAATGACTAAGGATCTTTTTCTGATATATGGAGGTAGTAGCCTTAGGGTTGAGGGCTACACGGACTCGAGCTTCCAGTCCGATGTTGATGATAGTAAATCTAATTCAGGATATGTGTTCACCTTGAATGGAGGAGTAGTATGCTGGAAGAGTTTCAAGCAAGACACTACTGCTGACTCGACTATAGAGGCGTAATACATTGGTGCGGCAAAGGCAGCAAAGGAGGGAGTCTAGATGAAGAAGTTCATCATAGAGCAAGGAGTTGTCTCAAGTAACGAGGAGTCGATTCCCTTATATTGCGATAACTACGGGGTGATTACTCAAATAAGGGAACTTGGGTCTCATCAGAAATGTTTTGAGAAGGTTCTAGCTTATTAGAGAGATCATGGCCCGAAACGATGTAGTAGTGGAAAGAGTTCCATCCAAAGATAACATTGCAGATCCACTAACAAAGCCATTGACTCAAATTGTCTTTGAGCGTCACAGAGGTCTGATAGGGAACAAACATGTTGGTTATTGGCATTAGGTCAAGTGGGAGATTGCTAGTCATATATGCCCTGCAAGCCAATCACATGAGTGATGACATTTGTGACTTGATATGCACTTTATCTCTTTGCTTATGATTATTGGCATTATATCACTTTATCTTACGTGTTGCATATATTATAATATCCTTGGATCTGTGCAATGAGAATCAGATCGTGATGAGATCATGATAATGAGACCGATCACCTTTAAACACAGACCCTAAATTATCCTGGTCATAGGTTACTCGAGAAGGGCATCGAGATAACTGGATAGACTGGTGTGCTGTATACCCGTTCATATAGTGGAAGTAGCTGGTCTCATAGCTACTCGTGTGGGGACACTAAGGGTACAGTGCATGTGCTAATTGGAGAATGAGTTCACTGATTGATTCACCTATGAAATGCTGGATGATTATTGATACCTCATGTCAGACAGCGATTCCGTAATCCTAGTAGTGTATCTAGTCCTTTAGACTTGAGACACCAAGGATGTCCTGTATGAGTACTCCACTCTTTGATACCGGAATTATAGGTTTGGAAAGTTCCAGATCTAGTACAGCTGGTCATTGAGAGTGATAGCCAACCTTACGAGGGCTACTAAGTGTCAATAGAGGATCATCCACTCTCGGTATCATGAGAGGAATATCCCATGTGTTCTTGCTCGAATAAATCCTTGGCCAAAGTTATTCAGATTAAGAGAGAAAGAGTTCTCCGAGAGAATCCAACAAGAGTAAGACTCGAGGAGAGACCATATGAGCCTAACAGCACCATGCCCGATATAGGGTCTCTAGGATATTAGATAGATGAGGGACTATAGATACATGGTAACTAAGGACAGATAGGTCCAAAGGATTAGATTCTCCTGTATCGTATGGGGGTCGTGGCGTAATGGCCTGGTACGTCTACAGTCGATGACTTGGGTGAATTATTATAGAGATAATAATTCACTGAGTCAGAAGGAGTTCTGACAAGTATGACTCATGGCCAGCTCGATATTGGGCCTAGAGGGTCATACACATATGATAGGTGTTGCGATGAGTAGAGGTACGGATATAAGATATCCGCCAAACCCCCTATCTTATTGGATATCCATTAAGCCCCTGAATTATTGGATCCTGGGATGAGATCCAATAATTGCTAATAAAAAATTATTAGGTAGAGACCCAATATTCCAAGAGGCTTGGGTAATTGGATGGAGATCCAATACCCAATAGGGCAAAGATCTATAAATAGGAGGGAACCAAAACTCTATAGGCTGAGGGTTTTCTTTTGGTAGCCACCTCCTGTTCTCCTCTCCCCAGAGAGAGAAGTGCATCATCACAATCCTTGTCGTGTGGATACCTCTAGAGAGGAGGACGCATGACCTCTTTCATCCTCTCCCATAGATCTGCATGAATTTAGGGATATACAATCTCCCTAGGTATTTTCTTTAACACATACAGTTTTCACAGATTTGTTTTTGATGCACCGATCTTCGCACGTTGACAGAAACTTTCTACGAGAAATCTGGGGTTTTTGTTTTCTGTTCTTCCACTGTGCATGTGATGTCACTCCCCTAAAGGATTTCCCAACAAATGTAAACCTGATTTTATAGTGGTTCGGTCATCCGACCTATGTCCACTCCCGATTCCTTTTCACTTGAGGTAACCGGCTTCCACTAGTCATCTTCCTTCTAATGGGCAAAGACAAGCTCCCTTATAGTACTTCTCCTTTTAACGGGTTCAGGAGATAACCTTTATAAGCACTCACTCTTCTCTTTAAGCTGAAATCTATCTAAGGCTAGAGGAGGGATGTTTCGAAGTGATTTTTATAGTGTTTGCTTCTTTAAAAGTTATGTGCTTTTGTGTTCTACCCAGGGATGAGAGGGGTATTTATAGGATCAAATTAGATTCAAACTTCGAGTCAAAAACCATCTCATCTCGGGTTTTTCGAATACAAGCAATACCATCGCCAGTGTTGGCGGTACCACCGCTAGTGGGTTCTGACATTGGGTGGTAACATCACTTGGGCACACTGCCATTTTCAATATACTAGGTGTTGGGAAATCCAAAGGGTGACATCACATGCACAGTGGAAGAACATGAAAACAAAACACCCTAGATTTTCGTAGAAAGTTCTGTCATAATGCGAATATCAGTGCGTCAAAAATAAATCCGCAAATCCAAAAACTGTGTGTAAAAAGAAATTACCTAGAGAGATCGTATATCCCTAAATTCTTATAGATCCATGGGGAGGATGAAGGAGGTCAAGTGTCCTCCTCTCTAAAAGTATCCACATGGCAGGGACTGCGACGATGCTTCTCTCTCAAGAGAAGAATAGAAGGTGGCTACCAAGAGAACCCTAGCCTATGGGCCTTTGGTTCTCTCCTATTTATAGGGCCCCCTATCAACCCTAGTGGATCTACCTCTATTGGGTATTGGATCTTTATCCAATTACCTAAGCCCCTTAGGTCAATGGGTCTCTACCTAATAATCCAGATCTTATTAGATCTCATCTATGGGATCCAATAATATAGGGGCTTATTGGATATCCAATAAGACAGGGGCTCCAACAGATATCTCATATCTGAACCTCTACTTGTCGCAACACTTACTATATGTGTGTGACCCTCTAGGCCCAATATTGAGCTGGCCGTGAGTCATACTTATCAGAACTCCTTCTGACTTAGTGAGTTATTATCTCTATAATTAATTCACTCGACTCATCGACTACGGACGTACTAGGCTACTATGTTATAGTCCCCAAATGATATAGGGAAATCCAATCCTTTGGATCTATCTGTCCACAGTTACTATATATCTATAGTTCTTAATCCATCTAATATCCCAGAGAATGTATATCGGGTATAGTGCTATCAGGCATATATGGTTTTCAATCGAGTCTCACTCTAATCGGATTCTCCTAGAGAACTCTTTCTCTCTCAATCCGAATGACTCTAGCTAGGAATTTGCTTAAGCAAGAACATGTGGGATATTTCTCTCATTGTATCGAGAGTGGATGATCCTCTATTGATACTTAATAGCCCTCATAAGGTTGGCTACCACTCCCAATAACCAGCTATACTAGATCAGGAACTTTCAAACCAATAAGTCTGATATCAAAGAGTAAAGTACTCATATAGGACTTCCTTGGTGTCTCAAGTCTAAGGATCAGATACATTATTGGACTACAAAGTCGTTGTCTGATGTGTGGTATCAATGACCATCCAACATTCTGTAAGCTGATGAATGAGTGAACTCATTCTCCAATGAGCACTTGTACTATACTCTTAGTGTCCTCACATGAATAGTTATGAGACCAACCACCTCCATCATATGGATGGGTATACAATACATCACTCTGTCTGGTTATCTCGATGTCCCTCTCGAGTAACCTATAACTAGAATTATTTAGGGTCCATGTTAAAGGTGAATCGGTCTCATTATTGTAATCTTATCACAATCTGATTCTCATTGCACAGATCTAAGGACATCACAATATACATCCAGATAATATGAGAAAATACCAATAATCATAAGTAAAGAGATTGATGCAGCGTTTTACAAGTGTCATCACTCACATGATTGGCTTGTAGGGTACTTATAACTAGCAATCTCCCACTTGACCTAGAGCTAATCACCTACGTATCTAATCCCCATCAGACCTCTATGATGCTCAAAGACAATCTGAGTCAATGGCTTTGTCAATGGATCTATAATGTTATCTTTGGATGGAACTCTTTCCATTGTTACATCTTTTCGGGCCATAATCTCTCTACTAAGTTAGAACCTCCTCATAACACTTCTAATGAGACCCGGGTTCCTTTATTTTAGTAATCACCCCGTTGTTGTTGCAATATAAGGGAATCAGGTCTTTATTGCTCGACATAACTCCTAGATCTATGATGAACTGCTTCATCCAAACTCCCTCCTTTGCTGCCTCTATCACAGTAATGTACTCTGCCTCTCTATAGTCGAGTTAGCAGTAGTGTCTTGCTTAGAACTCTTCCAGCATACTGCTCCTCCATTCAGGATGAACACATACCCTGAATTATACTTGCTATCATCGACATTGGACTAGAAGCTCAAGTCTATGTAGCCCTCAACCTTGAGGCTACTTTCTCCATATACTAGTAAAAGATCCTTAGTCCTTCTCAAGTACCTAAAGATACACTTTACTACTTTCTAGTGCTCCAAGCTTAGATCTGCTTGATACTTGCTCGTGACACTCAGAGTATACACTATATCAAGCCTGGTACATAGCATAGCATACATGATAGACCCTATCTCTAAGGCATAGGATATTCTATCCATGTGTGCCTTTTCTTCAGGAGTCTTTAGGGACATACTCCTAGAAAGTAATAGCATATGTCTCATCGGTATAAGGTCTCTCTTGAAATTTTTCATGTCAAACTTTTTGACAATAGTGTATATATAACTTGGATTGGGACAAGCCAAGCATCATCTTGGATCTATCTCTATAGATTCGAATCCCCAATATGTATGATGTTTTTCCTAAGTCCTTCATTGAGAAGTGTCTAGATAGCCAAGCCTTTACTATGGAGAGCATTCCTGTATCATTCCCAATGATCAGGATGTCATCCGTATAAACACCAAAAAGGTGATAGTACTCCCACTTACCTTCCTAGACACACAAGACTCATCTTCATTTTTAACAAATTCACAAGATCTGATCGCCTCATTAAATCTTATGTTATAACTTTAAGAAGCTTGCTTCAGTCTATAGATGGACCTATGCAACCTGCACACCTTATCTGGACTGTCCTTGGACATGAATCTCTTAGGTTATATCATATACACCTCTTCTTAGAGGTTACCATTGAGGAATATAATTTTTATGTCCATCTGCCAGATCTTATAATCAAGGTGTGCTGTAATCACCTAATAGAATTTGGATGAATTTTAGCATGGCTACGGGTAAGAAAGTTTCGTCATAGTCAACACCTTGACTTTGATGATACCCCTTAGCCATTAGCCTTGCTTTATAGGTCTCTATCTTTCCATCTACTCCGATCTTTTTCTTGAAGATCCACTTGCAGCCAATGGGTACGATACCCTCGAGTGCATCAACCAGGTTCCAAACCTTGTTGAAATATATGGAATCCATCTTTGAATTCATGGCTTTATGTCACTTCCCAGATTCTATACTCGCAATAGCCTCCTCGTAGGTCTGAGGATCAATATCCTCAATATTTTCTCCTTTAATATGTATCATATATCTCTCAGAAGGATGGGATACACTTCTAAACCTATGTAAAGTTGAAACTTGTGTGCTAGATACCTGAATAGACTTTAGCAATGGAATGATGCTTGAGCTAGGTTCTCTAACCTTGTCAACTCTATCATGCTCCCACTATCTCCACTAAGAATGTGTTCCTTCTCAAGGAACACTTCTCTCTTAGCTGTAAAAATGGGGTGATAAAAATAATACCCACAAATCTTCTTAGGGTATCCTATGAACTTGTACCATTCCATCTTGGATTCTAACTTATCAAGTATGTGTCTCTTAACGTGGGCAGGGCAGCCCTATATCTTAACAACCTTAAGATCGAGCTTCCCTTTTTATATCTCATATGGTATAAACACTATCGACTTAGTTAGAACTTTGTTTAGAGGATAAGCTATGGACTCTAGGGCATATCCCTAGAATGAGATGGGTAGGTCGATGAAACTTATCATGGACTGCACCATGTCTAACAGGGTGCAATTCCTCCTTTCAGATACACCGTTGAGCTAAGGTGTATAAGGAGGTGACCATTGGGATAGAATCCCCTGGTCCTTGAGGAATTGGGTGAATTCTGTACTCAAGTACTCACCTCCTCGATCTGATTAAAGAGTCTTGATACTCTTTCCAATCTGAACCTCTACTTCATTCTTATACCTCTTGAATTTCTCGAAGGATTCAGACTAATACTTCATCAAGTACACGTGTCCATATTTAGAGAAATCATCGGTGAAAATAATGAAGTAGTAATAACCACTAATTGCCTGAGATGACATAGGACCACATACATCACTATGTATAAGTACCAACAACTCAGTGGCTCTCTCTAGTTCCACTAAATGGAGAGTTGATCATCTTTCCATGAAAGCAAGGTTCGCAAGTTGCATATGACTCATAGTTAAATGGATCTAGATATCTATCTATCAGTAACTTTTGAATCCTTCCCTCCTGGATATGACTTAGCCTACAATGCCATAGGTATGCACTCTTCACCTCATCTCATTTCCTCCTAGACTTAGTTACACTCATGATATATGGATTAGTTTCTAGCATAATTAAACCATTATGTAATGTTCCTCTAGTGATGATCTAACATCGTCAATAGTTGAACAACTATTATTCTCAAAAACTATTTTATAACCATTCAATGTCAAACATAAAATGAAAATAACGTTTTTGATGATAAAGAGAACAAAATAAAATGCATCTAATGCAATAGTAGCTCCAATAAGCAAATGTAGGGTCACCTCGATAATAGCAATAGTAGTAACTCTTGCTTCATTACCCATCTTGAGGTGCATCTTGCCTCTCATTAATCTCCTATATCTTGCCAGAACTTGCAATGAATTACAGATATAATAAACATGATCAGTATCCAATATTTTTGTGTTATCATATGAGTCTAACAAATAGAGATTAATCATGAATGCATATCTGAAGCTTCTTTAAGCTTCTGTTTCACCTTCTTTGCAATGTACTCTTTGCAGTTCCTCTTCCAGTGCCCGTCTTTGCCGTAGTGGAAGCAATGACTTTTGTCCTTTTTCGAGTCTTCTTAGCAATCTTTGCTTTACCCAGTCTGCCCTTGCTCTTGCCCTTCTTAAGGGACTTATTTGTCTTCATTTTTTTTCTAGCCTTACCAGCATAAAAAATAGTGAAAAGAAATCTAAAAGGGACTGTATCATAAGATCTACACAAAGGCTATCATCTAGGACCATTGTGAGTTTCTCTATCCACTCAATCATCTTAAGGATATGGTTCTGAACCGGTGTCCTCTCAGTCATCCTAGTACGGAAGAGACTCTTCAATATATCATATTATTGAGTTCTTCCCTATTCCTCAAACAATTTATGGAGATGCAAGAGTATGGATCTGACATCCATCTTTTTATGTAATACTGAGCAAGAGTGGAGTCATCTACATACTTTATGTAGTGAGCGATCTCATCCTCACTTGCCCCTTCTATGGGCATAGGCATCACTATAACAAAGACATACACGATTTTCTCCATCATGAGAACGATTCTCAGTTTGTGGAGTCAATCCATATAATTTGGACTAATGAGGCAGTTGGCATCAAGTATGCCACATAGAGAGTCTAATAGTGACATTTTCAAAAGATGCATCAATAAATAAATAACATGTTGATTTTACCGAAATATAAATAATCAATATATAGACTTCTATCTTGACATGCTCCCACTATTTTTCTAGCGAGTCACACGACACCCTCTGCACGTGAAACAGAAGTCTCTGGTAGACTTCTAGTGGGGATCGGGATCCAATTGACATCTTAGTGTAACCTCGAGGGACTCGACCAATCACACTAAGCTCAAAAGGTAGGTAACTCTTGCCAATCACAACTCCTTGTGATTCTCATTCTGTTCGGCCTCCGAACTACCATGGCCTTGAGGGACTCAACCAACCTTGATGTTCAGTTAAGTCATCACTATCATTACAAGATAAGTCTGATTCGATGATATACCCTTGAGGCACTCGACCAAGCATACCATGTCCTTCGGTTATTGGTGATATCTCTATGTCGAAGATAAGATATCGAGATGCGACATAGATGAACTTGGCTCTGATACCACTATTGGGAAATCAGGAGATTCAGCATCACATGTGCATTGAAAAATAAAAATAAGACTGAATTTCCTATAGTTACGTACTTGGCCATCGTGCGACGATTGGTGCGTAAAAATCACAAATCCGAAAAATCCATATGTATCATGTCAAAAGCGTTACCTAGGGAGATCGTATATCCTTAAAAATTCAGATTCAATGAAGAGGATGAAGGAGCACTAGCGTACTCCTCTCTAGCGGTAATCCACACAGCGGACACAACAACGACGCTCCTCAGATCACCACGAGATCTCTCTCCACGTGTACCACAAGGCTACCAGAGCCAAGGAGGAGGAAAGGAGACTGAGAAGAATATGAGGATGACTACCAAAAGCTCTCAGCCTATGAACTAGGAGGTTCCTCCTATTTATAGAGGTGAAGGAAGATTATCCTTAATAGATCCTGTTCATACTAGATCTCTATCCAGTTGGATCTCATTGGATCTTATCCATAAGATATAATTTGATCTCATCTAATTAGATCTTATCCAATCATTTAATTGGATATCATCTGATTACCCAATTGGATCTCATCCATAGGATCCAAACTAGGGGCTTTGTAGATATCTCAAATCTACATCTTTACTCGTCGTAACATCCACCTTATGTATGTGACCCTTTAGGTCGATACTGAGCTAGCCGTGAGTCACTTCTATTAGAACTCCTTTTGACTTAGAATACCTTCTGATATAGTGAATTATTATCTCGACTCATCAACTATCGACGTACTAGGCCATTACGCCACAGTACCCAAACGGTATAGGGGGATGTAATCCATCGGACCTATCTGTCCTCAATTACCATGGATCTATAGTTCCTCTTCCATCTAATATCCCAAATACTGTATATTGGGCATGGTAAAGTCAAGCCCATACGGAATCTTGTTCGAGTCTCGCTCTAATCGGATTTTCCCGGAGATCTCCTTCTCTCTCAATCCGAATGACCTTGGCTAGGAATTTTGCATGAGCGAGCATACGCGGGATATATCTCTCAGAATACCGAGAGTGAATGATCCTCTATTGACATACAATTACCTTCGTAAGGTTTGCTACCATTCCTAAGAACCAGCTATACTAGATCTAGAGCTCTCCAAACCTGTAAGTCAAGCGTCAAATAATGGAGTACTCAAACAAGGCATCTTTAGTGCCTCAAGTCTAAGGACCAGATATACTACTGTGACTATGGAATTGCTATTTGACATTATGTATCATTAACCATATAGCATTCTGTAAGAGAATCAATCAGTGAATATATTCTCCAATAAGCACCTGCACTGTACCTCTAATATCCCCACACAAGTGACTATGAGACCAGTCGCCTCCATCATATAGACGAGTATATAGCACATCAGTCTATTGGTTATTTCGATGTCCTCATCGAGTAACCTATGACCAGGATGATTTAGGATCTGTGTTTAAAGGTATATCGATTTCATTATCATGATCTCATCACGATCCAATTCCTATCACATAGATCCATGGACATCATAATATTTATCCAGATAATATGAGAAAATGTCAATAATAATATATAAAGAGATCGACGTAACATGTCACAGGTGCCATCACTCATGTGATTGGCTTGTAGGGCACCTACAACCAATAGGACGGATTACATATATTAAAAAACTAGGATGAGAATCTTTATGATTTCTATGGATTTTGAGTTATAGAACATCATCGAAAATGATTTCAAAAGTCTTCTGTTCCAATGAACAATTGGAATGATTTGGAGAAGAAGACTTCTCTTTAAATACCAAGGCTATAAATGCCTTATTTTATGATTTAGATAAGAATGAATTCAATCGAGTTTCTATTTGCAAAACAACATTTGGCATTTGGCATATACTTGAAATCACACACAAAGGCACTAGAAGAATAAAGGAGTCTAAAATAAATCGTTTAGTTCTTAGTTATAAATTGTTTCACATAAAATCAAGTGAGACCATTGAGACATATACACCCAATTTACAAATGTTGTCAATGATCTAAACTCTCTTGGTAAAAGTTTTTCTAACTTTGAACTTGTTAATAAAATATTAAGATCCCTTATAAAGAGTTGGGACCCTAAAATAACGGTCATTCAAGAGGCCAAGGATTTGAACAACTTTCCACTTGAAAAGCATATCGGGTCTTTAATGATTTAAGAAATGACATGCAATGCACATAAAGAACTTGAGAACAACCTTCTAAAGAATAAGAAGGGTTTGGCACTTAGAACCGATGAAGACTACTTGAGAGAAAGCTCAAGTGATGAGAACAATGATAATGACTTGGCACTCTTAACAAGAAAATTTAAAAAATTTATAAAAAAATATAAATCTAAAAATGACACCAAAAACAAAACTGAACTCAAGAAAGAACAAATCATTTGCTACGAATGCAAGAAGCTAAGATACTTCAAAAATGAATATTCCCAAGTGAAGAAGAAATAATTGAAGAAGAAGAAAATGCTTAAAGCTACGTGGGATGATTCGAGCGCTTTCGAATACAAGGAGCAAAACAACATAGAGATTGCTAACTATGCGGTAATGACAATTGATGATGAGGTAAGTAGTTCATTAGATGCAAATTTATCTTTCAATGAATTATTGAGTGCTTTTTATGATTTATTTGATGAATATAGATTAATTAACAAAAAGTATAATTTATTGAAAAAGGAGCATGCCTTTTTAAATTATGAATTTGAAATATAAAAAATTAAGCATGACAATGCTTTATCACCTCCATGCACCAAGTGTGAACACTTATAGGCATTGAAAAAGGAATACTTGCTACTAAATGAAACTATAGAAAAATTTAAGATTAGTAGCAAATCCTTGAACATGATCCTTGCCAATAAGGGTCACGTTCATAGAAGAGATGGAATCAAATTTATAACACTCATCAAAAGCCAACCACCTTTGTTAAAGGCCCTACCTTGCTTATTTCACCCCACACCAAATGTAATTTTTGTTACAAACTTGGACATTATGCTCATAAATGTCCATTTAAGAAATATAGTCCACATAAGTTAATTTGGGTTCCTAAAGGAACTATAAAGGACTCTATGCAAAATGATAAGTTAGGTAGATCGATTTTTGAGACACCCAAAGTCAAATGGGTACCTAAAAGACCACTTTTCTTGTAGATGTGTCTATAATCACAAGCTAGGAGCAAGAAATGGTATCTCAATGATGCATGCTCATAATCAAAACTCACTAGCTCAAACAACTATGAAAGATCATTTATTGCCAAATGATTGAAACATGTTGATTATTTATATGTTAACCTTCGACCTTGATTAACGATGCTAAAACATACTAGTGTTTAGACTAAGGGACACTAGCTAAATTATTTTCATTAGATTTCCCGAAAGATGATGACCTTGATTTCACTTATAATATGTTGGTATTCAAGCTTTTATAATTCTCAAAAATACTTATCCAAACTTCTATCTTGATAGTCAAATTAAATTCTCAACTTTGTCATTAACTATTCTTCCTTGATCCTCCTAATAGACTAAAGAAAATGTTCATGAACCTTTTAATGATCATGAAATCTCATCATGTAAACCTCTTTGGATGATTGAATCTTAGTTGAAAAGGTTTGATGAGTTATGTCTCTTGAAAGAAATAAAAAAAGTTCACTCTAATTGATAGAAAAAGGGGAATTTATTTGATTTAAATAATATTATTTTACTTGATTAATTACATAATAATTAAGTCAAACATTTAATATTAGACTCATTGTAAATAGATATTAAATGGGAAAGATCAATTGATCAAGTGATGAAAGTGTCATAGCCCAAATGAGCCTAAGGGAGTGCAACAGCGATGGCACTACTAGAACTGGCGGTAGCACTGTCGGGAAATCCATGGGGGGGAGCAACATCTCATGCGCAGCGGAAGAACAATAAACAAAACTCCCTAGATTTCCCGTAGAAAGTTCATTGTCATGCGAAGATTGGTGCGTCAAATCAAATTCGCGAATTCGAAAACTATATATGTGAAAGAAAGTACCTAGGGAGATCGTATATCCCTAAATCCCTATAGATCTATAGGAGAGGATGAAGAAGGTCAAGCATCCTCCTCTCTAGCAGTATCCACACGACAGGGGCTGCAACGATGCTCCTCTCTTAGGAGAGGAGAATAGGAGGTGGCCACCAAAAGAACCCCCAGCCCATGAAGCTTTAGTTCTCTCCTATTTATAGAGGCCCCCTATAAACCCTAATGGATCTTGCCCTGTTGGGTATTGGATCTCCATCCAATTACCCATGCCTATTGGATTAGGGGGCCTCTACCCAATAATCTCTTATTAGCAATTATTGGATCTCATCTTAGGATCCAATAATTTAGGAGCTTAATGGATATCCAATAAGTTATGGACTCTAACGGATATCTCATATCCAAATCTCTACTCGTCGCAACACCTACCATATGTGTATGACCCTCTAGGCCCAATATCGAGCTGGCCGTGAGTCATACTTGTCAGAACTCCTTTTGACTTAACTCATCGACTGCGGACATATTAGGCCACTACATCACAGCCCCTAGACGATACAAGGGAATCCAATCCTTTGGACCTATCTGTCCTTAGTTACTATGTATATATAGTTCCTCATCCATCAAATATCTTAGAGATCCTATACCGAGCATAGTACTATCAAGCCCATATGGTCTCTCCTCGAGTCTTGCTCTTGTCGGATTCTCCTGGAGAACTCTTTCTCTCTCAATCTAAATAACCTTGGCCAAGGATTTGTTCGAACAAGAATACATGGGATATTTCTCTCATGATACCGAGAGTGGATGATCCTCTATTGACACTCAATAGCCCTCGTAAGGTTGGCTACCACTCCCAATGACCGGCTGTACTAGATCTGAAACTTTCCAAACCTATAAATCTGGTATCAAAGAGTGGAGTACTCATATAGGACATCCTTGTTGTCTCAAGTCTAAGGACCAGATATACTATTGGGACTACAGAATTACTGTTTGATGTAAGGTATCAATAACTATCCAGCATTCGTAGGTGAATCAATTAGTGAACTCATTCCCCAATAAGCACTTGTACTGTACCCTTAGTGTCCCCACATGAGTAGCTATGAGACCAGCCACTTCCATCATATGGACAAGTATACAGTACACCAATCTATCTAGTTATCTCGATATCCCTCTCGAGTAACCTATGACCAGGATAATATAGGGTCTATGTTTAAAGGTGAATCAGTCTCATTATCGTGATCTCATCACGATCCGATTCCTATTGCATAGATCTAAGGATATCACAATATATGTAACACATAGGATAAAGCGATAAAACGCCTATTAATATGCAAATAAAAAAAAGTGTATATCAAGTCACAAGTGCCATCACTCATGTGATTGGCTTGCAGGGCACATATGACTAGCAATCTCCCACTTGACCTAAATCCAATCACTAACATGTCTGATCCCTATTTGACCTTTGTTGCACTCAAAGACAATCTGAGTCAATGACTTTATCAATGGATCTGAAATGTTATCTTTGGATGAAACTCTTTCCACTTCTACATCTTTTCTAGCGACAATCTCTCTTATCAAGTAGAACCTCCTCAGAATGTGTTTTGACTTCTTATAAGACCTAGGTTCCTTTACTAGAGCAATTGCCTCGTTGTTGTTGCAATATAAGGGAATCGACTCCTCGTTGCTCAGGACGACTCCTAGATCTGTGATGAACTTCTTCATCTAGACTCGTGCCTTTGCTTCCTTTACCGCAACAATATATTTCGCCTTTATGGTCGAGTAAGTAGTAGGGTCTTATTTAGAACTCTTCCAGCACACTATTGCTCCATTCAGGGTGAACACATACCCTAAATTAGACTTGCTATCATCGACATTGGACTAGATGTGTCTAGATAGCCAAGTTTTTACTATGGAGAGCATTCCTATATCATTCTCAATGATCAGGATGTCATTCACATATAATATCAAAAAGGTGATAGTGCTCCCACTTACTTTCTTGTACACACAAGTCTCATCTTCGTTCTTAATGAAGTCATAAGATCTGATCGCCTCATCAAATCTTATGTTCCAACTTCGAGAAGCTTGCTTCAGTCCATAAATGAACCTAAGCAACCTGCACACCTTATCTAGGCTATCCCTGGACATGAATCCCTTAGGCTGTATCATATACACCTCCTCGAGGTTGCCATTGAGGAATGCAGTTTTAACATCCATCTATCATATCTCATAATCATAGTGTGCTGCAATAGCCAATAGAATTCGAATGGATTTTAGCATGGCTATAGGTGAGAAAGTTTCGTCATAGTCAACACCTTGTCTTTAGTGATACCCCTTTGCCACTAGCCTTGCTTTATAGGTCTCTACCTTTCCATCTACTCCAATCTTCTTCTTAAAGATCCACTTGCAGCCAATAGGTATAATACCCTCAAGTGCATCAACTAGGTTCCAAACCTTGTTGGAGCACATGGAATCCATTTTTGAATTCATGGTTTCTTGTCATTTTCCAGAGTCTAATAGCCTCCTCGTAAGTTTGAGGATCAATATCCTTAACATCCTCTCCTCTGATATTTCCCACATATCTCTCAGGAGGATGGGATACTCTATTAGACCTACATAAAGTTGAAACTTGTGTGCTAGGTATCTAAATAGATTTTGGCTGTGGAATGGTGCTTGAGCTAGGTTCTTCAACCTCGCTCAAATCTATCATGCTCTCACTGTCTCCACCAAGAATGTGTTCCTTCTCAAGGAACACTGCTCTCTTAGTTACAAAGACCTTTTGGTCCTCAGGGTGAGAAATAATACCCACAAGTTTCCTTGGGGTATCTCACAAACTTGCACCATTCCATCCTGGATTTCAACTTGTCAGGGTTGTGTCTCTTGACATGTGTAGGGCAGCCCCAAATCTTAACAACCTTAAGATCGGGCTTCTTCCTATTCCATATCTCATATGGAGTAGACATCGCTAGCTTAGTTGGAATTCTATTCAGAAGGTAAGCTACGGTCTCTAGGGTATATCCCTAGAATGAGATGGGTAGGTCGGCGAAACACATCATGGAACGCACCATATCTAACAATGTGCGATTCCTCGTTTCTGATACACCATTAAGCTGTGGTGTATAAGGAGGTGTCCATTGGGATAAAATCCCATAATCTTTGAGGAACTAGGTGAACTCTGTACTCAAGTACTCACCTCCTTGATCTGATCGAAGGGTTTTAATACTCTTTCTTGTCTGGTTCTCTACTTCATTTTATATTCCCTGAATTCTCAAAAGCCTCAGACTTGTACTTTATCAAGTACACATGTCCATATCTTGAGAAATCATCAGTGAAAGTAATGAAGTAGGAGTAACCACCTATAGCATGAGTTGACATGGGACCGCATACATCACTATGTATGAGTTCTAGTAACCCAGTGGCTCTCTCTCCAGTTCCACTAAATGAAGAGTCGGTTATCTTTCCTCGAAGGCAAGGTTCACATGTCATATATGACTCGTAGTCAAATGGATCTAGATATCCATTCTTTAGCAACTTTTGAATCCTTCCCTCGTGGATGTGACCTAGCCTACAATAGCAAATATATGCATTGTTCACCTCTTCTTGTTTCCCCTTAGACTTACTTACACTCATGATATGTGGAGTTGTATCTAGCATAAATAAACCATTGTGCAATGTTCCTCTCTTGTTGATCTCATCATCTAATATTATTAAACAACCACTGTTCTCAAAAACTAATTTATATCCACTATTGTCAAATATGAAATGGAAATAATGTTTTTGATAATAGAAGGAACATAATAGCATGCATATAATACAATAATAGCTCCACCAAGTAGATGTAAGGTGACCTTGCCAATAGCCACTACTGCAACCTTTGCTCCATTGCCCATCTTAAGGTCCATCTCGCCTCTGTTCAATCTCCTAGGTCCTGCTAGAACCTGCAAAGAATTATAAATATAATAAGCACTCCCGGTATCCAATACTCATGTATTATCATAAGATTCTAACAAATGGAGACTGATTATAGATGTACTTGAAGCTTCTCCATGCTTCTATTTCGCCCTCTCTGTAAGATACTCATTGTAGTTCCTCTTCTAGTGCCTATCTTTGCGTAGTGGAAGCACTAGCCTTTGTCCTTTGTTGAGTCTTTCTTGGCAACCTTTGTCTTGCCCATTTTGCCCTTACCCTTGCCCTTCTTAAGGGTCTTCACAGCCTTTCTTTTCTTTTTGGTCTCACTAGCATAGAGAACCAACTTCTCTTTCTAAATGGTGCTCTCTACTTCTCTCAACATATTGAGGAGCTCTAGGAGGGTCACCTCAAGCTTGTTCATATTAAAATTCATTATGAACTAAGAAAAGGAATCTGGTAGGAAATGAAGCACAAGATCCACATATAGGTTATCCTCTAGGACCATTCCTAGACCTATGAGTTTCTCGATCCACTCAATCATCTTAAGGATATGGTTTTGAATTGGTGTCTCCACAGTCTCCTAGCACAGAAAAGACTCTTTGATATCTCATATCGCTGAGTTCTTCCTTGTTCCTCAAATAGTTTATAGAGATGTAGGAGTATAGAATTAGCATCTATATTTTCATGCTATCTCTATAACTCAGAAGTCATAGAGGCCAACATGTAACACTGAGTAAGAGCGGAATCATCTATGTACTTCACATAATGAGCGATCTCATCCTCGCTTGCCCCTTCGTCAAGTGTAGGGATCACTGTATCAAGGACATACGTGATTTTCTCCGCCATAAGAATGATTCTCAGATTGCGAAGCCAATCCGTATAATTTGGACTAGTGAGGCGGTTGGCATCAAGTATGCCACGTAAAGGATTTGAAAGTGATATTTTTCTGAAATTAAAGATGTAGCAGAAATAAATAATATGCAAACTTTGTAAAAATTAAATAGTTAAGATAAGGACTTCTATCTTAATATATTCCCACTAATTTTTCATGAGACACACAACACCCTTCGGTATGTGAATCGGAGACCCCCAGTAGATCTCTAGTAGGGATCAGGATCCAATTGGCATCTTAACGTAACCTCGAGGGACTCGACCAATCATGTTCAGCCCGTAAAGGTAGGCAACTTTTGCCAATCATAACTCCTTGTGATTCCCATCCTGTTCGGCCTCCGAACTACCATGGCCTCGAGGGACTCGACCAACCATGATGTTCGGTTAAGTCATTACCATCGTTATAAGATGAGTTTGATTCGGTGATATACTCTTGAGGGACTCGACTAAGCACACAATGTCCTTAGGTCACCGGTAACATCTCTATGACATAGATAAGATAGCGAAATGCGATATATGTGAGTTTCGAGGGACTCGACCAACTCAACCTACACCGAGAATTGGTTCCTACCTATAACGATGGAAGGCCACGTAGGTCAATCAAATTGCCTCATGTTTTACCAACTTAATATTATTAATATAGGGGATTTTTGATTTGGTCTCCTAACATAATGTGCCACACACAAACATATTTAATATATATTTCTACATCGCATGCAAATATATATATATATATTAGGTGTATAACCAATCACACATCACATGAGCAATCACACTAAATGATCATGGACCACATCCTAATGTGATTAAGCCCAAGCCAGTGGACCCAATCACTCACATCAAGATCTATGTGTGCTTAGGCACATCTCCATGCCCTGTGATCATCCATCTCGCTTCGTCAGTTCCATTGGCATTTCAATGCATCTCCATACGTCGGATCATCCATCTCGGCCTCGTGGGTCCCACTACCACTATGCCTCCTCATGTAATTACAACATAATTACAGGCATGTAGGCCCGATAATAAATAAGAAAAATAGAGGCTTGTAGGCCCCAATAATAATAATCACATATACACACATCACATCATAGATCCATGATCATCTGTCCACATCATACATCACAGGTATATGTTATTTTATATGACTACTAGATAAAAAAATAATAGTTAATTAAACTATTTAATTAACATATATATATATTTTAAAATCAGGGACATAGAGAGAATTTTTTGAATTCTCAAGGTGTATTTTGGTCATTCTATCAAAAAAGATAGAAATCAGAATTTTTGAAATTTCGAGGGGTATTTTGGTCATTCGATTGCAAGGGATAAAATTAGAATTTGATAAATTCTCAAGGGCAAAATTATCTTTTGCCTAGACCCTAATCTTCCCTCTATTGACTGCGTTGTGGCTGTTGCCACCCCCACCCTACCGACGGCAGCATTGTGGGGAAGTGCCACCATTGCCAACGGGTGGCTAGCCCATGGGCATTATACCTGCGGGCAGCGACGCACGTGGGCCTACGGGCAGCAACACTGTAGCAGGATAGTGCTCGCGGGCAGAAGCGTCGGCCCACTAGCATTGCCCTTACGGGCGTGCCCTTACGGGCGTAATGCTTGTAGCGGGGCAGCACCCCTATACGGGCGAGCGCCGCTACGGGCACCGCCTTCCCTTGCGAGTGAGTGTTTGCGGGTGGCTCTACCACTTGCTCGTAGGCAGGTAGGCTGCCCAACGCTCGTTGGCTACCCTTGCAACGGGCACAGTGCCCGCACACAAGCCGGCCGTCACCATTGCGGTTGTAGGCAGCAAGACTCCAAGTAGCCTTGCAGCTACTGCACGAGCACAGCGGGCAGCAACAGTTGTTGCCCTTCCTCACACTTTGCGTCAACGATTTTGGTGATAAAAGCTGATCCAAAACACAATACACATTGTTTAAGATCTGATCTTCGCATGAACAACCTGGCTCTGATACCACTATAGGGAAATCCATGGGCGGGAGCAACATCTCATGCGCAATAGAAGAATAGAAAATAAAACACCCCAAATTTCCCATAGAAAGTTCATCGTCATGCGAAGATTGCTGCATCAAATCAAATCCATGAAACCGAAAACTGCATGTGTAAAAAAAAGTACCTAGGGAGATCGTATATCCCTGAATCCCTACAGATTTATAGGAGAGGATGAAGAAGGTCAAGCGTCCACCTCTCTAGTGGTATCCACATGGCAGGGGCTGCAACGATTCTCCTCTCTTGTGAGAGGGGAATAGGAGGTGGCCACCAAAAGAACTCCCAACATATGGAGCTTTAGTTCCCTCCTATTTATAGAGGCCCTTGTAAACCCTAATGGATCTTGCCCTGTTGGGTATTGAATCTCCATCCTATTGGGAAATTTGAGGGGGGGCGACATCTCATGCACAATAGAAGAACAAAAAACAAAACACTCCAGATTTCTCATAGAAAGTTCATCGTCATGCGAAGATCGGTGCATCAATTCAAATCTACGAATTCGAAAAGTGCATGTGTAAAAAAAATACCTAGGGAGATCATATATCCCTAAATCCTTTGAGATCTATAGGAGAGGATGAAGAAGGTCAAGCATCCTCCTCTCTAGCAGTATCCACAAGGCAGGGGCTACAACGATGCTCCTCTCTTGGGAGAGGAGAATAAGAGATGGCCACCAAAAGAACCCCCAGCCTATGGAGCTTTGGTTCCCTCCTATTTATAGAGGCCCCCTGTAAACCCTAATAGATCTTGTCCTGTTGAGTATTGGATCTCCATCCAATTACCCAAGCTTGTTGGATTAGTGGGCTTCTACCCAATAATCTCTTATTAGCAATTATTGGATCTCATCTTAGGATCCAATAATTCAGGGGCTTAATGGATATCTAATAAGTTAGGGACTCTGACGAATATCTCAGATCCGAATCTCTACTCATCGCAATACCTACCATGTGTGTGACCCTCTAGGCCCAATATCGAGCTGGCCATGAGTTATTCTTGTCAGAACTCCTTTTAACTTAGTGAATTCTTATCTCTATAATAATTCACCCAACTTATCGACTACGGATGTACTAGGCCACTATGCCATAGCCCCCAAACAATACAGGGGAATCCAATCCTTTGGACCTATCTGTCCTCAGTTACCATGTATTTATAGTCTCTCATCCATTTAATATCTTAGAGATCGTATATTGGGCATGGTGCTATCAGGTCCATACTTTTTCCAATCAAGTCTCGCTCTAATTGAATTCTCCCAGAGAACTCTTTCTCTCTCAATTCGAATGACCTTGGCGAAGGATTTGTTCTAGCAAGAATACATAGGATATTCCTCTCATGATACCGAGAGCGGATGATCCTCTATTGACACTCAATAACCCTCGTAAGGTTGGCTACCACTCCCAATGATAGGTTGTACTAGATCTAAAACTTTCCAAACCTATAAGTTTGGTATCAAAGAGTGGAGTCTCATACAGGACATCCTTAGTGTCTCAAGTCTAAGGACCAGATACACTATTGGGATTACAGAATTATTGTCTAACGTGAGGTATCAATAACCATCCAACATTCCGTAAGCGGATCAATTAGTGAACTCATTCCCTAATGAGCACTTGTATTGTACCCTTAGTGTCCCCACACGAGTAGCTATAAAACTAGCCACCTCCATCATATGGATGGGTATACAGCACACCAGTCTATCTGATTATCTCGATGTCCCTCTCGAGTAACCTATGACTAGGATAATTTAGGGTTTGTGTTTAAAGGTGAATCGATCTCATTATCGTGATCTCATCATGATCCGATTCCTATTGCATAGATCTAAGGACATTATAATATATATCTAGATAATGCGAGATAATGCTAATAATCATAAGCAAAGAGATTGACGCAGCGTGTTACAAGTGCAATCACTCATGTGATTGGCTTGTAGGGCACCTATAACTAGCACATCCAAATACCCAAGCCTATTAGATTAGTGGCCTCTACCCAATAATCTCTTAATAGCAATTATTGGATCTCATCTTAGGATCCAATAATTCAAAGGCTTAATGGATATCCAATAAATTAGGGGCTCCAACGGATATCTCATATCCGAACCTCTACTCGTCGCAATACATACCATATGTTTGTGACCCTCTAGGCCCAATATCGAACTGGCCGTGAGTCATACTTATCAGAACTCCTTTTAACTTAGTGAATTATTATCTCTATAATAATTCACCCAACTTATCGATTGTAAACGTACTAAGCCACTACGCTGTTGCCCCCAAACGATACAGGGGAATCCAATCCTTTGGACCTATCTGTCCTCAGTTACCATGTATCTATAGTCCCTCATCCATCTAATATCCTAGAGATCCTATACCGGGCATGGTACTATCAGGCCTATACGGTCTCTTCTCGAGTCTTGCTCTTGCCGGATTCTCCTGAAGAACTCTTTCTCTCTCAATTCGAATGACCTTGGCCAAGGATTTATTCGAGCAAGAATACAAGGGATATTCATCTCATGATACCGAGAGTGGATGATTCCCTATTGACACTCAATAGCCCTCGTAAGGTTGGCTACCACTCCCAATGACCGGTTGTACTATATTTGAAACTTTTCAAACCTATAAATTTGGTATCAAAGAGTAAAGTACTCATACAAGACATCCTTGGTTTCTTAAGTCTAAAGATCAGATATACTATTGGGACTACAAAATTATTGTCTAACGTGAGGTATCAATAACCATCCAATATTCTGTATGCGAATCAATTAGTGAAATCATTCTCTAATGAGCACTTGTACTGTACCCTTAGTGTCCCCACCCGAGTAGCTATGAGACCAGCCACCTCCATCATATGGATGGGTATACAGCACACCAGTCTATTTGGTTACCTCGATGTCCCTCTCGAGTAACCTATGACTAGGATAATTTAGGGTCTGTGTTTAAAAGTAAACCGGTCTCATTATTGTGATCTCATCACGATCCAATTCCCATTGCATAGATCCAAGGACATCACAATATATATAACACGCAAGATAAAGTGATAAAATGCCTATTAATACGCAAAGAAAAAACGTGTATATCAAGTCACAAGTGCCATCACTCATGTGATTGGCTTGCAAGACACATATAACTAGCAAGCACCACCAGGGCACTATATTCTTAGGTGGTGGCTGTTGGTTGTAGGTGCCCTACAAGCCAATCATATGAGTAATGACACTTATGACATGTTACATCGATCTCTTCGCATATTATTATTGGCACTTTCTCACATTATCTGGATGAATATTGTGATGTCCATGGATCTATGCAATGGGAATTGGATCATGATGAGATTATGATAATGAGACTGATATACCTTTAAACACAAATCCTAAATCATCATGATCATAGGTTATTCGATGAGGACATCAAGATAACCAAATAGACTGGTGCGTTGTATACTCGTTTATATGATGGAGGTGACTGGTCTCATAGTCGCTTATGTCGGGACACTAGAGGTACAATGCAGGTGCTCATTGGAGAATGAGATCACTGATTGATCCGCTTATAGAATGCTATATAGTTAATGATACCTAATGTCAGACAGCGATTCTATAGTTCTAGTAGTGTGTTTGGTCCTTAAACTTGAGGCACCAAAGATGTCTTGTTTGAGTACTTCATTATTTGATACCGAACTTACAGGTTTGGAGAACTCCTGATCTGGTATAGTCGGTTCTTGGGAATGGTAGCCAACCTTACGAAGGCAATTATATGTCAATAGAGAATCATTCACTCTTGGTATAGTGAGAGATATATCTCACGTGTGCTCACTCAGGTAAAAGCCCTAGCCATGGTTGTTCAGATTGAGAGAGAAGGAGTTCTTCGGGAGAATCAGATTAGAGTGAGACTCAAACATGATTCCGTATGGGCCTGACTTTACCATGCCTAATATATAATCTCTAGGATATTAAATGGATGAGGGACTATAGATTTATGGTAATTGAGGACAAACAAGTTCGATGGATTAGATCCCCTTGTATCATCTAGGGACTATGGCGTAGTGGCCTAGTATGTCTATAGTCGATGAGTCGAGTGAATTATTATAGAGATAATAATTCACTATATCAGAAGGTGTTTTAAGTCAGAAGGAGTTCTTACGGGAGTGACTCATGGCCAGCTCGATATCGAGCCTAGAGGGTCACGCACATAAGGTAGATGTTGCGATAAGTAGTGGTGCGGATATGAGATATCTGCGAAGTCTTTAGTTTGGATCCTATGGATGAGATCCAATTAGATAATTGGATGAGATCCAATTAAATGATTGGATAAGATCCAATTGGATGAGATTAAATTGGATCCTATGGATAAGATCCAATGAGATCCAATTGGATAGAGATTCAGTGTGAACAGGATCTATTAAGGATAAGCTTCCTCCACCTCTATAAATAGGAGGAACCTCCTGGTTCATAGGTTGAGAGCTCTTGGTAGTCATCCTCCTATTCTCCTCAGTCTCCTCTCCTCCTCTCCTCCTCCATAACTCTGAACCACTATAAAATGGTTTACATTTCTATTATGCTGTTTATTTTTGCTGCAAACCATTTTATTTTACTACAATCATTCAGCTTCTTCTATATTCACTTACGAATCCTTTTAAGTTAAAGCGCAATCGAAATCGGTTTTTATCGAAATGAAATTTTTTATCATGTGAGTTTTGTGAAATTGCTTGATTTCGATGTTTTAATAATTAAAAAACTAATTTACCACCCCCCCTTCCTCTCTCTCTTAGTTTCAATCTCGATCCCAACATTCATTTTCTCTTTTATCCACTCATTATAATGTTTTTTGCTTGAAATTCAAGCCATGGGTATAATTTCCTTTGATTTAATATATACTTAGTTTGGGAGATTATCATTCCCTAGATTGCTCAGTCAATAGGTTCAATCTAGAGTAACTTTGATAATTTTATAGAGTCCCTCTAAATTTAGTAATTACTTTCCCCTACATGAGTTAGGTCATTAATATTAGCCTTTCGAAGGACCAAATCACCTAGGCTAGTGCCTCAAGAATAAATACCTCAGTTGTAAGGCTTAGTAAACTTGTAGTTTGAGGATGAGCCACTAAGCTGAATTTGGGCATTATTGCATATAAATGACAGAACACTTTGAACTTGGTGTTGTTGAACTAAACTCTATTGTCCATAATGATAGCCATCAATATCCTAAACCTTGTGATAATATTCCTTAATATGATTTTCTCGACATGCCTTTCGGTAATGGAGGCTAGTAGTTCAACTTCCTTTTACTTCATGTTGTCGATCCCAACAATTAAAATTCTACCCAATGAGTGAATGGTCAAACATAGTCTATTAGGCTTAGAGGAATTTCTAATTGATGCTAGATTTAGGTAGATCATTGGCATCAATTATACTTCTAGGCATATGCTATTGCATTCTTTTTTGGCATTGGCTAGTAGTAGCATTATTAAAGGACTTTGAATATCAAGATTTAGTTGTTGATGTGCTCTCCATATAGCCCCTCATATATCCTAGTTAACAAAACCCTCTTAGCCTCTTAAGGGGCCAAATATATGAGCACATTCAATCGGGGCTTAATATGTGGTGTCCTAGTTAACATAAGAAGACCAAAGCCCATGATTGTTAATGAGACCAAGTCAGCATCCATCGAATATAAATTGTTTAAGGAACATTCCTCTCACTTTGTGGAATATTCCTCCTAATCACATGGGAGACTAACTATAAAAAGTGAGCCACATCATAGTTATTGAGATTAGGCTCTATTCACCCATACTTCCCTTTATTCCACTTCGGGATCTGATTTGAACTTTAGAGGGATGAAGTCAAAAATCACACTCAACATCGATTTTAATATAAGTGAGTGATTCAAAAGGCTCTAGATGTAATTTTCCCTGAATTGGGTCAAGCTTTGACTCTGATGAGCTGCATCCATGTACAATAGAGGCAGCATGTGCTTCACACATCTCATTTTGTAATCATGTAATAGCTTGTGTCCTTGTCAATTTGATTCATAAGCCTTCTTAATTATGGGAAAGGTCACATGACATATCTATGTATATGTCAACGGAAACTTTGTTGATCTTATGGAACTTTAGATCATTCTCTTTTTTCCTTAATGTATTTGTTATTTGCTAAGCATCACTAAGTCCAAGATCGTCTGTATAAATAGAAAAAAGAAAGAGTAATCTTAATATACTAGGAATATTTCATTACAACAATTATGATGGGAGTTCAAATCATACAAACTATCTCACAGGTGTGAGACTATATATATTCATCCTCCTATGATAAAAGTCTTAAACTTTTTGCATCACAATTTGGAACGAAAATCCTAGGTGTGAAAAAACAAGAAAAGAAAAAAAAGCAAGATTAGTAACTTGAGATAAAGAAAAATATCTTGGTGTCATAGTATAATTATTCTTTTAAGATTTGATTGGTCATAAGGCTTTATTAGCAATTGATTTCATTTTCTAAGTCTTTGTTATTAGATTACACATGGAAAAACCATGCAAGAATGTGGAATCCTCGAAATAAGCTCTAACCAATGGGTTGCCTTGTAAGGGGAGAGAAAGAGAGTGAAAAGTGTTAGCTAACATCATCAATTTTATTACTAGCTATTTTATTTAACTAGGTATTTTATTTAACTCATACAAGTTGGGATTAGCTATTTTATTTTAACTAACATCATCAACTTTTTTACTTTTTTACAGGACTTTCCATTTTTGTATTGGAGAAATCAAGTTCTTTTCAATCCTATTCGTTATTAAGAAGAATGCAATAAGTTTCATCATTAGCTTTATTTATTTTGCACCTTAAATCTTTATGTTTTTTATTGATTTAATTAAATTTAATTAAATTACTTGTTTTAGATTGTTGTTGGGCAATAAGTGCAACAACAGTGACAGAAATCATGTGTAACATAAAATGTCCAATGTGAGCATCGTTTGAGTACAGGAATTAATTCATTAATGCCATAAAGATATTAGTTCAATCTTTCAAGATAGTAGGGTCTGCCGTACGTCAAGTATGAATCAACTTCTCCAATGAATTATAGAAATGTGATTTAACTAGAGGGTGATTATCCTTTCATTAAAGAAAAACAAGAATGTGGACCTAAAAGCATAATATTATTTTTTTAAGTTTATTGATATATTTTAATATTTTCAACATGTTTGTGATCCTCACTACTTATTATTTATTTATTTAGTTCTAGAAAACTTTTCGAATAGAAGGTCTTAAGAATTTATAAAATGATAACAAAGAAGAGTTAATTGAACTTGTTAAACAACATTTGGTCTGTGATTGTATTGGTATAACCTGAGAACTACAAGTACTTGGCACCATATACAAAATTTTCTCATAAAAATACTTTTTTTATTATACAATCATGTCTTATAACAAATTTTATTTTATAATATAAGAAATATATTTTTGTGGTGATAATATTGAAGGAAAACATGTCATCGTCAAAGTTGGATGTGGAACCAAGGATAACATTAATTATTGGTTAGTTAAAAACTATTGGGCTATGACATGGGGTGACAATGGCTATAAAAAAATTGCACATGATTCTTTGACACCCAAAAAACATCATCTTATAATAACTCAAGTATCTTACCCTATACATAAACAAGAATACGATGATGAAGAAGAAGACAATGAATACAATGTAGAATATGATGATGATGGTGATGAAGGTGCTGACAATAACGATGAAAATGATGAAGATAGAGAAGATTAAAATTTTGATTTAGAAATTTTATATATGCTAAAAATTTTAGTATACCTCATCACAATAAATCAAAATTGTTCCCCATAAAATAAAGATTAATTGTAGTAATACCATTTGCAGCTATAGTTTTGTTAGAATAATGTCATCCATAAGTAAATACAATATAATATTAATTAAATGTTATATTTTGTTAACTATTCATATAACATATTAAGAAAGAGATAAGTGATATATTTTATCTCAATTTTAATTCATATAATTTAATATTAGCTATTTTACTTAATTATATTCATAAATTTTGTCACTATTTTTTATAAGATACTTGATTGTGGATTGGATAAATCAAATTGTCTTTAGTCCTACTCATGACTAAGAAGACTATAGTTAATTTCAATGTTAATAGTGTCAATGGTCATATAATAATCAATTTTCACCTTTATAACTTTGGCAAATTTAATTCCCTAGTTCTTCAATGTGGAATTATAAAGAACAAAACAGATATTGTTAATTATTAAAAATCTGAAAGAAGGTAAAGGGCTACTTATTGCCTTAGCAAAAAGACAAACAAATACTGTTCCTTTATATTTTCTATTGTAAATAGCAATTTGTTTGATGATACCAAGGATGAAACATATAATCTATTTGAAAATTAAACCCTTATATTATAAAGGAACCAATTTTAGAGCAAAACACCCACACATATTATAAGATTTTTATTAAGAAGGGATGATAAAGGATAATACTTACGTTGCTCTCATTAACCTCATAGACATACTCTCTAGATTCCTTCTCATTCATCCAAAGAAATGAGATCCAACATATCAATTTTCTAAGTCTTCTTTGTTTTCACAACCATCACTCGTTGGTAACTTCAATAGACAAAAAATCTTATCTTTCCATGAAATATTATCTTTGATTTCTTCTCCAAGAATGGCTTAGAACCATAATCTCATCCTTCATCACTATGACCTCCTATTATATAGCTCTTTCTCTAGAAAAGAATAATACTTATGAAAATTTGTTGCCTAGGCTAAAAAATTATATATTAATTACTAGGCCAAAACTAATATCCTATCTCAATTAGGATAGCGAAAACCAATACAAAGAATTACACGATAAGTCTCTTAGTGAGTTTTCAAATAAAATAGATACTTTATAATATGACATTTTATTTCTTTCATCCTCATCTTCTTCATCATCATCTTCCCTCAATATAGTTTTGTTATTATTTGTTTAGCACCAGAAGAGCATTTGAATGAATCATAGATACTAGAATTTAGAGTATCATTTTGTTAAACAAAGATGGAGATGTAGACATAAGATTATGGTAATTTGAGTTTAAATTGTTTACTAATATATTTTATAATTTATTTTTAATATGTTTTTTTATTTGATTGTTTAGGTCCTTGAAAGTTTTTCAGATCAAAAGTTATGATAATGATATATGATTGTTGTAGTAATTTTAAGAAGAACTCCAAGAGGTATATAAAATTTTCCTATAAAATAAAATAATTTTATAGTAATTTATTCTCTTAAATTTTACTTTATAGGAATAATATATTGGTGGCAAGGAAAGAAAAGCAACATATGTCCTTAGCCAAATAGGATATAGTACCAACAAAATAATCAATTATTGACTGATATGAAATTCTTGAGGTAAGAGATGTGATATTAAGCTATGAACAAATTGCTTATAATTCCATAATATGATTTCACAATGCCTCTGGTGGAATCATATATAATTTTTCCATAGCTTTATTTCACATCTCTTATCACAAGAATTTCATATTCACAACAACTAATGTCATTTGCTTCCATATCCGACTATGAAGATAACATATATTGCTTCTCTTTTGCTTTTTTATTAAATAATTCTTATAAAACAAAATAAAGTTCATTAAAAGATATTTTATATAATAAAATATTACTTTATAGAAAAATTATCTGCCTCTCAAATTGTTCAAGTTCTCAACTTATGATAGTAAAACCATACACTAGGTATTTTTCAACAAGTTTAACTAAGTTCTTTTGTCAGCATCTTTTAACTTTTCATAAAATTTTATCCAAAAAACTTTTGATGACAAAAAAAGAGAGTAGAAATCATAGTGAAATACATAAAATAAAAAAAAATATTATTAGAATTATTTAAACTCAAGTTTTATGTCTACATCCCATCAGTTTTTAACAAAAGTTATTAGCTCTCTCATTGAATTCCATTATCCATGTTCCATTTAAATGCTTTTTTGATGCGTAACAAATAACAACCACAACTATGATCACTATGGAGAAGTTCAGATGAAGAAGATGATAATAATTTTAATTATACAAAAAAAATTATAATATAGTGGATCTATTTTTTAAAATATTTACAAAAAGATTAGGTTAGTTAACAAACAAACCCAGTTTATTATGTATTATCCTAGTATATGCTAGTTCAACATGGTTTTGATATAAGCTATGAATGAGACCTCACAAGTTAATGGTTGCAATGAAGGATATAGATGATTCCAAGTTTAACAACTATCAGTTGTTGGGGTCATACTTTCGTTTTGTTCGACATATCATATGAAAAAAAGAATACTTTTATCAAACAAAACCTAAGACAAGTTACGTAGTAGCTAAGCTTTGACACACTAGATCATATATTTTAATTTTATATATTTTTGTTGGCATAAGCAGCACATTAATTTTACATATTTTTGTTGGCATAAGCAACACAATAGATTAAATAATAACTTCACAGTTTATTGATTTAACTTTTAAAATTCATAAAGAGAGGGAGATAACATGCAACCCAATCTAGCTAAGCCTAAGGTAGGCTAGTTCAAATCGGTTGAGGGGTTTCAAGCCAGTTTTAAATCAATCTAGATTAGTCTAAAGTAGATGAGCCAATACAAGTCCAAGCTTGGGTATATTCTCATTTTGATTAAGAGAACCTCAATTATAATATTTTCTAATTAGAAACTTTTTTTTACTAAAAGATAAAAAAAATCATATATTAGTATAAAGAGCTAGTAAGAAAGCACTATGCAAGCGAGCACCAAAAAAGTAAAGTTCCGAAGGCCATTTACTTATCCATAAATGACCCTTTCCTATTGGTTAGTATATAGTGCAAGTCAATTAGAACTTCTACTTTTCTCTCTTTGTATATGTAAAATTTATAATCAATAAAATATTATAAATCATCAAAATGGATCAGATATTGCTTAACAAGTTTATCCATTTATTGATAACTTTTATGAGACTTTTTTCTTAGTTTTATTCTATTTAATTATAGATGGACCCTATATTGGGCTTGAGTTATGGATTAACAAGAGTGAACATATAGTCAATGTCAATTTGTCAACTAATGGATCCTCTTGTGGTATTCACTTAGCTTAAGATTCAATTAAGTTTTAGTGACTTGGGTGATCTAGTACTATGCTAAGTGCTTAAACATGATTTTTGTTTGTGATTTAAACAAATACTTATGCTTCTACTAGAAATTAAAATTTGAATAGCCACTCTTTAATAGAATTTACCTTGGTGTCTAATTGGTGATTTACATACAATCTAGAATTTGAAAAGAAGTTTATAATTCATATATTGCCTAAAAAAAATTCTTTCAATCATAAAAAAAGTACATAATGGAAAACCTACCATCTTGCAAAAGTAACGAACTCTACATATTTGTCCCTTGCGTCCCACTTTTACTTGTACAAATGTTAAGATAAAAATGAAGATATTTTCTTGGGTTTATATAGACGATGAGTAAGAATGTACATTTGTACGAAGAGATCTATTCCATATTTGTTTTGTCTATAAATAGAAACTAAAAAATATATTTTTTTTTATTATAGCATTTAAGAATAAAAAATAATGACGGTTAAAATATGTTCTATATTTGATTTTTTTTAAATTAAGTAAAAATGAAGATAATTATAGTAAGGAAGTAGCTCACAGTCCCACTTGTTTAAAAGTCCAAAAATAATAACAATAATAATATAGGTTTTTTTACACAATTGGTAGAAAGGTATTTTCAGTAGTTTTATACTAAATAAATATTATCACTTTGATTTCATCACTTCCTTTTTAGTAACCTCTTTGTGGAATAAAATTATATCCATTCTATTTGAAAGAATTACATTTTGGAAAGAAAATGATGAAATAAAATGGTAACCATTAGCAAAGTTAATAACTGTACTTATTTTGTATTTTATTTCTTAACATATTTGCAATAACAAATCAATGACATTCTCGTGAGCAGATCAAATTACTCTTTTGCACTTCAAGTTCCATATGATTATAATGTTGCATTTCTTACAAATAAATATCTTGATAAAATAATTTTCAAAAATATCCTAATATTGATGATGCTAATGATTTAGTTGGTGTATCATTCATGCATTTCCTTGCTTTACAGGAATATGCATTTCCATTTTAATCTTATCTTCTCATCTAAGAGGGTAGGCATCGCCCAATCCTTGTGATCAATTGTTTCCTATGGATCAATTCAAAAGAGAGGAATTGCTCCTTGTCACCAATTATTCTCAAGCCTGACCATGTATTTCCTAGGATGACCATGATCATAAGGAAATAAGCCAAAATTTTCCTTTCCCTATTCCTGGGGCGGACCAAAGCTGAGTTGTTTCTTAATAGTATAGTGAAGAATTAGAATCGTAGTTGAATGACACTACTGTGGACGAAAGAACAAACGAGAATGTAATAAGTTGGAGACAAAGAATATGTCATGGGATGGAAGACTGTGCCATCTGTCAAAAAGTCATTAACGACCTGAGAAAGATGTATCATAACCAATTACCTCATATTTGCTTCACTTTTTTGCTTGCCAATGGGAATTGTACTCGGCTAGTATTCTTGTGTGCGCACCTAAGTTAATTATTCTCTTTCTCTAGGAAAAAATAAACTTGTTTAAGGTATTACTTGCTCCATCCCAAAAGCAATAAAAGAAATAGAAAAGTAACATTGGACATTCTTAAGATTTTTATTGCCATATGTTCGGTAATTGAAAAATTAATTAAACACTATATATGTAAGTGCCCAAATTCTAATTTCTCAATTGATAACAAGAATGACATGATCATGTTTACATATTGGTACGTATGAATTGATGTTGAAAAATAGTTTGACATGCATAGATCATTAATGAAAGCATATATAATCTTGTTTTTCTTATGATCTACTTTTACCTATACCAATATTAAGATGAAAATGCAAGTGTCTTCTTGGGTTTATATAGACGATGATTGAGAATGTTAATTAATGTAAGGAGATTTATTCCATATTAGTTTTATCTATAAATAGAAACCAAAAATATATATTCTTTATTGTAGTATTTAAGAATAAAAAATAATGATAGATAAGATGCGTTCATATTTGATTTTTCAAATTAAAGAAAATGAAGATAATTATAGGAAGAAAGTAGTTAACGGACCTACTTGTTTAAAAGTGCAAAACCAATTAGTAGTAATTAATATATATTTTTTACACAATCAGTAGAAAGGAATTTTCAATTGTTTTATACTAATCTAAATATCATCATTTTGATTTCATCACTTCCTTTATAGTAAGTAATATATATCATCATCTTGTCAAATAAAAGCATATGCATTTTATTTGAAGGA